>CM060930.1:118015956-119265956 GCA_030765085.1 Allium cepa | reverse complement strand
ATTAATTACTAAGATAATTAGAATTGATTAATTAATTTGTAATTAATTAATTGAATGGATAATTAATCAACAAGGTTAATAACTAAAAAAAAATTAATTAATGTGGTTAGTTAATTAATTTAAGTGGTTAATTAATAAAGGTAATTAAATTAAGAATAATGTTTTTCTTAAAACTTAATTAGGATTTAATGATTTGAAATTCATTAAATAAATAAGTAAATTAAAGTGGGTAATTTATTTATTTAATAAGTTATTGATTTGGATTAATTAAATAAGTAATTAAAGTTTAAATTAATTAAATTAAAGTTTAAGTTTAAAAAAATTAAGGAATAATTAATTTGTAACTAAGGATTATAAATTAGATATTAATTAATGATTAAAGTTGATTAATCAAGTGATTAAGAATAATTAATTTATTAATGTGATTAATAAATTAAGGCGGTTAATTTGAGAATAATTAATAAATTAAAGTTAATTAATTAGGTAATTGATTTAAAGGTTGATATAATTAATATGATTAATTATGAATAATTTAATTAACTAAAGTGATAGATAAATTAATTTATATCAAATGAGTTGAAATTAATAAATCAAGATTTGATAATAAATTTATAAGTAATTAAATTTCTTGGAAATAAATTGAACTAATTAGGATTAAGCAATTAAATTAATCCTGCTTATAAATGATTATTAGATGCTTGACCTTACTTATGAATGATCGTATTGTGTGTTGTGCCTTGAATTGATTGTCTTACCTGATTCGTGATATTTTGTTCTGTGTAGTGAACTGTGTATAAGTTATTCATTTATTTACATTCGCATATTATCTGAGAATCGGTGAATGGACGATAAGCGCTATAGTTTATATCGCTTATCAACTATATTCCTGTTTTTTTTTCTGTGATGATTGAATGATGTTGCACTATTGTGTTAAACCCTTGGACCACACCATACACACACAAATATGGATTTCACGAGGAAATCGATTAAGTCACAGATTTTTGAAAATAGTTTTGTATTTGAATTTTTAAATTCAAATGTTTTGAAAATGGATTGGGTTTGAAGTGAAAAGCTTTTGAAATGGAATTTCAAAGATGGAAATTTATTTTGAATAACTGGATTAATTGTTGGAATTTAAATACTTTAATTTAAATTTGAATTCAATATTCAAATTGAATTCTGTAATTTGAAACTAGGGATTAACGATATTATACTAGTCATTATGAGTTAAACCATTTTTAAAGTATTATTTTTGGGAATTTGAATTAGCCCAAAGATTGTAACTTGTATAAATGAAATCGGGTTTTTTGAAATAAGACTGTTGTTTCTAAATGATAAAAAGCTTTCATAGGAGAAACAAATTTCAAATTATATAAAAGAGATTTCAAGTTTAAACTGAAATAGTTTACCAAGTTATTGATGAATATTTGGAAATGAATTTTGAAAGTGAAAATTTGGGAACGGTTTGAAAGCTATAAGATAAATCTTTAATTTAAAGATTTTAAACGAGTTAATCCAAATGAAATAGAAATTGTTTTGAAATCCGTAAGTGGAATTTTGTGAAATAAATCTTTGGTTTAAAAGCTTTGAAATGGTATTTGGTTTAAACCATTTGAAAGAAAGTTTTGAATTATTAAGTTGTGACTTAATTGAAATCCCATATCCATATGTTTTAAATGTTGCGCTCACTATTCGGGTTAGCCGGGAAAGGACCTTTGGGTCGTATAACCCATTCCGAATATGTGATTCGACGTTATGGATAGCATTTGAAGACCGGTGGTGAAGACCAGGTATTTGCGAGAGCGATAGGATGACCTATCGTTTGTCTCTGCACTGAGTCGCGCCGGTATAAAGACTCCCTAAGTGATGGGAAATTCGATCGGGATTGTGAATATCCGGATTGCAAGGACTTCTTTGTAAGTGCCTTCGGTTCTGTTCGAGCCCGGAACAGACTTGTATGGATAGTATGTCTGACATTACAAATTGAGATATAAAGCTGATTTCTTTCAAATATATTTCTGTTGGTGGCGGAGAATTTATTCTCTTAGCTTAACACCCTTCTCTGAGACGTACGAGCTCAGAGGTTATGTAGTTGATGGTTATCAGTGATATATTCCCAATTTGGTAATGTGACATGCTGAGTGTTGCTGTGAAATGATCATTGTTTGATCATTTGTGATAGGATCATTTGTTTGATCGTTTATCTTTGTGATCATTTCTATGATCATTTGTTGACCCAAAGCACAGCTTTTTTATAAAGCGTGGCTTTGTGGACGAGACTTCGTCGGACCTCACACCCTGGAAATGGTCAAAACAGAAAGATGCGGCAAGGTTATGAGGGGTAGCTCCCTTTAGGGTATGTGCATTTCCTTCTGGAAAAGGGTGGTATCATGGTATGGAGCCCAGATACTTACTCATGTTGAAACACTTTATTTATGATTGTGTGATGTTGATTACGAGCGCTCGGTTAAAGGTCCCAAAGGACCAGGGAATGGCATACTCGTGTCAGTAGTTACCTAGTTAGGGGTAACCCGGCCTTGTGTTGGCAGAGATCCGGTGTGGTTCTCGGGGACGTCCTTCCAGAGGCGTTCTCATGTGGCAATGGGAAGTTCCTCGGCCTGACCATTTGTTGGAAATCCAATTCCCAATACGAAACCCTGTACGGTTTTAGTTGTAGAACCTGCCATTTACTTATGGTGGTCACCACTGTTTAGATGGTAGCTATAGTAGGCATAGTTCGAAATGTCTATGCTGGCTAAGATTTATATCTTTATTTTCGAAATGAATTTTTCCTACACTATGCACTAGTAATAATATCAAATGTTTCTTTTTAATGCGTATCAAGCATCTTTGACTATCATAAGGAGAAATCTCCTCCGATTCTGCGTTTGCATTGTGTGTGTGTGCGGGAGGCCTTATGGTAGTCTCATTTTTAAAAAGCATTGCGAATTGACTTTGAAAATCTTTTGTAGAATGTTTTAAAAGATAAACTGTTTTTGTTGCTCACACCAGCCCCACGACTGATCCGGAGTTTATTGTTTTCTTTCCTAAACTCTGGGTGCTCATTATTTTCTACACGAGCAGTCTAGAGTTTGGGTTTTTCAGATAGTCAGGTTTAGTAGATTATTTGGAGCTAGTTCAGTCGTTAGATGTGGACGAGACCTGCTTGTGTTGGTGAATCGAGATATTGGTTCTTGGAAATGGAGTTGCAGTTTTTGAGTTCTTCCTTGAAGACTATCTTAGAGTTATTTGTTCCGCTGCTGGTGTTATCGTTTTCTTTTCCGCTGCTATTTTATTATATCATATCTCTGATGTATATTGATATCTATTGGATCATCTGTTGTTTGAGATATTGTATCAAAGCTGTATATCAATGTATTATTCTTTTATTCCGCTGTGTTATTTACTTAATGTTGTTATAAGCTCCGGCGAATCGGATTTGAACGGTCGAATCTATGGCATTCGAATACGATATGAAGTATGGATGTCGATTTTCGAGCGGGAAAAATCCGAAACGTTACACCTGGAGTTTGGAAGTTGGGTCGTTACAACGTGGTATCAGAGCATTAGGTTGAGTGAATACCTAGGCATTGTAGTGGTGTCTTTCTTGAGAGAGCGTACTTGTAATTTAAATATAAATATATTTAATTCTACCTATCTGTAGGGTTACCTGTTCAGGTTTTCCAATATAAGTAATAAAGGTAGATAGGGTAGTGGTGTGTGTAACACAACTACCAATGGTTGTTGTCCGAGTGTTTGAGCTTGGAAGTGATCTGCTAGGGCAGTATTGGGCATCTTGAGTAGTTTGGCAGTTTGGTACGAAGGATTTTTCTGATCTCTGAAGGAGAATCTTTTGAAGATTCGGAGTGTATCTTTGGATTTTAAGCTAGATTGCACTCGTGTGAGTGGATTTTCTTGAGTCTGGATCAGTTTGGAGTACCGAAGCCAGCATTGGTATTTTGGCAACCTTAGTAAGGAGTTCTGTCTGTATTTGAGTTTGAGACTCAGTTTGACAGAGTGTTTTGTGCTTGATTTGAGAATGAGTTTCCTGAGGGATATCTATCTTCTGAAGGCTCTTTTGTGGAAGTGGCTGGTGTAGCTTTGAGGTTCAATGAGCTTTTGGGTAAGGAAATTTTTGGCAGCAGTAGCAGCAGTGAGTGACCTGTTTCTTTGATAGTTCTGAAGTGTCTGTGATTCTTTTGTCAGTAGGCCGGGTAGATGGTGAAGCTTGTCCATTTCTTCTGGAAGCTCAGTTAGGAGTGATGTTAGTGGTTAAGAGGTGGACCAATAGTTTCTTCTTTTGAAGGCTTTAGCTGTTCTGATTGTTGAAGAGAGAACGATTTCTTGGAATCTGAACTGAATAGAATCGCAAAAGTGACTTGCGATGATCCGGAAGTTTTCTGAGTAACCTTTGTTTGGATTGAAGCATCTCTAGAAGATGTTTGAGTTATCGAAGTGGTTTGATATTTTCTGGATGTCTATGAAGGAGTTAAGTTTTGCGTCCGCATCAGGAGATTGAGTTCTGTTTCGACTTGGTTTTTGGAGATTTTTATGGAATTTGATGAACAATGTTTTCGGGGTAAGTTGATCAAGTTGGTACCTGTGTTCATCAATAGCATTTTCGAATCAGAGTTGCGCAGTGGAAGCATGGTGGCAGCTATTTCAGAATAGAAGCAACACCCGATTCATTGGGAATTTGTGTTTTGTCTTGGATCAGAAGATTTCTACAGGTAATTCACTTTAATCTGGAGACTTGGATGTGTTGGGCATCTGTTCTATTTTCCGAATAAGTGTAGTCTGTCTGAAGTCCGCTGATATCTGTAGTAGAGTTTTGTGGAGGATTGGATTGATCTAGAATGTTGAAGGAAGCCCAGGATCGACAGGAAAGATTTGTGGATAAGAGATTGGATCTTTCTGTTTTCTCTCAAGGGTTAAGTGATTGATCTACAGGATTGGACTGCCAGATTGGATAACTAAGATTTGATGAGTTTCACGTATCTCTGAGGGAATACGTGTATGATCTATCTCTGGTTATGGAACCAGCAGTTTTGGAGTTTTGGTTGTTGTGTCAGACTCGTTTGTAGTTTGATAACTTGTCTAGTGTTATAGATATAGTTGTATAGGAGTTTTGGAGCTTCTTAGTATTGATTGTTTGGATTCTCTAGAGCGAGTATTCCGGTATATATATATATATATATATATATATATATATATATACTTGGGAAAACTCGATAAAATTTTATCCAGAATTTGTCTGGATAATTAGATTTGTTTGATTGGTAAAATTAGTTGTTTTGATTGTTAGCATATGTTTGATATATGTTTGTGTTCTAAATAAAATCTTTAATGAGATTATTAAATTACCTTTGCTTTTAAATTTCGGGGACGAAATTCTTTTAAGGGGGAAGGAATGTGATGTCCCGGAAATTTAGGCAATATTTATTTAATAATTTCATTTATAATTATTTCAAAATGTGAAATACTGATTTAATAATATAATTCAAACATAATTTTCTTTTGAAAATTTATAATTATTTAGTTTGGATAAATGATATTCTTTTGAAAATTTATAATAAAAATTGAATTTGAGAATCCTATTGTTTTAAAATATTTTAATGATAAAATTTCCTTTCTAAATTGATTTAAAAATATTTTATTTATAATGTATATATATGTATACATTGTAAATAGGAGTTTTGATCTTTATTTTAAATTCAAATCTAATAAAGGATATTTTCAAATTTATAATATATATAGGTATATAATTTATGAATTGATTAAATTAAATTGAAAATAGTATTGAAACTTTTCAAAGTCAATTTATAAATCTATCTTATATTTTCAAAAACAAATTATAGTAAATATTTTGTTATAAATATATATATAGTTAAAAATTGTATTTTATTATAAAGTTCATTTTGTTTTATCTTTAAAATTGTTTTGAAATAAATTTAGTTTATTTATATTAGAGTATAGTATATTTGAAATCTTTGGAATAAAATCAATTCAACATTGTTCTTTTCTTTTTCTAAAGTTTCTCTTTTGAAAATTGGTTTTAAATAATTTTTTTAAAATATTCAAGCAAATATTTAAATGTAAGGATAATTCATTTGCAATCATTTAAAGAATAAATGTTAATGAAACATACAAAACATCTTAAATTAAATTAGAATAGTTTTATCTAAATTAAAACATTTGTAAACTTAGAAATTTATTTTATATTAAACTCTTACATGTGTTAACATTCATGTTTTTAAATTGACACTTGTAAATAAATCTTCACATCTAAATAACAAGTGGCAATACAAATCAATATTGAATAAAACTTCACAAATCTCTTCATTTCAAACCCTTATCTTCTATAATGAATCTAAATTCAGTTTTGAGAAAACTGAAAATCCATTTCACTCTAAAATCCTCACCCAAACTCAATCAATACTCTGCAAATTTCAAATATGTAAGATCTGCAAATCAAAATTTGTAAAATCTGCAAATGAAAATCCAAATCTGGAAATTCTGTAACCTGCAAACAAATTCAAATGTCTTCAACCTGTAAAATCAATTCAAGCAAGAATCTGGAAAGCATGCAGACCAAATCATCATCAATTGTTGTTCCAAAAGCCTGCAATCAACATGTATTGTAATCAACTACAAGCTCAGATCAGTGCAATGGAAATTCAGGCTGCAGGAAATTGAATTGCGTCTAGATGCTTTCTGTTTTCAATTTAAGGTGAGTAAATCTATATTTAAAAACAGTTTCTACTTTTAAAATCCAAGCTATCAAGATCTGCAGAAATTAAAGTTAAATTCAAAATGTTTTTCAAACAAGAAAATCAAAACAGTGATTAGAAAAAAAGAATATATACTGCTCTGTTCTTTCTTTTAGTAAGCAACATCAGTATTTATAGGTTGTTTTGAATTTATCTATGCTTAAATACTGATAGCATTGGTTATGCTTGTGGACTATTGATGTTGTATGTTCTGTGTTTTCTTGAATATGCATACAGATGTATGCAAATCTTCTAACTGCACTGTTTTTGTACTTAGTTAGGATTTTAAAATACAAATCCATTTCCAGATGTTTGAACCTCAGTTAGAAATCATTATGTAAACAAATTTGTGTTTATAGCATAGATTTAGGTTTGAAATTTTAGTTTAGAAAAGTAAAATCTGTTACTACTGGAAATAAATAATAACAGAAATGGTTTCAAGAAGTAAGTTTGTTAACAACTTTAAATTATTCAATACAAGTTAAAGCTTTAATGCATGTTTAAAAACATGGATATTTATAACATGTATCAAGTTTTAAAAGCTTCTGAGGAGTAGTAATTTAGATTGTGTAGTATTTTGGAAATTTGGGAATATCAAACCATTTAGTAAATTCTGGAACTTGAATTTCTGCCTGGAGAGAGTGGGGAAATTATGGGAAGATGGACATGTACAGTTTTGCCATGTATATGGTGAGAGTTGACAGGTTTTGGTATGTGTGGTGAAGCTTTCAGGTTGATGTCTTTTTGCCTGAATCTGATTTTCAAGCAACAGAGAGTTTTGTTGTTGATTGTTAACAAGTCAAGGGATGGATGGTGTATTGGAGAGTTTGGTGAAGGTTGCTGGAAGTCGCCGGAGCAGTGGAGCATTTGCACAGAGTTTGGTTAACTCTGGTGAACTTGGGTGTGCAGGTTTTGGGGTGACTCGAAGTCAACCTCGTGTATTCTGTGTTGTGACCCGAAGTGAGTAGGATTTTTACCCGAAGTAGTTTGATGATAGTCTCGGGTTTAGTTGTGCAGGCCTGAGTGTTGTGTTTTCTTAAAAATCTAGAAAACTCATATTTTTAAAAGCTGTGATTTAAATTTAAGTATAGTTTGGATTAAACTCAAGTAGGCTTATGAATTCAAAAGTTTAAATGATAAATTTAAATTTTAAGTAAGGTTTAAATTCAAGTTTGAAACCAAGTGTAATATAGGTTTCAGGATTCTTTGAATCCAGTTTTATTTAAAAACAGTTTGTTTCTTTTTAAATTTTTTTAAAGGGAATTCAAATGTTAAAACAGAGATCCAAATTTAGGTGAAAATTTGAATTAGATTCAGGAATACCTTTGAATTCAATGTTTAAAATGAAACTTTTAAATTGTAAGCTAGATCTAAATTTGGTTTTGAAATCAAATTAAATATGATTTCAGTTTTGTTTTGGAATCTGTTTGAATCCAAATCAGTTTGAAATTTTTTAAATATTGGACAGAAATGTTATTAAGTAGAATTCAAATATGAATTTGATTTCAAGTAAGGTTTGAATTTTAAAAGAATTCTTTCTTTTAAGTATTGAAATAAAAAGTATGATATGTTTAACTTTAAATTGGAAGTTAAATAATCTATCTATTTTCAAATGTTTGATTTCTTAGTAAAATTAAGTAATATTGATTTTTAAACTTTTCTTATATGATAATGTTAGATCTTTACTTTTAGGTTTATTAAATTATTAAAATTTGGAAGATGTTTATCTGGTTAGACATTTTTAAATCTTAATTTTTTAAATACAAGTTGAATTAGATTTAAAGATGTATTATTTAAATACATTTTGAACATTAATTAAGTTATAAATAAGTAAATAAATTATTTTGGGAATAATTAAGAATTTACTTATTATTTGATTTTAAATAATAACTTGAATTAATTTATAATTAGAAATGATTAATGAATAATTAATCTAAAGTAATTTTCTTAAGTAAGGAATTAATAAAAATGTTGTTTATTATCTAAGGATAATTAATAATTAATTAATGTAATTAATTTTGATGGAATTAATTAGATTAATTAATTTAAGATAATCAATTTTAATTTGATAAGTATAATTACTTTATAAAAGTAATTAAGGTTAATTACTTTTATAATTAATTCTGATAATGTGCTTTGTTAAATTAATTAATTCAGTTTAATTAATTTAAGTAATAATTTAATAATTTAATGATAATAATTATTTGATGTAATTTATGGAGCAGGATTACTTAGAGAAGTAATAATTACCGGATTGTAATTATGGAAAGATGTTTTATTTTAATAAAGTAATTTGAATAATTACTTTTGTAATTAATCAAGGATTAATTAATGAAGATAATTAATTATTGGATAATTAATTTATTAATAGGTAATTAAGGGTAGTTAATTACTGGATTTAAGTATTAATCAAGGTGATTAATGATTAGGTTAATTACTAAATGTAATTAATTTTTAATTGAGTAATTAATTTAAATATTAATTAGAGATCATTAATTATTATAATTAATGATGTAATTAAGAATTGTTTAATTAAGTAATAATTAATTAATTAATTAATTAAGTGATGATTAATTAAGGATAAATGTAATTAATTATAGTTAATTAATAAATGAAGTAATTAAATGTTAATTACTTATGATTAAGGTTAATTAATTTTATGGGATTGATTTAAGACTAATTACTTATTGTAATTAGTAAATAATTAATCATAGATGTTTAATCAAGTTGAATACTTAGTGAATGATTAATTAACTAGGATGATTAATCAATAGAATTATAAGTAGGATTTATAGGTGAGTAATTAATTTAATTTATTTTAAATTAATTAGGGATAGAAGTAATTAATTTAATTCATTTTAAATTAATTATAAATGATGGAAAATATATCATTGCTTATGGATGATATTGATATACTTTTGGATGGTTGTGATCTCAGAAATGAGATGAGTAGTATCTATAGGATATGGATGCTTAGTTATAGTATGATGGATTATTTTGGTTGTGATGATTGACTGTTGTGATGATTATCTGTTGTGATAATGTTATGGGTTATCTGTTATGATAAATGTAGTTTATCTATGTGTGTGAAATAGATAAAATAAAATGAGTTAATTGTTTAAAACCCTTAAGTATAACTTGGACATTAAGATGGCGTTGGGTTTCGGTGAGACCGGGATCGGGTTTCCATATTTGGATATCCGAAAACCACATCGATTCCAATTAAACGTTAGGTCGTTAATCCAAGTGAAGCAAGTGAAGACTCGAGGTGTAAGGGCTATACGTCAGTATAACTCTATGGGTGATTCCGTAATGAGTTTGACGGAATAGTACTTATAGGTTCGAGATGGTGGTTTAGAGTGCAAGGGTTATTGTCGTTAACTCTGAGTGTGATTCCAAAATGAGTGTAACGAGATAATGCCTTCGGTTTCGTTCGAACCCGGAACGAACTTATATGGATTGAATGCTTTCAGAATATCATCAGGTGGACGATGAGCATTCTAAGATAAATGTGTTCTTTAAAGGTAATCGTAACCTCAAGCCTCATCAATCGAGAATGGCTAAAACAGGGGAGGTGCAGCAAGGCTTCGTGGGTAGCCCCCACTTGAGAGTGAGATTTACCCCTGTCTAGAGGTCCCTTTATATTTCGGCTGTGTGGACGGTTTTGAGCTCCAACCATGGGGGTTTTCTTGTTCGGAACTATTCAGTAAGGAATGGGTCCGGCCTTGTGTTGCAGGGGAGTTAGGGTGCCTCCTCGGTACGGTGATCTAGGCCACGTACTGTGACGGGCGGTACCCCGGTAGCCCTGCCATTGATGGAATCCAAAATCCAGTAAGTGCCTGTATGGTTTTGATTGTGCCCAACTATGTTGGAACGTGAGATGTAAGCATTCCAGCTATTTCTGTATTTTATTTTGAAAACCCTAGACACTATTATAATATCACTGGATTTCCTATCAAATGCTTTCGTTAGCGTAAGGTAAAAACTTTTCCATGTTTATGTGTGGGAAGTCTTACGTGATACCTTTTGTTTTCAAAGGATTTTCTAAAAGTTGAGAAACTTTTAAACCCGTTTACTCACACCAGACCCCTGTCTGACCCGAGTGTTTATTTTCTGTTTTATTAAACTCTTGGGTACTCGTATTATATATGGGTAGTCAAGTGATTCAGGATTGCTTTGACGAGTTCTGGAGGAGATAATGGAGCAGGAGGCTTCAGCGTGTAGATATATATATAGTGATTCCGCTGTGATTGAGTTGTGTCTCTTTTCTCTGATATACTTGAATTGTAATTGCTAGACAGATGTTTATAACTGTCTAGTTTGTGTTGTATTGGCTGTAAAACTCTGATGTATATGATACTATGTAAAGTATTATGTGATATAATATAATTTATTCGTTCCGATGTGAGATTCTGATGTTGTCTGTTTCTTTCTTTCCTTTCTTTATCTCTTTTTCTATCCCTTTCTTTCTTCTTAACGATGCGACTTCCTGGAGTTTGGAAGTTGGGTCGTTACAGGAGCACTTGGTTTTGTAAAGTTAAGTGAGCAATACTTTCATTAGCATTAGGCTGAGTTCGTGCTTCCAAAATCTCCATATCAGAGTGATATTCAAACGAGAATGGAGGAAGTGGAGATGGTTTCCTTGGTAGTTCTGTATTACCTTCTTGTTGTTGTGTAGGAGGAGGAGGTTGATCTTGTGCATTTCTCCATTCTAGAAAAGTCATATAAGATGGTGGTTCCTCCAGCAAATGCATAAGGTTGAAAAATTTTGTTCCACTATATTTGGTAGGTAACTCCTCAAAAGCAGAAATGTATGATGGATGTTTAGTGCTTTGAGGATTCGCATAAAATAAGCCGGATAAATGATAGTCTGGCGAGATCTATTCCAAAACCTTTTAGTTCGTCGAAGATGAACTGAGCCCAATTGATCGTTGTTCGACTAAAAAGGGTATATAGAGCTTTATGCTAAAGATTAGTAATTTGTTCATGGCTGTCTAATCGTGGGATAATGGTATTTATAAGCATTGGTGTAAGGAGCCTAGCACGTGGTCTAAGGAATTTGGATGAAAATTGAGGCATTTGATTCTTCCATAATTGATGAGTTATAATATCACAAGGTTTGAATCGCATATCCTCCATTTCAGATAATCTGTGACCCGTATAAGAGCATTCTAAAATTCGTCCAATTAAAGTGGGGGTTAGCTTGAATGTCATCCCATAGACACTCATCCATAACCGCTGTTCATCATTTCAGTAGTCCATACGGATGAACTATTCAGATTAGCGTAAAAAAGGTATATAGCCAATTAATCGATGGAGATATCGTTGGCATTCAAAGAAATAAGGGTTTTTAAGTTACCTTGCTCACAGATGTCATCCATATCGTATGAAGGAAACATGATTAGGTTATAGAAGGGTCCGAGATGCATCTTCTTAATCTTCAAGTCTTCAAACCATCTTATAGTTGTTGGATTGTGGAATAACCAATCTTTGATTTGAGTGTCATTTACCATCAAAGGTTGAGAAGAGGATCATTCTCCATGCTTCCTTTTCTTAATTCCCATTTTTTTAGTTCGTGGTGGCATTAATTAGGTGAGAAATTCGATTATTAGATTTTGATAATGATAACTTTCGATTTGGAAATGAGTTGAATAGGAAAAGGGAATTGATCGATCAGTGATAGGGTTTTAAAAAACTATCGTTTCTAGTTCCAGACGTCTGAAATAGTGGATCAGATGTTTGAAGATGCTTAATGTAGAAACATAGAGTAGAATCAGACGTTTGGAAATAGTACTCAGACATCTAAAAAGTTTAAATACTAGACAGAGAGTAACTTCAGACGTCTGGAAAAGAGTTCAGACATCTGGGAACATTTATTAGTAGTTTCACATTCCAATTTCAGACGTTTGGAATCTTTTTCAGACGTTTGAAAAACTCAAGATTAGTTTTTTTGTTGATATTTTTGTGAAGAATTTTTTTATTTATTGAATAGAATACAATACATACAATTATATATGTATATAATCGTCTTCAAATGTAATAGTTTATTTTTCCTGGTTCCATTCCTGACGATCCCATGAATTCGGTTCGTAGATGGGATGACCATAGTTGATTGGGGACCAGGAAGGAGCTTTAGGTGATGAAGTTGACGGTTCGTCTCTTGGAGTTTCAATAAGGCGTGAAGATTTTTTATGTAAACACTTCTTTGTTGGAGAATAACCACATATAGCATATGGAGCCTTTTCCAAGAAGTTCAAATGTTTGATTGTTCCTTCATGTTTATAGTATATTTCGTTTTGAGCATCCATCATTGCGAATTGATAATGTGATATTTCATCAAGTTTTTCGTGGATTGTAGGTGGTTTTTCTCGTTTAGCTTTCTTCAGCAGAGGTGATAATCCCCACCGATTTTTTGATAAGTCAAGAGAGAGTTGAGAATGAGGAGGTGAAGGAGTACAAAGAGAAGGAGTGGATACGATTGAGGATGGCGATCCAGAATTATATGAAGTTATTTCTTGAGATGACATTTTGATTTTTATATTTGATATATTTTTAAAGAGAAACTTCTAAAAGTTGGATTTATAACAATCCAAATATAAAAATAGGTAGTATTTTTATGGTCCAAAATTGTTGTCTAAATTTTTAAAGGTTTTTAATCAGCTAAAAACTTATGGATATAAGAAATTTTTCTTAGTTTAAAAGTTCATTAAGTGAACAAATTCCTAAGTCTCGTCGTAATTTTACAAAAGTTTGTTCGTTTAATGGTTTTATAAAGATATCGGCTATATGATTTTCAGTGTTAACATATTCTAAAGTTGTAGTTCCTTTCCGACATTATCTCTTAATAAATGATGTCTTATATCTATATGTTTAGTTCGAGAATGATTTACCGGATTTTTAGATAGATTGATTGCGCTAGTGTTATCACAATATATCGGGATTTTTCAATTATTTTTCCAAAATCTTTTAAGGTTTGTTGCATGTAAATTAGTTGTGCACATGCTAATGCCGCTGAAATATATTCGGCTTCGCAGGTGGATAAAGAAACACAATTTTGTTTTTTTCTAAACCATGAGATGAGAGATTGTCCAATGAAATGACACGTTCCACATGTACTTTTTCTATCCGTTTTGCATCCTCCAAAATCCACATTTCTATATGATACAAGTTCAAAGGATGATCCATTTGGGTAGAATAGTCCATATTTTTTCATGTTAGATAAATATCTCAAAATACGTGTAACGGCTCTTTGATGAGATTCTTTTGGTTTTGCTTGAAAACTTGCGCAAAGACAAACACTCATCATTATATCGGGTCGACTTGCGGTTAAATATAATAACGAACCAATCATAGTCCTACATAATTTTTCTTCAAAATCTTTTCCGTTTGCATCTTTATCAAGATGAACCATTATACTCATAAGTGTAGATTTACTGGATGTTTTATCCATACCGAAACGTTTTAATAGTTCATTACAATATTTTTCTTGATGTATAAAGATATCATTTTCTAGTTGCTTTATTTGAAATCCTAAAAAGAAATTTAATTCGCCCATGTGTGACATTCAAATTCATTTTTCATTATATTAGAAAATTGTACACATAAATTTTCATTAGTTGATCCATATACGATATCATCGAAATAAATTTGAACAACTAAGATATCATCATTTTCTCTTTTGATAAACAGAGTCGTGTCAATTTTACCAATTTGAAATCCTGATGAAATTAAGCCTATCATACCATGCTCTAGGGGCATGTTTTAACATATATAATGCTTTATTTAATTTAAAAACATGATTTTGAAATTTTTCATGTTCATATAATGGTGGTTGTTTGACATAAACATTTTCTTTGATAAAACCATTCAAAAATGCACTTTTGACATCCATTTGATATAATTTAAAATTGTTATTACAAGCAAAAGCGAGTAGAATTCGTGTAGCTTCTAATCTTGCTACAGGTGCAAAAGTTTTATCGTAATCGATTCCTTCTTCTTGATTATACCCCTGTGCTACTAAACGTGATTTATTTCAAACTATATTTTCGGTTTCATCAGCTTTATGTTTAAATACCCATTTAGTTCCAATGACGGATTGATCTTCTAGTCTTGGAACGAGTTCCCAAACATTATTTCGTTCGAACTGATTTAATTCTTCTTGCATAGTTAAAATCCAAAACTCGTCTTTAGAGGCTTCCTTATAGTTCTTTGGTTCAAAATTTGAAAGGAATGCAACATGACTTATTTGATTTAGTTGATTTCGAGTTACTCTAGAATTTAAATCTCCATTAATGTTATCTATAGGATGATTCTTTAAAATCCTAGGAGGTGAAACTGAAGTATTATTTTGATCAACAACTTCATTATTATTATGAGGTGTGTTAGAAGAATCATTTGGATGCACTTCTTCTTCGTCATTAATTTGTGTAGTTACAAAATTTTCATCAAAAGAAACATGTAAAATTTCTTCTATAATATTTGTCCTTTTGTTATAAATTCTATAAGCTTTGCTACGATCCGAATAGCCAATAAATACTCCTTCATCGGCTTTAGGATCGAATTTTCCTAGATTGTATTTAGTTTTTAATATGAAACATTTTGATCCAAATGTTCTAAAATATGACACCTTAGGTTTCTTACCAAAAAATATTTCATAACACGTTTTTTTGTCATTGGTCATAGTGTTACTCTATTCAAAACATAACAAGCTGGAGCAATAGCTATGGCCCAAAAATGTTTTGGTAGATTACTACTGTTTAATATTGTTCTTGTACATTCTTGTAATATTTATTTTTTTCTTTCAACTACACCGTTTTGTTGTGGTGTTTGTGGAATTGAAAATTTATGATTAATTCCCTTTTTTATTGCAAAAGTTTGTAAAAAGTTTATTTTTGAATTCTCCTCCGTGATCACTGCGAATATTTTTAATTTTCAAATTCATTTGATTTTTAATTCTTTTTGCAAAAAATTTAAACATACCAATAGTGTCACTTTTATGTTTTAAAAACAAAGTCCATGTATATCGTGAAAAATCATCAACAATTACAAAAACATACTTGTTTTGATTTATTGATCTTACTTGAGTAGGACCAAATAAATCTAAATGCAACAATTCTAATGGTTTTTTTGTTGAAATATTATTTTTAGAATTACAAGAACTCCTTTTTAATTTTCCAATTTGACATGCATCACACAAATTGTCTACTTTATAATTTATTTTTGGTAAACCTCTAACTATTTCATGTTTTGATAATTTATCTATATATTTGAAATTCATGTGACAAAATCGTTCATGCCATAGCCATGGATCATCAAGCTTAGCGGTCAGGCATAAATCTGAATTTTTTTTTATATTCATATTCAAAATATAAATATTTTTATTTCGAAATCCTTCAAACAATAAGTTTTTATTATTATCAAATGTATTGCATCGATTTTTCTCTAAATTTATTTGAAAACCTTTATCATATAGTTGACTAATGCTTAGTAAATTATATTTTAAACTTTCTACTAATAAAACATTAGAGATAATAGGAGAATTAGAAATACCGATGTTTATGACTTCTCCAATTCCGATAACATATCCTTTTGAGTTGTCTCCAAAGGTTACAGTGCCTCCATCGATATATTTTATATTTGAGAGCACCTTGGCATTCCTGGTCATGTGTTTTGAACAGCCACTATCGAGTATCCATTTTTCCTTGCTTTTATTTTTGGGTATCTATAAAACAAAAATTATTCAATTGGTACCCACTTCTTTTATTAGGGTCCTAAATGTTACGAGGGGAGGGTAGCCATACCCAAGTGGGTTTGGGTCCTTTAAAAACATAATCATTGTTAAATACTACACTTGATAGAAAACTATCAATATGTTTTTGTCTAATTAACTTATTATTAGACTTTGGTATCCAAATTTTTATATTTTTAGATTTTACATCTTTACTTAACTTTGGTGTCTTTTTGAAACTTTGATATAAGATACTTTACTTTATAGTATTACCCTTTTTCTTTTGTGATTTTTTTTCAAATCCTAATCCATTTCGATTACTAGAGGGTTTCGAAATTTTAATTAAATTATCAAGATCTTGTTTCCCTTGATTAAACTTTGAAACATTGTTAGTAATTTTTTCTAGTTTGTCCTTTAATTCGCAAATTTCATTTTTTGAAATTTATGTACTACTTTTTGATTCAATATTTTCCTTAATCAAATTATTATTCTCAGGTTTTAACGTATCCATTTCACTAAGTTATGTATCATATTCGATAGACTTTACATTTTTCTTGTGAAATCTCTAATTCTTCTTCTAAAATAACTTTTTCATCCTTTAATAATTCAATTTCTAGTTCTAATCGATTTATTTTTGCTAGGTGTTCTTTATTCAATTTTTTTATTTGTCCAAACTTGTCATCAATTTCAATACTTAACACTAATAATTCACTATAGCTAAGTTCAGGACATACCTCATCAGTGTTAGCCATAAAACATATATTTGCTTGTTCTCCATTGCTATCACTATCACTCTTGGAAGATGATGATGATGAATCAGAATCGTCCCAAGTGACTTTAAAAGCTCTTTTCTTCTTAAATTTCCCTAATTTGTTCTTTTTCTCATTGTTGCGTTTAGGGCAATCCTTCTTTATATGTCCGTATTGATCACATTGATAGCACTTGATTTGAGATAGATTTGTTGTATTGGACTTCCCTTCTTTTTGGAATTTGGTCATCTTTCTAAATTTATTGAATTTGTTATAATTCTTCGCAATAAAGACTATCTTTTCTTCATCCAAATCCGAATCAATATTCTTTGCTTGAAATGCTATGTTCTTTTTTTCAACATTTTGGTCTTTTTTAGCATGTAAGTTAGCTTCATAGGACATTAAATTTCCTATCAACTCTTCAACCTTGAGAGCAGAGAGATCATTAGCTTCTTCAATAGCTAATACCTTCCTTTCCCAATCCGATGTTAAAGAGTTGAGTATTCGAGAAACTAAATCAAAATAAGTAAACTTAACTCCTAATGCCATAAGATTATGTTGGATAGTTCGAAATGTAGAACACATGTCAACCATAGTTTCATTTTGCTTCATTTTGAATAAAGAAAATTGGTTTTGCAAAATTGAAATCTTAGTTTGTTTGACCTTTGTTGTACCTTCGTGTGTAGTTTGTAAGGTACGCCAAATGCCAAATGAAGTTGTGCATAACATGACAGTGAGAATTCTTTTTTATCTAGAGAGCAAAATAAAACGTTCATAGCTTTAGCATTGTTTGATGCTAAGGTCTTTTTTGCATCGGTCCAAGTGTTCATAGCAGTTTCAGGTGCTTCATATTTATTTTGTGTAGCAGACCATATTTCTAGACCATTGGCTTCCATAAAATTACGCATACGAGTTGACCAATACGCATAGTTTGAGCCATTAAATAGTGGGGGACGTGCGGTAGACTGATCTTCTTGAAAAATACTTGCCATATTAGTGATTCAAAGACTTGTTATAGTACTTTTAATCAAACCTTGCTCTGATACCAATTGAAAGACTAACTTATGGTGGATCGATTATACAAATGACAAGTATAAAACTAAATTAAACTATAGTGTAATGATTAGTAAAGAATGTAAATAAAAATAATCACACCAGGGTTTTTATACTAGTTCGGACCTCCCATCCCATGTCCAGTCCCGAAGCTCCTCTTCAGAATTTCCCTTCACCAAATAATCCTCGCTTCACCCGGAGGAGCAGGTTTACAATAGCAGAGTTTCTTTGTCAACTATGTGTCCTCTATTACACGAATTTTGATTATATAGTGCAATTGAACTTTCTGTATGTCTTGAGTGATTGAATACAATATTGTTCGAGAGAATATAGAAGTATATGATCTCAGATTTACAGACTGAATAGCAAGTAGATGATTAGTACAAGAGACGATCAAGATAGAAAGTCGAGTTGTTAATTGATCCTTCTTGATTCTTATTTATATAGTTGTAGAGTGTTTCTTCTAGTAGTCGCATCTCTTCCTTTTCAGTCTAGAGTCGTTACTGTTCACTGGTGAAGAGTTATAGAGGAGAGATGGAGTTGTGTCTTTTCGGAGATGACAGTTGTTATTTGAATTTTTTGCCTCGAGCCCGGTTTCAAACGTTTGAATGTTGTTTTCAGATGTCTGAAACCTATTATTAATTTTAGTCCAACATCTACGTTCAGACGTCTGAAGTTCTGCATTCAGACGTTTGAACCTGTCAAGTGAGGTTTTCTGGGTTCATTCTTGAGTGTTTGTTCCTTCGATCTTCGTGCAACTTTGTAGATGAATTTCTTTAATGCTTTAGTCATCGCCTTGTCAAGGTAGTGGTTTGTCTTGCTTTGTATCTATGAATGATATATATATATATATATATATATGATTTCCATTGTATAGTTTTCATCGTCGAAATCGTAAACTCAGGGTTCTAACAGACAGTACCAGTGAGGAGTCCGCATTGGCGTTAGGTATTAAATGGCAAAGGCTTACCTATAAATAGGTGTTAAATGGTCAGGGGTCTGCCTAGTCCTTATTAACAGGGTATTAAGTGGCTTAGGTACAGTTTCTCACATTGCTAATGCCGTAATAATGATAGTACTAGTGAGGAGTCCACTTTGGGATAGGTATTAAGTAATGTGGACCTACCTAGAATATTGGTATTAATGGTTTGAAGTCCACCCGGTCTCTTTTAAAGGTATTAAGTGACTTGGGTACTATCCTTTACATGACTATGATTTTATTGGTAATAGACGTGTTAATAGTTAGACATTAAATGTTGGAAGCCTTAAATAGTGGTTAGAGATCTTCGTAGCTAGGACCTACCGACCATTGACAAGATTGCTGGAAAACCACCTTGGGAATAGATCTTAAATGACGGGGTCTACCCTGATTAGGGTCCTAAATGTTAGACTCTGCTTATTTCTCTTTTAAATATATTTTGTGATGATTATAGAGGCTCGCTTCATATTTAGAAGTATCAAGTGGCAAATGGGTTTGAAAGCATTGGGTGGTTGATAAGGCTTCATCAGTATTTTTTACCTTGGGAAGGGGTAAGTAAGTAATCATGTGTGCAATGCAAGGTTAGATTTTAACTGCTTACCTTAATGAAGATAACAATTAAATGGAAACCAATCGGTATAATTTATGTTATGGACATCATATTGATTTTCCAGTCACTAGAACGTTTTTCTGACCCCCTCCTTATTACAACCCACATGATAGATTTAGAGGGATATGTCACTGGAGCTGGATATGCTTTGTTGTTGGAGAAGTCTTCTTCTCTCTTATGCTCTATGCCGACTTGACAATCTGTTATCTAAGGAATACCACTAATTCCAAGGTAGTAGTCAGAGTCACTATTCTTATCCTATTATTGTTAATTCCTAAGATGATGGTTTTGATGATAACAGCCTTAGGACTTGTTATAAAATATAAACAAAAATATTATTGTACATATATATGTATGTGTGTATGTATATGCAGGATAGACTCAAGACTGACGAATTTAAGATCGAAAAAACCAAGACTGAAGACTCAAGAGTATCAGGAGTTCAAGATATCCAAAGTTCAAGATATCAAGATAAGTAATAGTGTCTAGATTTATGTTAAAGCTTCATAATAGCACTAAAATCATTATTTTTATTTTAATAGTAGAATGGAATCCAACTTCCCACTTTAATAGTGGGATGGAACCCACGACCTCTTTAGTGGGATGGAACCCATGACCTTCTCTAGTGGAATAGAATCCACGGAATTTTCAAAATGATTTATTTTAAATATTTTTCCAAATTTTTTTAAAGTCATCTCTCTCATTTTAAATATTTTTACCTTAAACTATTTTTAATATCTTTTATATTTTGATTTCAGAATCATCTCATGTTTTTAAACTATCTCCTGGCTTTAATATTATAAGCTTTAAATCTCAAAAATATATTCTATACTTAGTTTTTAATATTACATTTATATTATAGATTATATATTTTTAAGATTATATTTTAAATCTCTTTCATAAGTTTAAATTATATTTAAATGGTTTAAAAACTTCAGAAATTGTTTTGACAAGTTTTAGAACGAAAATCTTTTTTAAAAACAAAAATCAATTTTCAAAATTCACTAGGGCGTGTCGACAGACCCCATCCACCCATGTCGATATGGTGACCGTAGAAATTCAAATTTCAAATTTTCAAATGAGGTGTATATTCGTCATAACCATTCACGAATGGACATGACTGTTGTTCTTCTATAAATACCATGTGTTTTCAATGAATTTTAAGTTTGTTTTTGTTCATTTCTTCACTCCTTCTTCTCCACTCAAGTATTTTCTTATATTTTAATAAAACTCTACTGAGATCCTAAGTGAATCAAACTTGATCATCTCTAGTTTGATTCTCTGCCACCATCTCAAAGATCTCAGTGCTATTCCAAGTTATAGGATCATTTGTAATCAATGAAGTGTAAGGAGTCTCTCTACCTATCAAAGTGATATTGGAAATGGTGTGATCGTGGCTGTAAATCAAGTGGGCTTGATTGTAGCCTGTAAACCAATTAAGTGATCTTGTAGCCTGGTTAAAACAAGTGAGTTTGCCTTGGACTCGAAGACAGGAGGATGTATCTCATGGCCTTAAAATCGAGGTTGTAATATCGACATTATATTTGAAAAGAAATCTGCACAAGAAACTGTGTGGGAGTAGATGTAGGGTAACTCCAAATCAGTATAAAATTCTGGTGTGTTCTTTCCTTTTACTACTTTTATATACTATTTGCATCTGTGTCTGATTCTATGATTGTCTCTGATTTTGTTAATTGCATCTTTCTGTGTTTGATTTCAAAAGATTTCAAAAATTCCATAAAATCCATTAAACACTATTCACCCCCCTTCTAGTATTAATTCAGCCTTAAGATCCATAATCCGCATTTCCAACATTTGGTATCAGAGCATTGGTTTTAAAAGTTTTCATAATCTAATTTTTGAAAAGTTTTCAAATGGCTGCCAACACTGGTAATGTCAACACTATCACTAGTTCATTTGTAGAAGATCGGTCTACTACCAGACCACTACTTTTTAATGCCAGTAAATATGCATATTTGGCATGTAGGATGAAATTCTATTTACAATCAATAGGATTAGATACTTGAAATATCACACAAACTGAGTACATTGAACCCACAACAAATTTTGCATAATGGACCGCTGAGCAAAAGACTGTTGCATAAAAAATTCCAAAGCCATGAATATTTTGTTATGTTCACTTAATATGAATGAGTTTAATAGAGTGTCTATCTGTAAGTCTGTATATGAGATCTGGTAAACTTTGCAAGTTACTCATGAAGGAACAAGCAAAGTTAAACAGACCAAAATATCCATCTTGATCAATCAGTTTCAATTATTTAAGATGAGTCCAAACGAGTCCATTTCAGACATATACAATAGGTTTCAAGACATTGTGCACTCATTAATTGCATTAGAAAAGAACTTTTCCAAAGAAGGTCCAGTTAGAGAAATTTTGAATTCACTCACTCCGGAATGAGATCAGAAGACACTAGCAATTAGAGAGGCTAATGATATCAGTACGCTGAAAATTGAAGAATTAATTGGGAATTTGATGTATTTTGAAGTACAAATGCAAGGGAGAAAAGAAAGCAAGGGCTCAGAAAAGTAGTCAATAGCGTTTAATGCAATAACAAATGGTTCAGACTCAAATAATTACGACGATGGAAAAATAGCCTTGATGACAAGAAATTTTAGAAAGTTTCTAAAATACAGAAAGATGAACAACTACAAGAGAAATAATCACAAGAATTCTAGAAATAATAATGAGACACTCAACAACGTCAAATGCTACAATTGTGATGAGCCAGACCACTTAAAAAGAGATTGTCCACATCCAGATAAGCAAAATTTCCTCCAAATAATGATTCATTAAAGAAAAGGAAGAGAGCGTATACTGCTACACTAGACTCATCCTCCAGTGATGAAGATCAAAAGACGGAAAATTCAAATATGTGCTTTAATTCTATTCACGAATCTAATGATCTCGGAAGTATGGATCTAAAAATTGGTACACATTTAAATTATATTGGCTGCAATTGTTTGCTTGAATGTTCGAATGTTTAAATGTTAGATTGTATGCATGTTTTAAAATTGCTTGCTGTTTGAATTTAAAATTTTAATTTTCAAAATAATATTATTTTAATAATATTTTTAATATTAAAATATTAATATTACAGTGTTATTATATTTATATTATTCAGATAAAATATAGATTAGATTATAGGATATATATATATATATTAAACAAAATAGAAAAAATTAGTCATATGTATTATAGGACCCATGTCGACATGGCCCACCCCCTATGTCGACATCCCTACCAGAATTTTGAAATTCAAATTTGAATTCAAAACTTTGAATTTTCCTCCACTCTTTCACCAACTTCAAAGCTCTAAAACGGTGTCTCTTGACCAAAGAACATGACTATTGAATATCTATTTATCTCCTTAAGTTTATCCTATCTTTTCACTTTCATTTCAAAATTCAAACTCTCTTTCAAACTCTCAAGCTCTCTACTCTCTTCGAAAATGGCTTCCTCAAGCACCCCATCCACCATTAGGCTGTCCAAAGCCATCAAAGAATTAATCTACAATGACCCGGAAGCTATCAAAGCTTACATAAGCTATGCAAACTTTGGAAAAGTCCATATGGGAAAATTTACTACCTTTAGTGACTTTCTTTCATATAAACTCGATGTTCTTTTCGAAGAGAATCAAATTCTCAGTTTAATTGACGATTCTCAAAATGATTTATTTGTTATCCAAATATTTTTAAAATGTTTTATGCAAATTTGAATCGTGGTTTTTATGATGGTAATGAAGGGGAAGTTTGGAGTAGTGTTAAAGGAACACAAATTGTTTTAAATAGTGAGATTTTAGGAAATATTTTGGGTTATAAGTACACAGGAATGAATCTTTTGGATTTTCAAATTGTTGAACATGATCGTGAGATATTTCATCACATTTTTGAAGGAGATGATAACTTTGAATTTATAAATCGAAATTTCTGTAACAGCCCGCGAATCCGTACCCCTTGAGTCAACACTATTCTACCTAAATCAACTCAAGTTGTACAGAAATACGAACCATTTAGGTTAAAGAAGAAGAGGTAGAAGAAGAAAATAGAAAATAACAACAGAATCTAACCATCACAGCGGAATAAAATATAGTAGATAATAAATGATCTTTACTCAAAAATCAAATATCTCTGTTTATAGATTACATCATCAGAGTACATCAATCATAGCTCAACATCAATATCATACAAATGGATACATAGCTAAACAACACAACGTAATATATATAAACAAGTACGAAAGTACGTATCGTCATTCAGCTCGTCTCCTGATCTCCACAGCATCGTATCCTGTATCCTATAATACTCGGTCTGACCCGAGCATTACAGTTAAATAATACCCGAGTCAGTCTGGAATACCAGCGTGAGAAAATCACACCCAATTGATTATTAAAGTTCAAAAATTCTTTGAAAACAAAAGCATCTCGTAAGACCACGCCACAAATAAACATGTCGGATTTTAACCTTACGATAGCTAAAACAATTTTTATAATATCCTCTGATATTATAATTGGGTCTATATACAAATACTTATAAAATAGCCGAAATTGTTACATTATTAAATTCCAGCTACTAGCCACAGAGTGGGTAATACAAACAAAACTCGTACAAGGCACGTAGGGAGAACGGATTTCCAACTAATGACTAGGCACTGGGGTACCACCTGTCATAGTACGAGGCTTATATCACCGTACCGAGGAGTACGCCCGCTCCCCTGCAACACAAGACCGGGACTACCCCTTACCGGATAATCTCGAGTGAGATGACCCCGCGGTTGGGATCAGCAACCGCCCACTAAGCCGAAATAAAAGGGACATCTTGACAGTGATGACCTCACCCTGCTTGGGTGCTACCCACCTAGCCTTGCTGCATAACCCCTGATTTTCAGTCATTCCCATTTGATGAGGCTTGAGGCTAAGCGTCATCTTTTTTAGAACATATCCCTTAGAATGCCCATTGTCTACTTGACGATGTTTCGCAAGCATTCATCCATACAAGTCCGTCCGGGTTCGAACGGAACCGAAGGTACTATTCCTACTACATCCATATCGGAAATATCCTTAGGATTAGTAGCGATTAGCCCTTGTACTTCACTGCTCCATCTTCGCATCCAAAATCGTTTTCCACGAAAACGTACAAACCGGATCGAAATGGTTTTCAAGAAATAAATCTCGATTCCGGTCTCTTCGAAACGATCAACGTAGTTGTCCAATATTGATAGTCGGTTATTTACTATTAATTTATATTCACAAACATCCAACCAAAAATAAATAATTTCCCAAATTATTTATTAACCTCAAAATTATCTTCACAAGATATTATTTCCACTTTCAAATCCTTTGAAAAACAATCTCAAACCATCTTTCTTTTCAAGACAAACTTTCCCAAATATTTTCTGCCTCCTTTGGGATCACCAAGCACAAAACTAGATTTTTCTAAAATAATTCTAAACACTTTACTTTTTAAAAAATATATATTTAAAACATTCAAGTTAAAACTACTTCAATAATTTGTTAAAAATACATACTATATGAATATTTGAAAATAAGGCTACTTAATAAAATATAAAACTAGATTTTCACTTTTAAAAACAAAATACTAAGTCACTTTTTAAGAAATTACTACTATAATAGATTTGAGAAAATACTTACTTTAGAATTTAAATATTAGAAATAAGAAATTTTCTAAAACTTGCTTTTTAAAACAACTTCAAAACTTTTGACTTATATTTAAAAATTTACTTTAAAAACATACTCGGTTATCCAGAGGAAAATTCTAACTTCAATAACTTAAATCAATTTTTCCAAATTGATTTCCAGTTTATTCCATTTGAAATAAATTTCTTTACTTATCAGCTCATTTCAAAATTCATTAATTATGGATTTTCTTATTTATTATTATTATTTTCCGTTGGATTTTATATCATTTAACTGAAATATACCAATTTCAGCTTCTTCCCAATTTCTTCTTTATTCTTTTCAATAAATTGAATCTTAAATCTAATATGAATGTTATATTCTTTTAAATAATAACACTAGAGTTTAAAGTTCATTAACGTTCAGTTTATTCAAGATTTTCTTTCCATACTTAAGGTTCATTTATTAAAATTTTAAAATCACTTTATTTTTTTTCCAATTCATTCTTAAGTTTATTGAAATTTCTGTAATTATTATATTTACAATTTCACTTCTTTTATTATCTTTTCAAACATCCAATTTATATATTTTTGGAAATTCATCATACCCAATTATATCCAATCGAACCATAGCATTCAACATTCCAATATATTCCATCATAGAATATCAAATAATTACAACAGAGGGTATTAAATAATTTAAATAAATGTGAGGGGTCGTTGGATCCCTCCAACTGTTTTCCCTGCATCCACAAATGTTAGCACAATATAATATGCCAATTCCAAAATATACCATACTACAGCACATCAACATTTCAACCATTCAAACAATTATTTAAATTTAATCATTTTAAATTTTAAATTTAAACGAGTGAAATTAACTCACCTTTGATTTTTGATTGCAATCCAACCAAACCAGCTTGTTTTCTTCATGTTTTAGACCTTAAATAAATATTATATGATCTATTAATATTTGAATTCATCGAACAATTTATTATTATTTATTCATTTAATTTAAACCGACAAATGTTCTTTTAAACTAATATTTTAATTTTAACTTAATCTCCTTTATATCTACATATACTAGAATAACCTATGTATATCTATATATTTAAATATCTACCCGTTTATAAATCTTCCAACATTTCAAAAGCCCTATTATAATTTAAGCTGTATATGTATGTATTTCAGTATATAAACAAAAATAAATAATTTACTTACTGTAAATCTTATTATTTTAAAATCTGTAGGTGTGTAAATAATTATTAAGTCAAAAACTAAAATAGATAATACCACACTCACCGAGTCCCTTGCGACACCCAGTAAAATCACGTCACTTTCCACGCCGAAGCCAACCCCTGTGCCACCGCTCCGTGCTTGCTTCACCACTGCAACACTGACGTCGCCGGTTCCTGGCATGCTTCGATCGAAAACGATCGCCATGCCCTACTCGATCACAAGCGTTGGTTCGCTGTAGCCCCAAACGCGACGCCAAAAACCCTAATCACTGAATTGCGACTCACTGACGACGTCGAAATCCCCCTCGAGCTTTCCAAATCGCACGCGATGCTGCCTCCCTGCCTGCTCAAAACTCATTGCTAAGGCCACTCCTTCGACTGCCCTACCGCTACGAGCCCCAGAACGATGCCACGTCATGCGCGAATAAACCCCCAAGCCTCGGTCTCACTGCCTTCAAAGATCGCGACATGAGCTCAAACCCTAATCACCTGCTCGCTCGACCCAGTCAATGTCGCGAAATCCCCTCTGAGTTGAACGCGATCTGATTATCGCGATTGAATTTTGAATTACCCCTTTTTTTAGGGCCGATTCGAATTGATTTATTGTGGAGGAATTCGTTCGATTTAAAGACCGAGGAAGAGAGGCTTCGACATTTCTTTTTTTTGGTTCTGAAGCTTGAGAAAATGAATCGAACGAAGAAATGATATAAAGAAGCTTGATTTGTACTGAGCAGAGAGAAAGAAGACATGAAAGAAATGTTGCGTGCTGTTGTTAAAAGAGGGAACATGGACATGAAAGGAAGTTGGCTGGTGAGATTGATATATAAAATTTAAATTAAATTTTCGTAGTAAATTTCAACGCGTTTATATAGAGTATGCTCACACAACAACTCCAAAAACTACGAAAATTGAAATCCGATAATAATAAAATATTACGGATCCAATGGAATGGTTTCGTCAAATTCCGAGACTGTGCCTCGGAAGGCTATTTTTAAATTCAATTTAAACTAAAAAAAATTAAAACTGAACAAACCACTGTTAATTTCAATTTTAAAACTTCTATTATCCTCAGTATTATCAATATAAATTTTATAAGCCTCCAGATTATTTTTAGCAGGCTTAAAACTGAAGACTCAACATTTTACCCAACTTCAAATTGTTTAATTGAATAATTCAATAATTTAATTATCAAATAAATTGTAATATTCGTTATTCAAGTTAAAATTACTCTATTAAATACTTAAAATCAATTAAATATTCTGATTTTAAATGCTTGAAAATTCCGGGTCGTCACATTCCTCCCCCTTTAAAAGAATTTCGTCCCCGAAATTACTAGTTAGGAAGAATGGTCCAATACCCGTTTACTTATCCTCAAAACCAAACAATCGACATCCAACCAACTATCTCTTTACAAAAGACCATTATCATTCTTATTAACTTGCCAAACCTTTCCCTAGTTTGCAAACAATCCTATTTGCCCAATCATTCAAGTTTTAATCTTAAAACCAATTTTGAATTACCAAAATTTACTTAAAAATTTTCTAACTCCCTAAATTCCCGAAATTTTTTGCCAGCGTCTCCTTTGCGCGGCTAGCTCGGTACAACTACAAAAGGCCTCTACGGGCTCCCAAATCCCAAAAGAAAAACAAAAAGCCAAGTGGCTCGATCCAAAATCCCAATCAAATTTCACAGAAATTTTAAACACATATCTTTTTGTCGAGCAATTCAAATTTATCTTTTGAAATCAAAATCAATTCTTCTTTCCCTTTATAATACCTGCATATTTTACTTAGAAATAATATCCAATCACAACTTTCAAAACATTTTATTGACTTCCTTACCAATGTCAATATCTATCCATCCAAATATTAACTTGGATTATATTTGTAATATCAATTTCCAATTGAGAATTCACCATTCCTTACTTAAGTTTAGTATAAGCATTTTATATGCTTCTTTATTTATTTTCACTTCACCACTTCAGTTTATACCTAATTTTAGTCAAATTGATTCTCCCATTTCTATTTGAATTCAATTTATCTCCACTCCAAATATTTAGATTTTATTTTCCATTTATATTGATTCATATTATTATTTTAAAGTAGTTTCATTTACTAACTTATTTCAATTTTCAATTCGAAACCGTTTGTCGTTAACAAAATTTTCCAAAAATTTTCAAACTCCCAAAATTTTCGAATTTTTTTGGCAGAGTTCCCTTTGTACAGAGGAGCTTTTGCAATTTGACAAAAGATATAAATATATATACATCGACCCACCCGGTCGGAAAAACCAAAAACAGTTCATATTTCCTATTTTATTGCATAGGCGTACCTTATTTAGCATTTTAAGCAAATAGCTTATTTATTTAGCAGTTAGCGTGCCCAAAATCCAGCCACACGGCTTCCCGGTACCTGTACTTACTCTTTTTAAACATGTAAGTGCCAAATATATGAAATTTAACAATATTTCACTTAGTTGCAATGGTTAAACACATGAATTCTAAAAGAAATTCACACCGAACATTTTCCCGTAAGCAACTTATACCAATTTCATACTAATTCCAGTGTTCCAATTAATTTATAACCATTTTCATTCAATTTGAATGGTTTTCAATCCATTCGTATACAACTTCATCAATTTGAATGGTTTAAAACTCAATCGCTTACATTTAATTTATTTTTAAGAAAACCGAGCTCATATTTAATTTAATTGTTCTCAAAATCAATTTATTTTACTCCTATCAATTCGTAGAATTTTAATTACTTCATTTACATCCAATGACAATTTATTCTATGCAATTTGACGAGATCCATTTGAATAAATAAGTACTTATGTTTTATAACCAATTTAAATGGATTTCAACTCAATTTATACTTAATTTTATTCCATTTTTAAATTTATTCACAATCCATATATTCTCATTTTCATCGCATTTTAAATTTGATTCCATTCACTTGCATTTCATTTTATTAACCAAACTAGTTCATTCAAAACCATTAACAACTTAGGTTCATCTTCATTACCAATTAAATTTTCTTTTCATTTTAATTCATTCACGACCATTTATTTAGCTCGACACATCTCAAGCTTGCATATTACTAACCATTCCTGAATTAATTCAACCCAATCTTTAGTTACATTACTCAATTTATTTGTGACAGCCCGCAAATCTATACCCCTTGAATCAACATTATTCTACCTCTATTAACTCAAGTGGCACAGAAATACGAACCATTTGGGGTTGAAGAAGAAGAGATAGAAGAAGAAGAAACTAAACAATAACAGAATCTCACAGTCGCAACGGATAAAATATAATAGTGAATAATAACATCTTTACACAAACTGAAATCTATAATTGGTTATACATCATATCATCAGTGTATCTCATACATCAACAATTACCAATCAAACATACCATACAATCATAGCAGCGGATATATATACAAGTATGAAGAATACGTCTCGGCTCCAGCTCCTCACCTGCTCCACAGCAACCTATCCTGAACAATAATACTCGGTCTGACCCGAGCATTAAAATGAAATAACACCCGAGTCAGTCTGGAATAACAGCTGATAATAAATATACATCCAAATTTATTATTATAGTTTCAAAATTCTTTGAAAAACAAAAGCATCTCGTAAGACCACGCCACAAATAAACATGTCGGGTTTTTACCTTACGATAGCTAAATCACTTTTTGTAGAAATCCTCTGATATTATAATAGGGTCTATTTACAAATACTTATAAAATAGCCGAAATTGTTACCTCTATTAAATTCCAGCTACTAGCCACAAAAGTGGGTAATACAAACAAAACTCGTACAAGGCTCGTAGGGAGAATGGATTTCCATCAATGGCTGGGCTACTGGGGTACCGCCCGTCACAGTACCTGGCCTAGATCAGAGTACCGAGGAGTACGCCCGCTCCCCTGCAACACAAGGCCGGAACCATTCCTTACTGAACAGTCCAGAACAAGATAACCCCGTGGTTGGCGCGACCAACCACCCACTATGCCGAATATAAAGGGACATCTAGACAGGGGAAAATCTTGTCCTGCTTGGGCATGACCCACCTAACCTTGCTGCACCTCCCCTGTTTTAGCCATTCCCGGTTGATGAGGCTTGAGGTTAAGCGTTACCTTTAGAACGTTTTCACTTAGAATGCCCATCGCCCACCTGACGATGTTTCGCAAGCATTCGTCCCTACAAGTCCGTCCCGAGGTCGAACGGAACCGAAGGCACTACTCCTACTACATCCATTTTGGAAATATCCTCAGGATTAGTAGCGACTAGCCCTTGCACTTCACTGCTCCATCTTCGACTCCGAACATGTTTTTCGCACGAAACGTACAAACCAAATCGAAGTGGTTTTCGAGAAATAAATCTCGATCCCGGTCTCTTCGAAACGATCAACGCAGTTGTCCAATATTGATAGTCGGTGATTTAACTATCAATTTATATTCATAAACATCCATAAGCATCCATCACACAATAAATAATTCCCATATTATTTATTTGCCCAAATATCTTTAAAGGATATATTTTCAAATTTCCAAAACCCATTTGAAAACAATTCCCAAAGTTCTTCTTTTACAAGGTAAATCCTTTACCCTATATTCCCATTGGAAATAACCAAGTTCAAAACATTTAGATTTAAAAACAATTTAAAACACTTTATTCTGCAATATACTTTAAAATATAGAAATGTGCTATTAGTTATTACTCAAAAATATAATTTCAAATATTTTATAAGATATAACTTGATTTAAAATAAGGTTTTAGTTAAACTAAATTTAAAAATAGAGTTGTAAAAGGCTTAATACTAATTTCAAATAATTTAGGTCAAAACTAGCCTTTTTAAACAATCCATTTATAAAAATAATTACTAATGTAATCGAAAATAACCACTATTGCTACTTTATTAATTAACTTTTAAAACAAAAATTTTCCAAACACTCATTTATATCAAGTTTTAAACTTAAATTCACTTTTAATAAAATCTGTTTAAAACTCAAACTTGGTTTTTCCCAGGGAAACTCATTCCTACTCAAATATCCCAGAAAATCCTTCTTATAAATTCTGTCGTTTTATTTAAATTCAGGTTTACGTTTTAATAACATAAATTTACTTTCACATTTAACAACTGATAACGTTTCTCTTCGTTTAGCATTCTAGATTTTACCAATTTTCAATTTTCATTCCATATAGATTTCAAATTTTAATTCTTTTAAATTCATTGTTTAACAATATCCTTTATTTCTCTAAAATTCAATTTATCCATTTATAATTAAATTACGGTTTTATAATTTATCCATCACTATTCCAATACAATTTATTTCAGTTTTATTAATCACAACATATAAACAGATCACAACATCAATTATAAAAATAATTACTATAATGCGAGGAATCCAGTTGGATCCCTCCAACCTGTTTTCCCTGCATCCACAAATGTTAGCATAACAATATATATATCAATCCAGACTGATATAAATAAACATTTCAACCAATCACGCAATTATTTAAATATCAACTACTTAAATCAGCTAACAATCCAGATGTGAGTGAGATAACTCACCTTGAGTTTCGGCGAGCGTTCGAAATTTAAATTAAACCAAACGACGTTCGATTTAACTCAAATTTCTACTTGCCCAGAATGACTCCGGATGTTTACCTTCGCGTAGTACTCTCTTCTGCGATTCCGGCGCTACCGAATTCGTCGAATTCTGATAATGTATGCAAGAGTTATTAATTTTCAAAGTTAATTTACCAATTTAAAAACAATTTCTTTTAAATTTAATCTTAATATACCCAAACCAATTCATGGCCGCAAGATCTAGAAACCACATCAAGGCCACACGTTGCTTCTTCTCCACGCAGCGCTACAGGCAAGAAGCACGAACATGAACCCACTCACGCAAAACTAGGGCTTCGAACCGCGACCACCACTGACAATTCCACCTCGATCGGAGACTACCGTTGCGACGCCCATCGCCAACTCCACCATCCCCAGGCATGCGCACGAGCTCGGTGACCGCCACTCCTCAACAAGCGTACACTAACTGTACACAAACGCAGCCCCCTGCGCGTTTCTCCGCTCCGCTAATTCCCATCACACCCGTACGGATGTGAAGCTCTCGACAACCTCTCTGAATTTCTAGTTAAGAGTTTTGGCTAGACTGAATAGATGAAGAGAGATTAGAGGGATAAGCAAATTCATTATCGGCCATTAAATAGATGTTAGCGGCGGCTGAATATCTCTTAGGGTTTTAGCAATTATAAGTGTATATATATATAATATTGTTTAATATTATTTTAATACCGTTTCCAATTATTTTACCACTCACGCAAACGAACTCCAAAACTCACATACTAATAGGCGTTCCTAGGGTTTTTCCGCATTCCGGACACAATGGAACATGTTTCATAAGCTAATTTGATCGTATGTGCGAGATACGGAATTAAACGATCAATTTTAATTTAAACCGATTAAAACGATTTCGATGCGTTTCGAGCTGCCACGGTCAAACGACAACTCCGATTGCTACGAAAATTGAAATACGATAATAACTAACTATTACGGATCCAATGGAACTAGTTTCGTCAAATTCTGAGACTGTACCCCAGAAGGCTATTTTAACTTGTCTATTAAATCGAGCGATTTTCATAATTGATGAAAACGCTTAAAAATTTACTTTTAAATTTTTTACTAACTTAATAATAATTCATATAAAATTTATAAACACCATAAAAATCATTCTGGCTCATTCCGGACCAAAATATGATTAAATTGCATTTTAATAATATTAAATTCATTCTTAAATTAATATAAAATTCCAAATAATTACTTATTGACTTTTAAGTCCGTCTAAAAATCCAACCACCTTATTTATATCCAAATAGACTTAAAAATAAATTTGAAAACCATTTGTATAACTATTCACATCCAGATTCACCACTTATTCCAATTTTTGAATATTTAATTATTATTCTTCATTATTCAAAATCGAATGGAATCACTATAATTAAAAATTATAGCTTATTTTATAGATTGAACCCGAATCCATTCATTTCAAAATCAATTAAGAACGCACATTAAACATTTAAAACAAATTAAATGTTCAAATTCAAATGCTTAAAAATACGGGATGTTACATTCCTCCCCACTTATAAAAATTTCGTCCTCGAAATTTGCTAAGATAGAAAATACCCTTCAACCCATTTACTTACCCAATTTGCTTAGTTAAAAGCTTATATTTACTTTCCCAAAATCCTTTAGCTTAATCCCAAACTCATTTGCTTCATTTACCCTAAGTCTTTAATTTTTAACTTACAACTTTCCAAGTTAATTACAAATTTTCAAAATTCCCAAAAATTTTCTAACTCCCAAAATTTCCGAAATTTTTTGGCAGAGTCTCCCCTGCACGGCGGAGCTTTCGCGATATCGCGATACAGATAAATATATATATACATCGACCCACACGGTCGGAAATCAAAATATATCACAATATATATCTCATTTCCCAATTATATTTGCGTAGGCGTACCTTTTTTAGCAAATTTTAATGCCAAACAGCTAATATAACTCATATATGCGCTCCAACTCTCTCGAACGCCTCCTGCACATGTACTATACTCAACAAACACATTAGTTTTCAAAGGTTTGAACATTATAACAACATTTCCAATATAATGTAAGCCAACATATCCATTGCATAGCCAAACCAAGCAATTTCATAATTATGCATGCTAACCACCTTTAAAAACAATTTCACAATTCCGACATCATTTTAAAGCCTCTTTACAAACTCAAACTTCATTTTTATTTAAATGATTAACAGGTGCTTCACTAACATCAACCTATCCCTTTTCAATTCCAAGTTGATTCACAATTCGATTCTTATTCTCAATTTGAAATATTTGCATTCCTTTTATGATCCATTTTCATTTATATGCAACCATTACTTATTAAAATGTCAATTCATCCCAGTTGATTTAAAACCCATTCCATTTGCTACTTTAAATCAATTCACTTGCATTCATTTACAAACTCCTTGAATCAGATTCTAATTTAGTTCAATTTATTCAAAAATAAATTTCAATTGCTTGTTAAACAACTCAATTCTGAATACATGCAATTTTCGTGCCATTCAAGCAATTAATCATCACTTCAGCTTACATCCATTTAAAATTAATTCCAGTCTAGATTTATATTAATTTTATTCAATTCTGCATGGTTCATAATCCAAGCATGCTTATTCCATTTCAATTATTAAATCAATCCTTATTCTCACTTTTCAAATTTATTATTCATCTTAAGTTTATTTTTATTATATTATTATCATTTTTATTTTTATTTTTATTATATTTTTTTTCTTCCTCACAATAACAATCTTAAAAGTCATTTGCTTGCATCCAAATTCTATTTTGCAAACAAAATTTTATTTAAAGCTATTTCATAAGCTTAAAAATAACCATCTCATCATTCTCTTAAAGGATTACAGTTCCATAATATCTCAATTTATTTCCATTTTAATTGATTCTTACCAAATCAAACCATTTACAAATTTTAATCCAACTAGCTTAAACATTCAGCTTAAGTTTAAATTAATAACATCTCATTCTATATTATTTACAACTCTCACCCATCTTTAATTCATACTTGCTTACTCCATCACAATAATTAATTAAAATTCTCTTCACTTGCATTTCAATCTCTGCATCTAAACAAATTTATCTAAGACCACATTATTCAGCTTAATCACAATTATTTAATTTGCTTAAGCTTTCTTTACAATATCTCCATTATCTTCTTATAAATCAATTTTTATCTTCATTTGATTCTCATCCAAATCAAATTCCAATTCATTTACAAACTTTAATGCACTTTGCCTATTTATTAAATCCATTTTAGACTTATTTTATTAGCAAAGAAACCATTTTAAATTATTTCACACTTCATTATTTGTTACCACAAACTTAAATCCCATGCTACAGTTGGATTTCTATTTACTTTCCAAATTTTGATCAATTATCAAAATTCTATTCATTACCATACACATTCCATTTAATTGTAATTCGATTTAGTTTCTAACCTAATCCATATTAGGTTTTAATTCACTTCCTCAATTCACTCTGACTTCATTTATAATATCACCAATTTCCAATTATTTCAGTTAGCAAATTTAAATTTTCTACCCTTCCTTTCCACTCCTTTAAATAGGATCAAAATTTCCTTCAATATAATTTATTACAAAACTGAAATTAAATTTCAATTTCATTGTTAAAACATATTTATTTTTATTTTATTTTTTCCATTCATAAATTCAAAATTTATTTGCTAACTTAAGAATATCCACCTTTATATTCTCACTTTGCTTCCTTACACTTTACATTTCATTTATGGTCAAATTTTGAATTTGCCATACCATTCAACTCTTTCCATTAATGAATTACAATTTCACTCTTATTCAAGAGTTTAGATTGCATATTTAAGTCCATTTCCATTTTATAATCACAAATTCAAATTATAACACTTAATAACTTAAGAATATGAATTTCATTATGCAATTCTAAGCAATTTACATTCCACCTTATATTCAATTCAAATTCTCAATTTTAATCTCCATATACAAGTTCAAAACATATTTACTAACTTAAGTTCATTCACTTCTTTTATATCTCACTTTACCTTATTTCAATTTACATTTTATTTGAGACTAGGTTTGAATTCACCATGCCATTTAACTATTCCCGTTATGAATTACAATCCCATTTCTATTCATAAGTTCACCAACTTATTTATTTTAAAGCTCATATTTCTCTTTTTAATCCATCTACATCATATAATCACAATTTCAAATTATATATATATGTGTATCACTGAATACTTAAGGATACAAATTTTCTTCCAATTTAATTCTTTGCAAACTTCAAATCCACAACCTCAAATTATAAGCATAATACTTAATAGCTCATGGGTACAATTTATTTCTCAATGACCCACAATTTCAAAGCCAACTTACATTTTAATTTAACCCAAACCAATTTAATTCTAAGCTCAATTTATTTAACTTATCCCAAATTAAATTCAAATTTTCTATTCACTTCAATATATTTTATTCACTTCCAATTAGTCAAGTTAAATTTTAATTCCAAGATTAAAATTCTCATTTCTTCCTTCTTATTTATATCAACTTCACTTAATAAGCTCAATAGTTGATTCATTTTATTCTACACATTATTTAAATAGAATTTTCCAGAATTCTATTACCCGGTTTTATTTCAAAACCATTTGAAATAATAAATAACTCATACACCCTTTGTATTAATCAAATCTCCCAATTCCAAAACACTTGGTTTTATTAAAACAAATTTCCCTTTGAAATTTATAAAACCACTTGTATACCCAACAAATCCAAACAATACCATAATCAAGTACTAGGGAAGCAATCCATCACTTTAGAAACTCGAAAATGAATTCTAATGATGTGGCCAGCATCATCAGGATTATTTTCCAGCGACTGAAGTGAGTTCAGTGCTTTCTTACTTCCCAAATTCATTCCAAAACGGTTTCCATTCAAAAATACTTCCCAAATCAACATTTCATTATTGCCTTCAAACCCTTTAGCAAACATTCCAAACTTTTCCAGGAATTTAAATCTCCAAACCTTTATTTCCATTACATTTAAAATTCTTTCCAAGACTTCCGGGATTTAAATTCTGGTTTAATTCTAATTTAGTTATTCTTCCTTTTATATTATTTATACCTATAGAATCTATTTGATTATAACCATTTGGAATTTTAGATTAAATTTTAGATTCTTATTTGCTTATTTAATATTAGCAACCAAACATCCAAATATATATATAATTTTAGAAAATTATTTCCTTTATATCAAAATATAATTTGGGCAAAATTATTTCATTTACCCATTTTTAAAACGTTACTATGTCGGTTTATCTTGTTTAAGAGTTTAGAAACCCCTATTGATACGGTTGTACTTCCCGCACCGACCAGATTTCATAAACACTCAACCGATAAATTAACACAGTATGAAACCAATTTTATATTCACTAACAAGTACGCCCTCATATCTATAAATACGCTCAACTCATTATAGAGTACTATTGACTCTGTTTAATGAGAAAATTCCCCACCAAAGCCTATGTTGTCGCCAACCTAAGCTCTGATATCAAGTGTGACAGCCCGCAAATCTGTACCCCTTGAATCAACAATATTCTACCTCTATTAACTCAAGTGGCACAGAAATACGAACCATTTGGGGTTGAAGAAGAAGAGATAGAAGAAGAAGAAACTAAACAATAACAGAATCTCACAGTCGCAGCGGATAAAATATAATAGTAAATAATAACATCTTTACACAAACTGAAATCTATAACTGTTTATACATCATATCATCTGAGTATCTCATACATCAACAATTACCAATCAGACATACCATACAATCATAGCAGCGGATATATATACAAGTACGAAGAATACGTCTCGGCTCCAGCTTCTCACCTGCTCTACAGCAACCTATCCTGAACAATAATACTCGGTCTGACCCGAGCATTATAATGAAATAACACCCGAGTCAGTCTGGAATATTAGCTGATAATAAATATGCATCCAAATTGATTATTAAAGTTTCAAAATTCTTTGAAAAACAAAAGCATCTCGTAAGACCACGCCACAAATAAACATGTCGGGTTTTTACCTTACGATAGCTAAATCACTTTTTATAGAAATCCTCTGATATTATAATAGGGTCTATTTACAAATACTTATAAAATAGCCGAAATTGTTACATCTATTAAATTCCAGCTACTAGCCACAAAAGTGGGTAATACAAACAAAACTCGTACAAGGCTCGTAGGGAGAATGGATTTCCATCAATGGCTGGGCTACTGGGGTACCGCCCGTCACAGTACCTGGCCTAGATCAGAGTACCGAGGAGTACGCCCGCTCCCTTGCAACACAAGGCCGGAACCATTCCTTACTGAACAGTCCCGAACAAGATAACCCCGTGGTTGGCGCGACCAACCACCCACTAAGCCGAATATAAAGGGACATCTAGACAGGGGAAAATCTTGTCCTGCTTGGACATGACCCACCAAACCTTGCTGCACCTCCCCTGTTTTAGCCATTCCCGGTTGATGAGGCTTGAGGTTAAGCGTTACCTTTAGAACGTTTTCACTTAGAATGCCCATCGCCCACCTGACGATGTTTCGCAAGCGTTCGTCCATACAAGTCCGTCCCGGGTTCGAACGGAACCGAAGGCACTACTCATACTACATCCATTTTGGAAATATCCTCAGGATTAGTAGCGACTAGCCCTTGCACTTCACTGCTCCATCTTCGACTCCGAACACGTTTTTCGCATGAAACGTACAAACCGGATCGAAGTGGTTTTCGAGAAATAAATCTCGATCTCGGTCTCTTCGAAACGATCAACGCAGTTGTCCAATATTGATAGTCGGTGATTTAACTATCAATTTATATTCATAAACATCCATAAGCATCCATCACACAATAAATAATTCCCATATTATTTATTTGCCCAAATATCTTTAAAGGATATATTTTCAAATTTCCAAAACCCATTTGAAAACAATTCCCAAAGTTCTTCTTTTACAAGGTAAATCCTTTACCCTATATTCCCATTGGAAATAACCAAGTTCAAAACATTTAGATTTAAAAACAATTTAAAACACTTTATTCTGCAATATACTTTAAAATATAGAAATGTGCTATTAGTTATTACTCAAAAATATAATTTCAAATATTTTATAAGATATAACATGATTTAAAATAAGGTTTTAGTTAAACTAAATTTAAAAATAGAGTTGTAAAAGGCTTAATACTAATTTCAAATAATTTAGGTCAAAACTAGCCTTTTTAAACAATCCATTTATAAAAATAATTACTAATGTAATCGAAAATAACCACTATTGCTACTTTATTAATTAACTTTTAAAACAAAAATTTTCCAAACACTCATTTATATCAAGTTTTAAACTTAAATTCACTTTTAATAAAATCTGTTTAAAACTCAAACTTGGTTTTTCCCAGGGAAACTCATTCCTACTCAAATATCCCAGAAAATCCTTCTTATAAATTCTGTCGTTTTATTTAAATTCAGGTTTACGTTTTAATAACATAAATTTACTTTCACATTTAACAACTGATAACGTTTCTCTTCGTTTAGCATTCTAGATTTTACCAATTTTCAATTTTCATTCCATATAGATTTCAAATTTTAATTCTTTTAAATTCATTGTTTAACAATATCCTTTATTTCTCTAAAATTCAATTTATCCATTTATAATTAAATTACGGTTTTATAATTTATCCATCAATATTCCAATACGATTTATTTCAGTTTTATTAATCACAACATATAAACAGATCACAACATCAATTATAAAAATAATTACTATAATGCGAGGAATCCAGTTGGATCCCTCCAACCTGTTTTCCCTGCATCCACAAATGTTAGCATAACAATATATATATCAATCCAGACTGATATAAATAAACATTTCAACCAATCACGCAATTATTTAAATATCAACTACTTAAATTAGCTAACATTCCAGATGTGAGTGAGATAACTCACCTTGAGTTTCGGCGAGCGTTCGAAATTTAAATTAAACCGAACGACGTTCGATTTAACTCAAATTTCTACTTGCCCGGAATGACTCTGGATCTGCACCATCGCGTAGTACTCTCTTCTGCAATTCTGGCGCTACCGAATTCGTCGAATTCTGATAACGTATGCAAGAGTTATTAATTTTCAAAGTTAATTTACCAATTTAAAAACAATTTCTTTTAAATTTAATCTTAATATACCTAAACCAATTCCTGGCCGCAAGATCTAGAAACCACATCAAGGCCTCACGTTGCTTCTTCTCCATGCAGCGCTACAGGCAAGAAGCATGAACATGAACCCACTCACGCAAAACTAGGGCTTCGAACCGCGACCACCACTGACAATTCCACCTCGATCGGAGACAACCGTTGCGACGCCCATCGCCAACTCCACCATCCCCATGCGTGCGCACGAGCTCGGTGACCGCCACTCCTCAACAAGCGTGCACTAACTATACACGAACGCAGCCCCCTGCGCGTTTCTCCGCTCCGCTAATTCCCATCACACCCGTACGGATGTGAAGCTCTCGACAACCTCTCCGAATTTCTAGTTAAGAGTTTTGGCTAAGACTGAATAGATGAAGAGAGATTAGAGGGAGAAGCAGATTCATTATCGGCCATTAAATAGATGTTAGCGGCGGCTGAATATCTCTTAGGGTTTTAGCAATTATAAGTATATATATATATAATATTGTTTAATATTATTTTAATACCGTTTCCAATTATTTTACCACTCACGCAAACGAACTCCAAAACTCACATACTAATAGGCGTTCCTAGGGTTTTTCCACGTTCCGGACACAATGGAACATGTTTCATAAGCTAATTTGATCGTATGTGCGAGATACTGAATTAAACGATCAATTTTAATTTAAACCGATTAAAACGATTTCGATGCGTTTCGAGCTGCCACGGTCAAACGACAACTCCGATTGCTATGAAAATTGAAATCTGATAATAACTAACTATTACGGATCCAATGGAACTGGTTTCGTCGAATTCCGAGACTTTACCCCGGAAGGCTATTTTATCTTGTCTATTAAATCGAGCGATTTTCATAATTGACGAAAACGCTTGAAAATTTACTTTTAAAATTTTTACTAACTTAATAATAATTCATATAAAATTTATAAACACCATAAAAATCATTCTGGCTCATTCCGGACAAAACTCTGATTAAATTGCATTTTAATAATATTAAATTCATTCTTAAATTAATATAAAATTCCAAATAATTACTTATTGACTTTTAAGTCTGTCTAAAAATCCAACCACCTTATTTATATCCAAATAGACTTAAAAATAAATTTGAGAACCATTTGTATAACTATTCACATCCAGATTCACCACTTATTCCAATTTTTGAATATTTAATTATTATTCTTCATTATTCAAAATCGAATGGAATGACTATAATTAAAAATTATAGCTTATTTTATTGATTGAACCCGAATCCATTCATTTCAAAATCAATTAAGAACGCACATTAAACATTTAAAACAAATTAAATGTTCAAATTCAACGGCTTAAAAATACGGGATGTTACATTATTCCATATTTTTTTATTCCAAACTATTTTATTTTGCTTGAATCCGATCCTGGCTAATCCATTCAATAATCATTTCAATTCTATTCACAATCCATTCATTTGCGATTCCATTCATTTGCGATTCATTTCTTTTTACGATAAGTTCTATTTCCATCATTCATTTGATTCTAATTTATTCTATCCATTTATTTATTCAATATAGTTAGTTTATTCACTCAATCCATTATGAATTTTCATTCCTTAAATATTATTTATAACTCTCCGAATTCTATTTCGATTCAAATTTATTTTCACTTGATTTAAATCCAATCCAATATTATTAAACTTAGTTTAAGTTGATTTCAGTTCAACTCTCCTCCATTTATTAGCTTAAGTTAATTTACTTCAATTTTATACTTAAGCTCGTTTCAATTGATTACAAGGCCATTTCCAATTTATTTCTACTTATTTGGATTTTATTCGCAATACAAATCATTACTATTTTAATCCAATTTCATTTTCCGTTATTCGACACAGTTCCAATTATATTTAATTTGTTAACACTTCAAGTTAAATTTTAATTTATAACTCAAGTTCTGAATCCATTATCCATTTTCAATTTACCACCCAATTTCATGAACTCACAATTCAATTTCATTCTCCCTTCATTTAATTAATTGCAAGGCCACCTCCAATTATATTTTCTTCACTAATGATTCAAGTCGAATTTGATTTATAACTTGAGTTTATTTCTAAACTTCAATATTAACTTTAATATTATTCTTCCTAACATCCATACAACCATATATTAGCTAAAATAGTTTACAAAAACTTTCTTTATATCAAAATATATTTTTGGGTAACATTATTTCATTTACCCACAGTTAAAACAATACCGTGTCAAACTGTTTTATTCACATGTTTAGAAACCCTTTCAATACAGTTGCACAGACTGTGCCGACGAAGGTTCATATGTCACTCAATAAACCAATCAACACGATATTAAAACAATTTATATTCACTAACAAATACGCGCTCATATCTATTAATACGCTCAAACTCATTCTAGAGTACTACGGACTCTAATTGAGTAATTTTCCACCAGAGCCAAGGTTATCACCAACCTAAACTCTAATACCACTGTAACAGCCCGCAAATCCGTACCCCTTGAGTCAACACTATTCTACCTAAATCAACTCAAGTTGTATAGAAATACGAACCATTTGGGTTAAAGAAGAAGAGGTAGAAGAAGAAAATAGAAAACAACAACAGAATCTAACCATCGTAGCGGAATAAAATATAACAAATAATAAATGATCTTTACTCAAAAATCAAATATCTCTGTTTATATATTACATCATCAGAGTACATCAATCATAGCTCAACATCAATATCATACAAATGGATACATAGCTAAACAACACAGCGGAATATATATAAACAAGTACGAAAGTACGTATCGTCATCCAGCTCGTCTCCTTAGCTCCACGGCATCGTATCCTGTATCCTATAATACTCGGTCTGACCCGAGCATTACAGTTAATAATACCCGAGTCAGTCTGGAATACCAGCGTGAGAAAATCACACCGAATTGATTATTAAATTTCAAAAATCCTTTGAAAACAAAAGCATCTCGTAAGACCACGCCACAAATAAACATGTCGGGTTTTTACCTTACGATAGCTAAAACAATTTTTATAAAATCCTCTGACTTTATAAAATGGCCGAAATTGTTACATTTTTAAATTCCAGCTACTAGCCACAGAGTGGGTAATACAAACAAAACTCGTACAAGGCACCTAGGGAGAATGGATTTCCAACTAATGACAAGGCACTGGGGTACCACCTGTCACAGTACGGGGACTAGATCACCGTACCGAGGAGTACGCCCGCTTCCCTACAACAAAAGACCGGGACTACCCTTTACTGGATAATCCCGAGTGAGATCACCCCGCGGTTGGGATCAGCAACCGCCCACTAAGCCGAAATAAAAGGGACATCTAGACAGGGATGACCTCACCCTGCTTGGGTGCTACCCACCTAGCCTTGCTGCATAACCCTTGATTTTCAGTCATTCCCATTTGATGAGGCTTGAGGCTAAGCGTTACCTTTTTTAGAACATATCCCTTAGAATGCCCATCGTCCACCTGACGATGTTTCGCAAGCATTCATCCATACAAGTCCGTCCCAGGTTCGAACGGAACCGAAGGCACTATTTCTACTACATCCATTTCGGAAATATCCTCAGGATTAGTAGCAATTAGCCCTTGTACTTCACTACTCCATCTTCGATCCAAAATCGTTTTCCACGAAAATGTACAAACCGGATCGAAGTGGTTTTCGAGAAATAAATCTCGATCCCGGTCTCTTTGAAACGATCAACGTATTTGTCCAATATTGATAGTCGGTTATTTAACTATCAATTTATATTCACAAACATCCATCCAAAAATAAATAATTTCCCAAATTATTTATTAACCTCAAAATTATCTTCACAAGATATTATTTCCACTTTCAAATCCTTTGAAAAACAGTCTCAAACCATCTTTCTTTTCAAGACAAACTTTCCCAAATATTTTCTGCCTCCTCTGGGATCACCAAGCACAAAACTAGATTTTTCTAAAATAATTCAAAACACTTTACTTTTTTTTAAAATATACTTTAAAATATTCAAGTTAAAAGTACTTCAATAATCTGTTAAAATTACATACTATATGAATATTTGAAAATAAGGCTACTTAATAAAATATAAAACTAGATTTTCACTTTTAAAAACAAAACACTAAGTCACTTTTTAAGAAATTACTACTATAATAGATTTGAGAAAATACTTACTTTAGAATTTAAATATTAGAAATAAGAAATTTTCTAAAACTTGCTTTTTAAAACTACTTCAAAACTTTTGACTTATATTTAAAAATTTACTTTAAAAACGTACTCAGTTATCCAGAGGAAAATTCTAACTTCAATAACTTAAATCAATTTCCAAACTGATTTCCCATTTATTCCATTCCAAATAAATTTCTTTACTTATCAGTTCATTTCAAAATTCATTAATTATGGATTTTCTTATTTATTATTATTATTTTCCATTTGATTTTATATCATTTAACTGAAATATACCAATTTCAGCTTCTTCCCAATTTCTACTTTATTCTTTTCAATAAATTGAATCTTAAATCTAATATGAATGTTATATTCTTTTAAATAATAACACTGGAGTTTAAAGTTCATTAACTTTCAATTTATTCAAGGTTTTCTTTCCATACTTAAGGTTCATTTATTAGAATTTTAAAATTACTTTATTTTTTTCCAATTCATTCTTAAGTTTATTCAAATTTCTGTAATTATTTTATTTACAATTTCACTTCTTTTATTATCTTTTCAAACATCCAATTTATATATTTTTGGAAATTCATCATACCCAATTATATCCAATCGAACCATAGCATTCAACATTCCAATATATTCCATCATAGAATATCAAATAATTACAACAGAGAGTATTAAATAATTTAAATAAATGTGAGGGGTCCAGTTGGATCCCTCCAACCTGTTTTCCCTGCATCCACAAATGTTAGCACAATATAATATGCCAATTCCAAAATATACCATACTATAGCACATCAATCAATTCAACCATTCAAACAATAATTTAAATTTAATCATTTTAAATTTTAAATTTAACTGAGTGAGATTAACTCACCTTTGATTTTTGATTGCAATCCAACCAAACCTGCTTGTTTTCTTCACGTTTTAGACCTTAAATAAATATTAAATGATCTATTAATATTTGAATTCATCGAACAATTTATTATTATTTATTCATTTAATTTAAACCGACAAATGTTCTTTTAAACTAATATTTTAATTTTAACTTAATCTCCTTTATATCTACATATACTAGAATAACCTATGTATATCTATATATTTAAATATCTACCTGTTTATAAATCTTCCAACATTTCGAAATCCGTATTATAATTTAAGCTGTATATGTATGTATTTCAGTATATAAACAAAAATAAATAATTTACTTACTGTAAATCTTATTATTTTAAAAATCTGTAGGTGTGCAAATAATTATTAAGTCAAAAACTAAAATGGATAATACCTCACTCACCGAATCCCTTGCAACACCCAGTAAAATCACGTCACTTGCCACGTCGAAGCCAACCCCTGTGCCACCGCTCCGTGCTTGCTTCACCACTGCAACACTGACGTCGTCGCTTCCGGGCATGCTTCGATCGAAAATGATCGCCACGCCCTGCTCGATCGCGAGCATTGGTTCGCCCAAACACGACGCCAAAAACTGTAATCACTGAATCGCGACTCACTGACGACGTTGAAATCCCCCTTGAGCTTTCCAAATCGCACGCGATGCTGCCTTCCTGCCTGCTCAAAACTCACTGCTAAGGCCACTCCTTCGACCACCCTACCGCTACGAGCCCCAGAACGATGCCACGTCACGCGCAAACAAACCACCAAGTCTCGGCCTCACTGCCTTCAAAGATCGCAGCATGAGCTCAAACCCTTATCGCCTGCTCGCTCGACCCAGTCAACGTCGCGGAATCCCCTGTGAGTTGAACGCGATCTGATTATCGCGATTGAATTACCCTTTTTTAGGGCCGATTCGAATTGATTTATTGAGGAGGAATTCGTTCGATTTAAAGACCGAGGAAGAGAGGCTTCGGCATTTTTTTTTTGGTTCTGAAGCTTGAGAAAATGAATCGAACGAGGAAATGATATAAAGAAGCTTGATTTGTACTGAGCAGAGAGAAAGAAGACGTGAAAGAAATGTTGCGTGCTGTTGTTAAAAGAGGGAACATGGACATGAAAGGAAGTCGGCTGGTGAGATTGACATATAAAATCTAAATTAAATTTTCGTTGTAAATTTCAACGTGTTTATATAGAGTATTCTCACACAAAAACTACGAAAATTGAAATCCGATAACAATAAAATATTATGGATCCAATGGAATGGTTTCGTCAAATTCCGAGAATGTGCCTCGGAAGGCTATTTTTAAATTCAATTTAAACTTAAAAATTTTAAAACTGAACAAACCACTGTTAATTTCAATTTTAAAACTTCTATTATCCTCAGTATTATCAATATAAATTTTATAAACCTCCAGATTATTTTTAACAGGCTTAAAACTGAAGATTCAACATTTTACCCAACTTCAAATTGTTTAATTGAATAATTCAATAATTTAATTATCAAATAAATAGTAATATTCATTATTCAAGTTAAAATTACTCTATTGAATACTTAAAATCAATTAAATATTCCGATTTTAAATGCTTGAAAATTCCGGGTCGTCACAATTTATGTCCTAAAGCAAGAATTGTTAACCTTCTTTTTCAACATACCATAACTCCAAGATCGGGAAAATTCAATCACCTGACCTTAAAAGTTTGTAAGGCTCTTTTTGCAATTTAGGGAACTATGACATTAATTGGGTGCAAGTAATTTTGGATGTACTTCGTCCCAAAAATTTAACTTTAGGAGAAAACACTTTGTATCATGGAATTTATCTTACTCAGGTTTTTAACTATTTTGGAGTTGATTATAAGAGGGGGAGTTTATTTCTCGAAAAGTGTTTAACCATGAAAATATCTCTCTTATGAAAATCCCACTTTGTTTCAACCATATGAAACATTTACCGAAAAAGATGAAAGTTTAGCTCGTGAAGAAATGGAAGAAGAAGAGGAGGAGGAGGAAGAAGGGGAGGAGATGGAGATTGAAGAAGAAGGAGAGGAGGAGGAAGAGACATCATTGGAAATTATTGAATACCCTATCACTCCTAATAATCCATCTAACAAGATACTTCTTAAAAACCAAAAGATTATCATGGAAAACCAAAGGATTCTCAAAAGACCTGTTATAAAAAGTTGGACAAAATTTCCACCAAAATGAACAAGTTCTTTGGGAAAGTGAGTCGCAAACTTGGGTAATCATCATCTTCATCGTTCTCTATAGAATTCTAGTTTTCATTTCATGTTGTAATAGTTTGTATCTTTCGATTAAGTAATGTTATGTATTGTTATGTAATGTTAACTAAAATTTATCAATGAAAATCGTTTATTTCTATTCATTAGATTTAAAATATCTCTCGAATGTTTGCTTTCATATTATATAAGTTTATATATATAGACTTGTACATAATATAAAGAAACAAATCATATTGCCAAAATCAACAGGGGCAAGTTGACACCCCCTACCCCATATGTCGACATGTAATGGCTAGAAAGTAATTTTTATTTTGAATTTAAAATTGACATAACTACCTTGTGTTTTTTCATTTCAAACAACTTTCTAATCCTATAAATACATGTTCTTGTAGAAAAATGCATACTTTCAAACTCTCCTTATTTTCAAATTAATTTCTTCATATTTTATCAAATAATGGCCTCTCCTATTCATAATCTAAGTGAGAATCTTGAAGAAACTCTCAATTCATTCAAGTACATACTTACTTTTATCGTTCGCAATCAATGTCACATAGAATTAAGCCAAATGCAGATAATAAAGGAACAAGAAGGCACTTCAATGTCATTCGATGGATGATTTCAGCCCTCAACAAAGAAGAACTCGAAGCGAATCCAGAAGGAACTCTAAACAAGGATAATGAAGAATGGGATGCTATAAAGTCATATCCTATCTTCGGTGATGAAGGATGGGTTAAAGTTCTAAGATATGTTTGATTTGACTTGTATGGTTTAATTTACTTTGATTTGATTTGGTTTAATGTGGTTTGAATTGTTTGGTTTGGTTTGACTTGATTTGAATTGTTTGAATTGATTTGAACATGGTATGTAATATATGATTGAAATGGCGTTGTTTGATTAATATATCGGTTGATTATGTTTTACATTTTCATATCTTTCACATTTGCCTTAATATATTTTACTCATATTATTATCTGCCTCAATAATATTCTACTATACTATATTATTATCATATACAATGTTATAGTATTAGTTTAAAGGGGAGTTTTGTAGTTTAGGATTAGTATTTATTGATGACAAAGGGGGAGAATTATAAAATAGATTATATTGGCTTAGATTAAGGAGGAGTTAGTAGATTAAATGGGAGTTGTTGGAATAAGGGGGAGTTAGGGTAGAATCAGAGTTTTGTGGAGTAGATTTTATAAACAAAGGTTGTCATCATCAAAAATGAGGAGATTGTTAGTTCATGAGATGATGATTTTGATGACAACAATCTTAGGACTTGTTATAAAATATAAATACAAATATTCTTATCTAGATTTATGTATATGCAGGTGCTGAGAATGAAGACTGTACAATATAGAGATACAAGATTGATGAGTTCAAGATTAAAGAAATCAAGACTGAAGACTCATGAGTATCAAGAGTTCAAGATATTAAAAAGTTCAAGATTTCAAGAGTTCAAGATATCAAGATAAGTAATAGTGCCTAGATTTATGTTAAAACTTCACGATAGTCTAAATTCTTTATTTGGATTTTAATAGTGGAATGGAATCCACCTTCTCGCTTTAATACTAGGATGGAACCCACGACCTCTTTAGTGGGATGGAACCTACGACCTTCTCTAGTGGAATGGAATCCACGAAATTTTCAAAATGATTAATTTTGAATATTTTTCCAAAAACTTTTTAAAGTCATCTCTTTCAGTTTAAATATTTTTGCCTTAAACTATTTTATTACCTTTTATATTTTGATTTCAGAATCATCTCTTGTTTTTAAACTATCTCCTGGTTTTAATATTATAATCTTTAAATCTCAAAAATATATTTTATACTTAGTTTTTAATATTACTTTTATATTATATATAATATATTTTTAAGATTACATTTTAAATCTCTTTTGTAAGTTTAAATTATAATCAAAATGGTTTAAAAACTTCCGAAATTGTTTTGACAAGTTTTAGAATCATTTTAAAAACAAAAATCAATTTTCAAAATTCACTAGGCATGTCGACATATCCCATTCCCCCATGTCTACATGGTGACCATAGAAATTCAAATTTTAAACTTTCAAATGAAGTGTCTATTCGTCGTAGCCTTTCACAAATGTACATGACTATTGTTCTTCTATAAATACCAGTGGTTTTCAATGAATTTTAAGTTAGTTTTTGTTCATTTCTTCGCTCCACCTTCTCCACTCAGGTATTTTCTTATGTTTTAACAAAACTTTGCCAAAATCCTAAGTGAATCAAACTTGATCATCTCTAGTTTGATTCTCTGTCACTCTCTCTCAAAGATCTCAGTGCTATTCAGAGTTATAGAATCATTTGTAATCAAAGAAATGTATCGAATCTCTCTATCAAAGTGATATTGAAAATGTGTGATTGTGGCCCATAAATCAATTGGGTGTGATTGTAGCCCGTAAATCAATTAGGTGAACTTGTAGCCTAGTTAAATCAAGAGAGTTTGCCCTGGACTCGAAGATAGGAGGGTGTATCTTGTGGCCTTGAAACCGAGGTTGTAATATCAACATTACATTTATAAAGAAATCTGCACAAGAAATTTTATGGGACTGGATGTAGGGTAACTCCCAACCAGTATAAAATTTCAGTGTGTTCTTTCCTTTTACTTCTTTTATTTACTATTTGCATCTGTGCTTGATTCTGTGATTGTCTCTGAGTTTGTGAATTGCCTCTGTCTGTGTTTAATTTCAAAAGATTTCGAAATTTACATAAAATCCATTAAACACTATTCACCCCCCTCTAGTGTTCATCCAACCTAAAGATCTGTAATCCGCATTTCCAACAATTATTGTTTCCGCGGTGAATTTAGATGTTTATCAATCTCTAATAATGCTCATGCTTATTTGTAGATATCAAATCCAATAATCTGTGCTTTGATGAACTTAGGTTTAGATTTTTTTCAAAATTTAGGCCCTTTTAAGGCGCGAGTTGTTATAGGAGGTGAACATTTGGCTATACTCTACGAGCTTCATGTCTAACCAATGACAACCTGGAAAAATACTTGGTTTGACTCCACCAGCTTTATACTAAAATAACATCTACATTAGTCTAGAAAACTAGTGTGAGAAAGCTCAAGTAATATGAATAATAATTAATAATTCAATGAGATTATGATTCTAAACGCTGAACGGGTTTTAACCTCACAATTACAAATTCCATACATGAAGAAATGGAAAACAAGTCAGAACAACAATCCAAACTAGAAAGGATGACACAGACATGATCAAAATCCGAACTTAAAGAATGGACAAATATAATTAAACATCAAGAATAGCTCCAGACACTTCTTGATGCAATTAAAGAAACAATTCAAAGATTTGAATAAAATAAAGGAAAGGGAAACTTTCCAACAATGACCAGTAGGGTATACCCCCTTATCGAAAGTATGCATCTAGATAATGTATTTGAGTGGGTCATTTTCTCAGTGACTCCTCTTGGGAACTCCAAGCCGGACCCAGCCAACCTTACCGAGCATCCGAGTATTTCATCTTCGAATGCGTACCACAGTATCCAATCTAGAGTAGACGTGAAGCTACCCTAATAGGAGTAACCCCACATAGCTTGGCCCCTTTCACTTTTTGGTTTTAATCATTTCCGACAAAGGATATCAATGCTTAAATGAGAGACAAATCGTCTTGGATTGACAAAAACACAAAAGAAGAAAAGATTTATTCCAGTGTTCTAATAGAAACAAGGAAAGTGAATTTATCCAACATGACTAGGAGGGTGCGCCTCCCTACAACGAAAGTATTTCTCCAGATAAAATACACTTGAGAGCCTATGCCAAACACGGAACACTCCTAAGAACTTCCAAACTGGACCCCTTTAAATCCATAGACATCTGAATATACTCACATCAATGCATGCATGCTACCAACAACTTTCTGGATAAATGTGAATATATCCTAATAAGTGCGAACTACATGGCTTGGCTCCCACTTGCTTTCTAGTTTTAGTTATCCACGGTGTTGGATGCTAACGCTCAAAATGAGCGACAAATCGTCTTAGATTGACGGCGCACAAGGAATAGTATCCAAATCAATAGTTCAAAAATCAACTATCAATTGTAAACGAATGATTGTATATGGGAATTAGGTCGCATACACTTGCTACGAATAAACGAATCAAGATTCAAAACATTTGATTCATACTTGTGCTTGAATTTCACATCACAAATATTTGTAAAACACTTTAAAAATATTCTTTTCAAAATTTATTTCTAAGTGTATTAAAAAGTTAGACCTAGATTTGTTTTGAAGCATCCCTTTTTAAAGATTTCCACATTTATAAACTATTATTCAAAAATTTAAGAGCCACATTAATTAAGACGATAAATCAAGTTGTACTATTTTTATGTAAACATCATTAATTATCCCAAAAATAATAAATCAAATTAGTTATAATTTATAAATTTTAAAACAACATTTATTACCTTGAAGGTTAACAAATTGAATTTACAATAATTTACAAATTTAAAATAATGTTAAGTATCCCAGAAGATAATAAATCATATTTGAATTTTTTTTGAATTTAAACTACATTAATTATCCCGAAGGAAAATAAATCAATATTATAATCTTTTGTAAATTTAAACCATTTAATTTAACCTAAAAGATAATTAATCAAATTTACAACCTTTTTATAAATTTTATTCAATACTTATCCTGTATTTTCAAAATTTAAAAAATACTTGAAAATATAGTTTAAACAATTTTCAAAGTGCAAAAACGCGACCAAACATTTATGTAGTAAAAATACAAGAATAAGATCAACACATACAAGGGTTTAAGGAGATGATATTTGATAAGTGACGGTATAGAGAAAATTGCTATAATGGCACTTAAGCATTTAAATAGCATGTCATAAGTATTTCAAGTAAACATCAATATAAGTTATAAAAGAATATAAATAAGGTGCAAATAACAGTAAATAAATAATGGCGAAAAATCCCTTTAGAGCCCTCTACAAAGTTCCGTGTAAATCATACACACACACAGAGAGATATATGTGTGTGTTTTTTTTCGAAGTATTCCATCATGATCTATTCACTACGAAAACACTCCGACTTCTACTTTTATCTTTAGCCACAAAATGGTTATTCATGCCATTCGCTATCAAGCAGGAATTCAAAACCAAATAAACAGTCAAATAATAATAATAATCTTTTCATTCTATAAGCACAGAACACTGATTTATTCTGCTCGATAGATGTCCAGATAATCTATTCAATTTAATTATAGCAGAATAGGGTTTTATTCTGCTAAATAGGTACCCCAAACAAAGTAAAACCAATTTAACTATGTTAAACATCAATAAATTAAATCACTATAATTTTGTCACTAATCTATACTTCGTTAAAACTACCAGTTGTTATCCCAACATTCAATAACAATCTATAATAACAAAAATATCATAGAGTTTACTAAGAGTTAACTAAACTCACCGAAATTCCAGTTGGCACTTCCACGTTCTAGTTTTTGATAGATCAAATGTAACAACCCAGGGTTTTACAACATTTAATAATCATCATTAAACGATTACTTGATTGTTAAGTGCCGTTGAGTATTTTAACAAGTTAAAATTATTTTGAAAATTTTTAAGTGTATGCGGGTTTTAAAGTGATAACCCGTTTCTTTATTTTAGATTGACAAACCCTAAACTTAATAAACAAAATAAATGGCGGCCTTGTCTCTCGTTCGTTCCCCTTTTCAAAATTAGGGCTTTTTGTGGCTGCGCCCTTTTTGGTTGATCGATTAAGTGGATTTTCGAGAGTAGCTTGGATCGATCATTCCTCGTTGCTCATTTCGGTCGTGGATTTGCGCGCGCTGGACAAAGGTGAGTGACCCTCACATCTAGTTCATTCTCGTATGATGTTTCTGGCATGGTTCGATTCTGTTTAACCATGGCTTGATGATTTTTGTGGGTTTATATATTTCGATTTCCTTTATTTGCGTTCGTATATTCTATGTTGAATTCGTCACTGGTTTTTGCTGGTCGCTTGATAATGCTTGAACGTATGAGATGCTTTTGACTTGTTCAATTTTGATTAAAAACACGGCTTTGAATTCTTTTCGTGGTTACCACGATTTTGACTTTGATTTGAAATACGGCTTGGCGATGTTGATTTTTGGGTGGCTTCATACCTGACTTGTTCACTTTGTAATTCCTGGTACAAGCTATTTTCTCGGCTTGTATCTTGATTATTTTTAAAACTGTTGCTCTGATTATCTGTGTTCAACCCCGAGCATTATTGCTTCCTCTGTTCATTTGTTCATGTTGCATGAAGGCTTGGAGTCTTTGTATACATTTTGCACATTGGGTACTGTCACTGCTTCGAGCTCATATATATGTTTCTATGTTGTTGAAATGGTAGTCTTTCGGTTGAAATTTTCTTGAGTGATTTCCAATTTTGCAGTAATCTGTTGGTTTCTGTATCTTGTGCTCGAGTTCTTTGCAGACTGATGCACTCTGGAGTTGGTCTTGTTGCACTGTTTCTGGTCATCTTATAACATGCAGTGTTTATATAATTTCCCTGATGCATTTTACTTCGCATCTCCATATGCACTCGGGCTAGCCTGTAGCACACAGTGTTCATGCCATTTCTCTGATGCAGTTTATTTAGCATCTTCATTTGTTCTACTAGTTGCTGAATTTGATGTCGAGGCTGAAGTATTCATGTGTACATTCCCTGTTGCACCCATGTGCATTTTCATTTATGTTGCAATCTCTAGTTGCTGCTGGCTTTGGCTTGTGGTCTTGCTTTATTTATTTTGATTGTGTACATTTGTTGAACCTTCATTGACTTTCATGTGCATATGCAGACTATGCTTGTGTGGGTTTATGCCTTCATACTTGTGAACTGGTCTTTGACCATTTTCTTGTAACTGACCACTCATTTGTTGCCTGTCTCTGGTTTTGAACTTGTATTCAAAACTGGTCTATGAATCGCCATGTTTTCATGCCCCTTCTTTGCTCAAGTTCACTCTGAGTTTGGTTACCCTTGTACCTGAAACATTGACTGATTGATTGCGTGCAAGTGTATGCTTGCTGCGCATTTTCTTTTGTCACATGGATTGCATCCTGGTACTTCATTTTGGGTGTTGTTTTGCACTGTTGTCATGTGATCTTAAAGTCTTTCCCAGTTGCCTTGACTTTGGTTGTTGCATTGAGTCGAGTCATGATTGCAGTAACTTGACCTTTGCATTTTGTTGTTTTCAAATTCACTTGAGTTGAATCCGGTACTTCGGGTTTGACCTTGTGCTCGTTTGTGAATCTTCTTTGGGTACATCATCACTGTAGTGGCAAGGCAGTGCACGCAAGCGTGAACTACAGCCACACGGTATTCATTGGGTACATCATCACTGTAGTGGCAAGGCAGTGCACGCAAGCGTGAACTGCAGCCACACGGTATTCATTGGGTACATCATCACTGTAGTGGCAAGGCAGTGCACGCAAGCGTGAACTGCAGCCACACGGTATTGCTTTTATTGATATTTCAATTACTTTTGATCCATTGATCTTTTGCGTATTTCATATGCCGTATTGGCGAGGCAGTACACGTTAGCGTGTACTGCAGCCAATTAAAATGGATGTTTTAAGTGATATTTCAATTGTTTAAATTGATTTAGTTTCATTTGATCATTTTGTTGTTATCTAATTATCTATTTGATAATTAGATTTTGAGTTTCTAACTATTTATTTAAATAATTAGATTTTGTTGTTAATTGTCGTTTAGGCAATTCTGATGTTTTCTAAATTACCTTCATTAATAACTCTTTTACCTATCTTCGTTGATACTTTGAATTTGCTGAATTGTTGTTTAACACTGTTAAGTGTTATATTTATCGTTATCCAATTTCTTATTAAAGGATTGGATATACGAGATTTTTGTGACTGTCATTTATTCAGTATTTGATTATTATTGCTGCTATGCACTAATAACTGAGTTTGAATTAGACTGACCTGTGTATTATTTCCTTTTGAATTTAATACTCGGGTCAGACCGAGTATTTACAGGTTGTAGATTTTTAGCTTTGGGTTGCTGTTAGAGCTATGAAGTCTTTTCATATCTTTTGGAGTAGTCGTCGTCATGTTTAGTAGTCAGTATATTTGTATAGGATGTTGTATATTCATGTATATTATTCACGATGATGTACATGTATATGTAACTTCCAGAGTTGACGGTTGTAGTTGTATCATATGTACCGTATCACATGTATTGTAACTGACATCAGTTATTATATATATGAGACTTTTGTTTTATCTGTGTTCCGCATTTATATTATCTGTGTTATTATTATATCTATTGTCCTAAACTATTATGAACCATCGTAGTTCGTTTTATACTGGAATTGGGTATGTCGATGGGAGTAAATAAATAAGAGATGAAAAATAAAAATATATACCACTCCTATCGAAATAACCAATACTAGTGTAAGGCCTAACTACGGTTGGTCGCTCCTATCCAGCCTTATTCTTCGTAATAACTGACAGTGTTTCCTTTAATACTCTTTGTTATTGTGAGCATAGAGGTGGGGTGTCACAGTTGGTATCAGAGCTTGGGGTTTATGGACATGATATAAAACATAACTTAGATGGAACATGTGTTACAACTATTTGTCGATGTTTTATATGTGCTTTGAATCAAAACTAAAGTTTTGAAATTTTGATGAAATTTATAAATAGCTTCATTTAAAAATAAAAATTGATTTGAGTTTTGATGATTGATTGATTTGTGCTTTGTTTATCAGAGTGCACAGCGAAAACAGTGTGACTGCTTCGTTGAGTACAAATGATAATTATATTGATTTAAAAATCAAAATATGAAATTGAAATAAATTTCATTTGTTGTTTACATAGCTGTGTTTATTTTGTTTTCTTTAAAAATTTCGAATCCGATTTGAAGATTCGAAGCGATTGCAGCTATGTGGTTTTGTTGAAATTTTTGCTGGTTTCCTTTGATGCTAATCATATCTGATTATATTTTTGCTGTTTTAAAATATCTTCATTGAAGATATATTTTTGAATGATTTCCTTGTTCATTTGTAGTATACATGCAAATTCAAGTTGCACGTTACTACACTAATTTTACGTTGAACCGATGCTTGGTTATGAAACGTATATTGTTGCCGTTATTCTTATAACGGGATTTTTACGCCAATGCTATATTTTGAAGCAAGGTGTTTTGTTGACATTTTTTATGAATGAAAATTCACTGATATTATATTTTGATGCAAATTATTTAGATGAGATTCTGACGTTTAAAAATTATTGTCGCTTTGACTTCAGTATCCATCATATTTGAAGTGGATTTTCAAGCGGTTATCCCGCAATGCTGATTTTGAGATCCGTTTCTACGGTGTTTTGAGAAGTACAATTTTCTTATTGAAATTGTCACTAATGTTGCTGTTTTATCACGGATTTGCAAATCGTTTTAAAAATAAAATTGTCTTTCAATTTTTTATAGTTTATGCTTTTAAAAGAATGAGGAAGCGATTTAAACGATTCAGAAAAATCGAGGACTATGAACCCTTTCTTTTACTGATTCGCTTAATTCCGGACTTGTTCGTTTGAGAATGTAGATTATTTACTTTTATAAAATAAATGAAATTGTTTTCAGAATTTTTACAGTTTGCGTTTTCAGAAGAATGAGAAAGTGATTTAAATGTTTCAGCAAAATCGAGGACTATGAATCCTTTCTTTTACCGATTCGTTTAATTCTGGACTTGTCCGTTTGAGAATGTAAAATGTTATTTTTGAAATACACAATTTTGCACTTTCAAGGAAACGATGAAGAGAATTAAACGATTTAGTAAAACACGTGGCGTGGGACATGTGCGATTGCTATTTTGGTTAATTTCGGACTCGTTAATTGAAATATTTGATGATTTTCGTGTGCTTTCGAGCCACTATGTTGGACCTCCGGGTCATTTGTTGGACATTTGGGTCAATACCAGTACCAGACCTTCGGGTCATTTGTTGGACCTCCGGGTCATTTGTTGGGCGCCAAAATTATGTTCGGTACTTGGTAGGCTTCGGCCATTTGTTGATGCACGTGCGGCGTAGCTTAAAAACTCACCATTTGTTGGGATTGATCCACCTTTTATGTTGATTTTCTAGATCATCTTAATTGATTTCTAGATATTTGTTGTTTCCAATTATCTGCAGGTAATTGGATATTTGTTGATATGAGTTTTAATTATCATTTTTGATAATTAGATATTTGTTGATTTGATTATCACTTGTGATAATTAAATATTTGTTGATATGAGTTCTAATTATCGTTTTTGATAATTAGATATTTGTTTATTTGATTATCGCTTGTGATAATTAAATATTTGTTGATATGAGTTCTAATTATCGTTTTTGATAATTAGATATTTGTTGATTTGATTATCATTTTTGATAATCGAATATTTGAGATTTGATTATCGTTTTTGATAATCGAATATTTGTTGATTTGATTATCATTTTTGATAATCGAATATTTGTTGATTTGAGATTTGATTATCGTTTTTGATAATCGAATATTTGTTGATTTGAGATTTGATTATCGTTTTGATAATCGAATAATTATTGATTTGAGATTTGATTATCGTTTTTGATAATCGAATATTTGTTGATTTGAGATTTGATTATAGTTTTTGATAATCGAATATTTGTTGATTTGAGATTTGATTATCGTTTTTGATAATCGAATATTTGTTGATTTGAGATTTGATTATCGTTTTTGATAATCGAATATTTGTTGATTTGAGATTTGATTATCGTTTTTGATAATCGAATATTTGTTGATTTGAGATTTGATTATCGTTTTTGATAATCGAGTATTTGTTGATTTGAGATTTGATTATCGTTTTTGATAATCGAATATTTGTTGATTTGAAATTTGAATACCGTTGTGGTAATTCCTGATTATCGTTTTTGATAGTTAGATATTTGCGATTTTTGTTTTCTAGTTATCTTTGTTGATAATTAGATTTTTGCTGTCTCCTAATTATCGTATCGATGATTAGATATTTCTGTTTCGTGATTTCTGTATTCTGACTATCTATTTAATAATTAAATTTTGTAGAGAATTTGTGAATTTCTTTTATGAAATTAAAAGATTTCTTTGGCGTTTATGTTGTACTACGCCAGTGTACCGGCTCAATTTTTTTGCTATTCATGACGTTTTCCACGTCTTCCAATTACGGAAATGCCTTTGGGGTTTCCGATCCTTATTCTTGAGCAACCTTCTATTCACATCATTGCATCGGAGGTTCAGCACCCTCGAAATAAAGATGTTTTTCTCGTGAAAGCTCAGTGGTTCTCAAATCTTATGGATTTCACTTTGGAATCCAGAGAATTCATCGAGCAAACACGTTCAGGTTTACTCTTTCATGCTCTTCATGGTGAACTTCCTATTTCAAATTTCATCAATTTGTGATGATATGCTTTTATGGTTGTTACCTTTTGTCCATTTATTCCTTAAGATTGCGAGGATGCAATTTCTATAAGGAGGGGAGTCTGTAACAACCCAGGGTTTTACAACATTTAATAATCATCATTAAACGATTACTTGATTGTTAAGTGCCGTTGAGTATTTTAATCAGTTAAAATGCTTTTGAAAATTTTTAAGTGTATGCGGGTTTTAAAGTGATAACCCGTTTCTTTATTTTAGATTGACAAACCCTAAACTTAATAAACAAAATAAATGGCGGCCATGTCTCTCGTTCGTTCCCCTTTTCAAAATTAGGGCTTTTTGTGGCTGCGCCCTTTTTAGTTGATCTATTAAGTGGATTTTCGAGAGTAGCTTGGATCGTTCGTTCCTCGTTGCTCATTTCGGCCGTGGATTTGCGCACGCTGGACAAAGGTGAGTGACCCTCACATCTAGTTCATTCTCGTATGATGTTTCTGGCATGGTTCGATTCTGTTTACCCATGGCTTGATGATTTTTGTGGGTTTATATATGGATTTCGATTTCCTTTATTTGCGTTCGTATATTCTATGTTGAATTCGTCACTGATTTTTGCTGGTCGCTTGATAATGCTTGAACGTATGAGATATTTTTGACTTGTTCAATTTTGATTAAAAACACGGCTTTGAATTCTTTTCGTGGTCACCATGATTTTGACTTTGATTTGAAATACGGCTTGGCGATGTTGATTTTTGGGTGGCTTCGTACCTGACTTGTTCACTTTGTAATTCCTGGTACAAGCTATTTTCTTGGCTTGTATCTTGATTATTTTTAAAAATGTTGCTCTGATTATCTGTGTTCAACCCCGAGCATTATTGCTTCCTCTGTTCATTTGTTCATGTTGCATGAAGACTTGGAGTCTTTGTATACATTTTGCACATTGGGTACTGTCACTGCTTCGAGCTCATATGTATGTTTCAATGTTGTTGAAGTGGTAGTCTTTCGGTTGAAATTTTCTTGAGTGATTTACAATTTTGCAGTAATCTGTTGGTTTCTGTATCTTGTGCTCGAGTTCTTTGCACACTGATGCACTCTGGAGTTGGCCTTGTTGCACTGTTTCTGGTCATCTTATAACATGCAGTGTTTATATTATTTCCCTGATGCATTTTACTTCGCATCTCCATATGCACTCGGGCTAGCCTGTAGCACGCAGTTTTCATGCCATTTCTCTGATGCATTTTATTTAGCATCTTCATTTGTTCTACTAGTTGTTGAATTTGATGTCGAGGCTGAAGCATTCATGTGTACATTCCCTGTTGCATCCATGTGCATTTTCATTTATGTTGCAATCTCTAGTTGCTGTTGGCTTTGGCTTGTGGTCTTGCTTTATTTCTTTTGATTGTGTACATTTGTTGAACCTTCATTGACTTTCATGTGCATATGCAGACTATGCTTGTGTGGGTTTATGCCTTCATAATTGTGAACTGGTCTTTGACCATTTTCTTGTAACTGACCACTCATTTGTTGCCTGTCTCTGGTTTTGAACTTGTATTCAAAATTGGTCTATGAATCGCCACGTTTTCATGCCCCTTCTTTGCTCAAGTTCACTCTGAGTTTGGTTACCCTTGTACCTGAAACATTGACTGATTGATTGCGTGCAAGTGTATGCTTGCTGCGCATTTTCTTTTGTCACATGGATTGCATCCTGGTACTTCATTTTGGGTGCTGTTTTGCACTGTTGTCATGTGATCTTAAAGTCTTTCCCAGTTGCCTTGACTTTGGTTGTTGCATTGAGTCGAGTCATGATTGCAGTAACTTGACCTTTGCATTTTGTTGTTTTCAAATTCACTTGAGTTGAAACCGGTACTTTGGGTTTGACCTTGTGCTCGTTTGTGAATCTTCATTGGGTACATCATCACTGTAGTCGCAAGGCAGTGCACGCAAGCGTGAACTGCAGCCACACGGTATTCATTGGGTACATCATCACTGTAGTGGCAAGGCAGCGCACACAAGCGTGAACTGCAGCCACACGGTATTGCTTTTATTGATATTTCAATTACTTTTGATCCATTGATCTTTTGCGTATTTCATATGCCGTATTGGCGAGGCAGTACACGTTAGCGTGTACTGCAGCCAATTAGAATGGATGTTTTAAGTGATATTTCAATTGTTTAAATTGATTTAGTTTCATTTGATCATTTTGTTGTTATCTAATTATCTATTTGATAATTAGATTTTGAGTTTCTAACTATTTATTTAAATAATTAGATTTTGTTGTTAATTGTCGTTTAGGCAATTCTGATGTTTTCTAAATTACCTTCATTAATAACTCTTTTACCTATCTTCGTTGATACTTTGAATTTGCTGAATTGTTGTTTAACACTGTTAAGTGTTATATTTATCGTTATCCAATTTCTTACTAAAGGATTGGATATACGAGATTTTTGTGACTGTCATCTATTCAGTATTTGATTATTATTGCTGCTATGCACTAATAACTGAGTTTGAATTAGACTGACCCGTGTATTATTTCCTTTTGAATTTAATACTCGGGTCAGACCGAGTATTTACAGGTTGTAGATTTTTATCTTTGGGTTGCTGCTAGATCTATGAAGTCTTTTCATATCTTTTGGAGTAGTCGTCGTCTTGTTTAGTAGTCAGTATATTTGTATAGGATGTTGTATATTCATGTATATTATTCACGATGATGTACTTGTATATGTAACTTTCAGAGTTGACGGTTGTAGTTGTATCATATGTACCGTATCACATGTATTGTAACTGACATCAGTTATTATATATATGAGACTTTTGTTTTATCTGTGTTCCGCATTTATATTATCTGTGTTATTATTATATCTATTGTCCTAAACTATTATGAACCATCGTAGTTCGTTTTATACTGGAATTGGGTATGTCGATGGGAGTAAATAAATAAGAGATGAAAAATAAAAATATATACCACTCCTATCGAAATAACCAATACTAGTGTAAGGCCTAACTACGGATGGCCGCTCCTATCCAGTCTTATTCTTCGTAATAACTGACAGTATTTCCTTTAATACTCTTTTTTATTGTGAGCATAGAGGTGGGCCGTCACATCAAAATTCTACAACTCCCAATTCAATGAAATTAGTTCCAACATGTAGCTATAATTCCTATGAGTCCAACACAACTGACGGCATTCGAATCGGCATCGTACAAGCAAGATATGATTTTAATAACGGATTGAATTAATTAATAAAATTAATTCATTAGTTACAACATTAATCACCCTAATTACTTCATTATACCCTAATCACGATAACATGAACCTAGGACGTCGACTCCAATCACTCGACTTCATCGCCTTAGGCCTCTAACCGCTGTTGCATTCTTGCTGCCACCTCCCTAGACCTCGACGGCCGCTATGGTTCCAGTGTCGACGTTGACCATTCCTTATAGCTCGAAAGTGAGCTTGACAAAATACCATCGTTCAACCCTTTACCTATGTCGCCACAGGCCCTCTCCGGCCGCCACCTCATCATTGGAGGTAGTCCTCGCCATCTTCGACCCATCGCGACCAACCTCGACCTCCAACTCACCTCCATCACCGAGAATGAGATCAAAATGTCAACAATGTTCAACTACAGGTCCATACCGTCTCGCCTCAAACCACCTCAATCCAACCGATCAAAACACTCATTTTACCCCCTGAACATTTTGCATATTGGAATCTTCGCCTAATTCAGCCTCCAGTAGAGCCAATCAACGATGGACATTGGATTTGTCTAACCTTGGTTTCTTAGTTTAGAGGATGAAGAGAGCAATGGACTTTTATAAACTTTTCTCCATTACTATACCCCTCAAAATCATGGACTCCAATCTAGAAGAGCTCACTGCCGTTTCTAGCCAAATACCCTTATTACGAACTTAACAGAACTAGTTTTGGGACCTAATTCCATCGTATACAAAATTTATTTTACAAATTATGTTATTATAATTTTCTAAAATTGATCATTACGCTTTTAAGCTTACACGATCACATGGTATGTCTGTTTAGCATGAAACTCGTCGGCGTAGATCGCCTTATTATTCTGGTCTCAATGTCAGTATTTCCGTCAAAATCCAAGATAATGCCCCAGAATGATAATTTCATGCGTTCAGATACCATTATATATTTATCGAATCACATTATTGATATTAATCTGAATTATTTATGCGACGCCCCACCTCTATACCCACGCTAGCCAAGAACACAACGGAGTAATGCTGTCGACTAGCACGGAGAATAAGGCTGTTGAGGAGCGACCATCCATGTAATTGCTTTGTGCGAGCACCGATATGTCAGATAGTAAAACATGCATTTTATTTCAAGAGGAAATCCGACATACCGATACAAACTCAAAACTACTACACAGTGGCTATATAAATCCTTCGAAAACAAATATAGAAATAAGCATAACATAAATCAGTCACAGATAATTCATATCACAGAGGCGGAAATAGATATGAATATTACACTAGGAAGTGTACATCAGAGTAGTGGTCTAAAAAGATCCACAATATCACAAAAGAATAGTTACACGAACTACATAAAAGAATAAGTATACATCATGGAGTCTATATTTCAAATGTATACAACAAAAACTACTAATCTAAGTAGTTAACCAAAAGTCAGAGAAATCAATCCCATGTGAGAAGTCAAGCTGAAGCACCTATAACATCTCGGTCTGACCCGAGTATTATTTAATAAGAAAATAATAAACAGACCAGTCTAACTATAAATATCAGATGAAACGATATAGAATAAGAGATATGACTAAATGCATAATAATCACAATGCCAAGCTGTGATATATATAAGTAATTGAAAATCAACAAGAGATTAATCAATATCACCAAATCTACACAAGAATCACAGGAAATGTCATACTCCTTATTTCGTTCACCAAACCATAAATATTGACGATTATATCAATGTCAATCACAAAAGTCAATGACACACAAATTCACCAATGCACAAATATTGATAAAACTTATCAATGGAAATCACGAAAATTGGTGAAGCACAAATTCTAGAAATCATATCAAGAAATCCAGTCAATGACACACGAATTCACCTATGCACAAAAATTGATAAATCATATCAATAGAAATCACAAAAATAGGTGAAGAAGAAAATTCCAGAATTCGACACACGAAATCCAGAAATCACACAAAATAGGGGGGAGGCCTATCACACGAACGGGAGCATGAAAACTCACCAACATATGTCTCACACGAACGAGACGCTATCTCATGGTAGCTAGCCATTAATTTTTGACACACGAACGGCCCGAAGACCATGGGGCACTACCCCATCAATTTGAGACGAAACTCCACAAAACGGGGTTTAGTCTCCCTCGCAGACATAGAGACATCGCACATTGCTAGTCTAAATCACAAAAATGATCGTCATGATCATCAAGAAGTGTCAATTACAGTAAGCTATTAAATATATGAGCTTAGCTTCATGTCCCATAACCACTAGCTTAACTTAAATACTTACGAACAAATTGTAGATCTCCACTCGAAAATTGTCACAAGAGATTCAATCGAACAAGTCCAAGAATTAACCAATGAAGTAAATGCAAGCGTTTCATACCACTCGTTTTACTAAGTCGTTTAATTAGATTTCTCATACGAGTGAGGTAAAGGTTTGTATATACTAATAGATTGGAAATCGGTTTGAGAAAACGAGCTTTGTTATAAATTAGTGTTGAAATCATTTGAAGGAAGAGTTTTGATATTTACTACTAGTATAGATTACCTTTATATTTTTAAAGTGACAAATCACAAAGAAGATTGTAGGAACAATCAATCACGAAAATTCACATACGAAGATGTGAATAAAAATCCAACGAAACCGATAAAGAATCCATCGAAATGGATATTCAAAAATCCCTAAAAAGGAGTCATCAAAGTCATAATAAATGATAACAACAAATAGGAAACAACACGAATCGATTAAAGTTGGAAATTCAAGCAATTAGGTGAAATAGGCAAAAATGCACCAGGTCGGTCGGCCGGCTACAGAGCTCGGTCGACTGGACCATGTTCCAAAAAAAGTCTCGGGAAGCAGGTCGGTCGGCTGAGCCCTGTAGCCAGTCGACCGGACCAGAGACAGAAAGGTGCCTATGCACCATAGTAGCAGGTCGGTCGACTTGCCACAGGGCTCGGTCGGCCGAACCTGTTCCCAGTCCCTTCCTAGCCCACTGAATACAATGGCCAATCACTACCAAATTGCAACCGTACGAGCATCGGCACTAAGGATTTATGCCAATCGACTACCCGGCCCTATGAGCTCCTTGTTGCATCACCAAAAACACATTTGAACATCAAAGTTATGGTTTTAAGAATTTGGCTTTCAAAACACAAAATTTGGAATATTCATAAAACCATTCCAAACCTAACGCAAATGCACACGAATAAGTGTTAGGAATTCATACCTAACAATCGAAGATAAATATAAGCATAGATGTGAGATAAAAATCTCACCTTTGAACCCAAACGATTGAAGAAGAAGCTTGAAAGCAAAGGAGAATCAACCACTCTTCAAATTCAACTCAAGAAGCTTGATTCTAAGCTAAAAAGAGAAACATTTCCCAAATTAGGTTTAGGAATTTTTCTGAAATCAAAGAGAGAAAGAGTTGGAGAAGAAGAAGAGAAGCTTACCAATGGGTTCTTCTATTAGTTTGGAGCTAGAGTTTGATTTGCAAAAGAAAACTAGGGTTTTGGAGTTTTAATTTCCCATCTCTCCCACCATTGATGCTTTTAGAACTGAAAAGAGGAGAAAGTGAGGGTGAATGGGGAGGAGTGGCTCAGATTTGAGTATAAGTTAAACATAGGGCTGAACCCAAACCCAAAGTGAAAAAGTAGCAAAAATCAACTTACTCCAAACGTATCGAAGCTTATACTTAAAAAGGTCGCAAACGACATTTTAAACTCAATGGGAGTGGTCCCGGGTCCTAATTCGACCGTATGCAAAAAGTAGCTTTTCGGGCTAAATTCCGAGTATCGATAAAATATTTAAATAAAATATTTAAATATAAAAATCGACAAATATGCGGGTTGTTACAGACTCCCCTCCTTAAAGAAATTGCGTCCTCGCAATATTTAAGAAGAAGATATATAATAACAACCATAAAAGCATATTCAACACAAAAGAAATTTGAAATAAGAAGTTCACCTCAAAGAGCATGGGAAAGTAAGTCCGGATGTGATCGCTCGATGAACTCTCTAGATTCCCAAGAACAATCTTTAGGATTTGAAGACCGTTGAACTTTCACAAGCGGAACATCTTTATTTCGAAGACGTTTGACCTCCGAAGCAATAATTCGAATAGGATGCTGCTCATAAGTTAAATTAGGCGAAACTTCAATTTCTTCCACAACACCAGGCACAAGAATAGAATCGGAATCTCGAAGACACTTCCGAAGTTGAGAAACGTGAAACACGTCATGGATAGCAGAAAATTGAGCCGGTAATAAAAGGCGATAAGCCATGGAACCAATACGTTCAGCGATAGGAAATGGTCCAATGTATCGAGGCGCTAACTTTCCCGATCGACTGAAACGTACAACACCCTTCATAGGTGAAACACGAATAAAAACAAGATCTCCAACAGAAAATTCTAATTTCCTTCTTCGGTTATCGGCATAGGATTTTTGTCTACTCTTGGCTTCTTTCATTCTATGTCGAATAAGGTCAATTTTCTCTGTGGAATCCCGAATAAAATCTGGACCTAAAACCAGCTTCTCACCGGCCTCAAGCCAACAAGAAGGAGATCAGCATGGCCTTCCATAGAGTGCCTCAACAGGTGTCATACCAATACTAGATTGGAAGCTATTATTATAGGAAAATTCGACAAGAGAAATATGATCTTCCCAACTTCCACCGAAATCAAGCACACAAGCACGAAGAAGATCTTCAAGAGTTTGATTCACACGCTCGGTTTGTCCATCGAACTGGGGGTGATAAACGGTGCTAAAATTAAGCTTCGTTCCCAAAGCTTTTTGAAGACTCTTCCATAATCCACTAGTAAATAACGGATCACGATCACTAACTATAGAAGTAGGAACTCCATGTAATTTAACAATCTCTTTGATAAAGAGTTTGCCAAAAGAGGAACGGTTTGGTTAGACCGAACGGGAATAAAATGGGCAGATTTAGTAAGCCTATCAACAATCACCCATAAGCTATCATGACCCGAACGAGAACGAGGAAGACCATCTATAAAATCCATGGAAATTCGGTCCCACTTTCAATTTGGAATTTCTAAAGGTTGCATTAACCCACCGGGCCTTTGATGCTCGGCCTAAACGAGTTGGCAAGTCATGCAACGCTTAACGAAGTTAGGATGTCAAGTTTCATTCCCTCCCAATAATAAAGTCGCTTCATATCCGCGTACATTTTACTACTACCGGGATGAATGGTAAATTTAGAGCGATGGGAATCTTCTAAAATATCTTTACGAAGATCACTAATATTTGGTACGATAAGTCTACCAAATTTCCGAATGCCGCAACGAGAATCGATATTAAAGTTTTTCAAACCTTCAATATCAATTTTATCCTTAATATTTTGGCCAAGAAGAGCCAATTCGGGATCTAGCTTTTGAGCTTCAAAAATGCGGTCTAAAAGAGAAGGATGGGCCTCAAGGCTACATAAAACAAACGATGAGCATAAATCGGATACGCGGTCTCGAATCTCAAAAGTGGATAAGAGCTCGAGATCGTTCAATTCGGATATCATCATAGGAACAACAGCTTGTTGTTTACGGCTAAGAGCATCGGCGACACGATTACCCTTACCGGGAGTATAAAGAATATCAAGATCGTATGGTGCAAGAAATTCGAGCCAACGCTGTTGACACAAATTAAGTTCCTTTTGAGAGAATAAATACTTCAAGGATTTATGATCGGTATAAAGAACAAATTTCTCTCCTAAAAGATAATGACGCCAAATCCGAAGAGCAAAAACAATAGTCGCGAGCTCTAAATCATGAGTGGCATATCTAGTCTCAATAGGCTTCAATTGCCTAGAAGCATAAGCAATAACACGTTCTCTTTGCATAAGAACGGCACCCAAACCAACGCGACTGGCATTGGTATAAACAACGAAATCCTGATTCCCCTCGGGAATAACAAGAATAAGAGCATCAGAAAGGAGTTCTTTTAATTTCTGAAAAGAAGTTTCACATTTGTCCGACCAAATGTATTTAACACCTTTCTTCGTTAAGCTAGTGAGAGGCACGGCAATCTTAGAAAAGTCTTTGATAAAACGGCGGTAATAGCCCGCCAATCCGAGAAAACTACGAATCTCTATCACACTCTCCGGTCTCTTCCAATCTTGAATCGCTTCAATCTTTGAAGGATCCACGGAAATTCTGGATTCGGAAATAATATGACCGAGAAACTTCACACGAGATTGCCAAAAATGGCATTTAGAAAATTTTGCTTTCAAACGATTACTCCTAAGAGTTTCCAACACAATTCGAAGATGCTTTTCATGCTCCTCCTCGGTTTTTGAATACACAAGAATATCATCGATAAAGATGAGAACAAACCGGTCGAGGAAGTCTTTGAAAACTCTATTCATAAGGTCAACGAAATAAGCCGGAGTATTCGTTAGACCAAATGGCATAACAAGCCATTCATAAGATCCATAACGAGTACGGAACGATGTCAGAGGAATGCTATCCTCTGAAATACGAAGCTGATGAAATACAGTAGCTAAGTCTAATTGTGAAAAGACTCTAGCACCACTAAGTTGATCGAATAGATCATCAATCCGAGGTAAAGGTATTTATTTTTGATAGTAAGATCATTAAGCTTGCGGTAGTCAACGCAAAGCCTAAGTGTTCCATCGGATTTCTTCACAAAAATAGCCAAAGCTCCCCAAGGCGAGGAACTAGAGCGAATAAATTGCTTCGTCTCTAATTCGGATAATTGTTTACGCATCTCCTTATTTTCTTTATTGGACATACGATAAGGAGGACGAGTGATAGGTTGAGCTCCAGGAACGAGATTAATTCTGAACTCAATTGCTCGCTTAGGTGGTAATCCTAAAACGGGCTCAAATATGTCGGAAAATTCACGAACGACGTGAATAAGAGAAATAATATCACCCTCATCATCATCATCGTCATCACGAGGGTTTAAAGAATATAAAGATGCAACCAAAGCAAAATCCGAATCTTTAAGATTAATAGAAATCTGCTTAACAGATTGAGGATGTCGAAGATGAATAGTCCACTCAGGACATAGGATATGAGCTTCATAACGGTTAAGCCAATCCATTCCCAAAATCATTCCAAAGCCTAAATAACGCATGACATGCAAATCGGCTAGGAAAGAAAAATCACACAAAGTAATCTCGACATCTTTACACAATAAACTGATTGTTGCGGATCCACCAACCGGATTCGCAATTCTCAAAGAAGTCATTAAACGCAAAACATCCAAAGAAAAACATCAACAAGTTCTTTTGATATAAAAGAATGGGATGCCCCCGTATCAAAAAGAACTCGAATAGGATGACCACGAAATAAAATAATTCCATCCAGAACAGAATGAGAAATACCTTGGCCATGAAATGTGTTGCCAGGGGCTTGAGCAACATTAAGCTTTCCCTCCTTCCTATTTTTAAGTTTGGGACATACATGTATAAAATGGTCCGGGCTTTTACAATAGCGACAAGTACGAGGCTTTGAACACTTGTTCACAAAATGGTCTCTGGAACCACAGTTAAAGCATTTCCCTTCAGTAGAGGAAAAGGTCTTTACAGAAGGAGTTGCTTGCTTACCCTTTTTGTTGGGATGAGGGCCTTTGAATTTGTTTGGCCTCTTCTTGTTGTTGAAGTTTGGTTTAGAACCCACCACTTCAACCTCATTCTCCCTATCCGCCTCTTCAAGACGAAGAGCGATATCAATGAGTTGGTCGAAAGAAACTTCTAACTTTAGAAGTAATGGCTTCTTAAGATTTTTGTTTAATCCATAGACGAACCTCTGGTTCTTCTTTAAAGGGGTTTTGATGTATTCAACCCCATATTTGGAAAGCGACTCGAAGGAGGCGACATAATCTGTCACGGAAGAATCACCTTGAACAAGGTCTATAAATCGTCGAGCCAATGTCACTTTCTCAGCTTCTGGTACGAATTTTAAGTCAAAGCGCTCTCGAAATTTCTCCCAGGTGAGATCCGCTTCATTAATCTCAGAATAAGAAGTTCGTACCAGTCCAATGCTCTTTCTCGGAGCATACTAGAAGCCACATGAACTCGGTGAAGGTCAATAAGATTCATGCGAGAAAAGATTCGAACGCATGACCTTAGCCAAGCCTGTACTTCAATAATAGTTTCGGAACCTTTGAATGGCTCCCCACCCAAATTAGTGTAATCGCTGCACAAGCGTGCAAATCCCGACTTTGGGTGAGTAGGTTCCGGGTTAGCTCCAGCTGCTTGAGCATTTGTCACTAAATCAAGAAGCTGTTGAGCAGTCATAAAAACTCCATCCTGGGGTGGAGTGCTAGATGGTACGGCTCTGGGGCGGCCTGGTCTAGACATTTCTCTTCATTTAGAAAGAAAGAAGAAGAAGAAAAAGGTTATTCACCAAATTGAATATCAAGCAATCTTGATAGACAAACAAGGAATCATAAGGAAAATAGGATGAATCGGTACGAAGACTCGAATTAAATCCTAAAGCACGACTCCTAAGATGGACTTAGGACGATGATATTTGTTATAATATTCCATATTGTTCCGAAGTTTGGATCTGATACCAAGCTGTGACGCCCCACCTCTATACCCATGCTAGCCAAGAACACTACGGAGTAATGCTGTCGACTAGCACGGAGAATAAGGCTGTTGAGCAGCGACCATCCATGTAATTGCTTTGTGCGAGCACCGATATGTCAGATAGTAAAACATGCATTTTATTTCAAGAGGAAATCCGACATACCGATACAAACTCAAAACTACTACACAGTGGCTATATAAATCCTTCAAAAACAAATATAGAAATAAGCATAACATAAATCAGTCACAGATAATTCATATCACAGAGGCGAAAATAGATATGAATATTACACTAGGAAGTGTACATCAGAGTAGTGGTCTAAAAAGATCCACAATATCACAAAAGAGTAGTTACACGAACTACACAAAAGAATTAGTATACATCATGGAGTCTATATCTCAAATGTATACAAAAAAAACTACTAATCTAAGTAGTTAACCAAAAGTCTAAGAAATCAATCCCAAGTGAGAAGTCAAGCTGAAGCACCTGTAACATCTCGGTCTGACCCGAGTATTATTTAATAAGAAAATAATAAACGGATCAGTCTAACTATAAATATCGGATGAAACGATATAGAATAAGAGATATGACTAAACGCATAATAATCACAATGCCAAGCTGTGATATATATAAGTAATTGAAAATCAACAAGAGATTAATCAATATCACCAAATCTACACAAGAATCACAGGAAATGTCACACTCCTTATTTCGTTCACCAAACCATAAATATTGACGATTATATCAATGTCAATCACAAAAGTCAATGACACACAAATTCACCAATGTACAAATATTGATAAAACTTATCAATGGAAATCACGAAAATTGGTGAAGCACAAATTCTAGAAATCATCTCAAGAAATCCAGTCAATGACACACGAATTCACCTATGCACAAAAATTGATAAATCATATCAATAGAAATCAAAAAAATAGGTGAAGAAGAAAATTCCAGAATTCGACACACGAAATCCAGAAATCACACAAAATAGGGGGGAGGCCTATCACACGAACGGGAGCATGAAAACTCACCAACATATGTATCACATGAACGAGACGCTATCTCATGGTAGCTAGCCATTAATTTTTGACACACGAACGGCCCAAAGACCATGGAGCACTACCCCATCAATTTGAGTCGAAACTCCACAAAACGGGGTTTAGTCTCCCTCGCAGACATAGAGACATCGCACATTGCTAGTCTAAATCACAAAAATGATCGTCATGATCATCAAGAAGTGTCAAATACAGTAAGCTAGTAAATATATGAGCTTAGCTTCATGTCCCATAACCACTAGCTTAACTTAAATATTTACGAACAAATTGTAGATCTCCACTAGAAAATTGTCACAAGAGATTCAATCGAACAAGTCCAAGAATTAACCGACGAAGTAAACGCAAGCGTTTCATACCACTCGTTTTACTAAGTCGTTTAATTAGATTTCTCATACGAGTGAGGTAAAGGTTTGTATATACTAGTAGATTGGAAATCGGTTTGAGAAAATGAGCTTTGTTATAAATTAGTGTTGAAATCATTTGAAGGAAGAGTTTTGATATTTACTACTAGTATAGATAACCTTTATATTTTTAAAGTGACAAATCACAAAGAAGATTGTAGGAACAATCAATCACGAAAATTCACATACGAAGATGTGAATAAAAATCCAATGGAACCGATAAAGAATCCATCGAAATGGATATTCAAAAATCCCTAAAAAGGATTCATCAAAGTCATAATAAATGATAACAACAAATAGGAAACAACACGAATCGATTAAAGTTTGAAATTCAAGCAACTAGGCGAAATAGGCAAAAATGCACCAGGTCGGTCGGCCGGCTATAGAGCTCGGTCGACCGAACCCTGTTCCAAAAAAAGTCTCGGGAAGTAGGTCGGTCGGCGGAGCCCTGTAGCCAGTCGACCGGACCAGAGACAGAAAGGTGCCTATGCACAATAGTAGCAGGTCGGTCGACCGGCCACAGGGCTTGGTCGGCCGAACCTGTTCCCAGTCCCTTCCTAGCCCATTGAATACAATGGCCAATCATTTCCAAATTGCAACCGTACGAGCATCGGCACTAAGGATTTATGCCAATCGACTACCCAGCCCTATGAGCTCCTTGTTGCATCACCAAAAACACATTTGAACATCAAAGCTATGGTTTTTAAGAATTTGGCTTTCAAAACACAAAATTTGGAATATTCACAAAACCATTCCAAACCAAAAGCAAATGCACACGAATAAGTGTTAGGAATTCATGCCTAATACTCGAAGATAAATATAAGCATAGATGTGAGATAAAAATCTCACCTTTGAACCCAAACGATTGAAGAAGAAGCTTGAAAGCAAAGGAGAATCGACCACTCTTCAAATTCAACTCAAGAAGCTTGATTCTAAGCTAAAAAGAGAAACATTTCCCAAATTAGGTTTAGGAATTTTTCTAAAATCAAAGAGAGAAAGAGTTGGAGAAGAAGAAGAGAAGCTTACCAATGGGTTCTTCTATTAGTTTGGAGCTAGAGTTTGATTTGCAAAAGAAAACTAGGGTTTTGGAGTTTTAATTTCCCATCTCTCCCACCATTGATGCTTTTAGAACTGAAAAGAGGAGAAAGTGAGGGTGAATGGGGTGGAGTGGCTCAGATTTGAGTATAAGTTAAACATAGGGCTGAACCCAAACCCAAAGTGAAAAAGTAGAAAAAATCAACTTACTCCAAACATATCGAAGCTTATACTCAAAAAGGTCGCAAACGGCATTTTAAACTCAATGGGAGTGGTCCCGAGTCCTAATTCGACCGTATGCAAAAAGTAGCTTCTCGGGCTAAATTCCGAGTATCGATAAAATATTTAAATAAAATATATAAATATAAAAATCGACAAATATGCGGGTTGTTACAATTTATTATTGTAAATAAATCCACAAAATGATTTTACCGTTGTTATTTATTTATTAAAGGAGTTAAATAAGGCTACTAAATTCGTTTAATCAATATTTAATTCACAATTCAAATGTTTCAATAAACTCTAAGTTTGAATTCAAGCTATTAAACTTTAATAACCAATTATTCAAATATTCAAAATTATTAAATGTTCAAATTAAGATGGTAAAATTTTGGAATGTTACACTGGATCACAAAGATCGTCGAGATAACTTAGGACTGTAGGAGTAGTGTTGAGAGCATGCGAGGAAGGCCTCTAGAGCAGAGCTATATACTTATCAGTTTCCCATCTGGTTATTGACGTGATGATATAGACATTCACCAATTCACCCTTACGAGGTCATTGAGTATGCGGTTGTGTGCCGACGTGGCTATTCTAAGGTCGAGAGAACATGTGGTGGTTAACCTTATATACACGTGTTTTATATGGTTATCCATGAGATGATCTACTATTTTTGTGGCGACCTTGTCATATTGAGGATTTTGACCCATACTTATCATGTGATTAGCTAAGAGCTAATCGTGGCATAGCTACGGTTATGCCATATATATATGTATGTATGTATGTATGTATGTATGTATGTATGTATGTATGTATGTATTTCATTCGGTTTCCATGAATGCTTGTTTGTTATTTATTTATATGTTAAGTATGTCTACTTTATGATTATCTGAAAGATAATCTTGGGCATATCTGTATGCATGCTATATGGTACTTAGTGGTTTTGTGTATTGATGATAGTTGGATGTGTTGATAGTTCACCCATTTTGATATTATACTTCTTGATGTGGTAACTGTTTAGTGATTGGATAATGATGTGCACATGTAAGAGATATGATGTTATATATATATATATATATATATATTTGGAAATGAATTCCTTTATTATTTTCAAAATTGTATTAACCACACCACAACGTACTACTTAAATCTTGTTGAGTCAACTAATTATACGTATGACAATATCTAAAAACTCACACAAATAGGCACTTGAAGTCGGCTAAACATTTTATGCAAGCACTAGCACATGCTCGAGCAAAGCCTTTGTTGTCATGATAGAAGAAACCATGCAACCAATATTGAAATAGTTTGAATCCAAATTCAATTGGCTTGAATGCCCAATCAGCCCATAAAGAAATCAAAGTGGCTTCTTCTACATGATGGCGGCGGTTATTATAACCTCTAAAAACCACATCGAAATAATTCCTTCATTAATCGGACCCATTTCTTCCATTTTTTGTTTTGCGATGGTCCTTTGACGCTGCTCTTCCTTCTGTCGCTTTCTTCTTTTGTACTCTTAGTCTCCCCTTAAACTGTGATGTATGCTCATGGTTTTGATACCCAGATTCGAAGTTTCGCTCACACTGAAACTGGGCAGCGGTAGTTGAATCCCTTATCCTCATCTGATATCTCTTTTTATCTATAGTGACTAGATCTAAATCGAGGTTGATGTTGAAAACTATGGTTCATAGTTTTCACTCCATATTCAAACTGCAATCCATGTCATCATCGTCGACAGTCACTACATATTGTAGTCTAAGATCTATTTCAAAATCCATTGTCTCTGTTTCATCCAAATCAAATGAAATTGGCTTCAAAAATACCATATATTTCTTTCCTCCTCAATCTTAAATTACTATGATTATGAAACTTTTATATATAAAAACATATAACTATATTTTGTATAAATATGATGTGATATTTAGATTATAAAATATATATACATATAAATGTTGTATATTAAATTATGCTAGAAAATTGTTTTTTATATTGAGCCGTGCCATCTTTAAGTTTATACATGATTAAATTTTTTAAAGATATAAATATATGTAAACATATAATCAATCTGATTATGGCAATATATTTATATGTTGGAATCGTCACCTATCTAACAATAATATATGATATATAAAATTATATAATTATATTATCATTCAAAAATAGATTAGGAGCATGCCTAATATCCAATGCATGTAAGTACACCTTGAAACGATGAAATTTGCTTCTCGAACTAATTTCCAATCCAGTAGAATGCTAGTGCCTGACCTGATGACTACCAACTATGGAATAGAACTAGATTTGATTTGATTTGAACTTCAATTAATGGAGGAAGGAGGAGGAAGGAGGAGGTAGGGTTCAGCAGAAATATTTATGTTTAGAGGCTCCAAAAATTCTCTGAAATGTACGTGTAGAGATGCTTATATAGAATGGGGAATGGAGACAAGTTAGAATCTAGATCTTTACTCATTGTCGTTCCTTTTCTATTAAAATCCATCCCACCCAGTAACCATCAAAAAGGCCTAACCTATATGCCCTTGCATAACCAAACTTACTAGCCCTTACATGGGCTTTAAGCTCATTTGACCGAACAAAATATTTATAGTTAAACCCAATTTAAACACTTATTGATATTGTACATCAATTGATATATTTATAACTATTATAAATACATTTAATAATATTCGTTTACCAAATAAAAATTTATAATTAATATTTCACAAATATTAATTAATTTAATTAAATTATAACATTTACGAGCTAACTAAATCGTTAAGTCAAAGGAGATTTATCATTTGAGTTGTGTGACCCGTTAGGTGTAAATTTGGTCACCAATAAATATTGAACTATTCGAATATTAATGTTTACATGTCACTTAGTAGGTGATGAGACATTTTGGTCAAATTTATCGCTTACTTGGTTTTGGCAAAATCCAGTATTACTTTATTAAGCATTATCCAGTTGTGACTATCATTGACTCTAATTCTCTTTGTCAAAATTATGTCAATTTGGACTTGTGGGATTTGATAATGGTCAAAATTTCAATATCATTCATATTCAACTCTATAATGCAAACACAATGGCCTTGGTTCAATAAAAACAATCATTATTAACCAAACTACTCTTGACAGAGGTTTTGACTTTGAGTTGACCGTCATGCTAACCCCATATAACCTAGGAGACGAACCCTCACCTCAATAGTGTTTCACTTCCAATACTTCCCCTCGAACCAACTATTGTCACTCGATGGACGTGTGCCATAATTCAACTATAATTAAAGTGGAGCTTTCATATTGAAGATCAACGGTATTATCTAGTCAAGAGAACTGTGTAAATGAGTCACAACGACATTTTCTATTTGACCTTAGTAATATCAACCAACACAAAATAATCAAGTGAGTCGTTCTGTAGTTATCCAATAACTATCATCACGTAACCTCTTAGGGCCTCCTTCCTAGTCATGAGTAATACACTTCCCAACATTTGGAGAGTGTTACACACTCTGTTCTCAATGCTACATCGATATTGTGTCTTGATCCTTCTTGACTAGAGATATTTAAAATAATGTGTTTATTATAATGTGATACAATACTCACGATTACAACTATTTGTAATTACTATCACAAACACACAATTTATGCATTTTTATAAAATATATTTTAGTTAAATATTCAATTATTTATTACACATTATAATATATATATAACAAAAATAAAACAACTATTATTACAAACGAGATTTGATTACAAAGTTAATTAATTTATTATAAATTACAGAATTGCCCCTAAGGCATATCCATAACTCTATCAATCTCCCACTTGCACTTGGGGCCAATTATGGAATCTCAAACTCATTCCTTCAATCAGCTTCTCGAGAGTCGACCGAGCTAGTCGCTTGGAAAATGGATTTGCTATATTGTTATTTGTATCTACCCTTTGTACCACGATCTCTTTCTTCTCAACAAATTCTCTAATGAGGTGAAACTTCTAAAGAATATGTCATCATTTCTTGTATACTTTGGGTTACTTTACGATCTGCATCACCACATTGTTATCATAGAATAATGTTATAGGATTCTCGATAAAATTAATTCGAGCTTACTCAAAAACTTGCATATTCATACTGCCTCTTCAACTGCTTTATTGAGGCGACGTACTCGGCCTCCATCGTCGAATTAACTGTCGTCTCTTATTTGGAACTTTTCCAACCGACGGCTCCATCGTTAAGTGTAAAGACATAACCAAATGTCGGCTTACTATCATTTACATCAGTTCGAAAGCTAGAGCCAATATACTCCTTCATAAGGAGTCTCTATTTCTATATATGAGGAATAAGTCCTTGGTATTTCTTAAGTACTTTAGTATACATTTTATGTATGTCCAATGTTTTTCTCCCAGATGAGACTGGTATTGGCTTACTCATTCTATTTCGTATGACATATCTGTTTGCTTACTCATTCTATTTCGTGTGACATATCAGTCTAATATATAGCATAACATACATTACAAATCCCATAGCTAAAGCATAGGAAATGCTCTTCATATGCTCTTTCTCCTTATCGGTACAAGGAGCATCCTTCTAAGAAAGGACGATTCCAAACTACGTTGGAATATTTCCATGCTTGGAATTCTCTATACTGAACATTTTTAGTATAGTATATATGTTTAGGGATTGAGACAATCCAAACAACCTCTTAGATCTATCTCTATAGATCTTTATACCTAGTATATAAGCTGCTTCTTCCAAATCATTCATAGAGAAATTCTTAGAAAGCCAAACTTTCACTTTAAATTAATAATTTTAATTAATTATTTTAATTAATGATAATGGAATTTAATTAATCATTTTAATTAAGGATATCTAAATTAATAATCATTTTAATTAATGACGTTTAAAAGTAATTAATCATTTTAAATAATGATATTTGAATTTAATTAATCATTTTTATTAATGATGTTTAAAATTAATTAATCTTTTTGATTAATGTGATTTGAATTTAATTTGATCGATTTAATTATTGATATTGAACTTTAAATAATCATTTTAGTTAATGATTGATTAAATTACTTAATTGTTTAATTAATAGTATGTAAGTTTTATAAATCATTTTAGTTAATGATAGTTGAGATTAATTATTCGTTTTAATTAATAATTATTTGAATTTAAAAAATCATTTAACAAATGATATTTTAAGTTAATAAATTGATTTCGTGTTTAAAGTGAATCAACTGATTTCAATAAAGGTTTTAAAAGTAAATTTATCCATTTAATGAAAGCGTTTTAAAGGAAATTAGCTAATTTATTAAAGGTAATTGATTTATCAATCAAAGGAAATTGTAACTTTGATTAATTATATATCGGCATAATTAATATTATTTTAGATTTATAAAAGAGTATTATAAATCATCCCCCATGATGATTACCATTGTTTTAAATTTATAAAAGGTATTTAAATTGTTTTATTTTCTTTTGGAATAATAAATATTGTTTTAAATTTATAAATGATGATTTTGAAATGAGAATTGTTTTGGGTTTATAGTAAACGATGTTTTAATGGCATTTGTTTTTTTACCCTTGTTAATATAGTATTATATATTTCTATCTTAAAAGGACATTTTAAAGAGTTTTTGAAAAGTTTAAATCCCGGAATTTGTTCAAAATGGTTTCAATAGATTAATAGTGGTATTATTTGGAAATATTTCCAAAATATAAATATTTTGGTAAAGAAATTTTAAATGGAATGCACTTTCTTTAGGATGGTTCGAGGAAAAACATTTCAGTGAGTTTTGTGGTAATATTAATAATCTTCTAAGTGATGATTGGATGTTTGCTCAAGCGAACATTGTGGAAGACTTATTAAATTATTCTCTTTGTTGTTATACGATCGAAATGAGTCCAAATCTGAACGAATCCAAAGTGAGTTTTAGTAAATAAAATTGTTTGAAGTTATTTCATAATAAAAATATATGTTGTATGCTTAATTTTTTTTTTAGGTTCTCTAAAAAGGGAATTGATTTCCAAATAAAAGCATTTTTGATAAAAGATTGTTTTGATAAATGAATTTTTACCTTATATAAGATAAGGGATAATTTAACACATGATTTAAATGGGTTAGATTAGATAGGAAGGTTTTAATAGACATTGATTTATTAAAACCATAGCTTTTATTTAAAACATGTAGGTGATGTAAACTATTTGTTATTTTGGATTAACCCATAAGCATCGTCCTTTTAACACTCTAAGTTAAAAAGGTCAGAGGTTGACTCAATTTTAAAAGACCCAAATTTTAATTGGATCTTCACCTATATTTTGAAAATTAAATAAAATTTGTATTTGTACGTACTCTTAGGATATAAACTAGTATTATACAAGTAAACTATGGAATAAGTTATTATTTGATGTTTTATAAAGAAAAGACTTTATAAAATATTTTTATACTTAAGAGAAAATTTATAAAGCAATTCATAAAGTATTTTGGTATTGAATAAAATACTAAATACAATTTAAAGTGATTTCGAAATATAGGTATAATTAAGTAACCAATAATTTTAGAAAGTGACTTTCAATTTTGTCTAAAGGAGCATAGGTAACCTCTAAGAAATAACCAAAGGCTGATGAGCAAAACGGTACACGTAGAAAATTATTCGTAGGCAATCAAGAAAGTTTTGAACCTAAGTTAAGATTTATTTGTTAGTCATTTGACATTTTAAATAATGTTAAGTGCTAGTATTTTCCTTCATGGAATTTAATTGAATTTGATTAATTGATTGTGTAATCTTATGTACTAGAGTTTATTAAGTTAAAGTTTATAAACAAAGGTTTTTGAATTGTTGTTTAATAGGACTTAAATATCCATGCCTTTGGAAATGTGACTTTGCAAATTTTTGGAAAAGAAATAAATAGAATGTTTGCTCTAGTTGTTGCTTTAGGTGAAACTGGAATTCCACTGGAAGCTCCATATTGTTTTGATTCTAAAGTTCAACATATTTGTTTGGAGGGCTCGCATGTTAACATCTTTTATTTTGATTTTTGATTTACTTCTCTTTTTGAGGAATTTGAAAATAATTTTTGAATTTTTTTGCATATAAAACCCGGGCCTTTAGTTCTAAATTTGGAAGTATTTTGAATGGTATTGGATGTATAGCATTTATTATAGTATATTCTCTTTATTTTGTTGCATATGTCTGTTACATTACTTTTGGTTACATCATGTTACCTAATTGCATATGGTTGTTATAATGTTTATATTACATGTGTTTATGATAGAAATAAAATAGCTAACGAAAATATAACAAATCAGATTTACTGAAAACCAAGTAAATTGGTTTTTCTTAGGTTGGTTATTAGTTCTTCCACTCCGTAATAATTTTAGGGACGAAATTCTTTTAAGGGGGAGAGCGTAACGACCCGTAAATTAATCACTTTGTATTTGAATATTTAATAAGTTATTAAACATTTAAATAAAGTGTGATATCCCAGAATTTCTGGCAATATCAATTTAATAATCTTTATTTAAAATTAAATTGATTTGATAATATTGATTTATAAAATATGAATTGGTTTAATAATCTAATTAAATAAATATTTAATTAGTGATTTTATCTTTTAAAAATAAATGTTTCTATCTATAATGTATATATATATTTGTATATATATTCTAGATAATCTTTGATTTTGAATTTAATTAATAAATAAAATCTTGGTTTCAAATTCTAATAATATATTTAATAATTTGGAAATTATGATTTAAATTAATATTATGTTTTTTCAAAGCTATTTTAATTAATAACCATATAGTTTGTAAATACTTAAAATAAATATTCAATTGTTTAAGATTATATCTTAGCTTAATTTTTTAAATTTAAATAATAAGTTTGTTTTATTTCTTTTAAATATTACTTGATAAATATGATTTGAAAATTTTATATATAAGTTTAAATTACAATATGGCATATGGTCTTAATTCATTTAATAATAGAAGTGATTTATAATCTCTTTTATAAATCATTTAAAATTTGTTAAATTTGTTATTTTCAAGCCATATTAATAATGTATTATTTTTTTCTGTATAAATATAAAAAGAATTAAAATAAGAAAATGGAATTATCATTTTATATTGAATGAGTTGACTTTAATTTGGATTTCAAAATTTTAATTTTAATTTGGAATTTATTTTGAAATTCAAAAATAATAGGTTCTTAAAAGATTTGGATAAGCTTTAAATTTATAATTTGTTTTTATTACATTTTCTTTTCATAAGTAATTCACATATATATTTACATAAGTATAAATAAATTAAGTAAAACTTTTATTAACATTTAAACTAAAAAGAAAATTTAAACAAGACATGTGTTAACATATTAAGTAATCAAATAACATGTGTTAGCTAACAAATTAAAGTATTTGACAAGTGTCAATTTATTTTTATCTTTTTCTTTTATTTTGATTAATCAAATTTCAGCCCTTATAAACATATTCTTTTCCCCTCCACTCTCTTTTTTCTATCTTTTATTCTAAGCTAAGAAAAACTTAAACTTCCTCTCAAAAACAAAATCTGCCTCAAACAGAAATTATCAAACAAAAATCCGAAATATCATTCTTCAAATCTGTGAATTATCTTCCTCTAAAACCAGAATCAAAGCCTGCATTAAAACTTGTATCACTTCTTCAACCTAAAGCAAATTAAAGATTTTTAATTCACTCCTCAAATAAAAATTGCAAATCAAAGGCCCGGTTCTTTATACAACCTGGAATCAAAATTTTCAGCAAGCAAACCTGTATTTTATACAACCTGCAAAGCATTGATTTATGCTTAAAATAAGTTGTATTGGAATATATATATGTTGAAAAATTCCTGTGTATTTGTGATGTGTGATACATGTATGATTTTGAAATGCATGTAGAACATCCCTGTTCTAGATTTCAAGCCCAGTTTTTCATTTTGAATCATTTTCCCTTGATCAGTTGATTTTTAAGACATAGGATCTAAATAAATATTGTTTGTTTGATTATAAACTAAATTTTAAAAATTTATTTAAGTTAAATTAAAACTGTAATTGCTATGGAAATAAGATTTAAACAGGAAACTCAAGTCACTGTAAAAATTCAAACATGTTAATTTTGCAATTCAGGTATATAAACTAAATCCTTAAATTAAGACACGATTTTTAAAACTAGAAACACAATTTTTAGATTAGAGATGTAATGGCATTTCTGGGTTGTTCTGTTTTTGGAATTTTGGGTATTTCTGATGGTTTCTGTGGTTGGAGAGGCCAGGGTTGTTGCTGGAGGTCGAGTAATGGTCGGTGATTTTTGGGAAAAATGTCAGGTGGTGGATCAAGATGTTGTGGTGCGGCAGGAGGTCAATCTTATCTGTAACCCTAGTTTTTGGGTTGGGCATTTAGTGTGTTCGTTCATCATCTCTGTTGGATCGAGCTCCACCAGAGTTTGGGAATCAGTTGAGGGGTTGGAAGAGAAGATGTGGTCGGAGCCGCAACATTTACGGGGGTCGGAGGACAGAGGTTGTGGCGTTGACAGGTTTGGGTTTTAGGGGGGTTCTGTGTTTCCAGGTTTGGGTGTGGTGTCTAGATTTTGAATTCAGGTGGATGGAGGCGATCTAATGATCGTGGGATGGTGCGTGGGTGGTTGCCGATGAGATGGAGCTTAGGTGAATGGCCGGAGTTGATCTGCGTCACGGTGCACGTGCACTGTGCACTTTTATTTTCTGGTGAAGTGGGTTAGTATTGGTGAAGATGTTCTCGTGTATTGCTCGTGTAATTCAAGTATTTACCCGAAGTCATGGGAGAGGTGACTCGAAGAAATCAGAGTGGGCTCGAGTTTTTTTTCTAGTTTCAGGTTTTAGAAAACCTGTTAGTGTGCAGTTTTGAAATTTAAAACTAAATTTAAATAAAGAAGCAAAGCAAGTTTTAAACAAAAGTTTGAAACAAGTTTAAATCTGAATTCAAATAAGTTTGAATTCTAGTCTTTTTAAAAATAAATAAATCTTACAAAAAATGAAATGTTTTAACCACTTTAAAATGTTAAAGTATTTTATAACATGTTTTTAAATTTTGAAAATAAGATTTAAACAAGATTCTAAATTTAATTTTAAATCTAAATTTAAAAATATGAATTCAAATTGAATTTGAATCTTAAGTTTTGAGAAGAAAATAAAGTTTATAAATTCAAATGTTGTAACTAAGTTTGAATCATAAAGTATTTTATAATGTGGTTTTAAAATCTGAAATATAAGATTTAAATAGAATTTTCAAATCTATGTTTAAAAATCTGGATTCAAAAATGAATTTATATCCTAGTTTGAAATGAGATAAAGTTTTTGAATTTAAAATGTTTAAACAACTTAGAATATTTAAAGTACATTTTAAATTGATTTAAATTGAATATGGTTTTAGAACTATTTTAATTTTCCTTTAGAACAAAAGTATTTCTTTAACATGAAATTAAAAAGATTTTGAATTGTTTTAAAAACTTTGTTAAAGTTAAAATTTGTTTTCATTTTAAATCTTAAATTTAAAATGGAATTTAATAGTAAATTTAAAAGAAAATTGTTTTTAAATTACTTTGTTAATGATAATTATATCAATAATAAGATTTAGGTTTATCTTAAGGTTAATTAGGACTTAATAATTTATAATTCATTAAATTTTTTAAGTTAATTAAGATGAATAATTAATTAACTTAATTAATTAATGATTTGGATAATTAATTAAGTAATTAAGATTTTATTAAATTAATTGAAGAATTAAGTAAATTAATTAAGAATTTATGATTTGAAATTTAGTAATTAACAATTTATAGATTAACACTTGATTAATTAAATAATTTTGAGATTAATTAATGGGTTTTGTACATAATTAAATTTGTAATTAATAATGATTAATCTCAGTTAATTACATTAGAGAAGTAATTAAAGATTTGTTAATGGTTAATGAAGATCATTATCTTAGGATTATTAATAATTAATTAATGTGATTAATTTTAATAATTAATTAGATTAATTAATTTAAAAGATAAATCATTTGTGAATTGTTTAGTGTAATTACTTAATAGAAGTAATTAAGAAATTAATTACTAATTGTAATTAATTAAATTTATTTTGATTAGTTTAAGTTAATTAATTAAGTTTAATTAATTTAAAAATAATCACTGGATAATTTAAGAAGTAATTACTCAATGTAATTAATAATGAATAATTACCTAATGAAGTACTGGATGTAATTAAATTGAAGGATAATTGGGTAATGGAAGAGTTTTAGAGATTAATTACTTTGTGTAGTTCATATGAAGAATAATTACTTAGAGGAAGTAATTAATAATTAATTACTTAGTGTAATTAATTAAGAATTGATTAATAAAGCTATTTGAAGATAATTAAGAGATGTAATTAATTAAGTGTAATTAATTACTTAATGAAATTAATCTAAGGTGATTAATAAATATAATTAATTAAAGATTAATTATTAAAGATAATTAATTAAGGAGTAATTAATTTAACTAATGATGTAATTAATTATCTGGAACTTGGAGTATATTGGGCAGTATAACCTTTTTGCTATGAACCAACAATCATCTGGAGGGCCTGATGGTTTGAATGTGGTTTTCTTTATAGCAACTTGGAGTATATTGGGCAGTGAGTTCTGTAATGCTGTCCACAATTTCTTTAATAAGTGTAAGATGTTGGGTGAAGTGAATTGCACTAACATTGCACTTATTCCCAAAGTCAATAATCCCTCTACTGTCACTGAATTCAGACCCATCTCTTGCTGTAATGTGGTCTACAAATGCATCACTAAAATTCTTGCTTCACGACTTGTTAAAGTCCTTCCTTCTGTAGTTTCTAGAAATCAGGCTGCCTTCATTCCTAGTAGAAGTATAATTGACAACTTACTGCTGGTCCAAGAACTCTTGAAAGGATATGGCCAAAACAAAGTAACCAAAGCGGCAGCTATCAAAATTGATATTTCTAAGGCTTATGATACCATCCACTGGTCTTCATTAGTCAGGGTTATGGCACAAATGGGATTTCCCAAAATTTTTGTTTCCTGGGTTTATGTGTGCATATCTACTCCTTCATTCTCTATAGTGATAAATGGTAGACCAGTTGGTAATTTCAGAAGTTGTAAAGGAATACGTCAGGGAGACCCCATTTCTTCTTACTTATTCTTACTAGTCATGGAAGTTTTCACTGTTATTCTACGAATTAAATATGAGCAGAAAGCTATCAAGTATCATCCGAAGTGTGCTAAACTTAATATCACCTCTATCATGTTTGCTGATGATGTGTTGTTGTTTACCAAGCCTGAGCTTCCATCATTTAATGCCATCTCTAAGGCACTACTTGATTTTTATGCTATGACTGGTCTCAAAATCAATCAACAGAAATCCTCCTTGTTAGTATCTGGTGCTAGTGACACACATGTTTCTGAATTACAAACTGCAAGTGGTTTCTCTGCAATGAGCTCTGATATGAAGTACCTTGGGTTACCATTGATAACAAAAAGAATTACTAGAGCTGACTGCTTTCCTCTCTACAACAAAATCACTTCTGTGTTGAAAGCTTGGGAAAATAGGAAGTTATCTCAAAGTGGTAGGCTAGTGCTAATAAAAGCTACTGTTTTTGCCTCCCTTGTTTACTGGGCACGTGCAATGATACTTCCTTCTAGACTACTACATCAGGTCAGGTCTGCCATGAGCAGATTTTTCTGGACTGGTAGCATACATAACAAAAAAGTTTTGCCAGTTTCTTTTTCTAAATTTGAAGTTCCTAAATATTTGGGAGGACTTGGAGTTAAAAATGTCAAGACTTGGAATACAGCAGCTATGAGCAAGCATATTGATGATATAATCAGCAATAGGGAAAGTTTATGGGTACAATGGGCTAGGCAGTACAATTTAAAAGGAAAGTTTTTTTGGTGCATGGATATTCCTCAGAATAGTAGCTGGATATGGAGAAATATACTTAAGTTGAGGAATGTGGTACTAAAAATGATCAAATACCCAGTCAATCAAAATTCTACTGTCAAATTCTGGTATGATCCTTGGGTAAGTGAAGGTATTATTCTATCCAGCCTGTGTGATTATAACCAGATTGTGCAGACTGGTATACAAATGAATGCTAAGGCAAGTGATTACATACTTGATGGGAAACTGGTGCTTCCTTATAACAGTAATTTACATATAAGACAGCTGTGGGAAAAAATGATACAACTTTACAAGCCTGATGCACATCACGACTATGTGACATGGAACAAGAAGAAACATACAATTAAAGGTGTTTTCAATCAGATCACTGACACAGCCCCACTGCCTTCTGCTATTTGGAACAGTGTCATTTGGACTTCTGATACTCAACCTAACCATAACTTGATGCTTTGGAAAGTGATAAACCAAGCATTGCTTACTAGAAATGTACTGAACAAGTATGGCATGAGTTGCTCACTGAAGTGTCTGTTTTGTGATAATTTTGATGAGTCTGCTCATCACATTTATTTTGAATGCCCTGCTCTCCTATATATCATCACTGGTATTTGGAATAAAGCTGGCATTAGGTTACTGCCAGTTAGCACTACTGAAGTGTGGGGAGTTTTCTTAAAATCTGGCAAGAAGAAAGATGTAAAAGGAAGGATGCTTGCTAACTGCTTGAAGATTTATATGTCTGTTATCTGGAGAGAGAGGAATACTATATTTTTTGAAAATCAGAGAAAAAATGGTGATGCTCTTTGGCAAGAGGTGAAGAATGCTATACTTTGCCAAATAAAGAACTGTCAATCTGGTTATTCAGTTGAAATGTTACATCTCTGGGAAAGAGACTAAGTCCCTTTTTATTTTATTTTTTTTTAGCTCTTTGTGTTTGGTTTTGTTTTGTTCTTTCTTTTCTATGTTTATCTTTGTCCTTCATCTGTAACTTTTATTGGTTTGCAATAAACTGGTAGGGGACCAGTTAACCCCGCTGGCTTTGCCAAAAATGATGTAATTAAAGGTAGTTAATTACTGAATGTGTTTAATCTAGAGTGATTAATCAATATGGTTTATTTGATGATTAATTAATTAATGTAATTAATATTAAATAGGGTAATTATAAATAAAAATAATTAGGGATCTTTAATTTATATAATTTGTGATGTAATTAAGGATTGATTAATTAAGAAAAATTAATCAATGAAGGAATTAATTAATGTAATTAATTAAGGATTAATGTAATTAATTATAATTAATTAATTAATGAAGTAATTAAAAGGTTAATTATTGAATTTGGTTTGAGATAATTAATTTGTGGAATTAATTAAAGGCTAATACTTGAATATAATTAAAAGATAATTAATCAAGGGTAATTAATTTAGGGTAATTTGTTGAGGGTAATTAATTGACTAATTTGTAATTAATTAATGGATATGTAAGCAAAATTTATATGGATGAAGTAATTAATTTAATTTACTTTAAATTAATTAGAGAAAAAGTAATTAATTTAATTTCATTTTAAATGAATTTAATTCATTTTAAATTAATTATAGAATGGTGATTAATAAGTCTTTGCTTATGGATGCTGATTGATATTGATTGCCCTGAATAGTTGAGGTCTCAGATATGAGATAAGTGAGGTTGTGTGATATGGATGCTTTGGTTGCATTTGAGTTGATAATAATAATTATCTGTTTGTAATGATAATATGGATTATCTGTTTGTGATGATAATGTTAATTATCTATTGTGATATTGTGAATTATCTATTTGTGTGTATATAGATAATATAACTGAATTGTTTTAAACATTAAAACAACTTGGACCTAAAATACACGTTTTGGATTTCGATGAGACCGGGATCGGGTTTCAATATTTGGATATCCGAAAACCACATCGATCCAAATTAACAATAGGTCGTGAATCTTAAGTGAAGATGAAGATTCAGAATGCAAGGGTTATCGTCGTTAACTCTGAGGGTGATTCCAAAATGAGTGTAACGAGATAATGCCTTCGGTTTCGTTCGAACCCGGAACGAACTTGTATGGATTGAATGCTTTCAGAACATTGTTAGGTGGACGATGAGCATTCTAAGAGATGTGCTCTCTAAAGGTAATCGTAACCTCAAGCCTCATCAATCGGGAATAGCTAAAACAGGGGAGGTGCAGCAAGGTTAAGTGGGTCATACCCAAGTAGGATGAGATTTACCCCTATCTGGAAGTCCCTTTACATTCGGCTGTGTGGGGAAGTTGATTGCAGCAACTGCCGGAGTTGTCTTGTTCGAGACTGTTCAGTAAGGAATGGTTCCGGCTTTGTGTTGCAGGGAAGTGAGGGTAGCTCCTCGGTACGGTGATCTAGGCCACATACTGTGACGAGCGGCACCCCAGTAGCCCTGCCATTGTATGGAATCCTATCTCCAATAAGTGCCGTACGTTTTAGATGTGCCCAACTATGTTGGAACGTGAGATGTAAGCATTCCAGCTATTTCTGTACTTTACTTGAAAACCCTAGACACTATTATAATATCATCGGATTTCCTATCAAATGTTTTGGTTGGCGTAAGGTAAAAAATTTTCATGTTTATGTGTGGGAAGTCTTACGTGATACATTTGTTTTCAAAGGATTTTTAAAGTTAAGCAACCTAAACCTGTTACTTACACCAGACCCAGTTCTGACCCGGAGTTTATCTTCTGTTTTCTTAAACTCTTGGGTGCTCAAATTTTTACGAGTAGCCAAGGGATTCAGGTTAGCTTTGACGAAATATGGAGGAGCAATGGAGCAGGAGGCTTCGGCGTTAGATATATAGTTTCCGCTGTGTGTTCTCTGTGTTGGTATTTCTTTGTTGAGTTGAATTTAGTTGTAACAACTAGACAGGTGTTTATAACTGTTTAGTATGTGTTGTGTATGCTGTGTAACTCTGATATATGTTGTATATTATGAAATACTTATGTTATTAATATAATTTGTTCGTTCCGTTGTTGAGATTCTGGTGTTGTTTCTTATTTCTCTTCTTTCTTTTCTCTTTTTTATCCCTTTCTTTCATAAAGATGATACGACTTTCTGTGGAGAAAAAGTCGGGTCGTCACAGTTGGTATCAGAGCATTAGGTTGAGTGAATACCTAGGCTTTGGAGTGATTTCTTCCTTGAGAGAGAGAGTGTATTTGTAATTTGATGTATATATATATATATATACACACACATATATATTTCTACCTATTTGTTGGGTTACCTGTTCGGGTTTTTTCAATATAGGTTATAAAGGTAGATAAGGTAGTGGTGTGTGTAACACAACTACAATTGATTGGAGTTTGAATGTTTGAGGTTGGAAATGTATCTGTCGAGACTGTAGGCCTAATATCATCTCGAGTAAGATTTGCAGTGGTGTAAAGATTTCAACGATCTATGAAGGTAACCTGTTAAGGTTCGGAGTCCATCTTTGAAGTTGGATGAGTAGAGTGTGGATCTGTTGGCTGAGCAGAAGCGAGTGATGGTATCTTGATACCTCAGGAAATAGTAGCTGCGTGATGAGATGCAGTGACTATGGATGTTTCCGAAAATGATTTATTTGGAACAAGTTTAAGGAAGTAGGTCTGCTTCGGTGTTGTGGCTGAGTTCAGCAGGGTGTTTCTGTTTGGTTTGATGTCCGAGTTTCTTGAAGAATTTTGGATTAGGAATTCTTTGGCATTAGTGTCAGCAGTGCAGCTCAGAGTGTTCTATGTGTCGGTAGAGTTTTCTGGCTTAGCAGTTTTCTGGAGGTGGAGTTCAGAAGCAGCAGAGTGAATCCATTTCTTCGATGGATTGGCTAGACCAGCGTAAGCTGTTCTGATTGGTAAAGAGAGAACAGTTTTCTTTGGATGTTAGGCTGGATTGATCGCAAAAGTGACTTGCGATAATTGAGTATTCTCTTGGATTGTTGGAAAATTTTCTGGATGTCTTCAGGGAAGTCAGAGGTTGTCCGCATCTAGTGATTTAGTTTTCTTATCGACCAGGATTCCAGAAGTGGTACCGGTGGTTCAACTCATTGAAGGTTGGTTCCTTGAGATGGAGTTTGTTGAAGCAGCTCAGGATTGGAGGAACTTCTGAGTTTTCTCTTGGTTATCAGAGATCTCCTAGGTTGTGTTGTCCAGTTTGTTGAATATGCGCTTATATGATTTTTGTTTGATGATAATAAACATATATACATTCGTTTAAATGTATTTGATAATATATTATTTTTCACAGATTAAATAAATATTTGCAGAATAAAATAAATAACACGGAATTTGAATTCAAACGAATATTTTATTCAAACAAATATTTATTACAATTTTTGATAGTACAAATTCAAGCTCTCACTATACATATACATTTTTGATTACATCACAATTACATCACAATTCAGTTTACATTAATAACCTCACTACATATCACTCACACTCGTATTTATCTTCAACTTCATTCCAGTTTGAATCCAGCATCTGAGAAATCTGCAAAAATATTCACTAACGCAGTAAAATTGAAAAAGAAATATTTTTGCAAAATAAAATAAAATATGATTTTTGAAAATAATATTTGCCTCAGTTATTTGGGTTGTTCGTCATCATTTAAATTTGAATTCATCATACACGAACAGCTTGTGACATACACAGTATATCACTGTATATGCCACAAGGCCGTGCACACCGATATATACACTTAGTAATGCTACAGGGACAGGTGAGTACAGGTCAAACCCAAATACAGGATTCAACTCAGGTGCGACATAAATTAAATCACGACACTAGCACAAGGTCAAATCTGAGTTTTGAAACTGGATTCAACACAAGGCAACCTGAAGAATGCAAAGCTTCGACAAATCAGAACAGCCATACATGAAGTGAATCAAGTTCAGCAGTGCAATGACCAAGCATTGACCAATGAACAAAGAACAGAGACCAAGCAAGGCATAGCAAGTGCACAGCAACCATCAAGTACACAGTGAACAAAGCAAGGTGAACCATGAAATCAACTAAATCAGTAAATGATACAGGTTGACAATGAATCAAAGCATGGTTCAAACCAAAGGCATCAGAACTTCAACCAGCACACAAGAAATAATGCCCATACATGCAAACTGCCTCAAAAATGAATCAGAAGCAATCAAGTGCATCACTACAAAACAAGATCAACTGGACAGTACCATCTAACCAAGTTCAAAGATGCAAGCATGCACATGTGTGGCCAGTAAAACCAAAGTATCAGCAATGTCGAGCCCAGTACAAACACATGAAGGGAATACAACTACAAAATGAAGACTCCGGCAAATGTCCAGTCCAGCAACATGAACACACAGAAATGCACAAAAGCTACAATGGATGATCAAACTCAATGGACCAGACTACAAGCACGACAAACATGAACACAGTATCCACAGCAAACAACATGGTGCAGCAACCTAAATATATTGTGAAGCAGTGCAAACTCAACAAAACCAAGTGCAACTGTAAAACCAAAATTTCAAGCATACAAAATGCTCAATGCAAACCACAATGTCACCGCAAACAAGTGATGACACAAGCACTTACACAAGATTGCCACCAACATAGCAGCAAGTACATGAATGCAAAATACAGGCAGTTAAGAATATCATGTCAATGGTACAAAGTTAAACCAAAATCATGGAATCGCATAAACAAACACAGTGACATAGTGCCACAGTGAACACAAGTCAAGGATTAGTTTCAAAGTGTAGTGGTTATTTATTTTTCGTGAAACCATGAGAATAAAATCAACAGAAATATGATCGGAGCTGTGCCGTGGATAGCAAGAATTTCAATGTTGAACAAGTCAAAATCGAAGCCGTGTCAACCAAGCATCAAAAATACGAAATTGACAAAGTCAGATAAATCTCAAACATTCAAGCATCATCAAGTGGCCGAGGTGATTCAGTAGACAAATTCAAACACGAAAATACGAACGCAAAAATAGGATTTCGAATCCTATAAATACCCAAAATCATCATCGGCATAAGGTATTGAGTTCAAGAATCAACCAGCAAAGCAAAAGGAGGAAAATACATACCGAAGCAATCGAACTCGATCAAGGAGGAGAAGCCGCAAACAAATTAAAGCAAATCAGAGAAACAGTGATTGCAATCAACCAACAAAGGCAGCAACTTCAATTTAAAAAAACCCTAATTTAAGAGCACGGCATCAAGAACGAAAGCCCCAATTTTGCAAAAGGAAAGGTCGCCATTATACTCAAGCAAAGAAAAAGAACCGGGCCGATAAAATAAAAGGGGGAAAAAGGGAGACATATTTTTTAATTAGTGGGCCGTTTATTTTTGGGCTTAGTTGTTTTAAATTAGGGTTATTTGCTTTTTATGTTTGTTTTTCTTTTAATTTTAAAATTCTCTTTTAAACCGTTGTAAATTCTAGTCGTGTGACTAGGGGACAAACTACGGTGTGTAGTTTGGGAATTCGCAACTCGGTGGTTGAGTTGTGGTCAGGGTTTTGAGCGTAGAGTTAGATTAGTCAATAGCGGGTATAGCAAGTTTACGTGTGTAAGCGAGGGACTATCTAATTTCTAGTAGAAACCTTGGGGGCAGCACGTAGGCAGGGTTTTGCCGAAGCTGGGTAAATTCTGTGTTGTTCTGTTTTATTCTGTTATTTATATTCTGCGATATCTGTGCTGCTATTCTGTGATCTGAATTGAAATTAATTGATAAGCTTCCGCGATTAATTTTTATAATTTACACTATCACCCTATTCAACCCCCCCTCTAGGGTGAAATCGATCCTACAAGTGGTATCAGAGCTAGGAACAAAAGCCGTTTTTGTTTTAAAAATTTGATTTTACAAAAACCAATTTTTGTTTTAAAAATTCGTGTTTCAAAAATCAATTTTTTTTGAAAAAAAAATTCGTGTTTCAAAAAAAATCGGTTTTTGTTTTTAAAAATTTGAATTTTTAAAATGGCTTCTTTTAATAATGCTTTTGCAGAAGGTCAATCCATAGTTAGACCACCAATGTTCAATGGTGAATATGCTTTTTGGAAAAATAGGATGAATTTTTTTTTGAAAACCATTGACGCTTGGGATATTGTTGAGACAGGTTATAGAATACCAACTATAACTGTAGATGATCAGGAAATAGAGAAACCAAAGGAACAATGGACAGAACTAGAAAATAAATTACAGAATACTAATGCCAAAGCTATGAATTCTATTATCTGTTCATTAGATCAATTTGAGTTTAATCGTGTCTCACATTGTCTAACTGCGCAGGAAATATGGCACATATTAGAAGTGACTCACGAAGGAACATCTCAAGTCAAAGAATCTCGCCTTGCCATGCTAAGCAGCGAATACGAGAACTTTACAATGGCGAAAGAAGAAAATGTCAAAGAGATGTACGGACGACTTTCCAATATCGTATACAAATCAAAAGCTCTCGGAAAAACATACACCGAATTGGAAATAGTCCGTAAAATCCTCAGAGTCCTTCCACGAAGCTTTGAAGCAAAAGTAACTGCCATTCAAGAATCGAAAGATTTAAAACAACTCAAAGTCGAAGAACTCATCGGAAATCTCACCACTTATGAGCTATAAATGAAATTCAAGGAAGAGCGTGAAGGTGGAGATACTCGAAAGAAATCAATAGCTCTCAAAGGAACAACTGAAAGTGATGATGAGAATGATGATGATGGAGCAGCAGAGCTGGCGCTACTAATAAAGAAATTCAAAAAGTGGAATCGCAAATACGGAAATCCAGCTCGAAATCATGAATTGAAAAGCAGAATAGGCAAAGCACTAGACAACCCAGAAGATCAGAAAATCATCTGTTACAAATGCAACAAACCCGGCCATATCAAGCCACAATGTCCTCAAAAACGATCAAATCAAGGAAAGAAACTAAAGAAGAAAAGCTTTGCGGCTACTTGGGATGAAACTGACGAAGATGAAAGTGATAACACCGAGAGTGAGAGTGAAAAAGCAAACATGTGCCTTCATGGTGAAGTTACAGACAGTGATGACGACGAGCCAAGCGAGGTATCAAAACTCACTCATTCTGAATTACTAATTTATTTCCATGCAGTAAATGGCTGTTATGAACGACTTAGGGAAAAATATGCTAAACTTGAATCTCAAAAGGATACTTTGATAGAATGCAATAAACAACTTGATCAATTAGTTAAGAACTATCAATGTAGAATTCCTAAGTGTGATAAGTGTCCAACATTCGAAGAAGAAATTAAAAAATCGGAAATCAATATAAAATCACTTGAAAATGAAATTCTGATTTTAAAAGAGAATGAAAATACTAGGAGAGAGATTTCTATTAAAAAATGCACACAGTTGATAAACGAAAATGAATCTCTCAAAACACAAGTTCAACAACTGTCAACGACCTTAGATAAATTTTCAAAAAGTGAAAAATCGTTGAATATGCTTTTAGGAAAGCAAACTGTTAATATGGTTAGACAAGGACTTGGATATAATAATTCGAAAATTGTTGAAAGCAATATTAATCAAGTTAATTCTATGAGCACAATTTGTAAAAAATTTGAACACAATCACAATAATTGTTGGAATAGACCCAAACATATGAAAACAATACCGATTTGGGTTCCAAAAGGCACAAATATAAAATCTCTCAAAGTTAAACAAATTTGGGTGCCGAAGGGAACAATTATAAATAGTTTTGGGTATCCACAAAATTATCATTCTAAATATTTTGCCACTAACAATCATGGACCAATAAAAACAAATAGGTCACTAAACTCTCTTCTCGTGTAGGTATGCTGGTAGGCTAAGGAACAACAGCAATGGTACTTGGATTCTGGCTGTTCCAGGCACATGACAGGCGATAAATCGAAGTTCCTTAGCCTAGAAAAGTACAAAGGTGGCAGAGTCACAATGGGGAACAATGACAAGTGTAAAATTGTCGGTAAAGGTAAAGTAGGTAACAATACATTTACCTTGAATGACGTACTATATGTTGAAAATCTACACCACAATTTGATATCAATCAGCCAGCTATGTGATAAAGGTATGAATGTTATCTTTGATTCTGACATGTGCAAAATTGTTGACAAATCATCAAAAGAAATCTTATTTTCAGGAAAGAGGAAAGGTAATATATATTCTCTATCTTTTGATGATCTCATTCTCTCTAAATGTTTGGTAGCTAAGGATATAGAAGTGAATTTATGGCATAGACGTTTAGGGCATGCTAGTATGAACTTATTAAACAAATTAAAAAGGAAAAGTTTGGTAAGAGGGTTTCCATCACATGAGTTTGAAACTGAAAACATCTGTAAAGCATGTACTTTGGGAAAACTTAGAAAATCATCGTTTCATGCCAAAAACAATGTAAGCACTTCTAGAGTTCTTGAACTAATTCATATGGATCTATTTGGACCTAATGACATTGCTAGCTTAGGAGGTAAGAAATATTGCTTTGTGTTAGTTGATGATTACTCAAGATATACATGGGTATATTTCTTAGCTAAAAAATCAGAAACTTTTTCATACTTCACAAGATTCGCAAAATTTGTGCAAAATAAAAAAGAAGTTTCTATTGTTTCGTTAAGAAGTGATCATGGTGGAGAATTTGAAAATTATGAATTTGAAACTTTCTGTGATGAAAACGGAATCAAACATGAGTTCTCTGCACCACGTACTCCACAACAAAATGGGGTAGTTGAGAGAAAGAATCGAACTTTACAAGAATTGGCTAGGTCTATGTTAAATGAATATGAACTACCTCTGCATCTCTGGGCAGAAGCTGTAAATACAGCATGTTATGTAATGAATAGAGTTATCATCAAACCGATTCTTAACAAAACCCCCTATGAGCTATGGTTCAACAAAAAACCAAACATCGCTTACTTCAAAGTGTTTGGATGTCCTTGCTATATTCTTAATACAGGTGATCAGTTAGGAAAATTTGAAGCAAAGGCTGATGATGGCATCTTCATGGGTTACTCTTCGAGAAGCAAAGCTTATAGAGTCTACAACAAAAAGACTAAAACAACCGTAGAGTCAATCAATGTGAAATTTGATGAAGGCATTGACGAACAGGATACATCCAAAAGCAACGTTGAAGAGGAGAAAGAAAAAGATGAGTTCGAAAAACCAAAAGAAACTGCTGATGCTAGAGAAACTACCACAAATCAAGAAGTCCGAAGAAATCTGGATCCAGAAAAGCTGAAATACAAAACAGACCATCCACCAGAATTGGTAATTGGAAACCCTATAGCAGGTATACAAACTCGTTCATCCTTTAAAAATCTATGTGATCTGTGCTTATATAGTGGATTTATTTCAGAAATAGAACCAAATAACATAGATTCAGCCCTTAATGATGAAAACTGGTTCATGGCCATGCAAGAAGAGCTAAATCAGTTTGAACGAAATAATGTTTGGAGTCTAGCACCTAGACCTAAGGATTATCCAGTTATAGGAACAAAATGGATTTTTAAAAATAAATATGATGAATCTGGAAATATAATTAGAAATAAAGCTAGACTAGTTGCTAAAGGATACAATCAAATTGAAGGAGTTGACTTTGATGAAACTTTTGCGCCTGTAGCTAGACTAGAATCAATTAGAATATTGTTAGCTTTTTCTTGTTACAAAGGATTTAAACTAAGACAAATGGACATTAAGAGTGCTTTTCTTAACGGAGTTTTAAAAGAAGATGTGTTTGTTGAACAACCAGAAGGTTTTGAAAGTCATGAATATCCAAACCATGTATACAAACTAAAGAAGGCATTATATGGATTAAAACAAGCTCCCATAGCTTGGTATGAATGTCTTACTTCTTATCTCCTTGAAAATGGGTTCAAAAAGGGATGTGTAGATACCACACTATTTCTGTTGCATGAAAACAATGATATTTTGATTGTTCAAATATATGTTGATGACATCATTTATGGTGCTACTAACAAGTTATTGTATGAGAAATTTGAAAAAGTCATGCAGGAAAAATTTGAAATGAGCTTGGTTGGAGAGTTAAAATTCTTTTTAGGATTTCAAATCCAACAAAGCAATAAAGGCACATTCATTTCTCAAACAAAATATATTAGGGAACTTGTCAACAAATTTGGATTGAAAGATGCTAAACCAGCAAGAACTCCCATGAGTACAACACTTAAACTTGACAAGGATGAAAAGGGTAAGACAGTTGATCAAAAGCAGTACAGAGGTATGATTGGATCACTCCTTTATCTTACCGCCTCTAGACCTGACATCATGTTTTCTGTTTGCTTATGTGCGCGTTTTCAATCTAACCCAAAAGAATCTCGTTTAAAAGCTGTTAAAAGAATTATAAGATATTTATTGTACACCCCACGATTTGGTCTTTGGTATCCATCAAATGATAATTTTGAATTGAAAGGTTTTTCATATGCTGATTATGCTGGAAATTTGGTTGATAGAAAAAGTACTAGTGGAGCATGTTTTATGTTAGGACATTCATTAGTTGCATGGTCGAGTAGAAAACAAAATTGTATTGCATTATCCACAACAGAGGCAGAGTATATTGCTCTGAGCGGTTGCTCTTCTCAAATCTTATGGATGATACAAACTTTGCATGACTATGGCCTAAATTTTAAACGTGTACCACTAATGTGTGATAGCAAAAGCGCAATTGATCTCACAAATAATCCTATACATCATTCGCGAACAAAACATATAGATGTAAGACATCATTTTATTAGAGATCATATTTCCAAAGAAAATATCTGCATAAATTTTATTTCAACTGATTCTCAATTAACAGACATCTTTACAAAACCCCTACCAGAAAATAGTTTTTGTAAACTACGACTCAGTCTAGGTGTTTTAGAAATTTGCTGAATATTTAATATTTTTTTCTCCCTACAAATCATCGAAAAGAAAAATAGTGATTGAAAAAGTGATGAGTGTTGATATTGATTATATATTATAACTCGAGAAAGTATAATTAGAAAATTTCTTTAGAAATGTAAACAAGAGTTATAAAACTTTTTGTTGGTAAAAATTCCATGACCATCTCTATACCTATCATATTTCTATCAACCATCACTCATCAAAATTCTATATAGTTTGTCAATATGTGGTACTTTAAACAGGAATCGTTCGTTTTTCATTTTTACAATTTTTTTAAAATAAAAAAAAATTAAATAAATAAATAAATACCAAAGTATTCACTCTCATTTAAAAGTCCTCACGGTTATGCATGGGTGAATTACTTGGAATTTGTTATGTGCTTCCATGCTCATTTAAAAGTCCTCGCGGTTATGCATGTATGGAACGCATATCAAAAGTTGATTTGTAAAATAAGCAAGTTGATTCTAATCCCATTTAAAAGTCCTTACGGTTATGCGTGGTTAGAAGATACTTGAATTCATTTTTTTAAAAAATTAAATTGGAATACTACTAATCTCATTTAAAAGTCCTAACGGTTATGCATGGTTAGTAGATATTCAAATTCCTGATATAAATATACCACAAATAGACACAACTGTATGGTTTTATATGATGACATCATTTCCATCATTCTAAAATTGGAATATGCGCCTAACAAAATATTTATGATTTTTGTTTGATTTTTTTTGAAATTTAATATTTATATTCAATTGAGTTTTAATGTTGGATTAATATCAATTACTTTATCTCTATTGTCCCTAACACTATTATTCTTTTGCTGATAACAAAAGGGGGAGAGAAAAGTTAAGATTTTGTCAAATAAAATCAAGCAAAGGTCAAATAATTTTCCATTTGCATATAGGCTCATTTACATATTTTTATTTGTATGCATATATGTAGGGGGAGCATCATGTAGAGAGGAAGCATTTAAATAGGGGGAGCAATTAGAGCATATCAATGATCAAATACATTTAACATAATCAAAATCTTAAATATATGTTTGTTATCATCAAAAGGGGGAGATTGTTGAATATGCGCTTATATGATTTTTGTTTGATGATAATAAACATATAGACATTCGTTTAAATGTATTTGATAATATATTATTTTTCACAGATTAAATAAATATTTGCAGAATAAAATAAATAACACGGAATTTGAATTCAAACGAATATTTTATTCAAACAAATATTTATTACAATTTTTGATAGTACAAATTCAAGCTCTCACTATACATATACATTTTTGATTACATCACAATTACATCACAATTCAGTTTACATTAATAACCTCACTACATATCACTCACACTCGTATTTATCTTCAACTTCATTCCAGTTTGAATCCAGCATCTGATAAATCTGCAAAAATATTCACTAACGCAGTAAAATTGAAAAAGAAATATTTTTGCAAAATAAAATAAAATATGATTTTTGAAAATAATATTTGCCTCAGTTATTTGGGTTGTTCGTCATCATTTAAATTTGAATTCATCATACACGAACAGCTTGTGACATACACAGTATATCACTGTATATGCCACAAGGCCGTGCACACCGATATATACACTTAATAATGCTACAGGGACAGGTGAGTACAGGTCAAACCCAAATACAGGATTCAACTCAGGTGCGACATAAATTAAATCACGACACTAGCACAAGGTCAAATCCGAGTTTTGAAACTGGATTCAACACAAGGCAACCTGAAGAATGCAAAGCTTCGACAAATCAGAACAGCCATACATGAAGTGAATCAAGTTCAGCAGTGCAATGACCAAGCATTGACCAATGAACAAAGAACAAAGACCAAGCAAGGCATAGCAAGTGCACAGCAACCATCAAGTACACAGTGAACAAAGCAAGGTGAACCATGAAATCAACTAAATCAGTAAATGATACAGGTTGACAATGAATCAAAGCATGGTTCAAACCAAAGGCATCAAAACTTCAACCAGCACACAAGAAATAATGCCCATACATGCAAACTGCCTCAATAATGAATCAGAAGCAATCAAGTGCATCACTACAAAACAAGATCAACTGGACAGTACCATCTAACCAAGTTCAAAGATGCAAGCATGCACATGTGTGGCCAGTAAAACCAAAGTATCAGCAATGTCGAGCCCAGTACAAACACATGAAGGGAATACAACTACAAAATGAAGACTCCGACAAATGTCCAGTCCAGCAACATGAACACACAGAAATGCACAAAAGCTACAATGGATGATCAAACTCAATGGACCAGACTACAAGCACGACAAACATGAACACAGTATCCACAGCAAACAACATGGTGCAGCAACCTAAATATATTGTGAAGCAGTGCAAACTCAACAAAACCAAGTGCAACTGTAAAACCAAAATTTCAAGCATACAAAATGCTCAATGCAAACCACAATGTCACCGCAAACAAGTGATGACACAAGCACTTACACAAGATTGCCACCAACATAGCAGCAAGTACATGAATGCAAAATACAGGCAGTTAAGAATATCAAGTCAATGGTACAAAGTTAAACCAAAATCATGGAATCGCATAAACAAACACAGTGACATAGTGCCACAGTGAACACAAGTCAAGGAGTAGTTTCAAAGTGTAGTGGTTATTTATTTTTCATGAAACCATAAGAATAAAATCAACAGAAATATGATCAGAGCTGTGCCGTGGATAGCAAGAATTTCAATGTTGAACAAGTCAAAATCGAAGCCGTGTCAACCAAGCATCAAAAATACGAAATTGACAAAGTCAGATAAATCTCAAACATTCAAGCATCATCAAGTGGCCGAGGTGATTCAGTAGACAAATTCAAACATGAAAATACGAACGCAAAAATAGGATTTCGAATCCTATAAATACCCAAAATCATCATCGGCATAAGGTATTGAGTTCAAGAATCAACCAGCAAAGCAAAAGGAGGAAAATACATACCGAAGCAATCGAACTCGATCAAGGAGGAGAAGCCGCAAACAAATTAAAGCAAATCAGAGAAACAGTGATTGCAATCAACCAACAAAGGCAGCAACTTCAATTTAAAAAAACCCTAATTTAAGAGCACGGCATCAAGAACGAAAGCCCCAATTTTGCAAAAGGAACGGTCGCCATTATACTCAAGCAAAGAAAAAGAACCGGGCCGATAAAATAAAAGGGAGAAAAAGGGAGACATATTTTTTAATTAGTGGGCCGTTTATTTTTGGGCTTAGTTGTTTTAAATTAGAGTTATTTGCTTTTTATGTTTGTTTTTCTTTTAATTTTAAAATTCTCTTTTAAACCGTTGTAAATTCTAGTCGTGTGACTAGGGGACAAACTACGGTGTGTAGTTTGGGAATTCGCAACTCGGTGGTTGAGTTGTGGTCAGGGTTTTGAGCGTAGAGTTAGATTAATCAATAGCGGGTATAGCAAGTTTACGTGTGTAAGCGAGGGACTATCTAATTTCTAGTAGAAACCTTGGGGGCAGCACGTAGGCAGGGTTTTGCCGAAGCTGGGTAAATTCTGTGTTGTTCTGTTTTATTCTGTTATTTATATTCTGCGATATCTGTGCTGCTATTCTGTGATCTGAATTGAAATTAATTGATAAGCTTCCGCGATTAATTTTTACAATTTACACTATCACCCTATTCACCCCCCCTCTAGGGTGAAATCGATCCTACACAGTTGTGCTTGTGTTCATCATCAGCATTCTTTTCTACTCCAGATCAGAGTTATGCAGCGGAAGCAGTTTGGGAGTGCATCTGCTTTTCTTTTCCGGATAGGAGAAGTTTGTTTTCTTCTGATGGTTGTGAGTGGAGTTTGTTCTTGGTCTTGGTTGATCTTGGAGGATCATTCTGGTTGTTTGGGTTTGGTCCAATTTTTTTCTTGAGACGCAGCAAGGATTGAGCTGATCAGGAAGGATGTAGGCAGCCCAGGATCGTTCGAAGAGTTTTGTGGAACTGAATCGGAGATCTGATTTTGGATAAGTTTTCTCCGGTTTTAAGAGCTATAAGATTGGGTAAGGTTAGGAAGCTAGCTCCGAGGTGTTTTGGATCTCTTTTGTGTTCTGTTTTGGATAAATGTTTGGTCTTCAGGACTGAATTGCCAGTTTGGACAACTGGAATTCGATGTGTTTCAAGTATCTCTAAGGGAGTACGTGTATGATCTATCGCTGAATTGGGGAATCGGCTGTTCTGGGAGATTTGGTTGTTGAGTCAGACTTGTCTGTAGTCTGTTTAGTTTAGTAGATCTAGTTGGGTAGGAGCTCGGTAGCTTAGTAGTATTGATTGTTTGGATTTTGTAGAGCGAGTATCCCAGTGTTTATACTTGGGAAAACTCAAGAAAATTCTATTCAGAATTATTATTTGGATAATTAAATTTATTTGTTTGGGTGAATTGGTTGCTATGGTAGTTAGCATATGATTAATAAGATATGCTTATGTTTTAAAATTTAAATTCTTTAAATAGATTATCAAATTACCTTTGTTTTAAATTTTGGGGACGAAATTCTTTTAAGGGGGAAGGAATGTGATATCCCAGAATTTCTCGCAATATCAATTTAATAATATTTATTTAAAATTAAATTGATTTGATAATATTGATTTATAAAATATGAATTGGTTTAATAATCTAATTAAATAAATATTTAATTAGTGATTTTATCTTTTAAAAATAAATGTTTCTATCTATAACGTATATATATATTTGTATATATATTATAGATAATCTTTGATTTGGAATTTAGTTAATAAGTAAAATCTTGGTTTCAAATTCTAATAATATATTTAATAATTTGGAAATTATGATTTAAATTGATATTAAGTTTTTTTCAAAGCAATTTAATTAATAACCATATGGTTTGTAAATACTTAAAATAAATATTCAATTGTTTAAGATTATATTTTAGCTTAATTTTTTAAATTTAAATAATACGTTTGTTTTATTTCTTTTAAATATTACTTGATAAATATGATTTGCAAATTTTATATATAAGTTTAAATTACAATATGGCATATGGTCTTAATTCATTTAATAATAGAAGTGATTTATAATCTCTTTTATAAATCGTTTAAAATTTGTTAAATTTGTTATTTTCAAGCCATATTAATAATGTATTATTTTTTCCATATAAATATAAAAAGAATTAAAATAAGAAAATGGAATTATCATTTTAAATTGAATGAGTTGACTTTAATTTGGATTTCAAAAATTTAATTTGAATTTGGAATTTATTTTGAAATTCAAAAATAATAGGTTCTTAAAAGATTTGGATAAGCTTTAAATTTATAATTTGTTTTTATTACATTTTATTTTCATAAGTAATTCACATATATATTTACATAAGTATAAATAAATTAAGTAAAACTTTTATTAACATTTAAAATAAAAAGAAAATTTAAACAAAACATGTGTTAACATATTAAGTAATCAAATAACATGTGTGAGCTAACAAATTAAAAATTTGAAAAGTGTCAATTTATTTTTATCCTTTTCTTTTATATTGATTAATCAAATTTTAGCCCTTATAAACATATTCTTTACCCCCTTCACTCTCTTTTTTCTATCTTTTATTCTAAGCTAAGAAAAACTTAAACTTCCTCTTAAAAACAAAATCTGCCTCAAACAGAAATTATCAAACAAAAATCTTAAATATCATTCTTCGAATCTGTGAATTATCTTCCCCTAAAACCAGAATCAAAGCCTGCATTAAAACCTGTATCACTTCTTCAACCTAAAGCAAATCAAAGATTTGTAATTCACTCCTCAAATAAAAATTGCAAATCAATGGCCTGATTCTTTATACAACCTGGAATCAAAATTTTCAGCAAGAAAACCTGTATTTTGTAAAACCTGCAGAGCATTTTTTTTTAAAACCTGTAATTTCATCAACCTGCAATTTGGCTGGAGTAGTTCAAGATCTTGTAATATCAATTAACAAGCATGCAACTGCTTTTTTCGAAAGCAAAAGACAAAGGAGCAACTCAAGTTTCAAAAGCATTTCATTTTCAACAGCATGCAACTAAATTTTTAAAAGATCAAGCTTTTCAAAATATAGAGTGCTATGTTCTTCTGTAATCGGGTGAGTAACTCTTTTTAAACTTAAAGATAAATCTGGTTGTTTGATTTATGCTTAAAATAAGTTGTATTTGTATATATATGTTGAAAAATTCCTGTGAATTTGTGATGTGTGATACATGTATGATTTTGAAATGCCTGTAGAACATCTCTGTTCTAGATTTCAAGCCCAGTTTTCAATTTAAATCATTTTCCCTTGATCCATTGATTTTTAAGACTTAGGATCTAAATAAATATTGTTTTTTTGATTATAAACTAAATTTTAAAAATTTATTTAGCTTAAATTAAAACTGTAATTGCTCTGGAAATAAGATTTAAATAGGAAATTCAAGTCACTGTAAAAATTCAAACATGTTAGTTTTGCAATTCAGGTATATAAACTAAATCCTTAAATTAAGACATGATTTTTAAAACTAGAAACACAATTTTTAGATTAGAGATGTAATGGCATTTCTGGGTACTACTGTTTTTGGAATTTTGGGAATTTCTTATGGTTCCTGTGGTTGGAGACGCCATGGTTGTTGCTGGAGGTTGAGTAATGGTCGGTGACTTTGGCAAAAATGTCAGGTGGTGGATCAAGATGTTGTGGTGGCGGCAGGAGGTCAATCTTATCTGTAACCCTAGTTTTTGGGTTGGGTATTTAGTGTGTTCGTTCATCATCTCTGGTGGATCGAGCTCCACCAGAGTTTGGGAATCGGTTGAGGGGTTGGAAGAGAAGATGTGGTCAGAGCCGCAGCATTTACGGGGGTCGGAGGACAGAGGTTGTGGCGTTGACAGGTTTGGGTTTTAGGGGGGTTCTGGGTTTTAGGGGGGTTTTGTGTTTCCAGGTTTGGGTGTGGTGTCTAGATTTTGAATTCAGGTAGATGGAGACGATCTGATGATCGTGGGATGGTGCGTGGGTGGTTGCCGATGAGATGGAGCTTGGGTGAATGGCCGGAGTTGATCAGCGTCACTGTGCACATGCACCGTGCACTTTTATTTTCTGGTGAAGTAGGTTAGTATTGGTGAAGATGTTCTCGTGTATTGCTCGTGTAATTTGAGTATTTACCCGAAGTCAAGGGAGAGGTGACTCGAAGAAATCAGAGTGGACTCGAGTTTTTTTTTTAGTTTCAGGTTTTAGAAAACCTCACAGTGTGCAGTTTTGAAATTTAAAACTAAATTTAAATAAAGAAGCAAAGCAAGCTTTAAACAAAAGTTTGAAACAAGTTTAAATTTGAATTCAAATAAGTTTGAATTCTAGTTTTTTTAGAAATAAATAAATTTTGTAAAAAATGAAATGTTTTAACCACTTTAAAATGTTAAAGTATTTTATAACATGTTTTTAAAATTTGAAAATAAGATTTAAACAAGATTGTAATTTAAGTTTAAATCTGAATTTAAAAATCTGAATTCAAATTAAATTTGAATCTTAAGTTTTGAAAAGAAAATAAAGTTTATAAATTCAAATGTTGTAATTAAGTTTGAATCATAAAGTATTCTATAATGAGGTTTTAAAATCTGAAATATAAGATTTAAACAGAATTTTCAAATCTAAGTTTAAAAATCTGTATTCAAAAATGAATTTATATCCTAGTTTGAAATGAGATAAAGTTTTTGAATTTAAAATGTTTAAACAACTTAGAATATTTAGTATATTTTAAATTGATTTAAATTGAATATGGTTTTAAAACTATTTTAAATTTCCTTTAGAACAAAAGTATTTCTTTAACATGAAATAAAAAAGGTTTTGAATTGTTTTAAAACTTTGTTAAAGTTAAAATTTGTTTTCATTTTAAATCTTAAATTTAAAATGGAATTTAATGGTAAATTTAAAAGCAAATTGTTTTTAAATTACTTTGTTAATGATAATTAAATCATTAATAAGATTTAGGTTTATCTTAAGGTTAATTAGGACTTAATGATTTATAATTCATAAATTTTTAAGTTAATTAAGATGAATAATTAATTAATTTAATTAATTAATGATTTGGATAATTAATTAAGTAATTAAGGTTTTATTTAATTAATTGAATAATTAAGTAAGTTAATTAAGAATTAATGATTTGAAATTTAGTAATTAACAATTAATTAAGTTATAGATTAACACTTGATTAATTAAATAATTCTGAGATTAATTAATGGGTTTTATAGATAATTAAATTTGTAATTAATAATGATTAATCTTAGTTAACTACTTTAGAGAAGTAATTAAAGATTTGTTAATGGTTAATGAAGGTCATTAACTTAGGATTATGAATAATTAATTAATGTGATTAATTTTAATAATTAATTAGATTAATTAATTTAAAAGATAAATCGTTTGTGAATTGTTTAGTGTAATTACTTAATGGAAGTAATTAAGAAAGTAATTACTAATTGTAATTATTAAATTTATTTTGATTAGTTTAAGTTAATTAATTAAGTTTAATTAATTTAAAAATATTCACTGGATAATTTAAGAAGTAATTACTCGATGTAATTAATAACGAATAAATACTTAATGGAGTAATTAAGAAGGTAAATTACTGGATGTAATTAAATTGAAGGATAATTGGGTAATGGAAGAGTTTTGGAGATTAATTACTTTATGTAATTCATATGAAGAATAATTGCTTAGAGGAAGTAATTAATAATTAATTACTTAGTGTAGTTAATTAAGAATTGATTAATAAAGCTATTTGAAGATAATTAAGAGATGTAATTAATTAAGTGTAATTAATTACTTAATGAAATTAATCTAGGGTGATTAATAAATATAATTAATTAAAGATTAATTATTAAAGATAATTAATTAAGGAGTAATTAATTTATCTAATGATGTAACTAAAGGTAGTTAATTACTGAATGTGTTTAATCTAGAGTGATTAATCAATACGGTTTATTTGATGATTAATTACTTAATGTAATTAATATTAAATAGGGTAATTATAAATAAAAATAATTAGGGATCACTAATTTATAAAATTAATGATGCAATTAAGGATTGATTAATTAAGAACAATTAATCAATGACGGAATTAATTAATGTAATTATTAAGGATTAATGTAATTAATTATAATTAATTAACTAATGAAGTAATTAAAAGGTTAATTACTGAATTTGGTTTGAGATAATTAATTTGTGGAATTAATTAAAGGCTAATTACTTGAATATAATTAAAAGATAATTAATCAAGGGTAATTAATTTAGGGTAATTTGTTGAGGGTAATTAATTAATTGATTTGTAATTAATTAATGGATATGTAAGCAAAATTTATATGGATGAAGTAATTAATTTAATTTACTTTAAATTAATTAGAGAAGAAGTAATTAATTTAATTCATTTTAAATTAATTATAGAATGGTGATTAATAAGTCATTGCTTATGGATGCTGATTGATATTGATTGCCCTGAATAGTTGAGATCTCAGATATGAGATAAGTGAGGTTGTGTGATATGGATGCTTTGGTTGCATTTGAGTTGATAATATGAATTATCTGTTTGTGATGATAATATGGATTATCTGTTTGTGATGATAATGTTAATTATCTGTTTGTGATGATAATGTTAATTATCTATTGTGACAATGTGAATTATCTATCTGTGTGTATATAGATAATAAAACTGAATTGTTTTAAACATTAAAACAACTTGGACCTAAAAGACACATTTTGGATTTCGATGAGACTGGGATCGGGTTTCCATATTTGGATATTCGAAAACCACATCGATCCAAATTAACGATAGGTTGTGAATCTCAAGTGAACATGAAGATTCAGAATGCAAGGGTTATCGTCGTCAACTCTGAGGGTGATTCTAAAATGAGTGTAACGAGATAATGCCTTCAGTTTCGCTCGAACCCGGAACGAACTTGTATGGATTGAATTCTTTCAGAACATCGTCAGGTGGACGATGAGCATTCTAAGAGATGTGTTCTCTAAAGGTAATCGTAGCCTCAAGCCTCATCAACCGGAAATAGCTAAAACAGGGGAGGTGCAGCAAGGTTAAGTGGGTCATGCCCAAGTAGGATGAGATTTACCCCTGTCTAGAAGTCCCTTTATATTCGGCTGTGTGGGGCAGTTGATTGCAACAACTGCCTGGGTTGTCTTGTTCGGGACTGTTCAGTAAGGAATGGTTCCGGCCTTATGTTGCATGGGAGTTAGGGTGGCTCCTCGATACGGTGATCTAGGCCACGTATTGTGACGGGCGGTACCCCAGTATCCCTGCCATTGTATGGAATCCAATTTCCAATAAGTGCCGTACGTTTTAGATGTGCCCAACTATGTTGGAACATGAGATGTAAGCATTCCAGCTATTTCTGTACTTTACTTAAAAACCCTAGACACTATTATAATATCATCGGATTTCCTATCAAATGTTTTGGTTAGCATAAGGTAAAAACTTTTTCATGTTTATGTGTGGGAAGTCTTACCTGAAACCTTTGTTTTCAACTGATTTTTAAAGTTAAGCAACCTAAACCTGTTACTCGCACCAGACCCATGTTTGACCCGGTGTTTATCTTCTGTTTTCTTAAACTCTTGGTTACTCAAATTTTTACAAGTAGCCAAGGGATTCAGGTTAGCTTTGATGAATTGTGGAGGAGCAATGGAGCTGAAGGCTTCGGCGTTAGATATATAGTTTCCGCTGTGTGTTCTCCGTGTTGGTATCTCTTTGTTGAGTTGAATTGAGTTGTAACAACTAGACAGGTGTTTATAACTGTCTAGTATGTGTTGTGTATGCTGTGTAACTCTAACAGATGTTGTATATTATGAAATACTTATGTTATTAATATAATTTGTTTATTCCGCTATTGAGATTCTGGTGTTGTTTCTTCTTTCTCTTCTTTCTTTTCTCTTCTCTATCTCTTTCTTTCTTAAAGATGAAACGACTTTCTGTGGAGAAAAAGTCGGGTCGTCACATAAAGGATATTAATAATCAAACTAAAAAACTTAAATATTAATTAATGATATTAAAATCATTTTCAAATTTTGTTTATCAATATAATTAGTTCAAATAAAAATAGAAGAAGTGACCGAAAAACATTTTACAGAATTTCGACTTTTCGGCATCGAAAAGTCGTCAAAAACATTGTGCGCATTTTTTTCGCTCATGTACACATGCATACACATACCTATGTCATGTGATAAATTAATTATAGTGTAATAACCATTATTAGTTCAAAATAAATCATGATTTGACTAAATATGCACATAAAAACCTAAATAAACCTAAGGAAGTACACAACCATCACCTTAAGCACCTAGGTAAGTACACAAAAACATATTAAGGGAGGGGACCTAAGGGGGGTTACGTGTAGGGAGTGATGCAGGATGTATGGGGCTCCATGATACATGCACACTTTATATTATCTAATTCCTAAGTCAATATACTAAAATACCCTTCTCATTTGGTTATAAATAGATGCCTCCTCTCACCATTCTTCACTTTACATCTTAACTTCCATATTCATTGTAACGTCCCGCCTTTTTGTACACTTTAAATCGATGATAAACCACACACGTCAGACTCAAACCATACAAAAGAGAAATTGTTATTAAGGCAAACAAAAAAAAAGGAAAAAGGAAAGAAAACAAAATCGAATCTCGCAGCGGAATGACAAAATACAATAATCAAATAACAGTTCATGAAGCTGTTTTACAAAACACTTGATTATACTTATACAACACAGAATCAGAGTTACACATACCAAAAAATAATAAATAGCAATACAGCGGAACAATATGATGCAGTGGAACAACATAGTATGTAATAATAATAATAATACCTTCGTCTTCGTCCTCCAAAATAAAGTTTTCAAATCCTAAAATGCTCAGGCAGACCCGAGTAAATTGAAAAGACAAAACACTCAAGTCAGAACTAAAAGATCTTATGTAAGTTAAATCAACGATAAATAGTATGAGTGGGATGGCGTCAGAGATGTTTACGGGATTTGGCATCTCCTATCCAGTGTCCAACGTAAGTGCAATAACTTAAGAGATGCTTGGGATTCACATCTCCTAAGGATCCGTTAAACTATTTACTATGTAGTAATATTTCGCTATTATAATAATGTCTATAGTAAAATAAACTTACTTTTAAATAGCATTAAGGAGTGACCCAATATTCCCTTTAACACGTAATAGTCCCAGTAGTCCATCCAGTATCAGCGCATCTCCAGATCGAGAGACTACGCTAAATACTCCATGGGCTACGGGAGAAAACCAAACTCGTACAAGGCACACTAGGGTAAGTGACACGGCACAACTAGGAAATGCCAGGGTAGATATACCAATTACGCTTCCGAACCGGTGGTAACGCGTAGCAGCTTCTACCGCTCACCTCGAGCCACACCCTCAAAATCAAAAAGGGGCCCCAATCAATCACAAAGTAATATAATTATATCGAAGGAGTGTGTCCGATAAAAGGTGCTACCTTTTTAGCCCGTTAATCGCTCATGTTTTAGCCACCTTACGCCAACTCATAGGAGTCGGGTCCACGTATTTACCTCAAAGGAAACGCCGCCACCATCCTACTTCATTCTGGAATCTCCACCACGTATACGGTTGTTAAAGTGGTTTACGGAGTTGGCAGAGAGTATGACAACTTTCGATCCAGGTCTCTTTAAAAACCAAACGTTATTATAACACCGCTGTCTTTTCAAAATAGTTTATACTTCAAAACCAGAATATTATATCCATTTCAAAACCATATAAATACGATATCATTTCTGTTTTAAAACCCAAATCAATATGATATCATTTTTATAAAGATCCAAATCAATATAATATCATTTTTTTCCTATATATCCTTTTTCCAAAAATCATAGCACTTTCAAAGTTGTAACACTTCGAAATCAAAACACTTAAAGTATAACACTTTCAAATCATGATACTTTGAAACTCATAACCTTGAAACATAACTACACTACTTAAATGGCTTAAATATTAAATTACTTTAATAGCTTCTTCAATTTCACAAATCAATTCCAAATACAGATTTGAACCCCCAAATAGACCATTTCAATTTCCATATATTTCAAAGCTTTAAATATTCCACCATTTCAAAGTAATTCTTTGATACTACCATATATATCAAATTCAATTGCTATTATTTGGATTTGAAATGTTTACTTAATAATCCAATATCATTTAAGTAAAACTTTTAAACTTCAAATAACTGGATATTCTTCAGTTTATTTAACTTGATATATTCATTTAAATCAACTTGATATTCATTTAAAACACTTTAAACCAAAATCAAGTTATAAAATCATACCCTTCAAAATCTCCATTTTATTTAAATTTCAAATCAAATTTATTCAAGTATGATTCTTAAATAATCTAATTCAAATCAATTTCATATTTATCTTCCAACCTTAATTTTTTTAGAGTCATATAAAAACTCTATATACAATATAATTTAAACAAATACTTAACCACACCATATAATAACAATCAAACTTTATTATTTCGCTTATTTTATATTTCAAAACAAATTTACACATAGCTAAAAGTCAATAATAAAATAACAGTTATATAACATCTGTAATCAATATTTATATAACCCATATATTTCTTTACAAAACCATAGAAATCATTTCAAAATATTTTTATGTATAGATCGTGGTGTCTGTGTATAATTTTCTATCCTATGGTCAAGTGATACAGATATTTATCATTTCAATCTGTAATTTAAAACATAAATACGGTTATATATCATTTCAAACCGCAACCCTGAATAAAATAAAATCCATGACAACTTGCAGTTTATAATAGTATAAAATACAACATCCATTCATCCAACATCAATCGTCAAACATTTATCACAATCATCATCCAATTCAATCAATAACATCAATATGCAACAATAATAAATAACAGTTATTTACTGGCAATTTGTATTCAATAATAAATTAAATAACTGTTTAATTGGCAGTTTATATGCAATAATAAATTAAATAACAATTTAATTCAATCAATTCAATTTAACTGAGATGATGATTAAAAATATGCCAAACAGTCATAAATAAATTTCTAATCACATCATAAATCAATTTAACAAACATAAGAAATTTTAGAAGTTGTGAGTGGGTTAAAACACTCACCTTATGAATTTAAATTGAATTTAAATCCAATTTAAACCCAAAATTTGAGGAGTCTCAGAATTCATCCAAACTAGAGCCAAAATGTCCGGAACTTTATTACGATCCTAGTAGAGGAACCCGCTCATGAATTCGACCTCATATGAGAAAGTTATGCAAAAATCAAGTTATTTCAAATTGATTTCAATTTAATTGATTTCTAGGCATTTCGAGTCCGTACGATCAAACGACAAGCCTGATCGCTACAAAACTTGAAATCCTACAATAATTCACTGTTACAGATCCCATGAAACTGGTTTCGTCGAAATCCGAGTCAGTGGCCAAAATGTCTATTTTCCAGTTAATTAAATATATTAATATTAAACTAATTATATCACCATTAAATTCAAATTCTATAATTCATAAATTTTATCATCTTGGATTACTTTAGTAATTTATAATCCTTTATAACCAATTTCATATCAATTTAAAGCTAATCAATTCACAACTACAGTGTTTAACTTTCAATTTTAATAAATTCATTAATTAACAATTGCAATTCCAATAAACCCATTTATTTGGATTTTAATCTTATTATGCATCAATTATTAACTTACCATCTTAAAGGTGATGCCAACATTGGTTTATATCTATTACACTAATATTCCTAATTCCATCTTAATTCCAATTAACGTAATATTTAGATATTTAATTTCATTTAATTGCAATTAATCCAATTATTATAGTTCAAATCCCAATAAATTGATAAATCTTTATTTCCATTCCTTTAATTCAATAAATTGTCCTATTATGAAAAACATTAACATTATTTCCAAATATACCTTAATTAATATTAACGTAATATTTAATTTAGATTTATTGCAATTGATTCAATTCAATTTAATGGATTAAAAATATATCGGCAACTTATAATAATTGTTGCCACTAAGTCTTAATCATACTTCATTATCAACAACAAATATTATAATTACTTATCTAACATTGATTTTATCAAAATACAGTTTATTGCGTATCATTTCATCAATTAATACAACTTTGAATTATTTCTAAATTTACTATATACAATCAATTATAACCCTACAATTGTTTCAATTAATTGAGGTCTACATTAAATTAGTTATTTATTAACTTGCATTAACATTATTACCTTAATTCACATTCAGTTACTATTAATCAATATATTATTTCATTGGTTGATTCAATACTTACTTTTATTTACTTATTTTCAATTTTATAACCAAGTGCAACAAATTTGCACTATTTCATTATTGGGATTTCACTCCAATTGTCAATAGTTAATTTTAATTACCATTGCTACATTTCATTTTAGCGTTCATTTCAATATTAAATTATAAAGTTTTTTTCTTTCCAAATTGAATTACAAAATCTCGTTAAAATAACAAATCTTATTATCGGAAATTTATGGGTCGTTACACTCTCCCCCACTCAAAACTTTTCATCTCCGAAAAGTAAAAAGGAGGAAAAAGAAGGAATTGAGTAAACAATGCATCTTATTCAAAAATATTAACTTTATAAACAAATAAATTTACAAAATTAATTAATTTAAATAAAATTTACCAATTTATAACCATTAAATCTTTTTATACTTAAATTAATAAGGTTTGGAAAACATTTTCCAAAAAATTTCTAAGTCCAAAATTTACGGAAAATTTTGGCAGTCTCCTTCGTACAGGAAGGCTCGGAAGAAAATATAATATCAAATATAACAACATATATCACAATATCTCAAAATAATATATCCCAACAATGGAAAAAATAATATAATAACGCTATAAAACTGTAATCCGAGAACGTACCTATTTGTCGGGCAAACAAACGCTTAATTATGAAACCAAAAGCAGTAGCGATTGCTTCTGTAACCTGCATTTCACTTATATAATCTAAAAAGAGTTAATAATTATATAAAATGAAATATTAAAGTTGTTTCAACCACCAACAAATAAATCAATATAAACAACAATCACTTGCAACCACTATACAATCATCATATAAAATCAACACAAATCAATTATCCATTCATATCAAACAGAACAAGTAGTTGTTTGGATTCAAAAACTTTAAATTGTACAGAATGAAAAATAAACTACTAAGTGCACCATTTACTCAATAGTCTTAGATGAAACTAGATAGATTATTCATACATCCAAACAATTTTAAAGTATCCTTACCCAAACAACCATAAACCAAACGAGCAACAATTTCAAACAATAGATCGAGTTCATTCTTATTAATTTCATTCCATAACCTTTGCTGTTTGATTTCTTTTTTATTCATATAATGGTTTATCTATTTAATTTACATTTATTTCTTGTAAATCTCTATTTATTTTCATTTATTCGTATCATGTAAATTTTCTTTTTACTGCATTACATTCGTTTATTCACTACTTAATTTCATTTATTTACAGTATTCATCTTTTTACTTATTTTTATTATAAATAACCTCAACATTTACTTGAGTTTACTATCATTTCTTTATAACCTTTCTATTTTATTTAATTAGTGGCCTTCCAGTCATACTTAAGTTTACAACAATTATAACATTAAAATCTTATTTATTAAAGCAAATTCATTGAATACTTTCATTACCTCAAGTTTTACTTGTAAGATTTCCCATTACATTTTCTTTCAACATTTTAACTTTTTATAATTGGTAAGTTATATATATGCTTTAAGAATGTAATTGAGAGTTATACAAGTTTTTATCATTTCTTTTAAATTAATTTAAGGTTCAATAATCATATCTTTTGTTTTATATGTCACTAATTTCAATTTTCTTGAAATTTCCTTTATAACCTATCATTTAATATCTTATTTTGATTCGAGGTTCCAATTATCAATTAGTTACATTCCATTTCACTACAATAATTGAAACTATTAATTAACGGAAATTTAAGAACTAAATACCGGGTTAAATTTCAAATCATTTTAAAAATAATAGGTAAATGCATACACTTACAATTTATATATCCAATTATATTTAAATAATTTGAAATTTATATTTGTTTATCAAAATAAACTGCAGTAAAACTACTACAGTTTTCCACCTTGAAACTCGAAAATGAATGTCGATGATGCGTGCACTCATCACCGAAATTATTTTCCAGCGACAAAGAGGGGAGTACAGAACTTATTTCCTTTCAAAATTTCTTTAAAGCAATTCTTTCAAATCATATTGGAATATTTTTATCAAAAAATTCTTCTAAATAATATCATTATTATATTCCAAAATTATTCGAAAGAAAGTTTCAAAACCCCAGAACTTAAGTTCTAAAATTTCCAATCCATATTTATAAATTTCACTACCTAGCAACCAAATATAACCTTTGTAAAATTTATTTTATATATAGAAAATATAATAGGCAAATTATTTCATTCACTTATATTCAAAACAAATATTGTGTCGGTCAGTCCTATTAAGTGTTTGGAAATCCATATTGATGTCATAGTGTCCTATGCGCCAACCAGAATTTATAAATACAAAACAGAACAAATTAACACAATATCAAAACCTTTTTATAACACTAACAAATACGCTCTCCCATATATATACACTCAACGACTCATCATAGGGTATTACTACCCTACTAACAAAGAGTCAGACCCCACAAAGCTAAGGTTTTTCGCTAAACCAAAGCTTAGATACCAGATGTAACGTCACGCCTTTTTGTACGCTTTAAATCGACAATAAACCACACACGTCAGACTCAAACCATACAAAAGAGCGGATTTTTATTGGGGTAAATAAGAAAAAAGAAAGAAGGAAGGAAAAAAAACAAAATCTCGTAGCGGAATGACAAAATACAATAATCAAATAACAGTTCATGAAGTTGTTTTACAAAACATTTGATTATACTTATACAACACAGAATCAGAGTTACACATATCAAAGAATAATAAATAACAATACAGCGCAACAATGTGATGCAGTGGAACTACATAGTATATAATAATAATATCTTTATCTTCGTCCTCCAAAATAGTCTTTAAATCCTGAAATGCTCACGCTGAACCGAGCGAATTGAAAAGACAAAACACTCGAGTCAGAACTAAAAGATCTTATATAAGTTAAATCAACGATAAATAATATGAGTGGGACGGTGTCAATGATGTTTACGGGGTTTGACATCTCCTATCCAAAACATGAGTGCAATAACTTAAGAGATGCTCGAGATTCACATCTCCTAAGGATCCGTTAAACTATTTACTATGTAGTGATATTTCGCTATTATAATAATGCCTTTAGTAAAATAAACTTACTTTTAAATAGCATTAAGGAGTGACCCAATATTTCCCTTAACACGTAATAGTCCTAGTAGTCCATCCAGTATAGTCGCATCTCCAGATCGTAAGACTACCCTAAATGCTCCACGGGCTACGGGAGAAACCAAACTCGTACAAGGCGTGCTAGGGTAGGTGACATGGCACAACTAGGAAATGCCAAGGTAGATATACCAATTACGCTTCCGGACCGAGGTAACGCGTAGTAGCTATTACCGCCCACCTCGAGCCACACCCCTAAAATAAAAAAGGGGCCCCAATCAATAACAAAGTAATAAAATGGTATCGAAGGAGTGTATTCGATAAAAGGTGCTACCTTCTTAGCCCGTCCATCTCTCCTGTTTTAGCCACCTTATGCCAACTCATGGGAGTTGGATCCACGTATTTACCTGAAAGGAAACGCGACCACCATCCTACTTCATTCTAGAATCTACACCGTGTACACAGTTGTTAAAGTAGTTTTCGAAGTTGGCAGAGAGTATGACAACTTCCAATCCCGATCTCTTTAACAACCAAACGTTACTATAACACCGCGTCTTTTCAAAATTGTTTATACTTCAAAACCAGAATATAATATCCATTTCAAAACCATATAAATACGATATCATTTCTGTTTTAAAGCGCAAATCAATATGATATCATTTTTATAAAGACCCTAATCAATATAATATTATTTTTATTTCCTATATATCCTTTTTCCAAAAATTATAGCACTTTCAAAGTTGTAACACTTTAAAATCAAAACACTTAAAATATAACACTTTCAAATCATAATACTTTGAAACTCATAACCTTGAAACATAACTACACCACTTAAATGGCTTAAATATTAAATTACTTTATAAATAAAATAGCTTCTTCAATTTCACAAATCGATTCCAAATACAGATTTGAACCCCCAAATAAACCACTTCAATTTCCATATATTTCAAAGCTTTAAATATTCCACCATTTCAAACTAATTCTTTGATGATTCCATATATATATCAAATTCAACTACTATTATTTAGATTTAAAATGTTTACTCAATAATCCAATAGCATTTAAGTAAAACTTTTAAACTTCAAATAACTGGATATTCTTCAATTTATTTAACTTGATATATTCATTTAAATCAACTTGATATTCATTTAAATCACTCTAAACGAAAATCAAGTTATAAAACCATACCCTTCAAAATCTCCATTTTATTTAAATTTCAAATCAAATTTATTAGAGTATGATTCTTAAATAATTTAATTCAAATTAATTTCATATTTATCTTCCATCCTTAATTTTTTTTTAAGTCATATAAAAACTCTATATACGATATAATTTAAACAGATACTTAACCACATTATATAAAAACAATCAAACTTTATTATTTGGCTTATTTTACATTTCAAAACAAATTTACACATAACTAAAAATCGATAATAAAAAACATTTGTATAACATCTGAAATCTATATTTATATAACCCGTATATTTATTTACAAAACAATAGAAATCATTTCAAAATATTTTTATATATAGACCGCGGTGTCTGTATATAATTTGTTATCTTATGGTCAAGTGATATGGATATTTATCATTTCAATTAGTAATTTAAAACATAAATACGGTTATATATCATTTCAAACCGCAATCCCAAATGAAATAAAATCCATAACAACTTGCAGTTTATAACAATATAAAATACAACATCCATTCATCCAATATCAATCATCAAACATTTATCACAATCATCATCCAATTCAATCAATAACATCAATATATAACAGATAATAAATAACAGGTATTTACTGGCAGTTTATATTAACTGGCAGTTTATATGCAATAATAAATTAAATAACAATTTAAATCAATAAATTCAATTTAACTAAGATGACGATTAAAAGTATTCCAAACAGTCATAAATAAATTTCTAATCACATCATAAATCAATTTAACAAACATAAGAAAATTTAGAAGTTGTGAGTGGGTTAAAACTTTCACCTTTTGAATTTAAATTGAATTTAAATCTAATTTAAATCCAAAATTTGGACAGTCTCAGAATTCGTCCAAACTAGAGCCAAAATGTCTGGAATTTTATTACGATCCAAGCGGAGAAACCCACTCATGAATTTGACCTCGTATGAGAAAGTTATGCAAAAATTAAGTTATTTCAAATTGATTTCAATTGATTTCAATTTAATTGATTTCTACGCATTTCTAGTCCGTACGATCAAACGAAAAGTCTGATCGCTACAAAACTTGAAATCCTATAATAATTCACCATTATGGATGCGATGAAACTGGTTTCTTCGAAATCTGAGTCAGTGGCCAAAATCGCTATTTTCTAGTTAATTAAATAAATTAATATTAAACTAATTAAATCACCATTAAATTCAAATTCTATAATTCATAAATTTTATCATCTTGGATTACTTTAGTAATTTATAATCCTTTATAACCAATTTCCATATCAATTTAAAGTTAATCAATCCACAACTATAGTGTTTAACTTTCAATTTTACTAAATTCATTAATTATCAATTGCAATTCCAATAAGTCCATTTATTTGATTTTTAATATTATTATGCATCAATTATTAACTTACCATCTTAAAGGTGATTGTCAACATGGGTTTATATCTATTACACTAATATTCCCAATTCCATCTTAATTCCAATTAACGTAATATTTAGATATTTAATTTCATTTAATTGCAATTAATCTAATTATTATAGTTCATATCCCAATAAATTGATAAATCTTTATTTCCATTCCTTTAATTCAACAAATTGTCATATTATGAATAGCATTGACATTATTTCCAAATATACCTTAATTAACATTAATGTAATATTTAATTTAGATTTATTGCAATTGATTCAATTCAATTTAATGGATTAAAATTGTATCGGTAACTTATAATAATTGTTGCCGCTAACTCTTAATCATACTTCATTATCAACAACAAATATTATAATTACTTATCTAACATTGATTTTATCAAAATGCAGTTTATTGCGTATTACATCAATTAATACAACTTTGAATTATTTCTAAATTTACTATTAACAATCAATTATAGCTCTATAATTGTTTCAATTAATTGGGTTCTGCATTAAATTAGTTATTTATTAACTCGCATTAACATTATTACCTTTATTTACATTCAGTTACTATTAATCAATATATTATTTCATTGGTTAATTCAATACTTTCTTTTATTTACTTATTTTCAATTTTATAACCACGTGCAACAAATTTGCACTATTTCATTATTGGGATTTCACTCTAATTGTCAATAGTTAATTTTAATTACCATTGCTACATTTCATTTTAGCGTTCATTTCAATATTAAATTATAATGTTTTTTCCTTTCCGAATTAAATTAAAAAATCTCGTTAAAATAACAAATCTAATTATCGAAAACTTATGGGTCGTTACATTCATTTCCATTCTCTTCATGTAATCATAAATTTCCATGGCTTCCATTTGTATATTCATTGCTTAAACTATAGTTTTTCCGCTTCCATCCACTTAAACTAGCTTATACCTACTCTACATCACTCTACTTACCGAAACAACACCTTAACTCCCTATTTAAACCATGGCCAAGCCCATAACAGCCCATGACCGAACCCAAACAGCGCATCTAAGGCCCAAATGTCCGAGCTTGAGTGGAATGAAGTATAGTTCGTGTGTTGGCAAGTTGTTTTAGGAGTTCAACTTATTTTGATTGCATTTTTGTGAGTAAAACTTCCACCTTCAAACCAAATGTTTTCATATTTGTTTCATGTTATAGCTATTGAATGCATGTTGTATAGGTGAAATAATAGTTTGGTTGTTGGATTGGCTTGTTGCTTGAAAGTTAGTCGCTTTGAAAAGTTAGTAAGCGAACCATAAGACATATGAAATTTTAGTACTTAAATTTATGCCTTTGTTAAAATGCTTGATATATGTTGTGTTATTGTAAATCACCTGTATATATGCTCATATTCTTACTATGTGATGCATGATTGTATTGCAAATGACATAAACTTGAATTCCAAACTACCCATGTAACCATAGTTGCTATATCGGCACTTTCGGAAAATCACCTTTTATCGAAACCGTTTAGTTTCATTATTATGCTTTAAATTATTTTACAAGTTAAGCAAGTTTTTGATTAATAACGTTTTCAAAAATAATTAATTTTTTTAATAATGATTATTTAAATTGATTAATTATTTATTTAATTAATAAAGATTAAGGTTAACTTATTAATGATGTGATTTAAATTTAACTAATTACTTCATTAGTGATGTTTTAAATTTAATTAAACATTTTATTTAGTATTTTTAAGGCTAATTAATATTCAATAATTATATATTAAAGCTAATTAATCAATGAATTAATGGTGTTTTTAAATTGATTAATCTTTTTAATTAACGGCTTTTCAAGTTAATCAACTTGTTTTAACTTTAATTAATCTTCACTTTAATGATGTTTATAATTAATAAATCATTTTTAAATAATGAGATTTAATTAATTATTTATTAATTTGATTAATTGTATTTAAATTTATTAATCAATTGAATTAATGATGTTTTAAAGTTGGTTTACCCTTTTCAATTAAAGGCATTTGAAGTTAATTTATAACTTAATTAATGAAGTTTCAAAGTGAAATTACCAAAGTACCAGGGGAATTTTGAATTTTTTATTCATTTTAAATAATGATAATTAACTAATTGATTATTATAATTAATTATGGTTAAATTTTATTAATTAATTGAATTAATGGTGTTTGAAGGTGGATTAACTTTATTTGAATTAGAGTCTATTGAAGTCAATCAATCAACTGAATTAATGAAGTTTTGAATTTGATTAATAAACGAAAAAAGGATGTTTTAAGTTATTAAATCCTTTTTATAATGATGTTTCAAAGTTAGTAAACTACTTAACAAAGTGTTTTAAGCTAATACTTGTAATGTGAACCGAAGCACGTATTCGGTTTTAAAAGTAAACGTTTGATTCGGTTATGGAACCGAATTAAGTTCCATAAAGAGATATCACTTATGTGGGAATGATTTATTTGTATACTTAACACTAAATTTCGATGAGGTGGACTTGTCCCTATTTCAAAAGTTAAGAATGGTCATAGAACATGACTTTGAAGTAACACTACCTTTACTTATCCAATATTATTGTTAACTAAGGAATAGTACAAGTTTGAAATCGACAAGTAGTGATGGGTATACAAGACTTAATTTCCATATACGATCATTTTATATCCTTGATAGTTGGTATCTTAGCTATCAGTTACTTTAAATTCTTAATTTTTGTCATTCTAAGATGATTTGTTGCTCTCTTGAGCTTTGTTATCCTTTGTCAGTAAATTACGGAGCCTAAAGCATGAAAGACGTTCAACTATGTGAGGTTGCTCTCAGTATGGTAATTTCAAATCTCATCTAGATCGGGTTTGTTTGCACATTTAGATGTGAAATGTTCTGGTACTTGGTAAGGTTTGGTGGGGTCCGGCTGGTACATTTTCGACAAGTATCACGGAGGAGTATACGAGCTTCTTAGAAGTATATTAATAGAGGTATAATTTAGGGGTGGTGTACCTTCCTAGTCATTTGTTGGAAAATTTTCCTTTCCTTATTTGATTCGAATCTTCGAATTATTTTTCTGTAATTGCAACGGGAAGAGTTGATCACTCTTCACGATGTTTAATTATAGGTTTAGTTCATTCTATCAAGTTTGCATTGTTATCTTATTCTATCCATTCTGTCTAGTTTGAATTTTGTTTATACTATTTCCATTATTTCATGTCTGGATCATTATATTATTTTTACCCATCATCTATGTCTGGATTTGTTTCTGTGACGCCCCACCTCTATACCTACGCTTGCCAAGGACACTACAGGGTAATGCCGTCAACTAACACAGAGAATAAGGCTGGTTAGGAGCGACCATCTATAGCCTTGCTCTAACTATCTATTGAATACATCGACAATAATCATACTAATAGGTCGACATACCCCATGAATACTTAAAGCAAAACCATAGGTGGTTGGAGGATCTATCAGAACAGAATATAAAAATTCAAACGTAATATACATCACAGAACAGTAGATCGTCATGTACACATATACAGATACATAACAGAGTTTACAAAACAATACATGTCAAGTGGTATAGCAAACCACAATATACAGACGAGTCAAAAGAATACACATATCAAAGTTACAACAAAATAGGACTACACAAAAAGCTATGACAAAAAGGAACAAGCTGAATAGTCCATGCGGAAGCAAAATAGGCTAAATCCAAAAGCACCTAACCTGAAACATCTCGGTCTGACCCGAGTATGAAATACCCTGGTCAGTCTAGCTAAACAAATCAGTTAGATAAACAGAACAACAATAAACCTGCAAGGTTACAAAGCATAATAGATATCTCTAAAAGAGATAACACAATCATCTAACGAAAGATGAATCATATAGAACAAGCCTCATGTCATCGGCAGCATATAGAAACAAAGGATAAGAATATCCTAAAGCAAGCCAAAAGGCAATAACAAATACCAATAAGGTATACAAGTTCCACAAGGTAAACGCTACGCATCATGCGGCTCAAAAAGACCAACACCGAAGGGCGATACCAAGGGAATATACATATGAATGAAACATCAGAAAATTTGCTCGAGCTCAGTACTGTACAAACAAGGATCCATGAGCCCGAAGACTCCAAACCCAATATCACCCATGCGGCTCATAACGACCAACATCGGAAGCGATACTAAAGGGCAACCCAATATCACCCATGCGGCTCATAACAACCAACATCGGAAGCGATACTAAAGGGCAACAAACCCGAAGGCACAAACCCGAAGGCACATACCCGAAGGCAACAAACCGTAGTGGTGAAGGTCAGAGACCCAGTACTGGACACCACTAACTGGCGGAATGTGTCATAACTCTCAAAAAGGAATCCGAAAAGTGGTAACGCGAGTCCTATAACCACTCGTTCGCACTAAACGGTTTACTATCCGTTAGTTAATTTCACACTCAAAGCAGTACAAAGTCACCACATATCATTGGTAACCCAAACCCGAAGGTCAAAACGATCAATTGAATAGGTCGGAGATTAATCGGAAAGATAAACGCACAGATTCATGGTCCGTGTTTTGCCCAACCATTTAATCATCCTTCCACTTCGCTCGAAGTGCGAAATTGTGCGTGTGTTTAAATAGAATTTATAAATTGGAGAAACGAGCTTTTAATATGATTAGAAAGATTATTTTATAAAAACCCGTGGATGAAGTCAAAAATAAGTTATCAAAGTCGAAGAGGCAATAACAACCACTAAGAACCAACATGAATCGATAAAATCCGGAAAACCAATCAAAATAAGCATAAATAGGCAAAACTGGAAAACAAGAGCAGGTCAGTCGACTGAAATCCCTGTTCAGTCGACTGAAAATTGTCCAGAAAAATTTCGGGCTTCAGCTCAGTCGACTGAACAGAGGATCCAGTCGACTGAACTCCATTTCCTGCATTTCCTACTTATTACCAATGAAGTGCAAACTCTCCCAACCTTCAATCGGACGAGCACGGACGCTAGGGATTTACGCCAAGCGGCTACCCGGCCCTATAAGCACTTCGATTCATCACCAAAAACATGATCAAAACATCAAAGTTAGGATTTCAAAGAATTGAACCCAAACACTAAAAATTTGGATATTCACCAATTCAATCCAAACTAAAAGCAAGTGCATATGAACAAGTGCTAGGTATTCATACCCAACCTCAATGAAATCAAGAGAAGTAGATGTGAGTTCAAAACTCACCTTAACCCAAAACAAGAAGATGGAGCTCAATAACAAGGAGAAAACCAACCAAACACTACTTCAACTCAACAAGCTTCAATCTAAGAATAAAACACATATTTCCCAATTTAGGTTTAGGAAATTTTCTGAAATTGAAGAGGAGAAGAGTTGGAGAAGATGAGAAGAACTTACCAATGGATTCTCTTTGATTTTGGAGCAAGAATTTGGAGTTCGCAAATGGATTTAGGGCTTGCAATTTCTGTTTCTCTTTCCCTTCCACTATTTTCAGTTTTGAGCTTAAGTTTTAAGAAATGGAATAAGTGAATGAGAGGAGGGGGCTGAGTTAGGGTTAATTAGATAGTTAGTGGGCTGAACCCAAACCCAAAACCCAATAGAAAAAGAGTCAAAATTTCACAAACTCCAAACATATCAAAGATTATACTCAAAAAGATCGCAAACGCCATTTTGGAACCAATGGAGGTAGTTTCGAGCTCCAATCCGGCCGTTTGCAAAAAGTAGCTTTTCGGACCCAAAAATCCGACTAATGACGCTATATTTAAATAAAAAATTTAAATATATAATCGTTAAACATGCGGGTTGTTATAGATCTCCCCTTCTTACAAAAGTGCGTCCCCGCAATTCCTAGAGACGATATTTGTAACAACTACATACATAAAATATTAAAAAGAAAAGGAAATAAGCTCGAGATGAAAAGACATACTCACCGTTTCAAAGCGAAGAAAGAAAACCCGGATAAGATCGCTCGACAAACTCTCTGGTTTCCCAAGTGGTTTCCCAAGTACAATCATTAGGATTAGCGGACCATTGAGCTTTAACGAGCGGCACGTCCTTGTTCCGAAGGTGTCGCACCTCCGTGTCAAGCACGCGAATTGGTTGCTGTACAATAGATAAGTCCGGTGAGATCTCAAGCTCTAACAAATCAGGAGAAGTAATAATAGAATCCGACTCCCGAAGACACTTCCGAAGTTGCGAGACGTGAAACACGTCATGAATGCCAGATAAATGAGCTGGAAGTGAAACTCTATAAGGCATAGGGCCAATATGTTCAGTAATAGAAAATGGTCCTATAAAGCGAGGAGCCAATTTCCCAGTCGCACTGAAACGCATAACCCCTTTAAAAGGAGAAACACGAATAAAAACAAGATCACCAATCGAGAACTCGAGAGGTTTCCTACGGCTATCCGCGTAGGATTTCTGACGACTTTGTGCCTCTTTCATTCTCAACCGGATAAGATCAATCTTCGCGAAAGAATGACGAACAAAATCTGGACCAAGAATAAGCTTCTCCCCAGATTCCAACCAACAAGAAGGTGATCGACATGGCCTTCCGTATAAGGCTTCGAAAGGAGCCATACCGATACTAGACTGAAAACTATTGTTGTAGGAGAACTCTACAAGAGGTAGGTGATCCTCCCAACTACCACCAAAATCAAAATACAAATACGGAGAAGATATTCCAAGATACGATTCACCCGTTCAGTCTGTCCGTCAGACTGCGGATGATAAGATGTAGAAAAATTAAGCTTTGTTCCCAAAGCTTACTGAAGACTCTTCCATAAATGACTCGTGAATAAAGGATCACGATCACTTACAATAGAACTAGGAACACCGTGAAGTCTCACGATTTCCTTGACATATAATTTAGCCAAATGCGAAGCTGTCCTATTAGACTTAATAGGGACAAAATGAGCAGAATTGGTGAGGCGATCAACAATAACCCAAATACTAGAATGGCCTGATCTCGAACGAGGTAGGCCGTCAATGAAATCCATAGAAACCTGATCCCATTTCCACAATGGAATCTCAAGGGGCTGAAGAAGACCCGAAGAACGCTGATGCTCGGCTTTAAAACGCTGACAAGTTATGCAATTGCTCACATAACTCGCCACATCGCGCTTCATGCCTTCCCAATAATAAAGACGACGCATATCGGCATACATCTTGCTACTACCGGGATGAATGGTATACTTAGAACGGTGAAAGTTATCAAGAATGTCATGCCTAAGCGCAAAATCAGAAGGCACAAAAAGACAGTTCTTCTTACGAAGACACCCATGAGAATCAATGCTAAAATCTTGCAACGCCTCATCACAAGATCCAGACTCACAAAGCTGAATAAAATGCAACAAATCAGGATCACGCCACTGAGCATCGGCAATACGATCCGATAAAATAGGTCGAGCTCCCAAACTAAATAATAGAATAGGAGAATCAGAAGATGAACCTCGACCACGAATTTCACAAAAAGATAGAGTCTCAAGAATATTCCATGCGGCAAGCATCATAGAAATAACAACCGAATGTTTACGACTAAGCGCATCTGCAACACGATTACCCTTACCAGGGGCATACTGGATATCAAAGTCATAGGAAGCAAGAAACTCGAGCCAACGCTGTTGTCTCATATTGAGTTCCTTCTGAGTGAACAAATACTTCAAAGATTTATGATCGGTATAGAGAATGAAGCGCTCTCCCAATAAATAGTGTCGCCAAATCTTCAAGGCAAAGACAATGGCGGCTAACTCAAGATCATGAGTGGCATAGCGAACTTCATTCGGACGCAGTTGCCTAGAAGCATAAGCAACTACCCAATCCTTCTGCATAAGAACAACACCAAGACCACTACCACAAGTATCGGTGTAGACAACAAGATCATGATTCCCTTCGGGAACCACAAGAATAGGAGCATTAGTGAGAAGTTCCTTTAATGACAGAAAGGAAGCTTCACACTTGTCGGACCAAATAAAACGAATGCCTTTCCGAGTAAGGCAAGTAAGAGGAAGCACAACACGGGAAAAATCCTTAATGAACCGACGATAGTAACCCGCCAATCCAAGGAAACTACGAATCTCATGAACATTCTCAGGCCTCTTCCAATTCTGGATGGCTTCGATCTTTGAGGGATCGACAGAAATGCCATCGGAAGATACAACATGGCCTAAGAACTTAACCTTATTCTCCCAAAAGTGGCACTTGGAGAATTTGGCTCTAAGCTGATGCTGACGGAGGGTACTCAAGACAATTCTCAAGTGATTAGCATGCTCAGCTTCAGACTTAGAATAAATAAGGATATCATCAATGAACACAAGGACGAACTTATCGAGATATTCCCGGAATACCCGATTCATGAGATCAACAAAGAAAGCAGGAGCATTCGTTAAACCGAACGGCATAACGAGCCACTCGAAAGAACCATATCGAGTGCGGAAAGCTGTAAGAGGTATGCTATCCTCCGCGACTCGTAATTGATGAAATCCTATGGCAAGGTCAAGCTGAGAAAAGACCTTAGCACCACTCAATAGATCGAACATATCATCGATCCTAGGCAATGGATACCTATTCCTGATGGTTAACTCGTTAAGTTTGCGATAGTCGATACAAAGCCTAAGAGTTCCATCGGACTTCTTCACAAAGACGACCGCGGATCCCCACGGAGAAAAACTAGACTGAATTAACTGCTTGGACTCAAGCACTAAAAGCTGCTTCTTGAGTTCCTCATTTTCCTTTGTAGACATCCTTGTGGGAGGACGACTAATTGGCTGCGCGCCTGGAATGAGATCAATGCGGAACTCAATTTCCTGCTTGAGTGGAAAACCCGAAACAGGTTCAAAAACATCAGAAAAGTCACAAGCAATAGGAATACGAGATATATCATCACCATCTCGCGAATCAAGAGAATATAAAGCCATTTCAGAATTATCCACATCCCGAAGAATAAGAGATAACCGAGTAGGCGAATCCGGGTGTCGAAGATACAAAATTCTCTCCGAACAAATAATCCTGGCATCATATCTCACTAGCCAGTCCATGCCCAAAATCAAATCAAATCCCAGACAAGAAATAACGTGCAGATTAGCACGAAAATAAAAACCACATAAAACAATCTCAACATCATCACACAGCAGGCTAAGGGTCGCGGATCCCCCAATAGGATTCGCAATCCTTAAAGAAGTAACCAAACAAGAAACATCCAAAGATAAATCATCAACGAGCTTTTTCGATACGAAAGAATGTGATGCACCCGTATCGAAAAGAACTCGAATACTATGGTCATAAAATAAAATAAAACCTTCCAAAATAGATGGAGATATACCTCTGGGCTGAGAAGGACCTTCAGAAGCCTTGGTAGCATAAAGATTGCTAGACTTAGCACCAGCTGGAACAGTAGGGCAAGCTGAAACATGATGACCTTCCTTCTTGCAATAACGGCAGAAGAGAGGCTTAGGACAAGCTCGAATAATATGATCCGGAGAACCACAATTAAAACACTTTCGAACGAAAGGTGTTCCGGAAGACTGAGGCTGAGAACTAGGACCACCTGTCTTCTTCTTCTTAGAAGGAAAAGGTCTGGACTTCTGAATTGGAAACGACCTCTTGTTGGGGTTCTTGGAAACCTCAACATCAACATCACTATCACACTCCTTCTCGACGGTCTCGAGATGAAGTGCCGAATCAACCAACTCCTCAAAAGAAAGTTTAAGTTGGAGCAACAAAGATTTCTTAATATATTTCTTAAGACCAGAAACAAACTTCAAATTCTTCTTATAAGAAGTGCTGATGAATTCAAGACCATACTGAGATAAAGCCTCGAATGATGCAACATACTCAGAAACAGAAGATTTCTCTTGCTTCAACTCAAGGAAGTGACGGGTCAATAAAACTTTTTCAGATTCAGGAACGAACTTGAGTTCAAATCATCCCCGAAACTGAGTCCAAGAAAGAGTAGACTCATCAATTTCGGCTACAAGAAGCTCATACAAGTCAAGAGCACGCTCTTGTAATAAGCTAGAAGTTACAAGAACTCTATCATGGTCAGAAAGATCCATGCGAGAGAAAATACGCTTGCACGTGCGAAGCCAAGCTTGGACTTCAAGAACAGACTCGGAGCCCTTAAACGGTTTTCCTCCAAGATGAGAAAAATCACTGCACTGACGTGCAAAGGCAGACTTGCGAGGTGGAGATACTCGAGGAGGAACTGAAGGCTGAGTGCTCCTAAACAATTCCAAAAACTGATCAGCAGACATATAAACGCCATCCGGATGTGTGCCACTGGATTGCCCAGCATCCGAACGTCGTCCCCTGCCTCTTTCAGCCATACGCTGAAAGTAAGATAAGAACAAGATTATTCACAAGGTAGATACTTCATTACGGAATACTACGGAATAAAGTGCATTCCTAGACGTATTCCCCAAATTCTATCCAACCTTGATGGAATAAAGAGACACGATGATTCAAAGGTTTGTATCACTTGTATACTTTGATGTACTGTAATATGTGCTCTATTCTGTGTTTGTCATACTTTGTTCTGAACTCAGCTCTGATACCACGCTGTGACGCCCCACCTCTATACCCACGCTAGCCAAGGACACTACAGGGTAATGCCGTCAACTAACACGGAGAATAAGGCTGGTTAGGTGCGACCATCTATAGCCTTGCTCTAACTATCTATTGAATACATCGACAATAATCATACTAACAGGTCGATATACCCCATGAATACTTAAAGCAAAACCATAGGTGGTTGGAGGATCTATCAGAACAGAATATAACAACTCAAACGTAATATACATCACAGAACAGTAGATCGTCATATACACATATACAGATACATAACAGAGTTTACAAAACAATACATGTCAAGTGGTATAGCAAACCATAATATACAGACGAGTCAAAAGAATACACATATCAAAGTTACAACAAAATAGGACTACACAAAAAGCTATGACAAAAAGGAACAAGCTGAATAGTCCATGCGGAAGCAAAATAGGCTAAATCCAAAAGCACCTAACCTGAAACATCTCGGTCTGACCCGAGTATGAAATACCCAGGTCAGTCTAGCTAAACAAATCAGTTAGATAAACTGAACAACAATAAACCTGCAAGGTTACAAAGCATAATAGATATCTCTAAAAGAGATAACACAATCATCTAATGAAAGATGAATCATATAGAACAAGCCTCATGTCATCGGCAACATATAGAAACAAAGGATAAGAATATCCCAAAGCAAGCCAAAAGGCAATAACAAATACCAATAAGGTATACAAGTTCCACAAGGTAAACGCTACGCATCATGCGGCTCAAAAAGACCAACACCGAAGGGCGATACCAAGGGAATATACATATGAATGAAACATTAGAAAATTTGCTCGAGCTCAGTACTGTACAAACAAGGATCCATGAGCCCGAAGACTCCAAACCCAATATCACCCATGCGGCTCATAACGACCAACATCGGAAGCGATACTAAAGGGCAACCCAATATCACCCATGCGGCTCATAACGACCAACATCGGAAGCGATACTAAAGGGAAAAAAAACCCGAAGGCACAAACCCAAAGGCACATACCCGAAGGCAACAAACCGTAGTGGTGAAGGTCAGAGACCCAGTACTGGACACCACTAACTGGCGGAATGTGTCATAACTCTCAAAAAGGAATCCGAAAAGTGGTAATGCGAGTCCCATAACCACTCGTTCGCACTAAACGGTTTACTATCCATTAGTTAATTTCACACTCAAAGCAGTACAAAGTCACCTCATATCATCGGTAACCCAAACTCGAAGGTCAAAACGATCAATTGAATAGGTCGGAGATTAATCGGAAAGATAAACGCATAGATTCATGGTCCGTGTTTTGCCCAACCATTTAATCATCCTTCCACTTCGCTCGAAGTGCAAAATTGTGTGTGTGTTCAAATAGAATTTATAAATTGGAGAAACGAGCTTCTACTATGATTAGAAAGATTATTTTATAAAAACCCGTGAATGAAGTCAAAAATAAGTTATCAAAGTCAAAGAGGCAATAAAAACCACTAAGAACCAACATGAATCGATAAAATCCGGAAAACCAATCAAAATAAGCATAACTAGGCAAAACAGGAAAACAGGAGCAGGTCAGTCGACTGAAATCCCTGTTCAGTCGACTGAAAATTGTCCAGAAAAATTTCGGGCTTCAGCTCAGTCGACTGAACAGAGGATCCAGTCGACTGAACCCCATTTCCTGCATTTCCTACTTATTACCAATGAAGTGCAAACTCTCCCAACCTTCAATCGGACGAGCACGGACGCTAGGGATTTACGCCAAGCGGCTACCCGGCCCTATAAGCACTTCGATTCATCACCAAAAACATGATCAAAACATCAAAGTTAGGATTTCAAAGAATTGAACCCAAATACTAAAAATTTGGATATTCACCAATTCAATCCAAACTAAAAGCAAGTGCATATGAACAAGTGCTAGGTATTCATACCCAACCTCAATGAAATCAAGAGAAGTAGATGTGAGTTCAAAACTCACCTTAACCCAAAACAAGAAGATGGAGCTCAATAACAAGGAGAAGACCAACCAAACACTACTTCAACTCAACAAGCTTCAATCTAAGAATAAAACACATATTTCCCAATTTAGGTTTAGGAAATTTTCTGAAATTGAAGAGGAGAAGAGTTGGAGAAGATGAAGAAGAACTTACCAATGGATTCTCTTTGATTTTGGAGCAAGAATTTGGAGTTTGCAAATGGATTTAGGGCTTGCAATTTCTATTTCTCTTTCCCTTCCACCATTTTCAGTTTTGAGCTTAAGTTTTAAGAAATGGAATAAGTGAATGAGAGGAGAGGGTTGAGTTAGGGTTAATTAGATAGTTAGTGGGCTGAACCCAAACCCAAAACCAAATAGAAAAAGAGTCAAAATTTCACAAACTCCAAACATATCAAAGATTATACTCAAAAAGATCGCAAACGCCATTTTGGAACCAATGGAGGTAGTTTCGAGCTCCAAATCGGCCGTTTGCAAAAAGTAGCTTTTCGGACCTAAAAATTCGACTAACAACACTATATTTAAATAAAACATTTAAATATATAATCGTTAAACATGCGGGTTGTTACAGTTTCCTATTGTTCTTTTCCATTCTTATGTTTGATTCTTGTTTATATGGAAGAAAACCCGTTGCTCATTAGCGGCATGTCCCACATATTATTGTTAAATACACTCTTTTTTTGTTTTAGAGTTTTACTCAAACCAGATAGTTTGTCTGACCAGAGTTATTTATTTTTCCTAAATCTCAAGTACTAAATCATATTTGAGTAGTTCAAGAGTAGTAAGTCTTTCATTGGAGCTCTTTGAAGACAATAGATGTGCAGGCAACTGCTTAGTTATCTTGTTATTTATTTCCGCTGTATGATTTTTTCTGTGTGTATTTTGTATCTAAAAATGGAAAGTCAGAAGGCATGGCTGCCAAGCTGTTAGATGTAGTACTTTTTTTTAACTCGCTTCATGTAAGGAGTAACCTTTTGTACTATATCTTTCTGTATTATATGTAACCATTCCATTATGATTTTTTTCTATTCTGTCTTGTTCTGTTCTTTATTCTTCCCTTAGACAACATGTCTTTCGGATGCTTGGGCAACGACACACGAATACCATAGATGTATTAAGTGTCGGTCCAAAGGGTCAGAAAGGTGGGTTTTCATAAATATTTTAAATAAGGAATTGTCCTATAGAACAAAATCTATTTTGGTGAGAAAAAAAAGAAATATTTTGGAGTGTGATTGTATTTAAAATATAATGAGGAAAAAAGTGTTCGGTGGATCCTGAATTAAAATGAACTTATAATCAATGATTGTAAAGTGTGGTTTAAAAAAAATTGAAATAAAACTTTAATGAATGTAGCATCAGTTATAAAAATCTTAAATTGTAAATATTTTGAAGAAAAAAAGATTAAAATAAGAGAAAGTAAATAATATGAGTTAGATGTTCTGGATTAAAACGATTTTCGAAGAGAATGTTATGTAAAAAAAATTATGTAGGATTTTGTGAAATATAATTTTGAACTAAATATATGCACATTTATATATATATATATATATATATATATATATTCAAAGGAAGAGGTGTTATTTCATTTCGAGAAAATATATACAGTAGAGTTATTTTGAAATTGAAAAAAAAAATTCCAAAGAAAATAAGTTAGACTTATTTTATAGAGTTGATGGAAGCTTCTCCTTAATATGTAAATATGATGTGTGCGTTAATAATGGTCGCTTTTGAATTAATACTATGCAATGCATAATGATTATGTAAATTTTTTAAAAATGAAGTTAAGATGTGCCAAATTTTCAAATTATGAGCATGTGAAAATTAAACCACTCTTATTTTTATAAGTGTAAATTGTTAGTAAAAGATCAAATTTGTAACAACCCGCATATTTATCGATTTTTATATTTAAATATTTTATTGATACTCGGAATTTGGTCCGAAAAGCTACTTTTTGCATAAGGTTGAATTAGGACTCGGGACCACTCCCATTGAGTTTAAAATGACGTTTGCAATCTTTTTAAGTGTAAACTTTGATATGTTTGGAGTTAGTCAAGTTTTGCTACTTTTTCACTTTGGGTTTGGGTTTGGGTTCAGCCCTATGTTTAACTTATACTCAAATCTGAACCACTCCTCCCCATTCACTCTCACTTCCTCCTCTTTTCAGTTCTAAAGCATCAATGTTGGGAGAGATGGGAAATTAGAACTCCAAGCCCTAGTTTTCTTTTGCAAATCAAACTCTAGCTCCAAACAAATAGAAGAACCCATTGGTAAGCTTCTCTTCTTCTTCTCCAACCTATCCTCTTATCAATTTCAGAAATTCCTAAACCTAACTTTGGGAATGTTCTTCTTTTAAAGCTTAGAATCAGGCTTCTTGAGTTGGGTTTGAAGAGTGGTTGATTCTTCTTTGCTTCCAAGATTCTTCTTCAATCGTTTGGGTTCAAATGTGAGATTTTTATCTCACATCTTTGTCTATAATTATCTTCGATTGTTAGGTATGAATTCCTAACACTTATTCTTGTGCAATTGATTTTGGTTTGGATTGATTTGGTGTATATTCCAATTTTTGGTGTTTGAAATCAAAATCTATGAAAATCCTATTATGGATATTTGGACATTGATATTTGAGGCATATCGAAGAGCCGTTAAGGCTACGTTGTCGCTCGGCGTAATTCCTTAGTCGTCGTCGCTCGATCGATCGCTTCCGGTATCCGTTTGGCCATTTTTGGCCTAGGTTCAGGGAATGCCCTGAACCCTTCATTCAAACGTCTGAAACGTAAGATTCAGATGTCTGAATATTGTTCTGGGAAGATTTCTATTCCCAGATTCAGACGTCTGAATATTTGGTTTCAGACATCTGAACTGGTTCATTTGGAACCAGAAAGGAAATAGGCTAAAAAGTGCCTATTTCAGACGTCTGGATTCAAGAATTCAGACGTCTGAATTCTGTTTTTGGAAAATATTTATTTTCCAGATTCAGACGTCTGAATCCTTGATTTCAGACGTCTGAATCTGCACTCTTTTTGCCTATTTGCCTATTCGCTTGAGAATTCCAACTATAATCGATTCGTGTTGATTCCCTTTTGTTATTATCACTTATTGATGACATTTTCTTCGTGATTTTGGGAATATCCATTTTAATGGATTCGGTATCAATTTCTTTTGATTTTATTCACGTCTTCGAATGTGAATTTTAGTGATTGATTGTTCCTACAATCTTCTTTGTGATTTGTCACTTTAAAAATATATAGGTTTTCTATACTAGTAGTAAATATCAAAAATTCTTTCATCAAAACGATTTCAACACTATTTTATTACAAAGCTCGTTTCTTAAACCGTTTTCCAATCTATTAGTATATACAAACCTTTACCTCACTCATATGAGAAATCTAATTAAACGGCTTAGTAAAACGAGTGGTATGAAACGCTTGCATTTACTTCGTCGGTTAATTCTTGGACTTGTTCGATTGAATCTCTTGTGACAATTTTCTAGTGGAGATCTACAATTTGTTCGGAAATATTTAAGTTAAGCTAGTGGTTATGGGACATGAAGCTAAGCTCATATATTTACTAGCTTACTGTAATTGACACTTCTCTTTGATCATGACGATCATTTTAAGATTTAGACAAGCAATTGTGCGATGTCTCTTTGTTTTGGTGTGATTTCGACTCACACATGTGGGGTGGCTCCCCATGGTCTTCGGGCCATTCGTGTGTCAAAAATTAATGGCTAGCTACCATGAGATAGCTTCTCGTTTCTGTGATACATATGTTGGTGAGTTTTAATGCTCCCGTTCGTGTGATAGGCCTCCCCCCCTTTTGTGATTTCTGGATTTCGTGTGTTGAATTCTGGAATTTATGCTTCACCAATTTTAGTGATTTTCATTGATATGATTTGTCAATTTTTGTGCATTGGTGAATTCGTGTGTCATTGACTTGTTGTGAATACAAGTTTTGGGTATGAAACCCTTTTTGGATCTTTGTGAAGATTTTTGTGATATTGATTAATCTCATGTTGAGTTTCAGTTTCATACTTATAGTAGTATGCCATTATGGTTATCATGTGTTTAGTCATATCTCTTATTCTATATCGTTTCATCTGATATTTATAGTTAGACTGATCCGTTTATTATTTTCTTATTAAATAATACTCGGGTCAGACCGAGATGTTACAGGTGCTTCAGCTTGACTTCTCACTTGGGATTGATTTCTCTGACTTTTGGTTAACTACTTAAGTTAGTAGTTTATTTTGTTATATACACTTGAGATATGGACTCATAGTTGTATTCTTTTGTATAGCACGTGTTGCTATTCTTTTGTATTATTGTGGATCTTTTGACCACTACTCTGATATACACTTTCATGTGTTAGTTATATATTCATATCTTCTTCCGCCTTTGTGATATGAATTATCTGTGACTGATTTGTGTTATGCTTATTCCTATATTTGTTTCCGAAGATTATTATAGCCACTGTGTAGTAGCTTTGTGTTTGTATCGGTATGTCAGATTTCCTCTTGAAATAAAATGCATGTTATACTATCTGACATATCGTTGCTCGCGCAAAGCAATTACACGGATGGTCGCTCCTCAACAGCCTTATTCTCCGTGCTAGTTGACATCATTACACCGTAGTGTTCTTGGCTAGCGTGGGTATAGAGGTGGGGCGTCACAGCTTGGTATCAGAGCCAAACTTCGGAACAATTTGGAATATTATAACAAGGATCATCGTGCTAAGCCTTTCTTAAGAGTTGTGCTTTAGGATTTAATTCGAGTCTTTGTACCGATTTATCCTATTTTCTTTTATGATTCCTTGTTTTATCTATCAAGATTGCTTGATATTTATTTTGAGAATAACTTTTCTCCTTTCTTTCTTTCTTAAGGAAGAGAAATGGTTAGACCTGGTCGTCCCAGAGCTGGACCATCTAGTGTTCCACCCCAAGATGGAGTTTTTATGACTACCCAGCAACTTCTTGACCTTGTCACGAATGCTCAAGCAGCTGGTTCTAATCCGGAACCTACTCACCCTAAATCTGGGTTTGCACGTTTGTGCAATGATTACGCCAACCTGGGCGGGAAGCCATTTAAAGGTTCTGAAACAATTATTGAAGTCCAGGCTTGGTTAAGGACATGCGATCGAATCTTTTCTTGCATGAACCTCATTGATCTTCACCGAGTTCAGGTGGCTTCTAGTATGCTCCAAGAAAAGGCATTGGACTGGTACGAACTTCTTATTTCTGAGATTAATGAAGCGGATCTCACCTGGGAGCAATTCCGGGAACGCTACGAATTAAAATTCGTGCCAAAAGCAGAAAAGTGACATTGGCTCGACGTTTCTTAGACCTTGTTCAAGGTGAATCTTCCGTGGCAGACTATGTCGCGTCTTTTGAATCTCTCTCTAAATACGGGGTTGAATATATCAACACCCCATTGAAGAAGAACCAAAGATTTGTCTATGGCTTAAACAAAAATCTCAAGAAGCCATTACTTCTAAATTTAGAAGTTCCCTTCGACCAACTCATTGATATCGCTCTTCGTCTTGAAGAGGCAGATAGGGAAAGTGATGTTGAAGTGGTGGGTTCCAAACCAAACTTCAACAACAAGAAGAGGCCAAACAAATTCAAAGGTCCTTACCCCAATAAGAAAGGGAAGTAAGAAACTCCTGCTGCAAAGACCTTATCCTCTACTGAAGGGAAATGCTTTAACTGTGGTTCCAGAGACCATTTTGCGAACAAGTGTTCAAAGCCTCGTACTTATCGCTATTGCAAAATCCCGGATCATTATCTATCTTCTTGTCCCAAACTTCAAAATAGGAAGGAGGGAAAGTTAAATGTTGCTCAAGCCCCTGGCAACACATCTCGTGGCCAAGGTATTTCTCATTCCATTCTTGATGGTATTGTTTTATTTCGTGATCAGCCTATTCGAGTTCTTTTTGATATGGGAGCATCCCATTCTTTTATATCAAAAGAGCTTGTTGATACTTTTTCTTTAAGTGTTGTTGCTTTAATCACTTCCTTGAGAATTGCAATCCGGTTGGTGGATCTGCAACTCTTAGTTTGCTTTGTAAAGATGTGGAGATTATTTTGTGTGATTTTCCTTTCCTAGCCGATTTGCATGTCATGCGCTATTTAGGCTTTGGAATGATTTTGGGAATGGATTGGCTTAACCGTTATGAAGCTCATATCCTATGTCCTGAGCGGACTATTCATCTTCGACACCCTCAATCTGTAAAGCAGATTTCTATTAATCTTAAAGATTCGGATTCCAGCTTGGTTGCATCTTTATATTCTTTAAATCCTCGTGATGACGATAATGATGATGAGGAAGATATAATTTCTCTTATTCACGTTGTTCGTGAATTCTCCGACATATTTGAGCCCGTTTTAGGATTGCCACCTAAGCGAGCAATTGAGTTCAGAATTAATCTTATCCCTAGAGCTCAACCTATTACTCGTCCTCCTTATCGTATGTCCAATAAAGAAAATGATGAGATGCGTAAACAATTATCCGAATTGGATATGAAGCAATTTATTCGCTCTAGTTCCTCGCCTTGGGGAGCTTCAGCTATTTTTGTGAAGAAATCCGATGGTACGCTTAGGCTTTGCGTTGATTACCGCAAGCTTAATGATCTTACTATCAAAAATAAATATCCTTTACCTCAGATTGATGATCTATTCGATCAACTTAGTGGTGCTAGAGTCTTTTCACAATTAGACTTAGCTACTGGATTTCATCAGCTTCGTATTGCAGAGGATAGCATTCCTTTGACATCGTTTCGTACTCGTTATGGATCTTATAAATGGCTTATTATGCCATTTGGTCTAACGAATGCTCCGACTTATTTCGTTGACCTTATGAATAGAGTTTTCAAAGACTTCCTCGACCGATTTGTTCTCATCTTTATTGATGATATTCTTGTGTATTCAAAAACCGAGGAGGAGCATGAAAAGCATCTTCGGATTATGTTGGAAACTCTTAGGAGTAATCAATTAAAGGCAAAGTTTTCTAAATGCCACTTTTGGCAATCTTGTGTGAAGTTTCTCGGTCATATTATTTCCAAATTCGGAATTTCAGTAGATCCTTCAAAGATTGAAGCGATTCAAGATTGAAAGAGACCGGAGAGTGTGACAGAGATTCGTAGTTTCCTTGGATTGGCAGGTTATTACCGCCGTTTTATCAAAGACTTTTCTAAGATTTCTATGCCTCTCACTAGCTTAACGAAGAAAGGTGTTAAATACATTTGGTCGGACAAATGTGAAACTTCTTTTCAGAAATTAAAAGAACTCCTCTCTGATGCTCCTATTCTTGTTATTCCAGAGGGGAATCAAGATTTCGTTGTTTATATCGATGCTAGTCGCGTTGGTTTGGGTGTCGTTCTTATGCAAAAAAAATGTGTTATTGATTATGCTTCAACGCAATTAAAGCCGGCCGAGACTAGATATGCCACACATGATTTAGAACTCACGACTATTGTTTTCGCCCTTCGAATTTGGCGTCATTACCATTTAGGAGAGAAATTTGTTCTATATACCGATCATAAGTCCTTGAAGTATTTATTCTCTCAAAAGGAACTTAATTTGCGTCAACAGCGTTGGCTCGAATTTCTTGCACCATATGATCTTGATATTCTTTATACACCCGGTAAGGGTAATCGTGTCGCCGATGCTCTTAGCCGAAAACAACAAGCTGTTGTTTCTATGATGATATCCGAATGGAACGATCTCAAGATTTTATCCACTTGTGAGATTCAAGATCATGTTTCCGATTTATGTCCTTCTCTTGTTTTATGTAGCCTTGAGGCACATCCATCTCTTTTAGATTGCATTCTTGAAGCTCAAAGGCTAGATCCCGACTTGGATCTTCTTGGCCAAAATATTAAGGATAAAATTGATAATGAAGGTTTGAAAAACTTTGATATTGATTCTCGTGGCGGCATTCGGAAATTTGGTAGACTTATCGTGCCAAATATTTGTGATCTTCGAAAAGATATTTTAGAAGATTCTCATCATTCTAAATTTACCATTCATCCCGGTAGTAGTAAAATGTACGCGGATATGAAGCGGCTTTATTATTGAGAGGGAATGAAATCTGATATTGCTAACTTTGTTAAGCGTTGCATGACTTGCCAACTCGTTAAGGCCGAACATCAAAGGCCCGGTGGGTTATTGCAACCTTTGGAGATTCCAATTTGGAAGTGGGACCAAATTTCCATGGATTTTGTTGATGGCCTTCCCCGTTCTCGTTGGGGTCATGATAGCTTATGGGTGATTGTTGATAGACTTACTAAATCTGCCCATTTTATTCCCGTTCGGTCTAACCGAACCGTTCCTCTTTTGGCCAAACTCTTTGTTAAAGAGATTGTTAAATTACATGGAGTTCCTACTTCTATTTTTAGTGATCGTGATCCATTGTTTACTAGTGGATTTTGGAAGAGTCTTCAAAAAGCTTTGGGAACGAAGCTTAATTTTAGCACCGCTTATCATCCTCAGTCCGATGGACAAACCGAGCGTGTGAACCAAACTCTTGAAGATCTTCTTCGTGCATGTGTTCTTGATTTTGGTGGAAGTTGGGAAGATCATATTTCACTTGTTGAATTTTCCTATAATAATAGCTTCCAATCTAGTATTGGTATGGCACCTTTTGAGGCACTCTATGGAAGGCCATGCCGATCTCCTTCTTGTTGGCTTGAGGCCGGCGAGAAGCTGGTCTTAGGTCCAGATTTTATTCGTGATTCCACAGAAAAGATTGACCTTATTCGTCATAGGATGAAAGAAGCGCAGAGTAGACAAAAATCCTATGCCGATAACTGAAGAAGGAAATTAGAATTTTCTGTGGGAGATCTTGTGTTCATTCGTGTGTCACCTATGAAAGGTGTTGTACGTTTCAGTCGATCGGGAAAGTTAGCGCCTCGATATATTGGGCCCTTTTCTATCACTGAACGTATTGATTCCATGGCTTATCGCCTATCATTACCGGCTCAGTTTTCTGCAATGCATGACGTGTTTCACGTTTCTCAATTACGGAAGTGCCTTCGAGATTCCGATTCTATCCTTGAGCCCGGTGTTGTGGAAGAGATTGAAGTTTCGCCTAATTTAACTTATGAGCAGCATCCTGTTCGTATTATTGCTTCGGAAGTCAAACGACTTCGAAATAAGGATGTTCCGCTTGTGAAAGTTCAATGGTCTTCAAATCCTAAGGATTGTTCTTGGGAGTCTAGAGAGTTCATCGAGCGATCACATCCGGACTTGCTTTCCCGTGCTCTTTAAGGTGAACCTTTTATTTCAAATTTCTTTTGTGTTGAATATGCTTTTATGGTGTTACTTTATAGTTTCTTCTTAAATATTGCGAGGACGCAATTTCTTTAAGGAGGGGAGTCTGTAACAACCCGCATATTTATCGATTTTTATATTTAAATATTTTATCGATACTCGGAATTTGGTCCGAAAAACTACTTTTTGCATATGGTCGAATAAGGACTCGGGGCCACTCTCATTGAGTTTAAAATGACGTTTGCAATCTTTTTAAGTGTAAACTTCGATATGTTTGGAGTTAGTCAAGTTTTGCTACTTTTTCACTTTGGGTTTGGGTTTGGGTTCAGCCCTATGTTTAACTTATACTCAAATCTGAACCACTCCTCCCCATTCACTCTCACTTCCTCCTCTTTTCAGTTCTAAAGCATCAATGGTGGGAGAGATGGGAAATTAAAACTCCAAGCCCTAGTTTTCTTTTGCAAATCAAACTCTAGCTCCAAACTAATAGAAGAACCCATTGGTAAGCTTCTCTTCTTCTTCTCCAACCCATCCTCTTATCAATTTCAGAAATTCCTAAACCTAACTTTGGGAATGTTCTTCTTTTAAAGCTTAGAATCAAGCTTCTTGAGTTGGGTTTGAAGAGTGGTTGATTCTTCTTTGCTTCCAAGCTTATTCTTCAATCGTTTGGGTTCAAATGTGAGATTTTTATCTCACATCTTTATCTATAATTATCTTCGATGGTTAGGTATGAATTCCTAACACTTATTCTTGTGCAATTGATTTTGGTTTGGATTGATTTGGTGTATATTCCAATTTTTGGTGTTTGAAATCAAAATCTATGAAAATCCTATTATGGATATTTGGACATTGATATTTGAGGCGTATCGAAGAGCCGTTAAGGCTGCGTTGTCGCTCGACGTAATTCCTTAGTCGTCGTCGCTCGATCGATCGCTTTCGGTATCCGTTTGGCCATTTTTGGCCTAGGTTCAGGGAATGCCCTGAACCCTTCATTTATACGTCTGAAACGTAAGATTCAGACGTCTGAATATTGTTCTGGGAAGATTTCTATTCCCAGATTCAGACGTCTGAATATATGGTTTCAGACGCCTGAATTGGTTCATTTGGAACCAGAAAGGAAATAGGCTAAAAAGTGACTATTTCAGACATCTGGATTCAAGAATTCAGACGTCTGAATTCTGTCTTTGGAAAATATTTATTTTCCAGATTCAGACGTCTGAATCCTTGATTTCAGACGTCTGAAACTGCACTCTTTTTGCCTATTTGCCTATTCGCTTGAGAATTCCAACCTTAATCGATTCGTGTTGATTCCCTTTTGTTATTATCACTTATTGATGACATTTTCTTCGTGATTTTGGGAATATCCATTTTAATGGATTCGGTATCGATCTCTTTGGATTTTATTCACGTCTTCGAATATGAATTTTAGTGATTGATTGTTCCTACAATCTTCTTTGTGATTTTTCACTTTAAAAATATAAAGGTTTTCTATACTAGTAGTAAATATCAAAAATTCTTTCATCAAAACGATTTCAACACTATTTTATTACAAAGCTCGTTTCTTAAACCGTTTTCCAATCTATTAGTATATACAAACCTTTACCTCACTCGTATGAGAAATCTAATTAAACGGCTTAGTAAAACGAGTGGTATGAAACGCTTGCGTTTACTTCGTCGGTTAATTCTTGGACTTGTTCGATTGAATCTCTTGTGACAATTTTCTAGTGGAGATCTACAATTTGTTCGTAAATATTTAAGTTAAGCTAGTGGTTATGGGACATGAAGCTAAGCTCATATATTTACTAGCTTACTGTAATTGACACTTCTCTTTGATCATGACGATCATTTTAAGATTTAGACTAGCAATTGTGCGATGTCTCTTTGTTTTGGTGTGATTTCGACTCACACATGTGGGGTAGCTCCCCATGGTCTTCGGGCCATTCGTGTGTCAAAAATTAATGGCTAGCTACCATGAGATAGCTTCTCGTTCCTGTGATACATATGTTGGTGAGTTTTAATGCTCCCGTTCGTGTGATAGGCCTCCCCCCCTTTTTGTGATTTCTGGATTTCGTGTGTTGAATTCTGGAATTTATGCTTCACCAATTTTAGTGATTTTCATTGATATGATTTGTCAATTTTTGTGCATTGGTGAATTCGTGTGTCATTGACTTGTTGTGAATAAAAGTTTTGGGTATGAAACCCTTTTTGGATCTTTGTGAAGATTTTTGTGATATTGATTAATCTCATGTTGAGTTTCAATTTCATACTTATAGTAGTATGCCATTATGGTTATCATGTGTTTAGTCATATCTCTTATTCTATATCGTTTCATCTGATATTTATAGTTAGACTGATCCGTTTATTATTTTCTTATTAAATAATACTCGGGTCAGACCGAGATGTTACAGGTGCTTCAGCTTGACTTCTCACCGGGGATTGATTTCTCTGACTTTTGGTTAACTACTTAGATTAGTAGTTTATTTTGTTGTATACACTTGAGATATGGACTCATAGTTGTATTCTTTTGTATAGCACGTGTTGCTATTCTTTTGTATTATTGTGGATCTTTTGACCACTACTCTGATATACACTTTCATGTGTTAGTTATATATTCATATCTTCTTCCGCCTTTGTGATATGAATTATCTGTGACTGATTTGTGTTATGCTTATTCCTATATTTGTTTCCGAAGATTATTATAGCCACTGTGTAGTAGCTTTGTGTCTGTATCGGTATGTCGGATTTCCTCTTGAAATAAAATGCATGTTATACTATCTGACATATCGGTGCTCGTGCAAAGCAATTACACGGATGGTCGCTCCTCAATAGCCTTATTCTCCGTGCTAGTTGACAGCATTACACCGTAGTGTTCTTGGCTAGCATGGGTATAGAGGTGGGGCGTCACAAAATTTTTGATAATTTTAATTTTTTTAAAGTAAATTAAAAACAAACAACCTAGATGAATTGTGTTTGATCAAAGCTAGGTAGTTTCAAAAGGTAAATTTTGATTTGGTTGCATAATATTTCTGGGATAAGGATGTGAAGTTTTAAAATTTGAAGTGTTGTATAACAGCCTGCACCTCACTTAACGCAGATAATGTTCCCAATTTAGTCACCTCCGTCTCATAGGCCAAGCCAAGGTAAGGGGTTTTGTTCCTCAAAAGGCTTCGATGTTATTATGAGGTGAAGACTTTGGTATATAAGCACCCACTTCATAGTGTATTTCCACGATGTGGGACTATTATTCCCATTTTGATGGAGTGTTACAATCTCCCTCCTTAGAGCCCAATGCCCTTGTTGGTTCATGAACACAACACCACCCAGGTGTCATTTGGTCCTCTATTTCAGGCCTGTAAATTAGACCCAAGATGTTTTTTAAGCCTAGGCATATTTTTGTTCTTGAACTGTTGCAAATATGGCCTGAGTCCATGTTTGAGACAGCGTAACTTTTTCATTTCCAGTCGAATTTAATCGATTCTTTTTTTGTTTGAAAGATGAATTTTCTACTATGTGCACAACAATTTTTAGTTCAATCATAGGTCGTTTGGCTACCTGTTTCATGTCTGAAAGTTGAACCCAGCGAAGATTTCAGACCTGGGTATTGTGTTGCCAATGCATTTTTATGTTCTTTTTCCGTCCGACATTTGACTTTTACTTCATGTTTTTGTGATTGGGAATTCGAAGAAATAGGAAAAGTGGGAACTCAGTGACCCTCTTTATTGCAATAACAACAAATAATAGGCTTAGGGCAGTCACAGATCATACGGTCAGAAGAACCACAATTGAAACACCCTTTCGAGTAGGAAGTGCTCCACTAGGCTTAGAACTAGGACTGGATCCAACGGGCTTCTTCTTCTTAGAGGGGAAAAACTATAAAGCAACTCAAATCTCAAAGATAGAACTCATAAGAGTTCAAATTCCCATAAGGTAATCGCCGTATATATATAATATCCCAAATGACTCGAATAGCTAATAATAAAAAGGAGATACACTTCGGAAATCACAAACATCAATGAAAACATATTAAAATTTTGCACGTGTATATGGCCGAAGCATACCAAGTACTGCTCTCTCTTAAATAAGGCGCCACGTCTCTTAGACAAACGTCTCGCAGGGCAATATCTCGAAGGGCAAATATGCCTCTTAGACAATCATCTAAGGACAAAATTCTGAAGGACAACTCAAATCTTAAAGGCTCGCATCCGAACGGCGTATATATGTCTTCCGGTCAGTTTATGGAGTTATTTAAGAGCACTTAGCCTCCAGCTCCTACTCGAGCATCTCCTCCATGCAAGACAGCCTTTGCACGCTTATGTAGTAATTTTCTCTCAATTCCGACAACGAAATGCTTTGATACCGAGCTGTGATGCCCCACCCCAAGACCCACATTAACAAAGAGTATTACTGGGTAATACTGTCTGCTAATGCGAAGAATTGGGCTGGTTAGCAGCGACTATCTATAGCCTTGTCTTAAATATCTATTGAATACATCGACAAATGCTATATTTTTTTTCTATCTCAAGAGGATCCACATATCCAATAAATACATAATACAAAGCCATAGATAGCTATAGGATCTATCAGAACAAAATACAACAATTCAAATGCAAAACTCATCATAGAATAGTAAATCATAACATATATATACATATATATACACAGATACATCACAGAGTATACAAAATGATACATGTCAAGTGGTATAGTAACCACAATATACAAGCGAGTCAAAAGAATATGCATATCAGAGAAGAAAGCAAAAAGGACTACAAAAAAAGATATAACAAAACGAGCTAGCAGAATAGTCCATGCGGAAGCAAAATAGGCTAAGTCCAAAAGTCAGACGGAAAAAGAACATAAAAATGTATTGGCAAAATAATACCCAAGTCTGAAATCTTCTCTAGATTCAACTTTCATACATGAAACAGGTGGCCAAACAACCTCTGATTGAAGTAAAAATCTGTGTGCATAAAGTAGAAAACTTCGGTTTTCAAACAAAAAAAAATCAATGAATTCTGACTGGAAATAAAAAAAACTACGATGTCTCAAACATGGACTCGGGCCATGTTTGCAACAGTTCAAAAAAACCAAAAATGTACAGGCCTTAAAACCATCTCGAGTTCAACTTCCAAGCATGGAACAGAGAACCAAATTACCTCAAATTGAGCTGAAAATTGGTATGCATGTAATAGAATACTTCAGATTCTTCTTATAAGAAGTGACAATGTATTCAAGACCATACTTAGATAAGGCCTCGAATGATGAAACACACTCAGAGATGGAGGACTTCCCTTATTATAGAGAATAAATAGATTTTATAACTTAAAATAATTTAAAAATAGGGGTTTTTGGGCTCAAGGAAAAAGTTAGAGAAAAATTTAGTTTCAGGGACAAGAAGTTTGTTTTTTAGACTGAAGGAAATCTTTTAGTGTAAATCACAGAATGATAGTTGTAACTATCATTTTCAGTTTACACTAAAAGTGTCCTTAAGATTAAAAAGAAAACTTGTTGTCCCTTAGACTAAATTTTTTTGCAACTTCTTCCTTATGCCTATTTACCTGTTAAAAATATTATATAATAATTATTTTAAATGCCAATTTATTTTAAAAATTATTTCAAAATTGTTCGGAAAAATCCATGCTCAAAATTAAAGAAATAACTCAAACTGTCATTCAAATTCAATTCAAATTCAATTGAAATTTGAATTTCAAATTCATCAAAACTTGGCTAGCTTATTGATGGGAATCATAGCCTTAAAACATTTCATTAAAATATAGTTTGAGATTGGGTTTGTATGTAATCTCTTCTTTTGGGTTTCCATGCCTCTATTTTGATTTTTTTTATAGGTTCGTGAAGCCAAATCCATCTCAAGCTCTCTCCTTTCAGCACAAATCCGGGTTTACTAAAAACCTTTAATTTACAAAAATACACTATTTTTATAAATAAATGAATAAAACCTTATTTTTAACTCTTTAAATTCAACAAAAATATTACTCTTTCTTAGAAAAATATTACAAACCATTTTAAACTCAAATTTATACTCAAAATATATTTTTAAACAAAATTACACCTTTTTATTTAAGTAAACCACCTTTAAAAATCAAATACTTTTCCTTTAAAAATTATTAAAAGAAGTAACTGGCAATTATTAATAAAATTATTGCATTTTCACTAAATAAAAATCATTTTCCATTCATTATTAATCTCAAACAAATAAAATAAAGTTTTTAAACTTTATTTTCACAATTTTATTTCCAAAATTCATCGTTTATTTTAAATAAACAATTTAATTCACCAATTTATTTTAATTCACAATATTAAATCATAACTACCGTTATAATTCAATATTGACAGGTAATCTCCAAACCAGAGTTGTTACAAACCCCCCCCTTATAAAAATCACGTCCTCCCAATTTCTAGAGAAGAGTTTGTGTTCAAAAAAATTATTTCATCATTCAAAGAAAAGATAGACAAGCTCAAGATCAAAATTTCTCATTCTCCGCCCAAGATGAAAGAAGAACTAGATAAAATTGCTCGGTAAATTCTAAGATTTCCTGAATATTTGTCGGGATTAGCGAACTAATCTTCGAGCAATTTCTCATGATTTCAAAGGCATCTCCCCTTCGAAATAAGAAATCAAAGCAGAAAGCTACCCAAAAATCATTCGAAGGAGATTGATTTCACAAAAGTTTCTTAAATATATTTGGGATTTAGCATTGCTTCATCTGAACTCCAAACAACAAGATGATGAATTTCCGTGTGTCACTACGAAAAAGCCATACTGATACTAAGATAGCAAAAATTGAGAAAAGAAACCCCGATGAGAGGTGGTTACTTCAACGGTCACTAAACTAAAATGACCTCAAAATGCAAGTCATTAGATTATTGCACTAAGATAAAGTAAACACAAGGAACCAAAATAGATAAACATTTTAATTCACAATCAAAATTTCTTAGAGTTTTAAAACTTATTATATTCAGAACCATAATCACAATTTTCAATATTTGAAACTCTTTAATATGGCACCTTATAGTAGTAAATACATTTAGACTTATATCCTCTCTTATAACAAGATTAAATTTCCAATAGAGTTTTATAGATCCATGTTACTAAATTCTCAAGATAAAGTTTAAAATTTTTAACACTCTTTATTTTCTAACACCCAAAAATTTCAAAACAAGCTTCATCCTCATCATGAATAACTCAATTTAAAAAATTCAATAAACATTTACTTTTCAAACAAAGTATTATCTCATCTAAAATATACCATTTCTACAATAAAACATAACTATATTCAAACTCATAAATTTCAATTATCAAAATGGCATTGCCTCGCCATTGGTTTATAATGAACAACCCTATCGATTGACTGCAGAGTTGACCAAATGATTAAAAATGTCTCGCCACTAATCAAGCCCAATATGGTTCAACGGCTGCACATGTCGTCGAAAGTAAAATTTAATTCTCAAACCATTTTAATTTATTATCAACTTAGTTTAAATTAAGATTTAATTTACCATGTATGATTGTATCATCTCAATGTTTAGGAAATTCGTATCGATAGCATTGACTAAACACATTGACTAGAATTCTTCAAGCACTCGATGGACAACCCAACATAAAACCATTTTCTATAAAAGAAAATATCTCATATAAAACACTCAAAATATTCTTTGTTTATCCCAAAAATAAAATCCAATTTATCTTAGAAATATATCTTATATTTTTGAAAAATTTGAAACTTAATTTATTGCTTATTCTAAAAATTAGGGAACACAAGTTGAGAACATCGAGATATTCCCAGAATACTCGTTCCTTAAGATTGATAAAATAGACTACAGCGTTCGTCAATCCCAACGGTATAACGAATTACTCACAAAAACTATACGAGTGTGGAATGCGGTAAGAGGAACGCTATCCTTCACAACTCGTGGCTAATGAAAATTGGTGTAGGGTCAAGCCGAGGAATGCCCCTAACACCACCTCAATATATTAAAAAGAGATCGATAAGATATAAGAGTATTAGCAAGATATTTTCTTGAAGGAGAAGAAAAACACAAACAACACATCATTACTTCGAGTGAAGTAATGTCGCAAAGCCTATCAACAAATGAGTACACAAAGAGGATATCTCAAAAGAAGCATGAATGACAATATCAGTTAAATTCAGTAAATAACCTCATTTCCTTATTGGACATCCTTGTGGAAGGATGACCGAAAGGCTAAGAACTGGGAATGAGGTCAGTATAATACTTGATTGGCCGATGGGGTGTCAAACCCAAACGGACTAACAGAAATCAACGAAGTCATAGTGTCTAGATTTCGAGATATATCGTCAACATCTCGATACTCAAGAGTGAATACAGAGACTTTGGAATCATCATTAACATTCCAAAGAATAAGAGAAAACTAATAACCTAAATTAGGATACAAAAATATAGTATCCTATGAATCACAGAATATGGCTTGATAATATGCAAGCCACTCCATCTCAAATCATTTGAAACTCTAGGACAAAAATCTAGATAGAAAATATCGTGCTAACCAGCACGAAAGATAAGATACAAGAAATAAATCCCAAAATTCTCATACATCATGCTAAATATTGTAGATCCCCTCAATAATATTCTCAATCCTCACAAAAGAACAAGACAAGATCATCCAAAATCATCAACAAACTCCTCCGATACGGATGAGTGCTACGCGCCCGTATCGAAGAGGACTCGAATAAAACAATCACGATTAGGATTACTCCTAAGATAAGATATCATCAATTCAATTTTTGGAATACTATGGAATAAAATATATTCTTAGACAGATCCCAAACTCCTATCTCGGAGGACACGATAAGGTAAAGGAAACGATGATTGAGGGATTCGTACATTCATACTATACTTGGATGTATCATAATATATGCTTTTGTTCTGCATTTATCATATTTTGTTCTGAACCTGGCTTTTATACCAAGCTGTGATGCCCCATCCCAAGACCTACATTAACAAAGATTATTACTGGGTAATACTGTCTGCTAATTTAGAGAATATGGCTTGATAGGAGCGACCATCTATAGCCTTGTCTTAAATATCTATTGAATACGTCGATAATGCCATATTTTTTTCAAGTGGATCGACATGTCTAATAAATACTTAATACAAATCCATAGATGGCTACAGGATCTATCAAAACAAAATACAATAACTTGAATGCAAAAACATCACGAAACAGTAGATCATCACACACACACACACACACACACACACATATACAGACACATCACAGAGCATACAAAATGATACAGGTCAAGTGGTATAGCAACCACAATATACAAGCGAGTCAAAAGAATATACATATCAAAGTAGCAAACCAAAAAGTACTACACAAAAAGCTACAACAAAAAGAGCTAGCAGAATAGAGTCCATACGGAAGCAAAGTAGGCTAAGTCCAAATATACCTAACCTGAAACACCTCAGTTTGACTCGAGTATAAAATACATGGGCCAGTCTAGGTAAACAAATCAGTTAATAAGGATAAGCAATAATATGAGCATACAGATAATGTGATAATATTCTCAAGTGAGAAGAGACAATTAAAGTTTATGATTACATCAAGTGATAATATGGTATCACTACGCAAACATATAATCTCAAAAGAGATAAAATAACCCAAAAACACTAAAAGTAGTGATCCTCGTATCATCGGCATTCATAAAACATCAAATATGGTTTAGGGGAAAACCTAATCCCGCCATCTTGGCAAACCCAAAACATGCATAAAAAGATCCCATCTCAAACATGCCATAAGGCAAATATATCTCCAAAGAGGAGAATAAGATCTTAAGTAAACGCCAAAAGGAAAATCTCATATAATGCTAGTGTAGGAAATTCAAATCTCAAAAATAGAACTCCCAAGAGTTCAAATTCCAGAAAGGTAATCGCCACAAACATATGTCGAATGGTTCACAGGACCAATTCTGGAAAAGGGCGATACAGTAGGAAAATCGCAAACATCAATGAAATCATCTCGAAGATATAGCACGCGCTTATGGCCAATGCCCATCAAGTACTTCTCTCTCAAAATAAGACGTCAATTGCGACGTCCCGTAAATCCGTAACCTTTGAATCGACAATAAACCACACACATCCGACCTAAAAAGCACAGATTGACGGAAAGTCAAGAGAAAGAAAAGAAGAGAGAAGAAGAGAAGAGAAGAAAGAGAGAAGATAGAACCAAACCGAACTATACAGAATCTCACATCACAACGGCAAACATATAATATCATATCAATGATCTTTACAAAACAAAAACTGCATATACATACATAAATCAAAGTATAATAATCAATCAACACTTATCGGCCTGAACAGTTATAATAACATGTCCTCACAATTGCCGATAATATACAACAACTAAGCACAGCGGATAATCAAAACAGATACGTGTACATGAAAATGAAGATCTCCAGCTCCCCTACTGAAGCTCCAAAAGCACCAAATCTAAACCTGTAAATATACACGGTCTGACCCGAGCATTGAAAGGGAAGAACGGCCGGATCAGTCTGGTAAACCAGTGTAAGAAACATACTCAACTGAATTTATTAAATTACCAAACTTTTCCTTTATCAAAACAAAATTATCTCGTAAGACAAGCCCACACATAAACACGGACATGTTTTTACCTTACGATAACTAAAACATTTCATATCAAATTCTCTTATATTACACTAGTGTCTAGTATATACAAATAATATTAATCATATTTGAAATGGTTACCTATATAACATTTCGAGACTATTCATTACGCCAATACAAACAAAATTGCAGCTCGTAGTGGGATATGGATTTCCATACAAATGACCAGGTGAAGGGACTACCTTCTGATGGGTACACCTCTAGATGGATGCCCAGAGGAACAGAACATCTACCCTCTACCAACACAAGACCGACCCACCTCTATAACTAGATGGTATCGAATATTTCATCCTACGGTCGTTACCGACCTTTACTGAGGGCTCTCTAAGGATACAAATCACAATAATCAGATATACGACGTCATAACGTGAAAAGATATATCTAGAAGATGATGATCGTACCCTACTTGGGAGCGATCCACTTAGCCTTGCTGCATCTAACTCTGTTTTGGTCATTTTCGGTTGACGAGGCCTGAGATAATGATTACCTTTCACATATCACATATCAAACCACTTTGAATGCCACACGGCCATTTCCGTTGACTACTAATTGCCTTCCACAAAAATACAACCCTTAAGCTCATACGTCTCAAGGAGGGTGTTAAGCTAAGAGAAGTTGCCTTCTCTGCCACCACTGATGTACGTTTGTAAAATCCAATGTACTTCATTTTTAGAAATGCAATGCCAGACAAACATCCATACAAGTTGTCCAGGAACAGGACAAACCGAAGGTACTATCCTACCACATCCTATCAGGAAATCCCTAGGATTAGTAGCGAACAGTCATTGCATTGGATATTCCATAATGAAGAGACTACTATGTATATTGGGATTTTAACCCCAAACGATCAACAAGCAGTCCCCCACCATAAAAATCCTGAATATCAACATCATCGGCCAACCTGCACAATCGAACACATATACGTTGATCTGAAGTAGTTTTTAGATAAATTTCCTCTCGGTCTCTTCGCACCAACAACTTAAAAGCATTTCTCAACCTCACACAGAAACTAAGTCTCATAGACTTATCACGTCTCCAAATTTCAACTTGTTATCCTTCGGCCAAGAAGGAAGCTCGATAGATTAGAGTAATACTGCGCATTATACGAATCAACATCCTCAACACAAACGATAATCAAGCCTACACAGAAGGCTACGTACTAAAGTGATCAAGTCGAGGAACTAAAATAACCAAATTTGATAGTCGATTATTTAACTATCAAAGCAAAAAAAAAAATATTTAGCACCATATGCAATCACAAGGCCCTTTTAATTAATCTTTTATTAGTTACATCACTTGCCAAATATTCACTTCAAATTATCTTTTAAAAGGATATATTCTCAAAATTATTTCAACTTCTATATTGGAAAACATTTCCATATACTTATTTAATAATAAGTGATTTACAGATCTCTTTATTTCCAATACTTAGAAAATATTACATATACTTAAATCAGGATTAAGTATATATTTTATTCTTTAAAGCAAAACATTCTCTTAAACACATTTATTTGGGTCAAAACGAATGTTGCGTAAAATAACGTTACGATAACCCAAAATCATTAGCATGGGGAATAGAAAATCAGATAGATATATAAATCCCATATACTATACAAAACATCTCCTTTCGAAAATCATTTACTATAACAACAATGTTATAGTCCATCATTTCCTTACTTCTCGAAAATGTCTATTTCAACAATGAATGTTGAAATCTATGCATTCGATACTAACACATTTTAAAACATCTTAAAAATCATTTAACCTATTTAAAATATCACTTTCAAAACATTTATTTAAATTTAAAAGATTATTCACTGTCCAAAATCATGAATATAATTCATTTACTAAATCCAACAATTTTACACATTTATTAAAGGATTATCCACTGTCTACAATTGTGGATGAAATTTCTTTAATGGGCTTCCATATTTAATTTATCAAAATAAGTTGATTTCAGAATTATAAAACAATGTTTATAAATTCCATTTAAATATTTTATAAAAACTTCCACTTATAAAATTCCTTACACCAATTCTATATATAAATCATTTACATGCCAAAATCAAAATTATAAGTTAATTTCTTATAAATCATTTATTTACAAATTCATATTTTTATAACATAATCAATTCATAAATCTACAAATCTTATTTACTTATAAAACCCAATTGTAACTTCATTTTAATACTTATAAAACTCCTTTATTATTTCATCACTTTTGATTTATAAAATATCAATTTTATAAATCTTATATATAAACCGTTTATAATAAATCAAAAATCTCAATTTAACTATTTTATAGAATAAATCAACTTCATATTTCAAAAATCATGTTCTGATTATATTTCACAATATCATAATTTTTATGACATAAAAATTATAACTCATTATTTATTTAAAATAAATCCATTTCCTTAACAAATAAAAATTTAATAGAACATCTATTTTCAAAATCACTTGAAAATCCTTTTTAATTCGAAATCACCACTTTAATATTTTTAAATTACGAAAAATAGGCCCAATGCTTCAATATCACTAAATATATCAATCACAGCATCCAAAACATCATATATCATATGATAACCGCATATATATCCATATCTGCAAATAAATCAATACTGATGAGGAATCCAGTTGGATTCCTCCAACCTGTCACGGCAACAAATATACATATTAGAATATGTGTACAATGTCCGTTTCGAGGCAGACGCGCGTACAAATGGTCATCCGCTCATACGTGGGAACACATAAGGTCTCATCTGCTCCAATAGGCAGGAATATATCCAAATTCAAATCAATATATAGATAATATATCATATATCATTCAAACAATCATAAATCATCATAAATAATATTTATTCTCACTTATATAAAAATATCAGTGAGGCAGAAAGAGTGAATTGTACTCATATTGGTTCCAATAGTAGTTTCAGTGTTTTATTCTGAATAAAATTAAACAGCCGTTTAATTTTATCTAAAATTTACACAAGCTCCAATCAACTCCAAACCAGCTCTAAAATGTAGTGCTCATCAATATGGACCCAACGCAATTCGTTTCGTCAAAAACAGACCTCGTATAAAGAAGTTATAGCATTATAAAGATTATACAAATTAATATAAAAATAAATTATAATTTTCTTTTTAATTAATTTATTTAAACATAGCTTTCAATCTGGCCACATGTTCATGCATCTGCAAATCGTGGCCGTCCTTATTTTTCTTCCTCACAGGCACCTACAGGTCAAAGAGCCCATTCGCTCACGTTCGATTTCTGATGTCGCACCTCCACGACTCGACTGGAGCACGATCGAACATCGCCAATCCACTTGCCTACCCATGACACGCCATCATCCAAAGACCAGCCTCACCTACTGCCGCCATCGACAAGAAAAACACCTCCAAAGTCATGATGTTCACGGCCAGATCCACGACAGTCCACTACAAAATTTTTGATCACAACTGTTGGATACGAAGGTCTCGTTACGCACTTTGATTTTGTAGTTGAAGCTTTTTCGTATAGATTGATGGATTGGAAGATAATAGAGAAGGAATTTCGAGCATTTATGGACATTGAAACGTAAACGGCAGCTTACACTAGTTCTTTAGGATTTTGTGAAAAATGAAGAAAAATGTGGCCTTTTATAGAAAATTTACGCGTACTATTCATTCGGAAATTTTCCGAACTCCAATCGAAGCGTGCCGTCAGGCATTTAAATGTTTTACTCCTATTCCGAATACAATGGAATATATACCGAGAGCCAATTTGATCATATTTGGAAGATAGGTTTTCGAATCGACTTAATTAAATTTAAAATTTACTTAAACAAATTTCTACGTGTTTTAGCTTGCCCCGACTAAACCGTAAATCCGAATGACACGAAATTTGAAATCTTACAATGATATAACATTATGGATTCAATGAAACTGGTTTTTCGAAATCCGAGACTGTTTGAAAAATGACTACTTTTACACGTTAATTAAATATTAAAATATCCAATTTCTGTAATTTAACTTTTAAATCAATTTCAGAAGTTCTCTAACATCACTATAATTCAAATATATTTAATTCAACTTTATAAATCATTTTCATTCACATTAAATTCAAATTTCAATTATTTCTATAATTTCAAATATTAAATTAATAATTTAATTTTCCAATTAAATCATATGTTCAAAATATAAATTATTCAGCTTATAAAATTTACTTGTGAATATTTAAAATCAATTAAATATACGAATTTCAAATGACTGGAATTCTAGGTCGTTACATTACGTCTCTTAGACAAACGTCCCGAAGGAAAATAAATACGTCTCTTAGACAAACATCCCGAAGGACAAATACGTCGCATTGGACAAATACGTCTCTTAGAAAAATGTCCAAAGGACAAATGACCCGAAGGTCCAGTATTGGAAAATACGTCTCCTAGAAAAATGTGTCACAAACTTTCGGATAGGAACCTGAATGGTGTTAACGTGTATCCCATACCACACGTTCGCACTAAGCGGTTTACTAACCGCTGGTAAATTTCACACTCAAAGCAGTAAATTTTTACCTCATTTCAATGTTAAACTCGACTCGCATGTCAAAACGATCAAACGGACAAGTCGGCAATTAACCGATAAGATAAGCGCACATGTCTCATACCACATGTTTTACCAAACCATTTAATTCTCCTTCGCATTCGCTCGAATAGTACAAAAATGTGTATTTTATATATAAAATAATTTACTTGAGAAAACAAGCTTTTAATACTAATTTTGAAAACCATATTTGAAAATTCCCTTATTATGGAGAATATATAGTTCTATATTTGAAAATACTTTAAAAATATCATATAATAATAATTTAAAATGCCCATTTATTTTAAAGATTATTTCAAAACGGTTTGGATAAATCCATGGTCGAAAATGAATAAAAACCAAAGAAATCACTCAAATCGATATTCGAATTCAACTCAAATTAAACTCAAATTTAATCAAAAATTTGAATTTAAAATCTCCAAAATTTGGCTAGTCTATTAATAGACATCGTGGCTTCAAAACATTTCAGAAATATCATAAAAACATGAAGCAAAAGTCAAAAGTCGAACGGAAAAAAAAAACTTAAAAATGCATCGGCAACACAATACCCAGGTCTGAAATCTTCTTTGGGTTCAACTTTCAAATATTAAACAGGTTGACAAATGACCTTTGATTGAACTAAAAATTGATGTGCACATAGTAGAAAACTTCGAGTTTCAAACAAAAAAAGAATCAATGAATTCCGAATGGAAATGAAAAAGTTACACTGTCTCTAACATGGACTCAGGCCATGTTTGCAACAGTTCAAAAACAAAAATATGCCCAGGCCTAAAAACATACTGGGTCCAAATTACGGCCCTGAAACAGAGGACCAATGATATTGTATTAAGCTGAAAATTGGTATACATATAGTAGAAAACTTTATCTTTCAAACAAAAGAAGAATCAATGAATTCCGACTGAAAATGGAAAAGTTACACTCTCTCCAACATGGACTGAGACCATGTTTGCAACAGTTCAAAAACCAAAATATGCCCAGGCCGGAAAACCATCTTGGGTCCAACTTACAGGCCTGAAACAGAGAACCAAACTACCTCATACTGAGATAAAAATTTGTAAGCACATAGTAAAAAACTTTATCTTTCAAACAAAAAAAGAATAAATGAATTATGACTGAAAATGAAAAAGTTACACTGTCTCAAACATGGACTCAGGCCATGTTTGCAATAGTTCAAAAAAAACAGATGTATAGGCCTGAAAACCATCCCGGGTTCAACTTTCAAACGTGAAATAAAGGACCAAACTACCTTATATTGAACTAAAAATGGGTATGCATATAGTAGAAAACATTTTCTTTCAAACAAAAAAAGAATCGATGAATTTCAAGAAGAAATGAAAGAGATATGTTGTCTCAAACATGGACTCAAGCCATGTTTGCAGCAACTCAGAAAACAAAATGTGTACAGGCAAAAAATCTGAGTTTGCATTGATTTTGCAACAAAGTTTTTAGGTATCAGACGAAAGAGTTTTGCTATGAAATTTTGCACACCTATACTTCAATACATGAACTATCAATAGAAGAAAATATGGCAGCATTTCATTGTTGGAATTGAGAGGAAAAAACATGCAAAACAGCACCCAGACCCAGTTTCACAGAAAATTAAAATATCAACAAACTAATGCTATTTTTCAATGATTTTTGACAATTTGAAGTTTTGTTTTGCTATAATATGTAATTTAATCAACTCACCTTGCTGTAATTGTGAATATACCCGGATATTTGCTGAAAGATGGACGCTTTGGTGGAGGAATTGGCCTCTAGGAACCGTTAGAAGAGATATACAGTGCATGCAAAAAGAATAAACATTAGATTAGAAAATCCTCTTCTCAAACAAAGATTTGATGAAATAGAGATGGGTTGAAGTGAGATTACCTTTTAATTTACACTCTGGATTGAAAAAGGTTTCGGTTTGCATTGAAGAAATTGAGTTTCAAGCCTTGGATTGGAGAAAATGGAGTATGGGTTTCATTCTTCTTATTTTCTGGAAAGAGGAAGAAGGAGGTTGAGATAAAAAGAACATACAGGAACTTGTTTTCTTCTTTTCTTAAATCTGGTTAAATGCTAATGGGTCATTTGGACCCAAAATGAAGAAAAATTAAAATGGCCTAAGTTAATTATTTAACACTTAAACTAAAATGTGTTCACATCTACACTATTTTACAAAACAAATGCATTTTTCTTCCAATTTTTACATAAGAAAAATATGTAAACTTACACACTTATAAAATAAAATATTCTCCACTATATAAAAATATAAATTTATGCTTTTTTAAAAAATTGTTATTAAAAACCTTTAATTTACTAATATACACTATTTTCACAAATAAATAAATAAAACCTTATTTTTAACTTTTAAAATTCAACAAAAATATTTTTCTACGCATTTTAAACTCAAAATATATTTTTAAACTAAACTATATCTTTTTATTTAAATAACCACCTTTAAAAATCAAATACTTCCTTTAAAGTAATTGGCAATAATTAATAAAATTATTGCATTTTTACTAAATAAAAACCATTTTTCATTCATTATTAATCCCAAACAAATAAAATAAAGTTTCAAACTTTATTTTCAAAATTTTATTTTCAAAATTCATTTTCATTTCAAATAAACAATTTAATTCACTAATTTATTTTAAATCAAAATACTAAATTATAAACATCGTTATAATTCAATATTGACAGGTAATCTCCAAACCAGAGTTGTTACATGTTGTATTGAAATAGCCATAACTTTTGAATCCTTTCTCAAAATTGGTTTTATTTTACTTGGATTGAAATTTATTTTTGTAGGGAACAACTTTGTTATTTACCACTGCTCTAAAATTTGAAGTTTACTAGTGCTAAAATATGTTTAAAGACGAATCAACAAAACTGCCCCCACACTTGGATTTTTTGAGCTAAAAACGCTGTAATTGATCATAACTTTTAGTTCGCTTATCCCTTTTTAACAATTCAGCACTCCTTGAAAAGCTTAGATAATAAAGGAAAACTTTTATTTTGAGTGTTTTACAAAATCTTAAAGTTCGTTGAGTGAAAAACTATATTTAAATGAGTGGGCCTGCACTTTGAAATGTATTTTAGAACATATAATGTTGAGAAAAATCACAATAACTTTTGATCTATTTCACATTTCAAGATTCAAAAGATGTTTTGGAAAACTAATGGACTTTTCTACAATTTAACTTTTGAAAGCATTCAAATGTTTTATGTTTTTTTGACTTATTAAACTTAGACGGAAAGTAGCACATATAGAAATGTAAAATTGATCTTTTGCTATAGGAATGCAATAGTTCTTTTTATTTATAAACCTAGGCGGAAAGTTGCATATATAGAAATGTAGAGTTGATCATTTGCTATATCAAAGTTGCATACATGGTTTTGTTGAGCTAAGCATGGGCATATGAAGCCATTTTGGATCAGATTTTGGTGCAATTCGCTTTTTCTCACATGAAATGAAATAAACTTGCTTAAAATGCAAAGGTAATGTATGTTTTTATGCATATAATTATAGATGTATAATATTGCGTTGTTCCACCATGTTTCATGATGCCCCGTTATTGAGATGTATATATATTATGTGATGTTAATATATTATGATTTTCGAAACGCTCTCCGTAAAAGAAGACTCTATCGAAATATTCCAAAAATTTCAACACTTGAAAATTTTGCATATAATTATATCATATGCGAAAATGGAAAGTTCTTAAATGAGTAAATTTAAATTTATAGCATACAATAGGATAATGAAGAGGAAGTTTGGTCTTTGTTTAACGAAGCTACATAGAGAATTGAGTTAATTCTAAAGTGGATAAAAGAAGGTTAAGACAATGTTAGTATGTAGAAAGTTAGAATATATGAGTTGTGCATGACGTCTTCTCCATTGGAAATTGCAAGGACGCAATTTTCTTAAGGGGAAGGTTTGCAACAACCCAACTTTCTACATCGTTGCAACAAATAGATTTAATAATAATAAAATATTTGATTTCAATTTTAGGATAATTTTAATTTTTAAAATAATATTTTTTATTGCGTTAAAGATTATTTAACAAAGGTTTTGTCTAAATTGAATTAATTGATAAATTCCTTTTTAGAAAATAGATTGAACTTAAATAAAATAATTACAATAAATATAAAATAATTTTATATGCAAAATTTATATATGGTTGAACTAGATGAAAAATAATTTATTCGATGTTAATAAAATAAATAAATCAACAAAGATAAATAATTAATGAATTTAAATATTTTATATAATCTAGTGAAATATATTTTTGTAAATAGCTATTTCATTTAAATTGATAATGTATTCATAACTATTCAATAGAGTATTTATATATGTGAATAAAAGGGGATTAAATGTAAACAAAACTGTGATGCCCCATCTCGAGACCTACAATAACAAAGGATATTACAGAGTAATATCGTCTGCTATTGCAGAGAATATGGCTAGTTAAAAGCGATCATCCCTAATTTTATTTTAAGCGAGCATTAATATGTTGATTAATATGCTATATATATATATATATATATATTTCATCACAAGTGGAATCAACATATGCAATCCAGGCTTAAAACAAAACTACAGTGGCTATAACAATAATCCGAAGCAATATATAATACATATAAATCACAGATCATAGAATATACACTGCGGAATATAAATAAATATAAATTGATCATAACGAATAGATACAAAAGTCGACTAAAAAACTATGGTCATCGTGAACCACAGAGTATGCAGGTACAATATCCCATTGGTACAAATGTGGACAACGAATGAGTCTAAAATCGATATAAGGTACAACACTATACGAATATGTACACATATACAGAATGAAAGTAGAATGAATGATGAATAGACAACTGGAGTGAAGTCCTCTCTAGCACTATCAAATTGGAGCACCTAAAATATCTCAGTCTGACCTTATTATTATAAAATAATAAACGAGTCAGTCTAGACTATAATAAATGGGTTAAGCAAGACAACTAATATATGAAGTGATATAAATCTTAAATATTAACTTAAATCCAGGAATAGGCTAACAACAAGAATGCTTCAATAAACTCCAAGTGTGTAATTATCAAATATCAAAACCCAAAATAACTTCTAAAAGCAAAACCCCCAAAATCATTTGATGACAACTCGAATAGCATCGAATCTGGAAATCATAATAGAAATATAGAAAAAACATATAAAAATAGGGGAAGGCACCAAAACACCAATATTAGTGAAATAAATTCATCTATATGCATGTAACTCCAAGATAGACATATAAGTTTGTAAATAGTAAGACAGTTATGAGGCCTATAAACACCAAGATAGGAACAAGTCCTAAAATCTCCGAAATAGGTATGAGACCAATAAACATCAAGATAGGTACGAGACTTGTAAATGCCAAGATAGATACGAGACCTATAAACATCAAGATAGGAACACGTCCAATAAACTCCAAAGGCGGGTAATAAACTCATCAATAAGTGTCATATACCCCAAATAGTAACTGAATAAATAACAACCATGTGTCTTATACTACACGGGTTTATTCAAACATTTACTATAAGTTAGTAAACTCCACTCGTGCATATAAACGGCTCAATTGAACAAGTCCAGGAATTAATCGAAAAAATAAACGTGAGTGTTTCATACCCTCGTTTCGCTAATACATTTAAATCGACTCCTCATTCGATCTACATCATGCAATTTTATAAAAAAAATACTTTGAAATCCTTCTCGAAAATATTGTTTTATAAACTAGAATATATACATATGTATATGTTGGAAAGCACTTGCTCATATATATATATATATATATATATATATATATATATATATATAAGGACAATTTTTAAAGCACTATTCCAAATCAACTTTAAAACCATTATGATCAAAAATAAATATTATATATATATATATATTCCAAATATCTTTTATAGAAAACATATTCATACTTAAAATGATTTGAGAAAACGATTTGGATTGAAAATCATTGTTTTGAAAACTAAAGTTGGAAAGATGCGACGGAAACTATGTATTGTGTCATGGACCCATAAAGCAATTCTATGGTACAAAAAACTCCAAGGTGAATTCCCAAATTCATAAACTAAAATCTGGAAATAACATTGAAATCGCATAGAAAACAACACCAGAATCAAGAAATAGGTTCAAGCTATCACACGGGTGAATGAAGGAGAAAATGGGAACGAACGGAGCCTGGAGTAACCTGGGTCTCAGCCTAAGTCATGACTAGTGCATCGGTTGGCATGCCTGGGCTGAGCCCCAGGCATCTTCTGTGGTACCCCGGTTGTCCGTTGGCGGTGGTTTCTTCGTTGATTTTCACCTTGACCTTTAATATACTGAATTAGCTATCATGTGAGCATAAAAACAACTACAATGGAATGCAATTCATGATCATATGAAGTGGTATTTCATCAAAAAGAAAATCAAGTTCATTTGACAAGAAAATCAACATGAAATTGAGATCAATTCAATACTAAATTCATCCATAACAATAGCAGAGATATGCGTTTATCTATAGGCCAGAAATGGGAGACTAACTCACAAAATTGAACTTGAATGGATGATTAGAACATGGATTCCACTTAGGTAAAAACTTTCAGCTACAACCTAGGTTTGATTTTGAATAGTTGCGAAAGCATGAATTACAATCACGATCAAAGCTGAGATTAACGACCCAATGGATGTAAGATATGATGGTAGAGATTACCTTAGCTCTACATCTTCTATTAATAATCAAAGCCCTTTGATTCAAGCTTGAAATAGGGATTTTATCTAGTTTCTAGGGTTTGCAAATAAGGTTAGTTTATTTTTATATTTTTGATCTTGGCTGAAATGAGAAAGTGATGAAGAAAAACAAGAGTATGTGGATTATTATTCAACCTCTACATGGGCCTAATGGGTATCCTATAACCCAATAAGAAATTTTTTTACTAATTTCTATTGTTTTCACTAATAAAATACTAATTGATACTCAACTATGTTTATGGAAGCATAGATTATTTTTTCCAAATTTTACCAAAGCTCCAACATATCAAAATTACATATATAAAAAAAAATCTCATTTCAAACAATAAATCTCAATATTAACATTTTATTAAATTCATGACAATTGTTGTAATAATTTGAAATGGAAAATATGTATAATAGATGTCTCATTTAAGATAAATGAGTGAATAAATCTTGGAAAATGCACATTTTAAATTATAAAATTATTTCCTTATATTTATTCACTTATTTTCTCAAAATTACCCATATATTATTATTTTTTAAGAACAAAACTACATAATTAGTTCTTTCTATAAATTCTCATTTATCCATCGTTACTTGGAAACCCTTTTATAAATTTCCTTATTTATTTCAATCCAAATCCATTTTTATATTTGAAAATTAAAATAATTATAAATATAAATTTCGTAATTTTATCTAAAAGAAAGTAGTTATGATTAATTAAACCATATTTTAAATTTTAATTTCAGGTAATCTCGACAAGGGTTGTTACTTTTCCACTCCTTACAATAATTGTATCCCTGCAATTTCCTTAAGGAAAAAGTCTACAATAAATTACAAAGATCGTATTTCTTAAAGGAAATTGAGCTATAAAAGAAGGATAACTCAAAACAGGAGACTCATCACAAATGAATTTTGAAAATTACACAGAATGCGATCGCTCGATGAACTTTCTAACTCCACAAGAATAGTCCTTTGGCTCATCAGGATATTAGAATTAGATAAGCAAAATGACTATATCTCAAAGGCATTTCGCCTCAGAGGTAACAAAACGAACTGAGCTCTGATCATAAATTAGATTTTGTAAGATCTTAAGTGCAACAAGGATTCTATGCATAAGAATAGAATCAGAATTCCTAATGTGTTTCCAGGCCTGAAACACGAGAAGGACACCGCGAATGCTATAAAAACTGGATAGGCAAGGAACTTGGTAGGTAACGGGGCATCTAAACTTAGTGGTTGGGTAAGGTCCCATATATCAAAGAGAGATTATCCCAAATTGATTAAAATACTAGTCATCAAATCAAGAAAGAAACACGAATAGAGATTCAGATTCCAATAAAAATTCCAAAATCTTTCTAAAAGATTCACAAATAGAGTTGGGACTTAAGATCCACTTCTTTTCTGTACTCAAACTAACAAGAGAGTATCGATATGGTCTCATAAATAAGTTCTTGAGAGGAGCCATACTGACGCTAGATTGGAGACTATCAGCACTAGGAAAAATTCAATCAAGATAGATATAATCTTCCTAGCTCCTACCAAAGTCAATAGCTATAAGCATGTGATAGATTTCTAAGACTTTATCAACATCAAAATTCAGCTTGTTTATTACTTATTTGGGATAAGCTCTAATAATTGATTTGACTTCTCCAAAATTTTCTATAAGCTATTACATCAGAAATTTTTTAATTAACTTATTCTTAGATCCCACCATAGATTACTCCTAAAAATTGTTTAAAGCATTACAATTTCAACTTTCAATCTCATCTAATCAAATAAAGGTTATAACCCAAAAGAGATTCTTAGCCGTAAATTTTCCAAATAAGTTTTAAACTTTGATTTCACATCTTAATTTACTCAAAGTAATTTCTCTATTCAAAATACTTAACATTCTTAATTTTCTGAAGTACTTTCATAATTAATCACATTCAAGAGTTGTGGATTAATTCTAGGATTTATCCTCATTTAAATTATAGGATTCATAATGTACATTTATCCCATCATGAAATTCCCTTCCCAAAGGGGTTTTTTAATTTTCCAAAAATTCATACAAACCCTTATTGCAAAGTACTTCCTTTTTAAATTTGCATCCTACTCATTTCTATATTGACTAAACTCTTAATTGGTTTTCAATTTAAAAGACTCAAATTATATAACCCATTCTAAAGTATTCATGTTATTTAATTAAGTTTCCTTTATAGTCTTGCACTACAAATTTCATTTCAAAATAAAGATTACTTTTTACCAAAGAAATCCCAATTATTTTTCTTTTCTAAATATTTATTTCCCAAATAAAGAACTTCCTCTAATTATTTCCAAACTTAGAGTTAAGTTTTTGAAAATTTGAAGATTTTTCAAAAGAGGTTTATGTACTTAAAGCACTTTATGTTCAACCGTTACTTTTACTTATGCACTTTATCTTTATGGAATAGTATGTATGTAAATCAATAGGATTCTCCGATTATATTTTTATTCCATTTAAGAATTTACCAATTAAATTTTCCATTTTATTTTATCGATAAAATAAAAGAATTAACTTCCCAAGAAACTATTATATTAACCAACACTAAAAGTTCATTTTCTCATCCAAAAATCATTTACAATTTCTCATCTTTTGAAATTCCTAAAAATTTCCAAATCCTTGATTATTTTTATTTTTGAAACAAAACGTTTCTTTAGTGCAAGTTTGAAACTTCACACAGTTCGCTAATCTCTTCTTAGGAGTGTATTCAAATTTACTCATAATATTTTAATTAACATCCAAGAGATAAATAATTTCATAAAGTAATTTCCACAAATTGTTATTTCAAATACAATTGGAGATGACATCTTAACTCACATATCATTTAACCTAAGCTTAAACATTAAGAATTTGTTTCCAATTGATTTGAAATAAAAGAATCATGTTACTCTTTAGTTTATGCAGATTTAGCTATTAAAGGATTTGCACTTATTTGTTTATACTTTGATTATAACGGTCCTTCAAAGCATATCCAAAGCATACCTCTTAAGGATCTACCAGCCACTGGTCGAACACCAAAAGGAAATATACTATAAAGTGCCAAATAATATCACTTTCGGTAATCATAAGAATTTAATTAAAATGTCCCATGCTGCTTCGTGAAATTCAAGTATCTACTAGAAGTTAGTAAATCTCAATTGTTACGAATAGTACTGGAAAACCTGAACTATATTCCCTTAAGGTTTTGTCGGTCCCACCAAATACTAAAAGAGAATACAATCCTAAAGTATTAAATGCTTTCTAAGGCAATTATAAGAATTTAACCAAGGCATTCCATACTACCTGGTGAAATTCGAGTATTCACTAATGGGAAAGTAAGTTTCCTTCAAACATTCTATTCAATGAGTTATACTATATACGATGAAGCATTATTCAAGAGCAATTAAACCAATTGGTAATACTAAGTCAATTATTAGTACTTCCCTATATTATAGAACTAACGCTCTCGAAACATTTTCCTTATAAGATTATAATTTAGAAATTCAATAACAAACTCTTTCCTATAGAAAATTATTTTAAAATATTATTTATCTTTATTGATATTTCCATTCTTTCTATATTATAGAAATATCCCAATTTTTCAAAACCTTAAGATATGATTATAATTAGTGGAAATTACCCACAAGGGCTTCTTTAGCATGTGCAATTAGTTTCTAGGACACACAACTGAAATAATTATTTTTAAGGACAAAATGCAAAATAATTAAATTTTAAGGCCTAAAAACCTATGAAATTATGTCCTTGAAAGTAATTGGACTGTTGAATTTATCCTTAAAAGTAATTATTCTACTGACTTTGGCCTTAAAATCAATTCCTATGGATGTGTGTCCTAGAAACTAATTGGACTGCAAAGTTGGTGTTCGTATGGCTAAATGTCTATTGAGTTAGAAAAATGTCGAACGAATTTTATAATAAAATTTACCGTAAGCGCACGATGTACGAATGTAGCACATGGCGAATACGGGTCGATCCACAGGGAATTGATGATTTTAAAAATCTATTCAATCAAATTAAACCAAGGTCGAAGAGAATGTTAAGCTAGAAAAGAAGAAAAACAAGCAAGAGAAAATTGATAAAAATATGAGTGTTAAGATAATTTAGAGGCAATTTCCACTCTCTAGATCACACAAATCAACAAGATGAAGTTACGATCTCTCTTTTCTTACCATTAGTGAATTAGTTGATGTCCTTATCATAAGTATGGTATATTTGTGCTATTAATTAGCTCAATATAAACCATCAAACTATAACACAACCACTAATACACTTTTAAATCTCATAAAATATGACAACAAAGTTGAAAGCAAAATCTATTTTAAGCATGGCCTATTAACTATTAATTAGAAATATAAGCCATCAAATTTAATTTCAACAATCACTTCTTTGCCATAATCATATGTAAATGAAGAGGCAATTTGTGTTTTGTTTGTTTAAGCATAGCCTATTTGTTATGAACAACATAGACTATCAAACTCAAAGCTAAACAACATCATTAAACCACTTCAATCATTCTCATTAAGCACAAAAAGAGAGCACAAACATCAAATTAAGTTGAAGCTACATGATTAGAGAGCTTCATTACCCTTAAATTGAAGGAATTAGCCTCTCATATTTGTTATCATATGAACAAATGTAGCTTGCAACATGAGAGAAAAAGAAAAAGAAAGCAAGATAAAGAAAAACTATTCTACTTGCATGAAAAATAAATCTACACCACAACATGAAAGTAAATAAGCATGAAAAATAAAAGAATATGTATTGAAGTTTCATAAAAAAAAAAGAAATTACATAAAGATAAATGGCTAAGTAGCCATGAAAAGAGAAAGAGAGCTTTCTTTTATTTTGAGCCTAAACTAATGAAGAGGAAGATGAGGGTTACATGAAACATAAGGGGTTATTTATACAAGCATGAAACCCTAATCCATAATTTGGGGAATGACTAAACTACCCTTGAGAAAGTGTGGAGGCCAAGTAATCATTAGTTTCTACTAATCATCATTTTAGTGTACATGAAGCCATTAATTCCATAAGCATGTGCATTAGCCTTTAATTTGTACATTAAGGTAGGTGGGTAGGTGGGGTCCTCCATGATCTTCACTTTGAATTATTTCCATCTTCATTCCTTTATATTCATGTTGTGCATGCATGTGTCTTCATGAAACCTCTTGTAATTGAAATCAAATTCCTACAAAATAGTATGGAAATTTCTAATTAAATTTTCTCAAGTTAATTTATGCACAAAAATGACTATTTTGCCCTTGGATGAAGATGAATATGTGACAATTTGGAATCAGTATGGATTTTGGTTAAAACAAGTTAAAATACCCAATATGATCATTTATTTTATTTAAATAGAATAAATATGGTGGTAAAAATATGCACATTTACGTGCATGTCAAATACCCCCACACTTATCTTTTTATTCGTCCTCGAATAAAGAAAAACTAAGATAAATCCGTTTTCGTAGGGAGCACGATTGCATTGAACGTATGCAACAAGCAGTTAAACCTCTAGGTGTCCCCAGCAGGACGAGTTTTGTCTCGTGAGGGTTTTCAGCGGATACTAACCACAAAATCCAAATGCAGGATGAAAATATTTACAAACTGCAAGATTTATTTACAAAGAGATGAATGCAAGTTTTTGAAAATGTTTACAAATGAAGGATTTATTTTTAAATTGACACGAATAAGTTAAATATAGGTTTTGGCTATTATCTTGAAAATTTATGTCATTTACTCGTCAAAGTTTCCAACAAAAATCAAGTTATCATAACAAATAGACTATAGTTTAACTCGTTGTTTTGGTTAATAACACAGTGTAACTATGAAATGGATCCTTAGTTGATTATCAAAGTTTATCAAAGTGGTATTTTCATTTCTTTTTAATAACAAATCAAATCAAATAAGTAAAAATAGTGCTAGGATTTCAATTGCTTGCTCTCTCATTATTTGCAAGAAAAATTACACACCTAGCTCAGGTAAACTGAGGCCAGATATACCACCCATGCACTGCCTTTCGGGCTTATGTCAGGGGAGTACAAATTATGGCGAGTGCACACACTTTCGTGCATACACCTATCGACCGTAGGTGGTTTTTATTAAGTTTTTTTTATATGTGTTCCATACATGCATAACCGTGAGGACTTTTAAATGAGTATGAAAGCACATAATCAAATATTCCAAGTAATTCACCCATGCATAACCGTGAGGACTTTTAAATGAGGGTGAATACTTTGGATATTATTATCTTTATTATTTTTTTAAGAGAGAGAGAGAGAGTTTTGCAAAATCATCTCAGCACCATTTAACTTAGAAGACAAAACAATATGTTATATCCTTTACTTTAAATCAACCACTTTTTAAAACAAAGATTTTCAATTAGGATGTACTTCAAAATTAACATGTATGAATCTTCCTATATACTAGTTAAACCATTATTATTTGTAATCAAACGTCATTTTTATTTTTGTTAAGACAAATAAATTTTCAAAATTTCAATTTAATAAACCAAAACCATATATTTATCTTATAATGTTTCTTTTAAAAATAAATCAAAAGAAAAATTGTTTTTGGGATTTTTTTTTGAAATTTTAAAGCAAAAATAAACCATAAAAACTAAAAAAAAAACTGAAGATGAGTCTCCCCCCCCCCACACTTGATTTTGACTGTGTCCCACAACCCAAGTGGAAGGAGAAAAATAAAATAAAAATCCAATATTTACATGAAAGATTATTATTTACAAGAGATGAGAAAGTATACAGTCAAAAAGTAAATGAAACGGTCTTCTAAAGACCGATTCATTTGTCACGTCGAATGTGTGAGACACAGCTTAAGTGCAGAAAACCAAATCATAAAAGATTTCAAAATTGAATGTTGATTTGGAAAAACGAATGTCGTTTTATTGAAAATTGAATGGGTTGTTTTGTTTTTGATGATTTTTGGGGTAGATAGAAAAATTGGTTGAAGTTCAATTTCTTCCAAAGTATCGATTTCAAAATCAAAATGGTGATCGAAATTTTCCCCTTCAGAATTCAACAACTCGTTTTCAAAAAGTCCATAAAACTCATGTTCGTTAAATTCGACTTCCTTTGTTGGATTATCAACAACTTCATCATGTAAATCGAGTTTAAAATTCAAAGTTGTCGTATTCAAATTTTAAGAAAAAGGAAGATCGAAGTTTAAATCGAGTTTCACACGCTCAAAAGAATTGAAATCCAACTTAATTACCGTATTTTCAACAACTTAATTAAATCGTCATTATCAAATTCAAAAGTTGTTATTTAAAAATCGTCGATTTGGGTGAAAGGTGGATTATCACTTGACTCATCACATGTTGAGATTTGATTTTGTTGTTCACGTTGTTTCATATAAATTTCAAACAACAAATCTATGTGATCATCGTAAATTTCATTCATTTGTTCAACAAAATCCAATTTGTAGTGTTTAAATTGAGAATTTTCGATTTGGATTTGTTGAGAACAAAAAATTTCACTCGTAACATGGTTAAGATTATTCCCATTGCCAAATTCGTTTGAAAAGTTGTTTCCATTTTCATGTTGAGTTTGAAATTCATGTTGAAGCTCGAAATTTAATTGGCATGGGATATACTTGAAATCAGTTGAATTTTGAAGCGAATTCAAATTTTGATTATTTTGCAAACTTCGATTCGAGTTATCGCAAAAATATGAATTACACAACTCATTTACATTTGATTTTGTTGTAGCGATTTCAAGTAAAGATGAAATGCTATTTTCAAGATTTGAATGTTGGTCATCATTTTGAAAATTTTGTGGTTCAAAATTTGAATCATTTAAATAATAGTTTTTGTTAAAATATCCATAAGAATTTGAAGTGAAATTATATGGATTATATTGATTTTCGCAACTATCGCAAAATTCATGTGAATATGGAAATTCGGACATTTTGAAGAATGTTTTGGGTTTTTTTTATAAAGGAAAAATATCTACAAATAAAATTTATTTTCAAAAGGGAAATTGATTTTTTTTTTTTTTCAATTTTTTGTTTTTTTTTGAAATGATTTTTTTTTGGATTTTTGATTTTAACTTTTTTTTTGGATTTTTGGAATTTTGATTTGAAAATTTTCAAAGGAAAAGGAAAAAAAACTAAGTTAAGAAATATTTACAATTTTTTTTGCTTTGGATTTTGAAATTTTTTTTTTTGTTTTTTTTTAATATGCATAAACTAATGCAACTAAATGAATGCAAAGGTCTAATTACAAATTATTTATCCTAAGTTAACCCAAAATTGTATAATCACAAATTGTCTTACCTAAATAAGATAGTTCTCAGCCAGGTAACGGACAGGATTTATCGGTGCACCATGAATCACCGTAGCAATGCAGCCGAAGGTTTAAGTACCTTCAGAGGAACAACCTCTATAATATTTACAAATCACCATAATATTTATAAATGGTTATTACTCTGCCATAGCCTAAACACCAAGAAATTAAATTGTTCAAAGAAGACAAATTGTCAATATACAATTAAGTGTTATCGATGTCTAACCGTTATTATTAACAAATTCTATGATGAAATGCAAAGCAGAAAATAAACGTGAAATAACAATGCAACTACGAATGGATTATGTTTTTGTTTTTGGTTTTTGAAATTTTTTTTATATACAAATGCAAATGCAGGAAATCAACAATGCAATACAAATAAAACTGGAGATGAGAGCAGATTCTTTTTTTTTGAGCTAGCAAGCAGAGCGATTTGTTTTGGCCAGCGAAGCAAGCAACTCCTCTTGATTTTCTTCTTTGACAACCTGAAAATTAAAACAAGATATATACAAAAAAAAATTAATGAGGGTGGAACAATTTTGAAACAAAACTAAGAAAACTAGACTAAAAAAATTTAACCAGGCCTTCAAACTTTTAACCTGGCCCACTAGCGACTACCGCTACTTCATTCCACTTAAAACAGTTTTATTTACACGAAATACTTCTCCCTTCTAATTCAAATTAACTTCAAATCTCAGAAACTCTCCCTTTTTTATCAAATTAACTTCAAATCTACTTTCAATTATGAATTTATCGATACAAAATTGCTGCCGTTCGAGGGTGGTTGCGAATTTGATTGTTGAAGGGGCGTTTTGGTTAGCCGATGGTAATTGGGTGGGTTGCTGGTCGATGGAGTGGTTCAGTTGTCGATTGAGATGATGCGCAGGCGGCGGTTTCGATGAAGGGGAGCTTTAGGCGTTTGATTGCGAGGAGAGGCGAGTACGGTTGACTGAGCGGTGCTAGAAGAGGTTGAGTCGAAGTCGTGATGGGATTTCTGGTCGGTAATTTGGGGGTGAAGGAATTGGGATCGTGTTTTCAAGGATTGGGAATGGCGAATTGGGAATTGAGGGGATTGGAGGTGGTTTCTGTATTGAGGATTGTCGATTGCATAGGTTGGCAGTGTGGCTTCAGGTGCTCGAAGAAGTTGCGGTTAGCTGGTTGTGAAGAGGAGATAAGGATGTAGAAGGAGGTACTGACAGTTTTTTTATTGAGGATATGTAATGGTATGTAGTGGAGATATAGGGGATGTTGTAGAAGGTCGATGCTGAGGGTAGGAAGAAAAAGTATGGTTTGTTGTTGTTTGCTGAAGGACAGCAGTGGTTTGAATGCAACAGTTGTATGTTGATGAATTATTGGTAGAGAAATGTTGTAGCTTGATGGTGAATGATGAATGTAGCAGTTAGGATGGTGGCACGGTAGTGGTTTGGGAAGACAGTAGGATGATGTTGAAATGTTGTAACTTGATGTTGATGTGATTAACAGAGAAATGAGATGAGGTTGAAATGTGGTAGTTTCAAATGGAAGTTATGGGTTGTAAGCAGCACTGTGAAAAGGGAGGTGATGTTTTGGAAATTTTCAGAAAGGTGAATTGGTTTTTGAACTGTTGTGTTGGAGGAAGAAGAAGTAGTGAATGTAATGGTTTATGGCAGAGTTGTGGTGACTGTGGCTTGTTTGGGTGGTGAGAATGGGTGATATTGATGTGAGAAGGTAACAGTTTTGAAGTTTGTACGTGGAGGTTTGATGAAGTTTGTATGTAGAGTGTTAAAATGATGGACAAGTGAGCAGAAGCCAGTAATGTGAAGTAGTGACAATATGTATGGCTACTGGTTTGTGACTGTGTTATAGTTGGTATATACGGTTGGCCAGAGATGTGGATGGACTATTGTCGATAGTGGATAGTGCAACTGTAGGTGGTAGGAAGTGGAAACGGGAAATGGTCAGTAATAGAAGGTTTGTGAATGTAAATGGGAAGTGGTTGTTTTGGTTTATGATGGTAGCACAAATGTTATGGGGATGGTGATGTGTTGGAATAGTGATGAACTGATGTTAAGAGAGGGCTGATGTTGGGGGTTGAATGGTGTAGCACTGTTGAGGGGGAAGATGTTTGTAACAGGGGAATGTGGAATGAAGCAGAGGGAAGTTTGCAGGCTAATGTGTATAGTAATGCACAGCCATGTTACCGTGAATTGTAAAAGGAAAAGAAAGGAAACAAAAATTGTAAAAACAGAAAATGAAATGTAATTTGCAGTGAAATAAAATGTTGCTGTTTTGTTTTGAAGTGTGTTTTTTTGTTAAATAGAAGTAGAAATAGAAAAACAACAAGCACCACAAATCAAATTTAAAACAAATATCACACACAATCACACAACAATTTTTTTTTAAAATGCAAACACTCAAAAATCAAACAAACTAAAAATAATTCGAAGAATAGAAAATCAAAATCAAAACAGTTCCCCGGCAATGGTGCCAAAAACTTATTCGGATGGCTAAATGTCTATTGAGTTAGAAAATAGCCGAACGAATTTTATAATAAAATTTACCGCAAGCGCACGGTGTACGAATGTAGCACGTGGCGAATATGGGTCCGCAGGGAATTGATGATTTTAAAAATCTATTCAATCAAATTAAACCAAGGTTGAAGAGAATGTTAAACTAGAAAAGAAGAAAAACAAGCAAAAGAAAATTGATAAAAATATGAGTGTTAAGACAATTTAGAGGCAATTTCCACTCTCTAGATTACATAAATCAACAAAATGAAGTTATCATCTCTCTTTTCTTATCATTAGTGACTTAGTTGATGTGCTTATCATAAGTATGGTATATTTGTGATATTAATTAGCTCAATATAAACCATCAAACTATAACACAACCACTAATACACTTTTAAATCTCATAAAATATGACAACAAAGTTGAAAGCAAAATCTATTTTAAGCATGGTCTATTAACTATTAATTAGAAATATAAGCCATCATATTTTAATTTCAACAATCACTTCTTTGTCATAATCATATGTAAATGAAGAGGCAATTTGTGTTTTGTTTGTTTAAGCATAGCCTATTTGTTATGAACAACATAGACTATCAAATTCAAAGCTAAACAACATCATTAAACCACTTCAATCATTCTAATTAAGCACAAAAAGAGAGCACAAACATAAAATTAAGTTGAAGCTACATGATTAGAGAGCTTCATTACCCCTAAATTGAAGGGATTTAGCCTCTCATATTTGTTATCATATGAAAAAATGTAGCTTGCAACATGAGAGAAAAAGAAAAAGAAAGCAAGATAAAGAAAAACTATTCTACTTGCATGAAAAATAAATCTACAATACAGCATGAAAGTAAATAAGCATGAAAAATAAAAGAACATGTATTGAAGTTGCATAAAAAAAAGAAATTACGTAAAGATAAATGGCTAAGTAGCCATGAAAAGAGAAAGAGAGCTTTCTGTTATTTTGAGCCTAAACTAATGAAGAGGAAGATGAGGGTTACATGAAACATAAAGGGTTATTTATACAAGCATGAAACCCTAATCCATAATTTGGAGAATGATCAAACTACCCTTGAGAAAGTATGGAGGGCAAGTAATCATTAGCTTCTACTAATCATCACTTAAGTGTACATGAAGCCATTAATTCCATAAGCATGTGCATTAGCCTTTAATTTGTACATTAAGGTAGGTGGGTAAATGGGGTCCTCCATGATCTTCACTTTGAATTATTTCCATCTTCATTCCTCTATATTCATGTTGTGCATGCATGTTTCTTCATGAAACCTCTTGTAATTGAAATCAAATTCCTACAAAATAGTATGGAAATTTCTAATTAAATTTTCTCAAGTTAATTTACGCACAAAAATGACTATTTTGCCTTCGGATGAAGATGAATATGTGACAATTTGGAATTAATATGGATTTTGGTTAAAACAAGTTAAAATACCCAATATTATCATTTATTTTATTTAAATAGAATAAATATGGTGGTAAAAATATGCACATTTACGTGCACGTCAGTTTGTCCTTCTGAAATGCCCCTTATAATTATATACCTTTGTAAGCATATCCAGATATTATTTTATTTTAAACCACATTAGTTTCAAAATGTTTTTATTCCTTGAATTTATATATTTCTAAAAATATGATTTTCCAAAACACTTATTTTAACAAAAGTGTATGTCAAATTGGCTCGTTTGATGTTTAGGAATCCCTATCGAGTACGTTGGCCAGACGTCCACAACTAGAATCCTTAAAGTATCCAACGGGCAAGTTAACACCCATAGATATGTATATATACTTCAAAAGAAATCCTCCTTTAAGATGAAGAATATCCATATCTTTATATACCCTACTTTAAACATATGATAACAAGCTTATAATCATCACCATTTAATATCTTATAGAAAACTCATAGGATGGTGTTTCCTAATTAGGCAATGATTTCATCAAAAAAATTCTTAATCTAACTCTTGGCCTAGAGTAAATAATAATCATTAATTATTTTTGGTTAATTGTGTAATAAAGTACCAAAAATTATCTCCATTTCCAATTAATTAATATTCTTATAATTATAAGATTGATCCTTAATTATTTTATATCCAAGAAATTCGATATCTCTTGCAGTGATTTCCAAAAACGAAAATAACGCAAGATTCAATTATTAATCTTCAATTAGAATTCTGATTATCATAGGATAATCCATAATTGAATTATAATTAACACAAAAATCCATGCAAACAAACATCTAATCAACCAATCAAATTAATCATAAACTACTAGATAATGTGCCCAACGGAACCATCCATCTACTTTCGCTGTGCGACTCTGATTATAAAAAGATCAACAACAAACTTCATGATTTGCTGAACGGACAAAGTACAACTTCTTAATTGGGCTCGAGGGATTGCCCAATACAAGAACGAGTGACTTAGCCGCCAGAAAATGACATTTTCGGAATGGATAAGATTAGATAAAGGATTGCTTAGGAATCACATGATTCGATAATAGGAACATCAAAGAGTGGAGACAAAGGAAATGTTCCTAGAATCCCACAAGACACTTCTTATTCTATAGGGAATGATTCCTGCCATCTACCCCAAGAATCACTAATGGATGGTCTTTAAGATTTACCTAGGCCAAGATTTTTGTCTGTAATATCGTATGTTGTTCTAAACTTAGCTCTGATACCAAGTTGTGAAGCATTACTGTAAGATCCACATAGCAAAGGATATTGCAGAGTAACATCGTCTGCTAGTGCAGAAAATAGGGTTGGTTAAGAGCCACCATCAGTGAATTTTATTTTAAGCGAGCATCGATACGTCGATTAATATGCTATATATATTTTAATCCTCATAAGTGGAATCGACATATGCAATCCAAACTTAAAACAAAATTACAGTGGCTAAAATAATAATCAAGAGCAACATATAATAAATGCAAATCATAGAATCATAGATCACAGAATATACACAACGGAATATAAATAACTATAAACTGATCATAACGAATAGATACAAAAGTCGACTACAAAACCGTGGTCGTCACGAACAACAAAGCATACAAGTACAGTATCCTATAGGTACAAATGTGCACAACAAATGATTCTAAACTCGATATATGATAAAACACTATACAAATATGTACATAGATACAAAATGAAGGTAGGATGAATGATAACTAGATAACTATAGTGAATGCCTCTCCAATACTATCAAACTTAAGCACCTGAAATATCTCGGTCTGACTAGAATTTTATAAAATAATAAGGGTCAGTCAAGACTATAATGAATGGGTTAAGTAAGATGAATAATGGATATAATTATATGAATCTTAAATATGAACACAAAGACAGGAATTGGCTAACAACAAGAATGCTTCAATAAACTCAAATGTGTAATCACCAAATATCAAAACCTAAAATAAATTTTAGAAGAAAAAATCCAAAAATCATTTGGTGATAATACAAATAGCATCGAATCTAGAAATCATAACGGAAATCCATAAAATCACATAAAAAGGTGAAAGGCGCGAAAACTCCAAGATTGGTGAAATAAATTCACCTTCATGCATGTAACTCCAAGATAGATGTATAAGTCTATAAACATCAAGATAGGTACGTGATCTATAAACATCAAGATAAGTGTTAGGAATGCGGAATACGGATCTTAATGCTAGGATTAACACTAGAGGAGAGGTGAATAGTGTCTTAAGGAATTACTAAATCTTTTTGAGTTTATGTTAATTTGAACACAAATGTATGCAATATTCAGACACATATATGATCACAGAAACAAACACAGATGCAGAAATAAAGTAAAAGCAGTAAAGGAAAGAACACACTGGATTTTATACTGGTTGGAGTTACCCTACATCCAGTCCCGCACACAAGTACGGATTTTCTTTCAAAAGCAATCTTTACAATTACACCCTCGATTTCAAGGCTACGAGGTACACCCTCCAGATTCACAATCCTCTGGGTAGAGATACTTGATTTCACGGGCAACAAGTTCACCCAATTAATTTCCAGGGCAACAATCACACATTTTCTCACTTGATTGATTTACAAGGCTACAATCACACCTTTTCTCGCTTAAATGATTACAAAGAAGCCTATAACTCTGAATAGCACTGAGGATCTTGTTGAGATAGTGATAGAGAATCAAACCAGAAATGATCTAGTTAGATTTAATGTTGATTTCGGCAAAGTAATGGTAAGAATATGTATAAAGAAATGTAGAAGAAGAAGAGGAGTTAAAACCAGAAAAATATGATTAGAAATTCATTGAAAACAGCCCCTATTTATAGAAGAACAACAGCCATGTCAGTATGACGAATAGACACTTCTTTTGAAATTTCTAATCCAAATTCAAATTTTTGGAATAGACGCTTCTTTTGACAAACAGCCATGTCAGTATGACGAACAGCCGTGAAGGGATATGACGAATAGATACTTGTTTTGAAATTAAAATTTTTGAAATCAACTGCCACTATGTCGACATGGGTAACTTGGGTATGTCGACATCCCAAAGGAAATTTTGGTGTTTTGTTTTTCTTTGAAAATAATAACTTTTATCTTATATTAAAACTATTTTAAACTTTTATAAATATACTTAATTATAGTTAAAATACATAAATAAATATAGAGAATAATATTTTGGTATATATAAAATTTTACTATAATTTTATATTTAAATCTAAGTATAAATATTAAAAGTTAAATATATTATTATTAAAGATAATTTAAAACCAAGGATAATTTGATTTTGAAATTAAAGATTATTTTGAGGCTAAAAATATTTGAAATCGGGATAGATGTTTTTAATTCTTTTAAAAGGAAGTTTTGAAATTTTTTTGAAAACAAGATATACTTTTGTATAATCATTTTGAATAAAAGTTAGCAGATACAAAACAATGTTCCATTAGATTTTTCGTAGGTTCCATCCTATTTAGGGTTCCATCCCTTTAACGGGCTTGAAGTTGATTCCATTCCACGAATAAATTGAATTTTAAGATGTCAGTGCTTTTTTAGGAGTTTTAACAAAATTCCTAATTAAATTACTTATTCTTGAAATCTTGAACTCTTGATAATCTTGATACTCATGAGTCTTCAATCTTGATATCTTGAATCTCTATACTGTATAGTCTTCATTCTTGGTACCTGCATAGTTAAATCCTGCATATACATATATATCTAAACTATAATCTTAGTATTTATATTTTATAATCCTATTCTATGGTTGTTGTCGTCATCAAAACCATCAATCTCAAGGATTAACAATCTCCCCCTTTTTGATGATGACAACCTTAATTTATAAAATATTGCTTCTATCCTAATAACTCCCCCTAAAACTAATAACTCCCCCTTAATCTATGCCTAACTATCCTATTTTATACTTCTCACCCTTTGTCATCGACAAAAAACTAACTTGAAACTATATAACTCCCCCTTAATCTAATACCCTATGACATGTGATTATAATGATAGTGTTATCATGAATAATCAACACTTAACTCTAAAACTAAAATTTAGTCCTAAACTACAAACTATCCTAACTAAATATCCATATAATAATACTTTTAATAGAACACATATAAGAACATAAATTATTTATCAATTATATAGTTGTATTTACATTTTCGTAGAGAACGTAAGAAAGAACATACAACAATAGGAAAAAAAGAAAAGAAACTAATGAGTGTCTTTGAAAATGGGAGATCTATGAACCGAACAGTTAGGATAGTGGAAACAGAAATTTCCATGTTGTTCGACAAGATTTCCATCTTTGTCAAAGCACACTTCGCCAACACAAACGACTTTGTCGTCTTCTTCAATGTGCTCTTCTTCCATGAAGGCTTCTTCTTCTTCTTCTTCCTCTCTGCCCTCTTATACTTGATCTCCTGAAGAATCTTCATCAGTCAAGATTGGATTAGCATGATTGTCCATTAGAAATTTTTGCAAATTCCTAAGGATTTTGCCTTGCCTCTCTTGTTCTTTCGCCATTCTAAGTTGTACCACTTGAATTTCAGTCAATAATTGCAGTACAGCCTTCAAAGAATCCTTCATTTTTGTCACTCGAGCGAGCGTAGTTCGTTGAAACGGTCCAGAAGTAGGAGAAGGGAATGAAAAGGTAGAATTTTTGTTTGATTTGGAAGAGGAGGCCATGGTTTAATTTATTTCAGAAGTTGGAACAGTGAGAGAACAGAGAGAATGATCGAAATTTCGAATATAAGAAGAATATATAACCAATTATTTGAATTTTGGTGGGAAAAATTTCAAAATAAAAAATCATTTTATGTCGACATGGGTTGGGGGGTATGCCGACATGGTCCTTGAAATTTTTACTATTCGAATTATTTTGATTTAATTTTTAATTATACTTTGTTATTTATATTTTTATATTTCAGTTATTGAATAAATACCTAATTCTCTTCTTAATTTAGTAAATATAGATTCATTTAAGGGTTTTGTTAATATATCAGCAATTTGATTCCCAGAATTAATATAATCTAGAGTAATTACTTCCTTATTTATATTATCTCTGAGAAAATGATGTCTTATATCAATATGTTTAGTTTGAGCATGTTGAGTAGTATTTTTTGATAAATTTATCGCACTAGTATTATCACAATAAATTGGTGATTTTGAGATATTTAAACCATAATCTTTTAAAGTATATTGCATATATATTACTTGAGAACAAGCCAAAGCAGCAGAAATATATTCTGCTTCAGTTGTTGATAAAGAAACTGTGTTTTGCTTTTTACTAAACCAAGAAATCTGAGAATGCCCAAAAAAGTGACAAGTTCCGCTTTTACTTTTTCGGTCTGATTTACAACCAGCATAATCAGCATCACAGTAAGATATTAAGTCAAAAGAATCATTTTTAGGGCAAAATAAGCCATAATCAGAGGTGTGTTTAACATATCTTATGATACGTTTTACAGCTTTTAAGTGGGTCTATTTTGGTTGGGATTGATATCTTGCACAGAGACAAACACTATGCATGATATCAGGTCTACTAGCAGTGATATAGAGTAGTAATCTAATCATTCCTCTATATAATTTTTGATCTACATCTTTCGAGAGATCTTCTTTACTAAGGTACTCATTGGTTGCCATGGGAGTGGGTTTTCCACTCGCAGTAGTCAAACCAAATTTACTAATTAGGTCTTTAGCATACTTTTCTTGACTATTAAAGATACCATTATCTAATTGTTTTATTTGTAATCCTAAAAGGAAGTTTAATTCACCCATATGACTCATCTCAAACTCTTTTGTCATTATTTCAGAAAATTCTTTATTCGTTTCAAAATTATTTGATCTAAAAATGATATCTTCTGCGTAAACTTATACTAGTTGAATATCATTTTTATTTCTTTTAATAAAAAGAGTATTATCTACTTTACCAATTTCAAAATTTGATTATAATAAGTAAGAGCTTAGTCTATCATACTAGGCTCTAGGAGTTTGTTTTAGACCATATAGAGCTTTCTTAAGTTTGTAAACATGATTTGCTAATTTTTCATTTTCAAAAAGTGGTGGTTGTTCAACATATACTTCTTCTTTTACAAATCCATTTAAAAAGGCACTTTTAACATCCATTTGAAATAATTTGAAATTATTATGATTTGCGAAAGCAAGTAGAATCCTAATGGCTTCTAATCTTGCTACGGGAGCAAAGGATTCATCAAAATCTATTCCTTCTTGACAATAACCTTGAGCGACTAACCGAGCTTTATTTCTAACAACCTCTCCTTGTTCATTCATTTTATTTTTATAACCCCATTTAGTTCCAATTATAATTTTATTTTCATGTCTAGGAACAAGTTCTCAAATATCATTTCTAGTGAATTGATTTAATTCTTCTTGCATAGCCAAAATCCATGAATCATCAGTTGATGCTTCTTTTGGATTTTTGGGTTCAATAGTTGATATAAAAGCTACATTGCTCATTTGACTTGGTTGATTTCTAGTTTTAACAACTGATTGCATATCTCCAAGTACATTTTCTTTAGGATGATCTTTTAAAAGTTTAATCCTTTATTAGGATGATTAATTTCATTATTAGTTTCAGTTGACTCTTGATTTTGAGTGATTAAATCCTCTTCATCATTTGTATTTTCAAAATTTTTGAGATTTTCATCGAATGAAACATGCATTGTTTCTTCGATAGTATTAGTTTTTAAATTAAACACTCTATATGCTTTACTTCTATTAGAATATCCGATAAAGATACCTTTGTCGGATTTAGATCAAATTTATCTAAGTTATCTTTTGTATTTAAAATAAAACATTTACTTCTAAAAATTCTAAAATAAGATATCTTAGGTTTCTTTGAGTGAAGAAGTTCATAAGATGTCTTATCAGTTAAAGGTCTAATTAAAATTCTATTTAAAATATAACAGGCGGTAGCAACTGCTTCTGCCCAAAAATACTTTGGTAATTTACTATCTGAAAGCATAGTTCTCGCACACTCTTGAATCATCCTATTTTTACGTTCTACTACTCCGTTTTGTTGTGGAGTTCTTGAAAATGAAAATTTATGAGTTATTTCCTTTTTATTGTAGAATTCCTCAAACTTTTCATTTTCAAATTCACCATCATGATCACTATGGATGGTTATAATTTTTAGAGAAAGTTGATTTTGAATCCTTTTTGTAAAGTTCTTAAAACATTCAAAAGTATCACTTTTATGTTTCAAAAATATTGTCCATGAAAATCTAGAATAATCATCTACAATTACAAAAACGTATTTACTATGATTTATTGATAAAATTTGAGATGGACCAAATAAATCAAGGTGAAGTAATTCAAGAGGTTTTAAGGTTGAAATCATATCTTTTAATTTAAAGGAATTTTTCTAAGTTTTCCCAATTGACATGCATCACATAGACTATCTACTTTAAAATTCATTTTAGGGAGACCTCTTACTAGATCATGTTTAGATAGTCTGGATAAGAGTTTGAAATTCAAATGTCCAAATTTCTTATGCCAAATCCAAGGGTCACTTGTATTTGCCAATAGACACAGGTTATCATTTGAAACTTTCATACTAAGAATATAAATATTCTTTTTCCTAATTTCCTCAAATATTATGGTTTAATTGTTATCTTCAGTGTGACACTTATCTTTTTCAAATTTAATTTTATATCCTTTATCGTAGAGTTAACTTATACTTAGCAGATTATGTTTCAGATTCTTAACTAGCAAAACATTAGTAATAATAGGAGTTTTAGAGTTACCGACTTTGCCGATGCCAATCACATATCCTTATGAATTGTCTCCAAAGTTAACCAGCCATCTGTCTTTGTATATTTTATCATTCAGCATATCTGGATTTCCTGTCATGTGTCTAGAGCTTCCATAATCGAGTATCCATTTTTTCTTTTTGATCTGCACAATTTGTCCGTTGTGGATTGATTCCTCAACCCCCAGAAAGCATGTTTCCTGCACATCAAACAATCTTAGTAGACAACTAGTATTTGAATATTGATTATATGCAGATTATGAAACTTTGAGAACCTTTCTCTGATACCAAATGTTAAAAATGCGGAATTCGGATCTTAAGGCTATCATTAACACTAGAGGGTGGGGTGAATAGTTTTTAAGGAATTGCTAAATCTTTTTGAGTTTATGTTAATTTGAACATAAATGTATGCAATATTTAGACACAAATATGATCACAGAAACAAACACAGATGCAGAAATAAAGTAAAAGAAGTAAAGGAAATAACACACCGAATTTTATACTGGTTCGGAGTTACCCTACATATAGTCCCGCACACAAGTACAGATTTCCTTTCAAAAGCAATCTTTACAATTACACCATCGCTTTCAAGGCTATGAGGTACACCCTCCAGATTCATAATCCTCTGGGTAGAGATACTTGATTTCATGGGCAACAAATTCACCTAATTGATTTCCAAGGCTACAATCATAGCTTTTCTCAGTTGATTGATTTCCAAGGCTACAATCACACCTTTACTCGCTTAAATGATTACAAAGAAGCCTATAACTCTAGATACCACTGAGGATCTTGTTGAGATAGTGATAGAGAATCAAACCAGAAATGATCTAGTTAGATTCAATGTTTATTTCGATAGAGCAATGGTAAGAATATGTATAAAGAATTGTGGAAGAAGAAGAGGTGTGAAAACTAGAAAAATAAGATTAGAAATTCGTTGAAAACAACCCTTATTTATAGAAGAACAACAGCCATGTCCATTCATGAAGGGATATGAAGAATAGACACTTCTTTTGAAATTCAAATTTTTGAAATCAACTGCCACTACGTCGACATGGGTAACTTGGGTATGTCGACATCCCAAAGGAAATTTTGGTGTTTTGTTTTCCTTTGAAAATAATAACTTTTATCTTATACTAAAACTATTTTAAATTTTAATAAATATACTTAACTATAGTTAAAATACATAAATAAATATAGAGAACAATATTTTGGTATATATAAAATTTACTATAATTTTATATTCAAATCTAAGTATAAATATTAAAAGTTAAATATATTAAAGATAATTTAAAACCAAGGATAATTTGATTTTGAAATTAAAGTTTATTTTGAGGCTAAAAATATTTAAAATCAGGATAGATGTTTTTTATTCTTTTAAAAGGAAGGTTTTGGAAACATTTTGAAAAAAAGATATAATTTTGTAAAATCATTTTGAACCAAAGTTAGCGGATACAAAACAATGTTTCACTAGATTTTTCGTAGGTTCCATCCTACTTAGGGTTCCATCCCTTTAATGGGCTCGAAGTGGATTCCATTCCACGAATAAATTGGATTTTAAGACGCCAGTGCTTTTGTAGGAGTTTTAACAGAATTCCTAATTAAATTGCTTATTCTTGAAATCTTGAACTCTTGATATTCTTGACACTCATGAATCTTCAATCTTGATATCTTGAATCTCTATACCGTACAGTCTTCCTTTTGGTACCTGCATGGTTAAATCCTGCATATACATATATATCTATACTTAAATGTTAGTATTTATATTTTATAATCCTATTTTAAGATTGTTGTCATCAAAACCATCAATCTTAAGGACTAACAATAGGTATAAGACCCATAAACATCAAGATAGGAAGAAGTCCTATAAACTCCAAGGGCGAGTCATAAACTCGTCGATAAATATCATATACCCCCCAGATAGTAACTGAATAAATAACAACCATGTGTCCTATACCACAAGGGTTAATTTGAATATCCACTATAGGTCAGTAAACTCTACTCGTATGTATAATGGCTCAATCGAAAAAGTCCAAGAATTAATCAAAAAAATGAACACAAGCATTTCATACCACTAATTTTATTAACCCATTTAAATCAATTCCTCAGTCGATGAATGTAGTAGTTTTATAAAATAACTTACTTTGAAATCCTTCTCGAGAATATCGTTTTATGAACTAGAATATGTACGTATGTATATGTTGGAAAGCCATTGCTAGTATACATACATACATACATACATATATATATAGGTAAAAAATTTGAACCATTGTTCCAAATCAACTTTAAAACCATTATTATTAAAAATAATTATATTATATACACAAATATAATCCATATACCTTTTGTAGAAAATATTTCCATACTTAAAATTATTTGAGAAAACGGTTTGGATTGAAAATCATTCTTTTGAAAACACTAGTCGGAAACATGCGATGGAAATTATGTTTTGTATCATGGACCCATAAAGCAATCTATAATTTAATAAATTCCAAGATGAATTTATAAATCCATAAATTAAAATCCAAAAATAGCATTGAAATCCGCATAGAAAACAGCATCAAAATCAAGCAAATAGGTTCAAGCGATCACGCGGGATAACGGAGATGCAAACGAGAACAAACGAAGTCTGAAATGTAGTGACATGGGTCTCAGCCTAGGTCATGACCGGTCCATTGGTCATCATGATCGGTATATCGGTTGGCACGCCTGGCCTGAGCCCTGGTATCTCCGATGATGCTTTGGTTGTCCGTTGGTGGTGGTTTCATCGCTAATTTTTTCCTTGACCTCTAATACATTGAATTAGTTAACTTGTGAGCATAAAAATAACTATAATGGAATGCAATTCATGATCATGTTAAGTGTGGTTTCATCAAACATAAAATCAAGTTTCATATGACAAGAAAATTAACACAAAATTGAGACCAATTCAACACTAAATTCATTCATAACAACAATAGCGACATGCATTCATCTATAGGCTAGAAGTGTGAGACTAACTCATCGAATTGAGCCTGAATGGATGATTAGAACTCGGGTTCCACTTAGCTAAAAACTTTCAGCTACAACCTAGGTTTGAGTTTGAACTATTGCAAAAGCATGAATTACAATCACTATCAAAGCTGAGATTAAAGACCCAATGGACGTAAGATATGATGGTAGAGATTACCTTAGCTTTATATTTCCTATTAATAATCAAAAGCCCTTTGATTCAAGCTTGATTTAGAGATTTAATCTAGTATCTAGGATTTGCAAATAAGGTTATTTTACTTTTAGATTTTTGATCTTGGCTAAAATATTAAGAAAGTGATGAAGGAAAATAAGAGTATATGGATTATTATTCACCCTCTACATAGGCCTAGTGGGTATCCTATAACCCAATAAGTAAATGTTCACTAATTGCTTCCTCGTATTACCTGGATTACCCACATTACCTAATAAGATAAGTATGAGACCTATAAAAATCAAGATTGGTATGAGACCTATAAACTCCAAGGGTGAGTCATAAACTCATCAACAAGTGTCATATACCCTAGATAGTAATCGAATAAATAACAATCGTGTGTTCCATACCATACGGGTTTATTTAAACATTTACTATAGGTTAGTAAACTCCACTCGTATGTATGAATGGCTCAATCGAACACGTCTAAAAATTAATCGAAAAAATAAATGCAAGTGTTTCATAACACTTATTCCATTAATTCGTTTAAATAGATTCCTCATTCGATCGATATCGTATAACTTTATAAAATAACTTACGTTGAAATCCTTCTCGAAAATATCATTTTATAAACTAGAATATATACATATGTATATGTTGGAAAGCCCTTGCTAATACATATATATGTATGTATGTATGATGTATGTATGCGTATATATATAAGTACAATTTTTAAACCATTGTTCCAAATCAACTTTAGAACCGCTATTATAAAAATAAATATATTTTATACGTATAAATATTCCAAATATATTTTATAGAAAATTATTCATACTTGAAATGATCTGATGGTTTGGATTGAAAATCATTCTTTTGAATACTCTAGCTGGAAATGTGCGATGGAAATTGTGTGTTGTGTCATGGACCATAAAGCAATTCTATGGTGTAATAAGCTCCAAGATGAATTCCTAAAGTCAAAAATTAAAGTATGGAAATATCATTGAAATTGGCAAAGAAAATAGCACCAAAATCAAGCAAATAAGTTCAAGAAATTAAACGGGTGAACAGAGGAGCAAATAGGAAAAAATGGAGCCTGAAAAGGAGTGACTTGGATCTCAGCCTAGGTCAAGACTAGTCCACCAGTCATCAAGATTGGTGCTCCCGTTGGCATGCGTGGACAAAGCCCCAGGCGTCTCCGATAATGTTCTAGCTACCCATTGGTGGTGGTTTCTTCACTGGTTTTTGCCTTGACCTCTACTACACTGAATTAGCTAACATGTGATCATTAAAACCACTAAAATGGAATGTAATTCTTGATCATATGAAGTGAATGCACTTATAGCGATAGTCGATATGGATGCACTTAGGTATTGCCTTAATTTTGACGATTTCTATGAAACTTTGTAGAGAGGTCCTTATGGGTTTCTCACTATATTTGTTATTTTTATATGTATACTTGCATTCGTAAAAAAATGGATAGTAAAAAGTTAAGTAACATTTCGAAAAGCGACCAAAACTTCACTTGTGCAAAATTACCCCGTTTAGCCATGATTTTTGAACTTCAGATGTTTGAAAAGGACTTTTAACTTATGTATTTCATTTCATTCTTTTTACAAGTATTAGTTAACTCATACTAGAGTGTTTCAAAAGTGTTTTGAGGTATTTATATTTTTTTAAGAATTAGTGGTGAATTTTTAAAAATGAGATTTTAGTTTACAATATGAGGAAAACATGTTTTTCCAAGTTTCAAAAGATTTTATAAACTTGTTATTTTAAAGTAATATTTTGGATAAATATTTTAAAATCTATTATAAGTATTTAAAAGTAGATATTGATTTTAGAAAACATGTTAAATATTTTAGCTAAGTACAAATATCTTATGTAATAAAATATATTTCAAATCATTTCATTAAATATCAAATTTTGTAAATAAATTACTATATATATATCATTTCTTAAATGGTTTTAAATTATAAACAAAGGATTTAGAAAGGGGTTATGAATTGTTTAAGTTGTTAAATCGTGTTTTGTTTAATTACTTGTTTGAATAGTAATTAACTATGCTTAACACTAAAAGCCGACGAAGTAAGCTTATATATTTGTGAGAGTTAAGATTGATGTTCGAGTATTGGTAGAAGCAATGGAGCTCTAACTTATCAGCTTCCCTCATGGTCGAGGAATAGTTAAGTCGAAAATGTCGAAACGTGTTAATCATGTTGATTTCTTACTAGTTTATGAAAATCATTAATATTATGCTTAACATCAAAGGCCGACAAGGTAGACTTGTCTATTTGTAAGCTTCGAGAATGAAGTGTATAGGCAAGGCTTTGATATGCAACCAGCGCTCGAACTTATCTAGCTTCACTTTTGGATGAGGAATAGTTAAGTTGGAGTAAAATGAGTTAAGTATATGAATCATGATTTCTATAAGCGATCGTTTTAACTGGGTAGTTGACCTGTCAACTATCGATCTTAACCAAATATTAAGTTAAATCTTTAAAGAAATGTTTTTAACACAGTAACAAGTATGAAATGGTCTTGAGTTTGTTGTAACGATGTTTTATTTACATTTTTATTTAACCCTTTTCTATTAAGCATATAAATGTATATATATCTTTAAAATAATGTTTTAAAGATAAGCATAAGTAAAATGTTTTTGGTTCTGTCATGACAATGTGTTAATAACATTTGTCTTTAACCTTTGAATGGATTTGTGAAAATACTTAGATCCTTAAAATGGATATTTTGGAAGGAAATTACAAGTGAGGAATCTTTTGGAAAAAGATAGAAAACGTAAAGGTTTAATGTAAGAAATATTTTTAATGATTTGTGAATATACTTATACCAATTGTTATAAGTATATGAATGCTTTTTAAGTATCAAAAAAGTACAAATGAATAGTAGTAGTTGATAAATGAGGTTTTATTGGAGAAAAAGGAAGATTTTGCTAATAAAAGAGGTTTTAATTAGTAAAAATATTAATTAAATAAAAATGGGATTAGAGTTTTCTTGTGTGAGTTGATCCTACTCTATTTGTTTATTCGTTTGTAATAAGTATATGAGACTTGGTTTCGAGTGATGATCATCTATCATGTATTTGATAGTCGATTAGTCGACTATCGAACTTGACCAAAATAACTTAGAAAATATCTAGAAGAAGCACGAGGTCTATATGGTACAGTTAACTTCGAAGATGCTATACTGTGCGTATAAATTCATCTTACTCTTCTAGAACAAATGATAAGGGGGAATCCGTCGGGATAGGAGATTATCTCTACACTTATGTATTATCTATTTATTCCTAAAAGAATCGGTGTTAAGTTAACCAAAAATTCATTGATTAGTTTTGGAGTCTCCGGTAAAAGGGGGAGTATACTTATACGAGATGACTCGAAATTGAAGTGGAATGTTATAAAGTTGAATATTTTATCCTATGGTTAAGTCCAAGGGGAATGTCAGTGTTAACATTTCATATGACGTTGTCGTGCAGGACTGTCTATCTTAAGGAATATTCCAAGAGAGATGATAGCGTTAGCACTCATTAGAGGACTTATAAGGGAATCTATATGGAGATTCAGGATCTGTTTAAGATGCTCAATTCCATGTAGTGATTCGTGATCTGTTTGAGATAAAGGAATCCATTTGGGGATTCGTTTTCTATTTGAGTGATGAAGACTGGTGCGAAAGATGTCGAACGTGACCTCTACATCGGAAATGACAGAAAATAGAGTAGGATGCACAATATATGGTTAGCTAATCGACATTAGGGTATTAATAACTTTGTATCTAAAGGTGCTTTTCGATTGTTGGCTGGTGGGAGTTGATGATATTTGTTCCACGTTGTTCATGTTTATGTTCGAATGATGGGCCGCTTGTGTTTACATTAATAGTATATTTTATCTAGAGATATAGGATGGTCGAAAGGTACTTTCTGACCCTTGTGCAGAAGATTGGATTCGGCCTCGACTGAGGAGATCTCCATGGAAAAATCCAATATACGAACATTCCTTATCGGTTTTTATTGTACCCTAAATATGTTGTGGTGTGACCAATGTAAGCATCACAACTATCTGATATGATTTATATTCTACACTCTAGACATTATCTATTATATTACAATATTAACTTAATGAATGGTTGGCTCTTTTAGGGGAAAAACAAATCGGATTATTTTGTTGGTCTCAAAAGGCATTATTATATGTTGCCCATATTTCTTGAGTTTCTCATGTTGGTCTCCAGACTAATCCGGTGTTATTTCCTTATAATGCTTGAGTTAGCCCTGTGTTATATTTCCAAATTTAGCTATGGACGCTTTGAAGCTTATGGAGATGAGCTGGATGATTACCTATCGTATTATTTATTTTTCACTGCTTTGTATTGTATGTATCAGCATATATAAGGACATGTTGTTATAAATGTCCAAGCTAATGATAGTACTTATGTTTTAGTAACTCTAAAATTTCTGTATTCAAAGTAACCCCTTGTACCGTTCTTTTGATATTATATATTATTATTCCATTGTGCGATTCTAATTTTATGTTTTCCTCTTACCTGATTTATTTTTTTCTTTTATTTCACCTTAACAATTCATCTTTCCAACAGTTGAGTTTTCGGCACATGAATATCAAGGATGTATTAGTGTCAACTTTGGTGGTCGAAAGGATGAGTCATTGAAAACAGTGCTTGACTACTACTAGCTTCTCCACTTTCGCTTATATGTTTCATCTAATCTCTCATTTATTCAATTAGGAGTCTCATCTTCACATCTACTAATGTTAACATGCTTCCGTCATGGATCAAGCTATTAGCGAAATAACGTGTATCTCTCTAGAAGAGAGCACGTCGTAGCCTTTTACTCTTTGTCCACATTCAAATCAATAGCTTTCTTCGTTATCATTAAGTCATCAAAGTAGTTAAGATGTGCTTTAAATGATGTACCTTCCCGCACCTTATATGTGAAGAATATCTTCAACAAAATTAGCTTATTTGTGAGTGACTTATTCTTATAGAAGTCCTTTAATTCTTTCAAATGTCTCTAGCAGTACTTTCACTACTAATTTCTAGGATGACGTTCTCAACGTGTAGTTTCACTACGAATCTCTAAGATGTTGTTCTCACCCATAGCCAATAGGAGATTAGTAAAGGCTAATTCTTCAATCTCTTTCCTTTCCAGTTCTGTGATATCCTCCATCAATGACTCAATGTCAAACAAAACCTATGAGTATGATTTCTTTTCAATGTCGCCTTCATCTTCCATTGCAACTTTTTGAAACCGTTATCATTATTTCACTTCCTTATAGCCAATTGCAAGCGGGATGCTGCATATGAACCCCTATAGTGGGGTATGTACTCTTATGTAGATCTATCCTCCTAACCTTCCTTCTCTAGATCTTACCATTTTAACGAACACCTTCTTGCCCTAGGCTTCAACAACAAACTTCAAAACTTTGTAACTAGAATGTAGGGTTAAATTCACAAAAATGATTGTAAATCAACCTAAACACATGAAGGAGACATCAGATCGTGTTGTAGTGAAATAAAACAAGCAAGAAAAAAGAACCCATTATAGTGGTTCCATTATCGCGAGATAGTGTATGTCCACTTTAGGAAGAGGAGATTTTATTACTTTATAAAAAAATTACAAGGTTAGTAATGGTGGTTAAAAAGAAGAATATGAAGAAAATACTGCTTGAGATGATTCTCCCAGTCTCTAAAGAATAACTACCTTTACACAGATTTTACTATTTAGGATTGATTTCTCCAGTTTCATTTAATATGCATGCATGTGAGAAAATGCCTTCTTTAATCATATGATTAGGGAATTAACTGATTACTTCATTCTTCTAAAAATAATTCTCCTTCTCATGTAGATAATTCCTTGCCCTCTTTCGTACGATAAAAGAGGCAATATATTTGAGTCACTATTTTACAATAACTCAGATATCTTCCAAATCTTCCGTAATTCGAAATATTATATCACCAAAATCAAAAATATCTTCCAAATCTTCTTTAATATGGAAATATTAAATAAAATCACCGAAATCTAACGTACGAGACCAGGTCAATGAAGCATTTAGGACTGGTCATTGTGGGGTCTAGCTATGTGTATTTGGGGGATGGTAGCCACGAGTAGGCAGATGGGAGAAGATGGTAGCTAGATTTGGTCAGTTGTGACGTAGAGATTTTGGATGCTTGTTTGAAGAAAACAAAGCATCGATAAGGTGAGTTAATTTTATAACTCACAACTATAATCTAGATTCCCCTTTTCTTTGATTATCATTAATTGTTGTAATGAATTTTTGGTTGATATGGATTGAATTGCTTGAAATAATATTGTAAATCCTTGATTAATCTTTATTGTAATTAGATATTGGTTTACTATTAAACGTACAAATATTATATATTGTTGTACAATAAATGGATATTTGTAAATAGCCAAAAATGATACTTGAAATTAGTTAAAAGGGAATAAATGAATTAAATTTAGGAGCTTTGAATGAAATAAAATACTTTAAATATAAATGGTGATTACAGAATGAATTTTTTTATTTAATATCGAAAAGGTTATTATTGATAGTGAATATATATATATGGAATAATTTTGTGAATTGCGTGAATATAAATTGTTTGAAAAGTGATGATTTTTGAGATTTGATTAAATAAGTGAATTTTTGAATATTTTTATTTATTAGTGAATACAAAATATTCAATGGATTTTTATAAAAAGTATTTAAATTGTATATTTTCAAGTATCGAATTAATTTATATGGATTTAATAAATTAGAAGTTTTTAAAATAATATTTTGAAATAATAATAAGCTGTATGCAATTTATTTATTGTTTATGAATTATTATTTTTGGGATTTATCATATGTATTGTTAAGTAAATTATGGAAGTAATATATTGTTGTGTTTGATTATTTTTCTATAAAAGGAATTCAATTATTTTAGAAGTAAAATTTAGGAATTTATTGGATATGGTAATCGTACAAATAAATATTTTAGTATTAAAAATATTTGAGAATGTATCATGCAAGATATAATTTTGGTTTAATGAATTATTTTTTAATAATAATAGTTTAAAAGGGATTGGAATGTAAATGAGGGTTTTAAATACATTGGTTTTGGAATTTTATATTATGGCTGGGAAATATTTTTAATTGAAAATCCTTATTAGGAAAATGAGATTATTTAAATTTGTTGCTTAAAGGAAATCATGAATTATACAATTTCTTTGGTAATTTTATTTTAAAACTATTAAAGGAGAATTTCAAAGTTTATGAACTTTTTTTAAAAAGAGTTTAAGGGATTAAGATTGAATGAATGTTTAAATTTTAGATTTTTCCTTGTAATTAATTTAGAAGTTTTAAATAAAAATCCTAGAAAAGGTGAGAATTTATTTATATAAACCTTACTGAAATTAATGCTGATTTTATTCATATCTAGTTGAAGGTTTTGGAAATGAAGGTTTTATTATAAAACCCTTTCGAATTGATAAATAGTTGAATTGTGTGATTGCATGTTAATTCTATATTGTGGTAGTTTTGAGTAAATGGATTAGTAATGCTGAACGGTGTTAGATGTTCGGTAATATTTTTCAAATTACTCTTTTAACTTATTGTATAGAATACTATAGTGCGGAGTGAGTGTAGTTTATTAACTTTGAGTAAACGAACGAGTAACACCAGGCAGTATGGGATGCCTGAGCTGATATTTGTTCGATTATTACTATGATTAGATGACACTCATACAGGATAAACTATAAGGGTATTTATATGTAAGGTGTTGCGAGCTGCGAGCTACAGACTGAAATCCATAGGTATATCTAACCTTTTTTTTGTGTACTCCTATTATTTTGGTGAGGAATAAACAAGATTAAGCTAGCATTCATCATACCGCCTTATCGCAGGGTTAAACCCTGGATCGGTGACATATTTTTGTTGTATATGGCTGTGTTCCATAGCTGAGAGCCGCTGCCCCTTTTCACCTAGGCTACGAGTATGTTACCATGTTGGAGCACTTACATGGTCATGACTATGAAATTTTGTAGTCATGCGAACACGTTGGCGCAAGATGGACATTGGGTTACGATAGTCGTTGAGGTGACTTAAGACCATGGGTAGCGTTTAGAGCGTGTGACGAAGACACCTGGAGCAGAGCTGTGTGCTTATTAGTCGCCAATCTGTTTAATATGTGATGATATAAATATTCATCAATTTCACCATTATGAGGTCATTGAGTATGCGGTTGTTTGTCAATGTGGCTATTCTGAGGTTAAGAGACCATGTGGTAGTTAACCCCTTATACACGTGTGTTATATGGTTATCCGTGAGATAATCTATTACTTTTGTTGTGAAATTTCATATTGAGGGTTTTGACCCCATACTTATTATGCGGTTATCTCAGAGCTAATCATGGGATAGCTGGGCTATGCCATATCTATATTTGTCATTTGTTTGCTATGAATGCTTGTTTTTTATTTATCTATTTGTTGAGTATGACGGACCATGAGTATCTCAATTTTATGATTATCTGAAAGGTATTATTGGGCACAGCCATGTGTATGCTATATGGTACTTGATGGTTTTGTGTATTGATGATAGTTGGACGTGTTGATAGTTCACCCATTTTGATATTACACTTCTTGATGTGGTATTTGACTATATAGTGATTGGATGATGATATGTGCATGGTTGAAATATGATGTTACATACATGCATGCGCATGCGCGCGCACACACACGCATGCACACACACACACACACACACATATAGATTTGTCCACATGCCACTTTGAGATATAGTTGTCATATCATGCTAGTTGCTGCTATATTTTGACATCTACATTCTAGATATAGTCTGACCCATGTGTTATTTATATAATACCCGAGTCAGTCCAAGATATTTCAAGGTTCAAGGACGATGAGAATAGCTTGTGGTTGATGGCTAGTTTTGGAGGCTAGTTTATTAGTTAAACTAGGTATTGTATACGTATTTATGTAGCCTCTTATGTACATATGAACATTGTATGTTAGGATGAATGCATTGTCATATACTTTGTATGTATTTAGAGATAGTAGATAATTGACTTGTTTTTATTACCAACTTAGACTTGTGTATATCATCTATTATATATTATTGCTGGTTGATGACTCTATGTTCTCTATTATTTGTTATATATTGTGTAATGTATTATCTTGTTAACTCAAGTGTTTATTGCTTTGTGTCGATACTGAGTAAAGAGAGTAGTATAAGATTTTGAAATACGTATTAGTGTTAGTCCAAGAGAATACTCACATGTGATGGCACAATAATGCCTCATCCTCTATATTATCAGACAATATTACCTAGTAATACCCTTTCGTACACTACTATCAAAAATCATAAAATCTTACAATTTAAATTTGATTCAGGTCGGATCTGTCCCTTTACATTGGATTTATGTATCAATTCAAACATGGTTCAAAATACAATTACAAATGCATTCAACTTGGATTAATGTATTTAATATACTTTTTTGGATCAACAATCCCAATTATAATATTTTCAAAATAAAATAAAGATGAAATAAGAGAGAAAATTGAGTTTTAAGTTTTGTTGTATGAGTTCAAACTTTAAAATCAATTTCAAAATATGTACAAACTTTAAAATATAGATCCTTTAAGTCTACGATTTACGATTTGAATCATGTTTCAATTTAAAGTATGAACTTGCGACAATCCTCTTCGAAATGGGCTTAATTTAAGACCTAATAAAATCCCATTAAACATTAGGTCTATTCCAAAGCTGATTGTTAGTTGGTAAAAATTGATACAATGTACAATTTTCAGAGCTATCTATCTATGCTTTGAAAATCTCATAGCGAAAGGGATAAAATATAATAACAGAAATAAATACTCATTTTATAAAAATAAAATCTTAGAACTACAATATCCTAAAATATCCATAATACAATATCTTAAAATAAAACATCAACATGTCTGAAGTATAGGTACATTGGAATACATCAAAAACATAGATAAATAAATAAATTGCCATAATTTCTTTACCGCCTCCATCTTCTCCATCGGCATCATTTCCCATAACCTATAGGTTGTAATGAGAAAGGAGTCAGAACATCCTACTAGGTATACCTCCACTGTAATAGTATTTCAAATCTTACCGTAATAGTACTTAGGCAGTATCATTTAGATAAATAATATGTCTTGTGCATCCTACTAGGTTTACCTCCACTGTAAGCCAAAGGGATTTTCAAGTCCAACTCTATAATATACCTTAAACTGTAGGTGTAATACCCCACTACGATAATTAATTTAAACAGAAATTAGTTGATAAATAACAAATAGTGAAAAATGGAATTTTTGCATACATCGGAAATCGACTATGAACCTTAAACCGTTTGATTTGTGGCTATTTTCTGATGAATATTCATATATAAACTTTTTCGATCGGAGTTCAAACGGAAAGGTTATCGACGTTTGAAATTTTAGAGTCGGAAATAATTATATATGTGATTAATGAAATAATCAATAATCAACTAATGTTAATTAAAAGCCATTAAACTTAAATGTGATTAAACGCTAAGTAATTAAATTAAATAATCAAATAACGCAAATGTGTTAAAAGTGGAAAGTAATTAACAAAATCAATTAATGTTAATAATTCACCAAATTTGCACCGCCCAGGTCGACCCAAGAATTTCTCAGGTCGACCGGTAAGAGTCAACCTAGAGCTATAAGCGGTTGACCCGAAATCTTTAAATGGTGAATTTTAGTTTGGTCTTAACAGGTCGGATTTAAATTGGTTTAATCGAAAGGTTGGCATTGGTTTGAACGTCTATAAATACAGATCTAGACCTTCATTTCTAACTCATAATTTTCTGACGGACATAGAAGTTCTACCATTTTCTCTTTTCCTCTACATCTCTAAATTCTTAGATAAATTCAAGGTTGCTAGTTTGCATGTATACACTACTGTAGGATTGTAGAAGATGAGAGAGATAAGTGAATACGTTCAAATCAAGTCACTACAACCAAGGTAAACTGTAAAGAGATTTGAAATCATAATCAACCCACAGGATAGTTAGAAGGATAGGTACTGGCGCTTGGCATGTTCGGTGCTGACAAAGATACTTGACTTTGGAAGTGTCAGACCTTGGCCATTAATTTATGCGATCAATTATATTTTATTATTCTGTTGTAAGTTATATCGTTAGAGCTCTGATATGCATTTTTTGCTTTATTTGCAAGACACAAAACCAACGATCCATTCTAGTGGACATGGGTTCTCGATTTAGCGAAATTTAGGCCCATTGGAATACAGCTTATTAAAGTAGTCCAAGGGCCTGTTCCATTCCCCTTTCACAACTACCCTAAATCATTCCCTGACGATGTGAGAGAAAGCACTTGAGCCACTTAAAACCACTTTAATTGGAATTAAATAGACTCTGAAAATTTAAAACCTATATCCTAGAAAGATCCACATAAGTTAATTGGTACTTCCCAATCGACATCGTAAGAAATCCTATTAGGCCACTGAATGCTTCTTTTCTAGAAAAAGGCGGACCCTAGAATAGCCATTGAAAAACCCACCTTTTTTATCCTTTGTAGTCGATACTAATACATCTGTGGTATTCACATACCAAATATCCGAGTGCTGGAAAGATAGATTGTTGGTGTTAAAGAAAAAAAATACAGAATAGAACCTCACAACATAACGAGTAATTTATAATATATCGGTGGTCTTTACAATGGAAAGCTGAACTATAATATACATACAACATCAGAACAACACTAACCTACCATCAGCTTGGACTATTATAACAACATATCCATGCAATTGCTGATAAATGCAATAAAAAACCAAAACAATGGAAGATAAAAGAAAATACGTGAGTATGTCTTGGAGGCACCCAACTCGTGTCCTAAAGCTCCCAAGTGTCCATCTAAATCTGGAAAATATGCTCAAGAAAAATATGCTCGGGTTGACCCAACCATTATAGGAAAAATAATACCCGAATCAGTCTGGTATAAACCGGTATGATAAACACAATCAAATAGATCTTAATGTTTTAGAAAATCTTTCAAAATAAAAGGTATCTCGTAAGACCAAACCACACATAAACATGGGTGGGTTTTTGCCTTACAATAACCAAACCATTTCCATAGAAAATCCAATGATAGTATAATAGTGTCTAGGTTCCAAAATAAATTATGAATATAACTGGAATGCGTGCATCTTACCTTCCAGCATAGTTAGGCATAACTAAGTCCATACAGTGCTTATTGGAGAATGGATTCCATAAAATGACATGGTACCGGGGTACCGCCTGCCACAGTACACTTCTATAAAAATGTACCGAAGGCTTCACATGGACCCCCGTCAATACAAGACCGGCATATCCCTTACTAAATAGAAACAAATAATTCACCACCCCGGTTGCTTTGCAACCTTCTTGAGAGTCTCATGCATAACCAAATTCATAAATGTACATAATTAGAAGGGTGATGACAATACCCTAATAAGTGTGACCAATATAGCCAAACCGCATATCCTCTATTTTAGTCATTCCCGATTATTGAGGCTTGTGGCTACCTTTTACCTTTTTGATAGCAAACCCACTTGGAATGCCAACGCTTACCTCCAGCGATAATGCAATGCCAACATTCGTCTATGAAAGTTGTTCAGGATATGAACAAATCGAAGGCACTACTTTTACTACATTCATTTTGGAACAAGATTAGTAGTAAGTAGCCCTTGCATTTCAAAGAGCTCCGTCATCGATTCCATCATCTTCAAGACGTCTTTAATTCGAACGCTTGAGTTGGTTCGAAGTGGTTTTTGGATAATTCTTACTTATCCGATCCTGATATCTTTGGACCAACATTTGATAGTTTTTGGTAAAATGAACTCCATTTCTTTTGGAAATAAATAGACAATACATAAGAGCGAGGATAACTACCAATAACTTATGTGGATGGATCTCCTTATTATTTGTCCTAAAAGAACACACGAGTTTATACGTACAGTATAGCATCAACAAAGATGACTGTACCATATAATTCTCGTATTTCTCTAGATATTTCCACTGTTAAAAATTGGTCTAGATTTTGATAGTCGGTTAGACAACTATCAAATAAACAAATAATCAAACATAGATTCAATTCCCTATGGGATCCACTAAGCCTATATTAATTAATCTTTTATTAATCAAATCTTTTTAAAATCATTTGAATAAAAATACCTTTACAAAAGATATTTTCACATACCCCTTATACTCTTTTCGATACTTGGAATAACATTCATATACTTATCTCACTGGTATAATTATATTATAGGCATTTTACTTTCAATTCTTAGAACATATATCCATATATTTATCTCAACGACATAAGTATATTTACAAAACTTAAGGAATATATTCTCTTTTCCAAATTTATTTTTAAATGGCCAAACAAATATAATTTAAAACTTACTATACATCCAATCACTTATCCTTCGATGTTATGTATGGAAAGAATGTTTCCATACCACATTAAGAAGGATAAAATGGTCAAAAACAAATCTCATTTCTTATAAAAATTTCCTTTTTATAAGCTCATTCATATTTACAATACTTTTATAAATCTCCAAAGTAATTAGTTAATTAATTTTTAAATATCATAAATAATTAATTAATTAACTTTAAACCAATATAAGTAAGATAATTAATTAACTTTAAGCACATCATTAATTAAATAAATAACTTTAATAAAAACTAAACCAATTAACTAACAACATCAACAATATAATTAAAAATTTAAAATATCATTAATAATATAATTAAATAACTTACTTTAAAACATCATTTAAAGGCACTTAATCTAAAATTGTTATGCAATTAAAGTTATTTTAAATCCATAATTTTACAAATTCGAAAAGAGGCTTAATGACCACAATGGTTCTAAATCAAGTTACCATTTAATTTAATTTTACTTTCCAAGTCACATAACCAGTATTTACGTTAGTGAGCATATATGTAAATAAAATCAATAACTAACCACCAATAGTTAGCACATCACTTTCCCAATATTTAATAACTGACAAATGAATAAATATCCAAATTAATAATAGAAGAATGGAGATTTATTCTTCTAAACAGATGTCATCAATAATATATTCCATTTAATTATAACAGAATGGGGATTTATTCTACTAAACAAATGTGATCAACAATCTGTTCCATTTAATTTTTTGGCTACTTAATGGCTGACAAAGTGAATCCGTTATTTTTAAACTCATTTACTTATAAAAAGAAAACTTATTTTTAAATAAACTAATCCTTGAAAATAGCATTTAAAAATAAAACCTTTATGTTATAATTTTTTTTAATCTTAATTAAATCATAATCGTATCTTAATTTAATCTTAACTAAATCTTAATTTAATTTATAATTTAATAATAATTAAACTCTACCTGATCAGTAATTAATTAATAATTAAACCTTAATTAAATTATAATTAATTAATAATTAAAACCTTAATTAAATAATACTTAATTAAATAATAATTAATACTTAATTAACTCTTTACTTGATTCATAATTAATTAAAACTCGCTTAATTGACTTGTTAAAATTATCTTACTTAATTAATACTTAAGTATTAATTACTTTTACTTAATTACTAATTAAATACTAATTATCTTAACTTAATTAATTAATTAATTAACCATTAAAACTCATACTTAATTAATAACTAATGATACTTATAATATACTTGAAATTACTTTCCAAAAAATTTTAGTGTAAAAACACTTTTAGTTTTAAATAAAATGTTCGATTGCACAAACTGCATCCATAGTGACTATCGCTATGGATACCATAACTCTAAACTAGTTTATATATCCAATACCCTTCAAGATTTTAACCTTTTGGTTTAACTTACTTAAAGACTTGTATAAGATTTTTGGAAACTAAAATAAAGATTAAACCCGGTAGACATTTTCTAGAAAACTCAAGTAAAATAAGTTTTAAACAACGATCTCAATGTTGCAAAAGAAACAACCTTTAGTGCTAACTACACTTTAGCATATATTAACTAACACAAGTTCATACATTCACAACACATGAATTAACCATAGTACATAAGTAAATATCACAATTTTCCATCATCACTTAACATCCAAACTGTATTTCCAAGATCCATAAACACACATTACATAAAATTACACATATGTAAAGCACACAACATTATTTTTCCATCTAACAACCAATACATTAACTAGCAACATATAAATATAAAAAATTTAAATTTAAAAGTAAGCTTACTCACCAAAGCTTACAAAAACTAACCAAACATCCACTATAGCTTAGATCGACCTTAGATTTTGGATTTACGTTGCAAAATACTTGTTTTTGGACCTTGGAAAATGCTTTTGGGTTCGACCCAAGAGGAAAAGGGCCTTGGTATAAATGGTGATGTAGGCTTATTTTATGGAGGAGGATGTACAGGAAGAGAAGAAAAGGCGTTTAAATAATTTTTAAGATTTTAAAAATGGAAAAGACATGATTTTTAAATTTTGAAAAGATATAGAAGCCGTTAAAGAGGTTTTAAAAAGCTTAGACAACGGATGGAGTGTTGGAAAAATATGGAATAAAATGAAAAATGAGGCAGAGAAATTAATAGAATTGTTTTTATATAAAATGAATTTAGAAAATTACAAAACATCCATTTTTGTATATACTCTCTGTTTACAACCAAATTTGTCACAAATACTTGAGAATAGATTTGAGTAGTGAAATAAATGAAGAAATAAAATGGAAAATGAGGAATACACTATATATTGCCAAAAAAAGCAAAAAGTAACAATAATAGGATTTATAGTGGTTCGGAGTCGATTGCCTACGCTCACTCTGAATGCTATCTTTATTGCTTTTTCAATCACTTGGTTACAGATATAATTCACAAGGAATAACTTGAATACAGGTTGGAACAAAGAGAAACTGAGTACAAAAAATGGCAAAGTCTTCCCTAGGTTGCTGAAAAGATCCTCCAAAAGTGGCCCCTGCCCCTGTATTTATAGACGGAGGCAGCCTTCAGCCTGACCACTCAGGCTCACAACAAGTAAAGCTCGGCCCAACCTACATTGCCCATTATGTTGAACCGAAAATGGCGACACGAAGTGGATTCGTAGCTGGCCCAAAGCAAGTGGTATGCTAGCTGGCCCGAAGCAACAATATGCCGACCTGAAGTTAAGGTAACACCGACCCAAAGCTTTTCCATATGCCAACCCGAAGTCGCCCCTTCCTCGCCGACCTAAAGCAACGATTGCCGACCCTAAACAATATGCCGACCTAATATAACATCCTTGCCGACCCAAGGCTCTTAAAGTCTTATGCCGACTAGAACACCACCATGCACTATGCCGACCCGATTTCTGTTTTATGCAATACCGACCTGAGGACGTAAATGCGGACCTGATTAGTCCATACATATTATGTCGAACCGAGGTGGACTATGTCCACCCTTTGATTGTCCGACCACACCCTCATTGTTATTCCGATCTGATTCCTATCAAATGGAATGCCGACCCGATAGTTCCCACTTGATTTGCTGACCCCACGAATGCCACACATTTCTCAACTCATCAACCATGATTGTCGACCCCTACTAATTAGCATAATCCTGACAGTTCGTTTCATCCATTCGTCGACTTTATTAACCCAGGGCTAGACATAGCTTCTTGGTGACTACACTCTAGTCATGTAGATGTCATCCCGTGGTCATTCTTCCATCAACAGTCAATCTTGATTTCTGTAACTTCCTTTGTGTTGCCGTTCCAAGGCGTCGGGTAACATTTTCCTCCCAAAGTGCATCTTGTGAATAACACGACGTGCTTTGAATCAGAGAAAAATCTAGATTCCCAAAGGTAAGTTAGTTCGAGTCATTGGTCGATCATTGTTTCTTATCAGTTTTTGATGAAGTGTTGTCCCATTCAAATGCACAAGCCGAGCTATATAAAGCCTTCAGGTTTTTTTTGGCTTAATGCCTCAGAAGGTTGAGTTCACAAATTCTTCTCTACCTCATGAACATCCACTGTCCAAATGTATTCCTTGCTCCCATCTTTGTTTACAACATACATTATCATTTTATCTTTTCTTTTTTTCTCTCTCTTCTTCCTTCCTCTCTTCCTTTTTTTTAAGAGGGGTCAGCATTTGGTATGTCGATCCCTCGAGGGTTCTACATAGGTTGGGTCGGCATGCACAATGGCCGACCCCTTCAAGTATGATGACTGGGTCCCTTGGAAGAGATCGATTCATAATCCCTCTTCCATATAAAAGCCTGAACCTACACTTCTCTCCTCTTTCACTTTTACTTCTCTAAGCCTGCATCTTCCTCAAGTTCCCTTCAACCGAACTTTTCAATAACATGCAAATTCCTCTCCCCTCGGACCCAAGTCTTTCAGCTTCCAACCTTGAATTAAACATGTACTCGAGCAATCTCCCATAATCGCTCATCGCCGCCTTGCGATCTGAGATTTCGAACAGTAGCCATCAATCCAAATGCATATAGGTACAAATCTTCCCTAAATCTACGTTGTTGGACTTGAGGATTTGTGTGTCGTTTAAGTGTATAGGTTGTTGGGTTTCAGCAAGAGGCAGACGAGAGTCGAAGAGGAAGAAAGATTAGGAGAACAAGAAAGGAATTGAATGAGAAGAGGATGGGTTCGGTATTGATAAGGTAGAAGACGGGATCGGTTGAATTGTGGGTTGGCGTAGGTTACGATAGAAGAGAGGGATCGATTTAGTCATTTCAAATACGGGGTCGGTACTTTATTTTTAGGCACTGGGATTAGAAAAGAGGAGGTCGACATTTAATTCTGGGTATAGGGCTCGGTATAGTCCAGAGAAGGAGGGCTCGGTATAGTGTTTGGTGAGAGAGGGATCGGTATAGAGGAAGAAGGAGAAGGGATCGGTATTCTTCTAGGGAAGTTGGGGTCGGCATTGTATGTAGAGAGGGGGGAATCGGCTGTGGGTTAAGATGCAAGAGTTGGCATAGATAGCTGGGATTGGTGTTGACAAACTAAAACCATTCTAACTCGAGTTATCCAAGCATTATGACTGATTATTTTCTTACGCAAGCATGAAGTGACAAACAATAACACGACTTAGCATATTCGAATCTATGAACTTAACTCAAATTAACAAATTCCAAACTTACTCAGCATGACTTAAGCAAAAAGCTAGCCCAACAAACTCGGGCAACGGACTTCATAACTTAGAACGTCAAAATCTGATCCTAAATCTTTCGTCGCCGACCACCTTTCATGTTGTCCGAAATGGTTAGCGATGATGGTCTCTTCGGAAAAAACCTCTAAGCTTGGACGTATTACTTCCATTTTTTTGGTCTTAAACTACTTGCATTCATTTCACATTTCATTGCACTAGTTCACACACGGCACGGGGGGAAAAATTATTATTTCTAATATCGATTGTCTTTTGAGTATAGCTAGCACAAATATCAAGTTATACAAAGCGTTCACCCGCGATGTCTTCTAGATAAGATGTCGAGCTCTGCTACTTTGTCCGATAGTCCCGAACCAAGCTAACAACGAGAGGTAGTAGAGACATCAGGCTCGCAATCAGACCTTTTTTTCGACATCCCCACTCTTCCTTCTGAGGTTATAGACCCAACTCCCGACATTGTGGATGATGCCATTGTCTTGGATAATCTGGCCGATTCACAGGCTTCAAAAATCGACGAAACGACTCTTCGTCAATTGTGCTTTATTCATGGGATTCCTTTCGAAGATGTCCTCGTTCTGTCAAGGCAAGTAGGCACCAATTGCGCCCAGTTGGGTACACCGCATGTGATATGTTCATGTGCTGGGATGGGTGTGTGTTATCTTTCAACTCCTTTATTCGCAAAGTGCTGAAGTATATGGGAATCACTCCCATGCAATTGCACCCCAACAGTTACGCCTTTATCCCCGACACTTCCTACTTTTCATGAGTGTTCTATTCTGTCCGCCAACTCCTAAGGACATTCGGTATATTTATAACTTCAAAAGACAAGCCAATAGTCCCTCGTATGTCCTTCTTGAGCTATTTCCCAAATGTCAAGTCCTAACGGGCACATGGAATAAGCTTTCCTTGTTTAAGTAGGAATGGTTCTAAGTGCAATGTCCTCACGGCTTCGCAAGAAGGTGGTTGGAAGGATGTAAGTACCATCCCCATCTCGGCTCTTAATTCAAAGATTCAAACCACATCTTTCTTCATAATCACACGAGTTCTTTCAACTCTTTCAGATGCCTGCTCTCGGCCCGAAGGCGTTGGATATTCTGGAGTGGTTTAGGATATTCGTGCTACCCCGGTGGAGGATAGAGAGATCAAACTCCTCGTTACTGACAAACCTCTCTCACTTTCAGGCTCTTAGAGGACTACTACAGAATCGGTCTTCCAAGGATTAGGGCAATCCTAAAGGTTATCTCTAAGAGGAGGAGAGAACGTGACGACCCCATGGTGCCCCCTACTGAGGGAATCCAAGAAGACACCGAAGAAGGGGAGATAAAGGAGACTAAAGATGCGAGGCTAAAAAATGAAGACACAGGCCTTGGACAAGTGTCAGCTGCCGATGTGCCATATACAAGCTAATTGCATCCTTCCTTAAAAAAGAGGAAAATTTTTGCATACATAATCAAGAAAAAGGAAACCGAGGAAACCCTAAAATTCGTCATAATTCCAATCGAAACAGTTTCACCTTCTCAACAAATGGAGAGCTCATTGAAGGGGATTTCCGACATCTCTATCCCAGATGATTTTTTAAACTATGACTTCACCGCCGTCGGTGTCGAAGGGCTTAACTCTCCCAAAAAAGGCGACGAAGGCAGATAGCCTCCCATTCAAGGAGAAAGAACTCCTATGAGTAAAGCAAAAGTCACTGGACTGTCGGGGGGATGCACTAGGACACACAAGCACTTACGCCCCACCATACACTTGCACTTTACCTTTGACATTACAACTACTAATATGTTCTCGCTTGATTCTTCTATAGGTGCAATGTCTTACTCACACGGTTTCGATCGCCTTCGTGGCACTTCTATCTTCCATCGTTCAACTCGGGATTCCGATTCGGAAGACGTCAAGAGAGATGAAGGATAGGAGAGAGACTATCATTCTCGAGAATCATCCTCATCCTCCAGACGAAAAACTCAAGGCCACACTTTGCGTCAAAGAAATCCCATTAATCCACATACGCATGGTGGAGATAAGCCCATACAATGAGGCTCTCAATCAGACTTTCCCCACGATCAACATTTCGGCTCCTCAAGCACTAAGCAGTCCCGTGAGCACTGCAAACAAACGCTGATTTCTTCGAATCAGATTCCCCCAGTTCCTTCTTAAGACTCAAATACGGCGGAGAAACTAGCCGAGCATAAGACTAACTTTCCAAAGATTTGCTTCGATGGGCTCAAATTCCTCCCGCCTATACATCCTATCCCTAGAACCGCAAAAAAGGACTCATTAGATTGTGTAAACGACGTGTATGTACAACACGAAGCATTCAATCATTTAGTCAAAAAATTCTCTATGGTTTCTATCAAATGTCAACATTAGATACCGCCTCAAGATGGAGGCCATCCATGACAAAGACATTATCAAGTTCTAGGATATTGAATTGCTCGCCCTCAAAACCCAACTCGATGAAGTGAAGAAGAACGCGAAAGAGACGGCAAAGGAAGTTAGTTGCTTAGAGGATTCCCATAAAAAGGAACTAAATGATGCGCTTCAACGCAACGACACCCTGGCTCTAAAGAAGGACCCCTTACAAAAGGATAAAGATATTTTAGCACGTCGCATAGAGGAGTTGGAAAAACTGCTATCTAAGTAGAAGGAAAAGAAAGTCGAAGAGCGGGAAGAGTCTCAAAAGTATTGTGAGGAGATCATCGAGATGAGAAACATGAAAAAAAGCTTGATGAGCAACTCTCCCAAATCAAAGCATTGAAAGAGGCTACTCGTAAGAAGGATAAGAAAGTAGTACTTGCAGAATCTGATTCTTGAATCGAGGCTGCGATTGAGACCGATAGGGAGGAGATTAAGTGCTTATTTGATCCACTCATTGCTAAATATAATACAATAGTTCTCCTCCACCGCGATTTAACTTTCTTGGGCGAAGGCTATCTTGAGTCACTTGCCGAAGCTTGGGATACTCTCATTAAGATCAAGAAAGTGGAGCTAGATGTAGCGGAGTTTGATAAAGGGGCACTCGCACAAGAAGTGCTCTGAGGAAACGAGCCATCCAACTTGGCTACTGCAAAGCTTCAGTTTGGCAAAGCTCCCACACCGCTTAAGGAAAAAGGAGATATCGTTGGATCATCCGGCATTGAGCCCCAGGGTTCTTCTCCCATTCAACTGGATGGGACTTTATCTTCCCAACCTCTTGAGCAACACGTTGGTTATGACCTAGAGAAGCCTGGACTCGGTATACACTTGCTCCCCAACCATTGAAAGGAGCACTCCTGTGGCCACCGAAAGCCAACCGGACGTTGGTACTATCCTGAGCTCTTTCTAATCTAAAAAGTTGTCGTTCTCGGTGAACGATGGTCATAATCTAACATTTGCTTTCAACTAAACCTTGCAGGTCATCTTGGTCCCGAGTCAACTCCAAGGAGCGAAGTCGCCATGGAGCAGGGGGTAAAAGATGTTGAGGCTCAGTCGTCGTGGATATTCCTGGGCCCGATGCATAAGGGATTGGGGCATTAAATGTGGATAAACCTGGAGACCCATCACTTATAGAGGAGCATGATGACATTTTAGTTATGGGCGCTTCTAAGCATACCGCAAAGTTCAGCCTTAAGGAGTGGTTTGAGAAAGAGAAGAAGTCAAAGCTCGAAATTAAGGATGAGCTTAATGTGGTGGAGGTTTATGATCCCTTTAATAGGCCATTACAATTCATCCCTCCTGGTGGGTCTATTCCCATCATGGTTCCTCTTCCTTCCTCAAGTACCTCTTCCCAAGGCAGCAAGGGGTCTTGAAAGAGATGTCTGATTGAAACGAATCCCGAAAAGCCCAAGAAGGAGAAGAAGACGAAGAAATAATTGGGGTCTTGTAATATTTTGCTTAGTCAAATAAGTTAGACTAAGCAGTTGTTTTTCCTTCTTTCTTTTCCTTTTTAGTAGTGCATGTACAGGCATGGCCACCAAAATTTTGGATGGGTTGTAAGGAATTTTTTGAGTTGTTAATAAAAAATTTGTTCCTTAGCTGATCGTTGAACAAATTACTATTCCAATAATAGAGTAACTTTTTTGCTTCAAGTGTTTGTGATGAATTTTCTAGGTTTTGCTAATAAATTATTATCTCAATCTCAGAGCCCTTCTGCATACTTCATTAGATATCGCCATCGGTACAAGGTCGGAATCATAGCCAACGGTAGTATTCTATCGCCGGCAGTTTGAGCATCTCCCGTCGATCTTAGAACAGAGTCTATAGGATAGCGGATGGTTGAAAGTTCTCTTGTCCATCCATTGGTTTGGACATTTGGCATCTTTTAGTCCGACTCGTGGACTTAGAAACTTTTTCTCACATCGTTTATACTCTAGCCCGCGCTCCGGGGACTCAGACTGTATAATCCGCAATCCGAGGACTTAGAGATTTTTTTCAAGTCTTTTATACTCTAGCCAGCACTCCGGGGACTCAGAGTACTCTAATCCTCACTCCAGAGACTTAGAGATTTTTTCAAGCCGTTTATACTCTAGTCCGTGCTCTGGGAACTTAGAGTACTCTAATCCACACTCTGGGGACTTAGAGTTTTTTTCAAATCGCTTATACTCTAGTTCACATTTCGAGGACTTAGAGTACTCTAATCTACGCTCCGAGGACTTAGAGATTTTTTTCAAATCGTTTATACTCTAGTCCACGCTCCGGGGACTCAAAGTACTCTAATCCGCACTTCGGGGACTTAGAGATTTTTTCAAGTCATTTATACTCTAGTCTGCGCTACAGGGACTCAAAGTACTCTAATCCGTGCTTCGGGGACTTACAGATTTTTTCAAGTCACTTATAATCTAGTCCGCGCTCCGGGGACTCAGAGTACTCTAATCTGCGCTCCAGGGACTTAGATATTTTTTTCAAGTCGTTTATACTCTAGCCCGTACTCCGAGGACTTAGAGAACTCTAATCCGTGCTCCGGGGACTTAGAGATTTTTCATTTCAAAAATTGTTTTTTTAATTTACTCATAAGGATCGCTAGCCAATCAACTTCACCAAGCTATCCCCTTCGTTCATTTTTATCAGGGGCCGGTAAAACTAGTCGAACTTCAGTTTTATGCGTGCGTTCATACACCACGGACGTTAGTATTAATTAATTCCATCACATAATCGTCATAATATGAAATAAAAGTAATTTTACAACAAACAAGTTCAAGCTTTTATTCATCATAAAAAACAGGGATGGAATAATCTGTCTTATTACATATCAAAAACAAAATCGACACAAAGCAAATACTAAAAGCAAAAATTACCGAAATGTAAAAAAGACATACTAGGTAAAATAGCAATGCAGATGTTCGCTATTCCATGCTCTGGGAAGTGTTACACCATCAATAATCGCTAGCTTGAAAGTTCCTTCTCCAAGCCTACACTGGATGACGTACGACACTTCCCATGTAGGGTTCATGTGCGATGGGACTGAAAAGATCCGCTTCAGGACAAGGTCGCTAACATCAAAGGTTCTTGGTTGGACTTTCATATTAAAGTATCAGGTGACTCGGTGCCGATATGTGGCTGCTCTCAAGTCGGCCTCTTCATGCTTTTCATCAATAAAGTCCAACGACTCCAATAAGAGATCTTGATTTGTTCTGGGATCGTGGTAAGTTTTCCGATGGGAAAGGACTTCTTATTCCATGGGTATTACTGCTTCGGCCTCGTAGGCCAAGGCGAATGGAATATGGCCAACCGTGGACTTATGAGTGGTCCTGTATGCCCAGAGGGCCATAGGAAGTTCGTCCACCCACTGGCCTCTAGCCTTTCCCAAATGTTTTTTCAAGATGGTCTTTATTATCTTGTTTACAGCTTCAACCTGTCCATTCGACCGAGGGTGAGCAACCGCCACAAACCTTTTCTCAATACGATACTTCCGACAAAATTCCTTGAACTCGGTACTATCAAATTGAGTTTCGTTATCAGTTACAACAGTCTATGGGAGACAAAAACAGCATATAATGTTACGCACAACAAAATTAATGACTTTTTTGGTTGTGATCGTAGCTAACGGCTCTACTTCTGCCCACTTGGTGAAGTAGTCAACCGCGACAATTGCATATCTCGCACCACCTTTGGAAATTGGCAATGAGCCGACAATATCAATTCTCCATATCGCAAAAGGCCATGGGCAAACCATTTCCATGATTTCTGTCGACGGCGCTCTTCGGACTTTCGTATATATCTGGCATTTGTCACATCATTCCACGTAATCTGCGGCATCCCGATTCACGGTTGGCCAGTAGTACCCGTAATGGAGTATCTTTTTGGCTAGCATCTGCCCCCTAGGGTGGTCGCCACATTCTCTTTCATGGACTTCTTTTAGGATCCGCTTTATCTCATCATGGGAGATGCACCTAAGTAAAGGAACAGAGAATCCCTTTTGATACATAATTCCATCTTGCATAATATACCGCGAGACTTTGCGAAGGACTTGCCGCTTTCCTTCCTTTTCTCAGGCAAAGTTCCATGCATCAAGTATTCTTTAAATGGGAATATCCATGATTCCCTTTCGGTTTTCATCTCCGGTACATGATCAATCTCCATCGCATTTATACTCGGGGTATGTAGGGTCTTGACCGGAACCAAGCCCATCTGTTATGCATCGCCAGAGCTTGCAAACTTGGCCAATGAGTCGGCTTTCCCATTCTGCTCGCGCGAGATATGTGAGATGTCATAGTATTTGAGGTCTGCCAACAATTCCTGAACTCCGGTAAGGTATAGGGAAAGCCGATGTCCCTTCGCCTGGCAGTCCGCTCTAACTTGGTACACCACCAGATGCGAGTCACAAAAGATTTCAATCAATTTCACCCCCAAGCTCTTTAGCAAGCTTCAATCTAGCAATCAATGCCTCATATTCGGCTTCATTGTTCGTAGAACAGAAATCAAGCTTCAAAGCATAGCAGATCATTCGATTCTTAGGGGTTACAAGAACGACGCTATTTCCAGAACCATGATCATTTGACGCTTCGTCGGTAAATAATTTCCATCGTACATTATGAACCACATCGCTCCCACTCGGCTCAACTTGCATAGTGAATTCCGCTATAAAATTCGCCAATGCATCTCTCTGGATAACTCTTCGAGGCAGATAGGTGATGTCGAACTAGATGAGCTCGATGTTCCATTCAAGCAAATTTCCAGATGTCTCGAGCCGCTGCAGGACCTGTCGCAAAGGTTGGTCAGTGTAGATGTTGATTTGATATGCCTGGAAGTACGGGCAAAGCTTACGCGATGCTATCACTAAGCAGTATGCCAACTTCTCTATCTTTGGATATTTTCTTTCTGCCCCTGTTAAAATGTAATACACCGGTCCTAAGATCCGGTCCTCCTCACGAACCAGGGCAACACTTATGGCATATGGCGATACAGCTAGGCAAATATACAGCTCCTCATGATCTATGAGCTTTGACAAAACAGGAGATCTATCCAGATGATTCACCAAAGCTCGGAACGCATCTTCACAGTCTTGCGTCCATTCGAAATTCCTCTTCCCTTTCCTTATCAAATCGAAGAAAGGAATGCACTTATCGGTTGACCTAGAGCTAAACTGACTCAAAGTTGCGACCTTCCCGTTGAGGCTTTGTACTTGCTTGATAGTTCTAGGTGCTTGTATATCTTGAATGGCTTGAATCTTTTCTGGATTCACTTTGATTCCACGTGCATTGACAATGAATCGCAGAAACTTTCCTGATACAACACCAAATGAGCATTTCTACGGACCAATTTTCATGCTATAAAACTGAAGGATATCAAACATCTCCGCTAAGTCTTGAATGTGGCCGTTTGATTGCCGGAACTTCATGAGCATATCATCTACATAGACTTCCATCGTCTTGCCGATCTGATTTTTGAACATTCGGTTAACCAAACGTTGATAGGTTGCTGCCTCATTCTTTAGTCCAAATGGCATCACTACATAACAGTATAATATAATATCTATGAAAAAACTGGTGTGCTTTTGATCTGGGATGTGCATTAGGATTTGATTGTACCTCGAATATGGATCCATAAACGGCAATAATTCATGTCCTGCAGTCTAGTCAACCAGCTGATCGATTCTAGGCAAGGGAAAACTATCCTTGGGGCATGCCTTGTTCAGGTTCGAATGATCAACACATGTTCTCCACTTTCCATTCGCCTTCTTTACCAATACAGGGGTAGAGAACGTCTCGAATAAACACGTTGGCTTTAAGTTTATCCACCTCCTCCTTGAGAGCGACAGACCTCTCAGGGTCCATGCCTCATCATTTTTGTTTTACGGGGACATACTTTGGATCGATATTCAGCATGTGGCTCGCAATGGCAGGTGAGATCCCACACATTTCAGAATGAGTCCAAGTGAATACATCAGATTTTCTGAGAGAAAACCAATAATTTCCCTCATCATAGAAGGGCTGAGTTGCAATCTGATTTTCAACACTCGTGACAGATCATCGTGGTTGATTGTGATATCAATGGTTAGTTCAGCAGGCGCTGCTTTGGCCTCCTTGGGTTCCTCCTCATTGTCTCTTGGATCTATATCTCTATAGAACCGACTGTGGTGCCCAAGCCAAGGCTTAGGCACTATTTGTCAATCTTCAGTAACTTGGATGCAGATAGATTTGTCTACGCCCTTTCCCTTTTCCTTCCGCTAGGCTTCTCTCAGCTCAGCCATATAACAAGCATGGTCAGTTGCCTGATCGCCATGCACAACGCCAACTCCCGTTATCTATAGGAAACTTCAAAGTCAAGCAACATGGGGCAAGAGCTGCCCCAAATTTAGCCAGGGCCAGATGACCTAGAAAAACATTATACGGTGAAACAACATCCAAAACAACGAACAGTAGGATCTGCACCCTCCTATGTTCACCTCCTCCCAATTCAACCGGCAACTCAACAGAACCTACTGCTGCAGTAGCCACATTGTTAAAGCCGTGTATACAAACTTTGGATGGTTTCAAGTCCTTATCCTCCATTCTCATTTGATTATAAGCTTTCTTAAAGATGATGTTCACAAAACTTCCACAGTTAATTAGTATCCTTCTCAGCAGTGCAGGTCCGATCTTGACAGAGATAACCATTGGATCAATAGTAGAGGCTTCCACTCTATCGACATCTCTACTTTTGAATACTGTATCATTCGTCATCATATGCTGCTACTTAGCTGGAGTTCCATCCTCCATATTCGAGCAACATTCAAAGTCCACATGCATCATCAAACTTACATAACGCTCCATTTCCTACCAACTTCTGTCTACAAGGTGCGGTCCACCAACTATTGTGTTTATTATCTACATTTCGTCGGCTTGGGCGGCTCCTAGGGCCGGCGTGGAGCTTGTCCTTGATTGGGATTAGACATTCCTTGTCTGCCATCCTACGGACCCTTGACAAATTGCTGCAACTTTTTCTGGCGGATTAACTTCTCAATAGCGTCATGAAGGTGCCTACACTCATCAGTGTTGTGCCCGTAAGACTTGTGAAACCGACAATACTTCCCGGTTTGCTTCTGTTCTTCGGTCGAGTCCTTCGGACATGGCTTTCTATATGGAAAGTGTTACAAGTGGGCATGTAGATGTTCTCTAAAGAGGCATTCAAGGGCATATAGTTGCTATATGTAGGGATTCGTGGCTTCCACTTTCCGTATTCCCTCTTCCTATCAGAATTTCCTTCTCCATCCCTTTTCTACTGATTCGTCTTGTTTTGGACATTCACTTGAACCATTCCTAAGCTCTCTCCGGATTGCTTTACTACAATGTTGCTTTGTACCACTTCCCCGCTTGGTCCTATAACAGTGCTCCTTCTGGACAACCTAGGCTCCTCCTTTCTCATAAACTAGTGCGCCATTGCATAGAAATGTTCCAGCATGGCCGGCAGTTTTCCAACTAGCCAATCACCAAATTCAGATTCGGGGTCAATACCCTTGTCATAACCATAAGTATGGCATGGTCATTTGGATTACTAACCTCTGTAGCAGCAACATGAAACCTTTGTAAATAATCTTTCAATGATTCACTAGAGCTTGGATTACGCTGGATAGCGACATCACATCTTTGGGGCAAGTAGCGTAAATTCGGAACTGCTCCACGAATCTAGTAGCCAGCTCACCAAATCTCAAGATTGACCGCGGGGGTAACATTATGAACCATATTGTAGCAATCCCAAACAGCGTTATAGGGAAGCATCTGCATTTGGTTGCATCATTCGCTCTAGCCAAGTCCGTCAACCATTCATACCTCATATCGTGCTGTCGGGGATCTTCTTCCCTTCGTAAGCGGGCATCGTAGGCATGTTAAACCTTCGGGGTATTCAGCCTATAAATGTTATCAGTAAATAGAGTATGACTCCTAGAGACTCCCTAATCATCGTTAGTTAAGCCCTGGTTCTTCCTCATCAGCTGCTTGACCATTACGGATAAGTCAGGAGTCTGGATAGGGGGTGCCAGGTCGGGTTCCATCCTATGTAATTGTTTTGGCTGGTGTCTCCGGGGAATCTCACGCCCTCTTGGCCTGTTATTCTCCAGATGTGTGTCCTGAGGATTCACTTCACCATCATTTTGGGAAGGTAATTGGTCGGCATTCAAGTGTACTCTGGCATCTAAGTTCCCGGTTCCAGGGTGAGTATGGCCCCTTAAGTGCATTTGAAGAGCTATCCTCATGGTTGAGGGATCTACACCGACCCCTAGGGAGAGTTTGACACCGACCTGAACTTATTGCCCATGGTGGTCTGTCCTATGATGCTCCATCGCTCTAGCGCATGTCGTCGCAATTCTATGGCCCCTTTTCCTATAGATCCCATCTGATGAAGTTGAGCTTTCAGACCCGAGTATGAAGCAGGACTTCCTTCGACATTTTGATGCTTCAGTTGACCAATTTGGTTCATCAAATTAGCATTTGCTTGGATTTTCTCGTTTAGCTATCTCTGGATTTCCATTAGCTCCCTCATCAAGGTCATTGAATTCGGCCTTGGTAACGGAATCAGCAAGGTTCTGGGTCGCAGTAGGTTCCATATTTGCATTAGCGGGCTAGTTGCTTGACCTCCTAGTTGGACACTAGTAGTTTCGTTGGAATTAACATTGTGGGAGGTAGATCTGGTGCGCCTTACCATCTTGGAGTCCTTTTCTTAGATCTTGAGAGATCTGAATAGTATCTGCAAACTTTTGAGAATGAAGCTGGATCTCCTTTGGAGGATTTCTTCAATCCAGTAGCAACAAAGACGATCCTAATAGCCTGAGAATCGAGTTTCTCAGTGAAAGCATCAAAATGTTTGCAACCAAATTGGTCACAAACGCCCGAGAATAGATTTTAGTAGTGAAATAAATGATGAAATCAAATGGAAAATGAGGAATAACGATATATATTGCTAGAAAGAATAACAAAAAGAAACAACAACAAGATTTATAGTGGTTCGGCGTTGATCGCCTACGTCCACTCTGAATGCAATCTTTATTGCTTTTTCAATCACTTGATTACAGATACAATTCACCAGGAATAGCTTGAATATAAGTTGGAACAAAGAGAAACTGAGTACAAAAAATGGCAGGGTCTTCCCTAGGTTGCCAAAAAGATCCTCCAAAAGTTTCCCCCGCCCTTATATTTATAGATGGAGGCAGCCTTCAGCCTAGCCACTCGGGCTCACAACAAGTAAAGCTTGGCCCAACATACAGTGCCCATTATACCGAACCTGAAATGCCAACATGAAGCGGGACTTGTAGCTGGGCCGAAGCAAGTGGTATGTCGACTCGTGGTAGATTCATAGCTGGCCCGAAGCAACATGTATGCCGACCTAAAGTTAAGGCAACACTGACCCGAAGCTTTTTCATACACTGACCCGAAGTCGCCCCTTCCTTGCTGACTTAAAGCAGCGACTGCCAGCCTAATATAACATCCATGCCAACCCGAGGCTCTTAATGTTTTTTGCTAACCCGAACACCACCATGCACTATGCCGACCTGATTTATGTAATATGCAATGCTGACTCGAGCACCTAATGCCGACTTGATAAATCCACACATATTCTACCGAACCGAGGTGGACTATGTTACACCCTTTTCTTATCCAACCACACCCTCATTGCTATGCCGGTGTCATCCCTATCAAATGGAATGTCGCCCCGATGGAGCCTACTCGATTTGTCGGCCCAACAAATGCCACACATTCCTCAACTCATCAACCATGAGTGCCGGCCCCTACTAATCATCATAATCTTGACATCTCGTTTCATCCATTCATCGACTTTATTAACCTAGGGCTAGACATAGCTGCTTGATGACTATACTCTGGTCATGTAGGTGTCGTCCCGTGGTCATTCTTCCATCAACAATCAATCCTGATTTCTGTAACTTACTTTGTGTAGTCGGTCCAAGGCACCGGGTAACACTCTCCATTCAAAATTTTCCACATCATTGCCACTATCTTCTCCTACCTTTCAAATGCAAAGGATCTAGGCATTCCTTTTTAACCACGATGCAATTCACTTCCTTTGTACCATGATGTTACATTTTAAAATGTGACATTACATCTTATCTCATTTATTTATTTTCCAAAATTCAAATTTAAAAAGAAAACTCAAACTACCTTTTTACTTAAGTAAATATTTTTACTTATTTTAACTTTACCATTTCATATTTTTTATACATAAACGTGTGTTTATATATTCTAGAGTACACAACGTTTTTCGACAACTTTTAGATGATGAAAAATAAAAAATTCGAAAAACCATTTCTTGTCACATTTTATCTTTTTCATTGAACTACTTATTTTTGTAAACATATCTTGAGGATTGTTTCACCATAATTAGTTATCAATTAAAATAGGGTATTTTAATTATTAAACCATTAATTTAATATTTAAAATAAATTAAATATGCACAAATTAAAGTGATAAAATTTCAGATCGTTACAGCCACTTCATACCTCTACACCGAAGTGGACCCCTTCCATAGGTTTCTCGCTACTGCACCTAAAAGTTAATCCTGACCATTTAATACTTCTTGAGTGGGAAAGAGGCTAACCCTACAATAGCCACTTAATACCTCCATCCCAGAAGCAGGCCCACACTGGGATATCCATCATATGACTCATAACTTATACCGTGATGTCTCAGATTAATCTAATTATTCATAGGTGTCAGTAGCCAGAATAGCTAGGCTGACTTATCCTACAGAATTGGGACTAACCTCGCGTCCGTCGTCGGTGCTTACTATATTTGTCTTACATCAGTCCTAAAGTCACACTGCTTTAAACTTTAATTTTATTTAATTTTTAAATTTAAGTTCATTTAAATTACTCTAAATATGAAAACTTCAAACATCATTAACTTTTCCATTTGAGGTCTAATCACAAAACTTTATGTATGAAAGTTAGATAGAAAATCGTCCCGAACACAATTGTGTAACTTTCGTGTTCGAATTATGAAGTTTGCAAAATTTTATTTTTAGCCTTATTTTAATAAATTAATTCTTATTAATTTTTACGGGGTGTTACAAAAAACTTTACTTACGATTTAAATCTCATTTTGAAAACTTTACTTTGGTAGTTTGGGTATAGTGGTGGGGTGTTACAGTTAGCTCCTTTTGAGTGGGTTATGGGGATGGCTATGAGATATAATCGATTACACCAAGAAGAGAGAAATGCTGATACTAAATCGAAAGGTGAGTAGAATAAGATGTTCAGTCTGTATCAAAAGGGAATAAGAGAAAACTAAAAAGAGGAAAGACTCAAGTGGGTGGAGCCAAAAAGTGAATGTAACTGATACTGCTTACTATAATTGTAGGCTGTGTATAAGTATATATGTGTGTGCACACATGTATGCATGCAACACATCAATCAATTCATTATCACTTGATCCACAAGAACGTAACCTTAAAAGTGAATTTTGAAGGTATTATGTCATGGATGCGATTATTTGTAGGTACTATGAGCCTATTTAAAACTATTGGGTTATAAATAATAAAATTAGTTTTAATAGTGTTGATAAATTGTCATTCGGTATGTTATATTAATAAAATAATTGAAAATAGAATAAGGAGGAACATAGATATGTTTGTTAGGATCTAGATTCAAATTCGAGATTTCATTCATACATTAGAATTTTCAATTGAAAATAAATATTATCTTTTGCCAAGACCAACTTTCAAATTCGTGACCTCATTTCCATATACAAGTATTTTTCAAAGTTAACACTAGATTAGAAAAGTCGTGATCATATTCCAATTATTAATAACATAAGATAAAAGACAAGACAAAGGAATAGCTTCATGAAGTAAAAGTGAGAATTATTTCTTTCTTTAATCAGACTTATTAGTGACACAAACTAGAAAAATCAATCTAATGACATGATCGTACATAACCCAGTGTTGGATTTTACGTGTCTTTATTTACTTGGTTAATAAGTAGCATAAATAAATGTCCTAGTCTTTAGGATCAGCTCAGCAAAAATAGCTTTAGTTTTAATATTCCCCTTTACATGTGTTGTTTTACTGTGTCATCTTCATGGCTATTTAAAGAGTCGAGTCTGCTAATAAAATCTATCCAGTGTTCTTTGTGTTTGTATTATTCTCATCTTATTTAACATTTGGTATCAGAGAAGAATCTGAGCAACAAGAACTCAGAAGGTACCAGCTTTCAACAACCATGCATTCCTAGATTTGACGGGGATTATGATCGTTGGAGTCTCCTTATGGAGAACTTACTACGATCTAAGGAGTACTGAAGCGTTCTTGAAGCAGGAGTTCTAGAAGATAGTGAAACTCTCACAACAGCACAGAGAAAGGCCATTGAAGATATGAAACATAGAGATATGAAGGTGAAAAACTATTTATTCTCCTCAATAGAAAAGACGATTCTCAAAACCATCACCAAGAAAGAAACGGCTAAGCAACTTTGGGATTCTATGAAAGTAAGGTACCAAGGCAGCGCTCGTGTGCAGAAAGTTCAACTTCAACGACTCAGGAAATCGTTTGAAGTACTCATGATGAAGAATGGGGAATCGATAATGGAGTACGTCGGTAGGGTGATGGTGCTTGCCAAAGAAATGAGAAACTATGGAGAAAGCATGGACGATGTCTAGATTGTTGAAAAGATCTTGCGCACCTTGACTGAAAAGTGGAACTATGTTGTATGTTCCATTGAAGAACAAAAAGATATAGACACTGTCAGTTGATGAAGTTCAAAGTTCGCTTCTTGTTCATGAGCAGAAGTTCATGACGAATAGAGAAGACGAGGAAGAACAAGCCCTTAAAGTTTCACACAATGCAAGTCGAGGAAGAGGAAGAAGAGGAAGGGGCAGAGGTAGAGGTGGACAAACATTCACAAGAGCGACCGTGGAGTGCTATAAATGTCATAAACTTGGACATTTCATCGCTGAATGTCCAGAATGTAAGCAAGAAGCAAATTATGCAAGATTTGGTGAGGAAGATGAGATGTTGCTCATGGCATATGCAGAAAAACAAAAAAAGGGAAAAGAAGAAGCATGGTTTTTGGATAGTAGATGTTCTAATCATATGTGCGGAGACAAATCATTCTTTTTTGAAATGAACCAAGATTTTCGAACTACTATGAAACTATGAAACAACACTCGAATGAGAGCTGAAGGCAAAGGAAATGTCAAGATCGTATTTAATGGCATAAGTCACATTATTACTAACGTGTACTTTGTGCCAGAACTAAGGAACAATTTTCTTAGTATCGATCAGCTTCAAGGAAAAAAGCTCGTGATATTAATTAATGAAGGAAGTTGCAAGATCTACCATCCAAATAAGGGATCAATTATAAAGCCTGCCATGAGTATGAATAGAATGTTAATACTTTTTTTCTGATACACAGGTTCATGTAAAAGAAGAAAGTGGTACATGCTTAGTTACTGTAGCTCAGAATGTGACCCAATTATGGCATAGACGCTATGGTCATTTGAACTACTCGAAATTGAAAACTATAGAAGTTAAGAAAATGGTGCGAGGGCTGCCACCTTTGGAACCAGTCATTAAGATATGCAAGGACTGCCTTATTGGAAAGCAGCGTAGAGATACTTTCCCATGCAAAAGTACTTGGAGGGCAAGTCAAGTGCTAGAGCTAGTGCATGTAGATCATTGTGGACCGATCAGCCCATTATCAAACAGTAAAAAAAGGTACATATTGTGTTTTATTGATGACTTTAGCAGGAAGTCTTGGGTATATTTCTTGTTTGAAAAATCAAAAGCACTATATCATTTTAAATGTTTCATGAAAATGGTAGAGAAAGAAACAGGTCTTCCAGTGAAGTGTCTACGCACAAATAGAGGTGGAGAATTCACCTCAACTTCGTTCAACAATTTCTACAAGGAGAATGGGATTAATAAACAACTTACTACTTCTTATATGCCTCAACAAAATGGAGTTGCAGAGATTAAAACTCGCACCACACTTAACATGATACGAGCAATTATATCTGATAAAAACATGCCAAAAAATTTTGGGCAGAAGAAGCAAAGTGGAGCAATTATATTCTCAACTGATGTCCTAATGCGGCAGTTCCAGATATGGTTCCAAAGGAAGCTTGGAGTGGTATTCGCCTTGTTGTTTCATATTTCAAAGTGTTTGGCTGAATAGCATATGTACATGTTCCCAAGCAACAGTGATTCAAGCTTCATGATAGAAGTAATAAGTGTATATTCTTAGGCTTCAGCAAGGAATCAAAGGGTTACAAATTGTACAACCCTAAAACAAACAAGATAGTGATTAACAAGGATGTTGTTTTTGAGGAAGATAAACAATGGAATTGGGAGGAAACTCATCCGTAGGAGCTACTAATAGATCTTGAATGGCGTGATAATGAAGTCAGTGACATCAACAATGAGGACTATGAGAAACATGAAGAAGATCAAACCAAGAATGGATGTAGCAATGAACATGAAGAAACTGAAGAAACTTTATATCATGGGAGGGAAAATACAAGAGAAAGAAGAAACATAAGAAAAGCTCATCCTCCCAGCTGGATGACTATGTAGCTGGTGAAGAGCTGGATGTCATTGAAGAAGACATGATGAATATGGCTATGATCATGACAACTGATCCCACATCATTCTAAGAGGCTTGTAAGATAAACACTGGATTAAGATAATGAAAAGTGAGATCAGCTCCATTGAGAAGAACCATATGTGGAGCCTTGTTGAGCTACCAAAACATACCAAACCAGGAGTTAAATGGGTCTACAAAATAAAGTTTAATGCTAATGGAGAGTTGGAGAAATACAAGGCAAGGTTATTAGCTAAGGGTTACTCACAAAAATCTGGAGTGGACTATTTGGAAGTATATGCACCAATAGCTAGGACTGAAATTGTATGTACCATAATTGCTTTGGCTGCACAACGTGACTGGAAGATAATGCAGTTGGACGTAAAATCATCTTTTTTACATGGAGAACTTGAAGAAGAAGTGTACGTAGAACAGCCAAATGGGTTTGAAATGCGAGGCTCGGAAGGAAAAATATACAAATTACACAAAGCTTTGTATGGCCTAAAGCAGGCTCCTCGTGCGTGGTTCAGTAAGATCGAAGCTCATGTTATGGCTACAAGATTTGAGAAGTGTCCAAACGAGCAGACTTTGTTCACCAAGAGAAATGAATCAGGTAATTTGCTTATAGTTAGTATATATGTAGATGATTTGATATACACAGGAGATAATGAAGAAATGTTAAGGAATTCAAAGCATCTATCATGAAAAGCTTCGAAATGACTAACTTGGGATCAATGAAGTTCTTTCTTGGAATTGAAGTTAATCAAGTAAAAGGAAACTTCATTTGCCAGAAAAGGTATGCAGCAGAAGTACTCAAGAGATTCAGAATGGAGGATTGTCAAGTAGTTAGAACTCCAATTGTCCCTGGTAACAAGTTAAACGAAGATGAAAATGGTGTAACTGTATGTGAATCCAACTTCAAGCAAATTGTAGGCCGTTTGATGTATCTCACTGCAACTAGATCGGATCTTATGTATAGTGTAAGTCTTAGTAGTAGATACATGAGCAGGCCAACCGAGTTACACCTACAAGTAGCCAAGCGGATATTAAGGTATTTAAAGGGTACCCTAGACTATGGAATCATGTACAAGAAGATCAAGACAGATTTGGTTGGTTTTGCAGATTCAGATTATACAGGTGACTTATATGATAGGAGGAGTACATATGGATACGTTTTCATGCTAAGTGGAGGTTCTGTTTCATGACTATCAAAGAAATAACCGATAATGACTTTATCTACTACCGAGGCGGAATTTGTTGCTGCTGGTTGCACTAGCTAAGATGTTTGGGTAAGAAGGGTTACCGGTAAGCTAGGCTGCACACATAGTGAAGCTACTTTGATTTATTGTGACAATAGTTCAACGATTAAGCTTTCTAGAAATCCTGTTATGCAGGGCCTAGTAGACACATCGATGTGCGCTTTCACTTTCTAAGAGAGTTAGTTCAGAATGGAGTTATCAATTGGAGCATTGTAAAACAGCAAGTCAAGTTACAGACTCCACGACAAAAGCTTTGCAAGTTGAAGTATTTACCAAGTTTAGAGAGCAGCTGGGAGTTTGAAAGATACATTTCTAAGCTAACTGTGTTCACGGTTAGCTTATGAGAGGGTTTGTTGGGTTTTACGTGTCTTTATTTACTTAGTTAATAAGTAGCATAAATAAATGTCCTAGTCTTTAGGATCAGCTCAGAAAAAATAGGTTTAGTTTTAATATTTCTCTTTACACGTGTTGTTTTACTGTGTCATCTATTAGAGTTCTCAAAATAGTGAATGAGATATATCCCATATTGCCAAAAATAAGTCCATTTTCTTGTTTATATAGTGTATTCTCAATCCCTGTATTGGCCCTTAGGGTCAGGTAATTTTGTGCGAGAGGGAGGACCTATCATAGCCATGGACAAACACACGCGCGTGCCGCTGCCTGCCGTTCGATCGACCGAACCGGGCTGGGCCGGGTGCGGATGCGGGTCCAATAAGAGTGGACAGTGTTATAATTTTTGCTGCACAAAAGTGAATTGTTTTCTACTGTTTAAATTCAAATAGAAGCGACTAGTGGATTGGACGCGACTGTTGCAAACTGCAATAGTTTTTGGCCGTTGCAAAACGACAAGACACGACTATTGCAAATCGCAATAATTTTTGGCCATTGCAAATGAAGAGACGCAACTGTTGCAAACCGCAATAGTTTCTGGCTGCTGCAAACGAAGAGACGCGACGGTTGCAAACTGCAACAGTTTTTGGCCGTTGCAAACAAAGAGACGCGACTGTTGCAAATAGCAACAGTTTTTTAGCATTGCAAATAAAAGGAAGTGTCAGTTACGAACAATAACACTTTTTGGCGTTGCAAATGAAGGGATCCTACTTTTCTCAACGGGTGTACTCATTGGGAATTCAGCTATAAATAAGGAGGAAACCTGATCACTTTTCTCACTCAATTTTAATTTCGAATTTTCTCTTCTTCCTCTTCGTTTCTTAATATCTACAATCCGTGCGCTTTTGCATATTACATAGAAGATCACACACATCACAATCTCGAGCAGACCACGTCTGTTGTATCTTGGGAGACTTTGAATAAAATCTTAAGGAAATTGTTATGACAAGCCTCGGATGAAATTTCCTTCTTCAACTGATTACATTTCTAGTTGATTTATATATATATATATATATATATATATATATATATATATATATCGTTTTTGTTTCTGCGTTGTACTATTTCTTTAAATAGTATAACGTTTGATTTATCACTATAGTTATTATTGCTATAGTTGTTAGTTTGCTGTTGTAATTAATTACAACATACTTATTGTTAAAATAACTAATATAGAATTTCAAAGTAGTGGAAATGTGAATTATAAACTTGTGAGACAAGTTTATTATTGATTAGTCTCTGTTTTGGTATACTAGACGTATAACATCTTAAGACTTTCATGTTTTCGCTAAAACAGAGATGGCAACAGTTGAACTATCAACAAAGGCTACTACTCACAACAGGCCTGATCCTTTTAAATGATATGATGACGACTTTCTAACATGGCAGAATCAGATGTTATTTTATCTCACCACACTCGGTCTGCAACGGTATCTCGAGGAGGAGGAACCTATTCCTGCACCAGGCAAGGAATCAGATGTTGATACGTGGAAGCATTCCGATTTTCTATGCAGAAACTATATTCTGAATTGTCTCGACAAGGTGCTATACAAAGTATTTCAACCTCTAAAGACAGAAAAAGAACTCTATAATGTACTTGCCACGAAGTACAAGATGCAGAATATCAGTCGTAAGAAATTTATTGTAGACAAATTCATGGACTATAAGATGGTTGAATCCAAACCGATGACTGCTCAACTACATGAGCTGCAAATCATCATTCATGAACTCGGAGCGGAAGGTCATAAGGTGGGGAATCATTTTTGGTTGAAGCCATCACGGAAAAACTGTTGCCGTCAAGGAGAGATTACCGCAACTATATAAAGCATAAGAAGAAAGAAATCTCTTTATAGGATCCCATAGTTCGACTAAAAATTAAGGCAGATAACCATGGAGTTACAAAACCAAGAGAGAAGGCATTTGTGGCTGAAGGATCAAAGACCAAAAACAAAAAGAAGAATTTCTAGAAGAAAAGAAAAGCTCCAGACAACAAACCAAAAGACAACAAACGAACCAAAAGGTTTAATGGCGAGTGTTGGGTTTGTGGAAAGGTTGGACATGCCGCTGGAGATTGCAGACACAAAAAGGAACGCAATAAAGAGGTAAATATAGTAGGCAACATGGAAGTAGACGATTCCAACTTCTCGATAGTTGTATCTGAATGCAATTTGGTTCAGAATCCTAACCAATGGTGGGTAGACACAGGCACTACTCGTCATGTCTGCTCTGACAAATCCATGTTTTCTACATACCAAAAATTCGATCACGAAGAAAAAATCTATATGGGTAATTCTGCAGTATCCATGATCGAAGGAAGTGGCATAGTAATGCTCAAGTTTACATCTGGAAAAACTATCAAGTTGAATGACGTACTCCACATTCCATACATACAAAAGAATCTCATCTCTGGTGTAGTACTTTCGAAGAAAGGATTCAAAATGGTGTTCGAGTCAGACAAGATGGTTCTGTCCAAAGTTGGAATGTATATTGGAAGGGGATATTTATGTGATGGCCTATTTAAAGCAAATGTAACCGTTATCGGCAATAAAACTATGTATTCTGATTGTGCTATTAATAAAATTGAAGTTTCTTGCTTGCTTGAGTATGAAATTTTACTATGGCATGATAGATTAGGACACATAAATTATGAAAAAATGAAAACATTATCAAACTTGGGATTAATTCCGAAATTCCAAGTAGATAATAACTACAAATGTGATACATGTACAGAAGCAAAAATGGTTTAAAAAACCATTTCAATCTATTGATAGAAGCACCTAACCACTAGGTTTGCTTCATACAGATTTATGTGATTTTAAATCGTTACCTCCAAGAGGTGGAAAAAAGTATTTTATCATGTTTTTTGACGATTATACACGATATTGCTATGTATATCTTTTGAATAGTAAAGAAGCACTTACATCATTTATAAAGTACAAGGCTGAGGTAGAAAATCAGTTAAATAAAAAGATCAAGATATTGAGATCTGATTGAGGTGGAGAATATGATCACCATTTGAACAGTTCTGTGCCGAAAATGGTATAATTCATCAAAAAATAGCTCCATATTCACCACAACAAAATGGTGTAGCCGAGAGGAAGAACAGAACGTTAAAATACATGATTAATGCCATGCTTTTAACCTCTTGTCTACCGACGAACTTGTGAAGGGAAGCCTTAAATATGTCTAATCACATATTAAAAAAAGTCCCTCATAATAAAACATGAACAATTCCATATGATATTTGGAAAGGACACAAACCAAGCTTTAAATACGTCAAAGTGTGGGAGTGCTTAGTAAATATTCCAGTTCCGCCTCACAAGAGAGTCAAACATGGACCAAAAACAGTAGATTGTTACTATCTAGGGCAGGCCCAAAATAGTATTGCCTACAGATTTTTTGTATTCAAGTCTGATATAGCTGATATTAATGTAAATATAATTATGAAATCTAGAGATGCCTTATTCTTTGAAGACGTGTTTCCGCACAAAAAGAATGAAGGGAATAATGTCCCTAAAAGGACAAGAGAAGAATCAAGCAATTCACATGAAGATGAAACTCATCATGAGATTGAGGAAGTTGAACCAAGAAGAAGCGTAAGGGCTAGGACTTCCAAGACATTTCGTTCAGATTTTTTCACATATGTGTTAGAACACGAACCTCAAACGTACAAGGAAGCAATGTCATCTTCTGAATCTTCATGTTGGAAAGAAGCAATGCAAAGTGAGATTGATTCAATTCTAAGTAATAAAACTTGAGAAATTGTTGATATTCCACTTGGAATAAAACCTATTGGCTGTAAATGGATTTTCAAGAATAAAATGAAAGTAGATGGCACTATCGACAAGTATAAAGCCAGATTAGTAGCCAAAGGATATCGTCAAAAAGAAGGAGTAGCCTTCTTTGATACATATTTTTCGGTAACACGAATAAACTCTAAAGGAATGCTAATAGCAATTGCATCAATCTATAACTAGAAATTAACCAAATGAATGTAAAGACAGAATTCTTAAATGGAGATATCGATGAGAAGATCTACATGGAGCAACCTGAAGGTTTTCTTTCCAAAGGAAATGAAAACAAAGTCTATAGATTAGTAAAATCATTATACGAGCTAAAACAAGCTCCAATACAATGGCACGCAAAATTTGATAATGTCACGATGATAAATGGTTTTCGTATAAATGAATATGATAAGTGTGTTTATTATAAACAAATTGGACAATCATATGTGATGATTTTTTTATATGTAGACGATATGTTAATATTTGGTCCAAACAGTCAGGTAATAGAGACTATAAAGAAGACATTAATTAGCAATTTCAAGATGAAAGACTTAGAAGTTGCAGACGTTGTTTTAGGAATCAAAATAACAAGAACACTTAATGGATTGAATTATCTCAGTCACATTATGTAGACAAAGTGATTGAAATTTTAAAATTTTGCAACTAAAGGAGTAAGAACTCCTTTTAATCCATCAGAAGTACTGCATAAAAGCAATAATGAGAGTGTAATGCAACCAGAATACTCTCGTGTAATAGGATGTCTCATGTATCTCATGAATTGCACAAGACCATATATAGCTTATGCAGTAAGTCGACTGAGCAGGTATACATGCAATCCAGGAAAGAAACACTGGAAAGCACTAATGAGAATGCTTGGATATTTAAAAAAATACCATAAATTATTACATTATGGAAAATATCCTACCGTCTTAGAAGGATATAGTGATGATGCAAACTGGATTGCTGATTCAGAAGAATCAAAATCAACGAGTGGTTATGAATTTACCTTAGCAGGGGCAACGGTGTCATGGAAATCTACTAAACAAACATGTATAGCTCGATCCACTGTGGAATCAGAGTTCATCGCTTTAGATAAAGCAGGCGACTAAGTAGAATGGCTTCGTCACTTTTTAGAAGATATTCCGTTTTGGCCTAAACCTAAACCGGCCATATGGCCATACACTGTGATAACCAAGCAGCATTAAGAAGAGCGCAAAACTTTGTGTATAATGGAAAGTCACGACGCTTTCATCGATGTCATAACACAATTAGGCAGTTACTCTCAAATGGAACTATTTACATAGATTATGTGCGAACAAATGATAACCTAGCGGATCCATTTACTAAAGGTTTATCAAGAGAGAAAATTAACCGCGCATCGAGGGGAATGAGTTTAAAAGCCTAAACCAACAAAAGTTATCTTATACGGAAACCTATCCTAGCGACTGGAGATCCAACGGACTAGGATCAATAGGCAAACCAGTTCTGAATAACTCAAGACGTAATGCATTTGTTTGAACTTGGTCCTACTCCATTCCTATGATGCACAATATAAATGCATGCCTACAGAAGTATTAAAAGGATAAAACTATGCTTTTTTAATGATGGCCATACCTTGAAAATAACAAGTGTGATATATGTAGGATACTCTTAATGGTTGTGATCACCTATGTTAGTGTGAGCTGGTCGGCTCTATGAGAATATTAAAGGCTTTTATTCTCTAAGAACACTCGTAGAACCAAAAATTGTTCAGGACTAAAATAAACACAGCCAAGAGACTGGATGTGATGGGAAATAATGTTTTGTAAAGCTTATTGTCTGGTTATACAATAACGGCTGACGGTTCAAGATGAAATAATTCACCGATTAGCCAAGTATATCCGATAAGTTTTAACTAGGGAAAGTTCAAAGTGAAACATCTACTTATCCTCGATATAGCATTATTTTCATATGAACTATGTGATATTACACTTTATATGGGGGAGACATATATCGTCATTCATATGTGGGATTGTTAGAGTTCTCAAAATAGTGAATGAGATATATACCACATTTCCAAAAATAAGTCCATTTTCTTGTTTATATAGTGTATTCTCAATCCCTATATTGGCGCATAGGGTCAGGTAATATTATACGAGGGGGAGGACCTATATAGCCATGGACTAACACACTTCGCGTGCACCGCCGCTCGCCCGTCCGACCGGGTGCGGGTCCAATAATAGTGGCAGTGTTATAATTTTGCCGCACAGAAGTTAATAGTTTTCTACGGTTTTAATTCAAATAGAACCGACTAGTGGATTGGACGCGACTGCTGCAAACCGTAACAATTTTTGGCCATTGCAAACGACGAGACGCGACTGTTGCAAACTGCAATAGTTTTTGGCCGTTGCAAACGAAGAGACACGACTGTTGCAAACCGCAACAGTTTCTGGCCGTTGCAAACGAAGAGACGCGACTGTTGTAAACAGCAACAGTTTTTTGGCGTTGCAAATGAAAGGAAGTGTCTGTTGCGAACAGTAACACTTTTTGGCTTTGCAAATGAAGGGATGCTACTTTTCTCAACGGATAACGGGTGTACCCATTGGAAACTCAGCTACAAATAAGGAGGAAACCCGATCACTTTCCTCACTCAATTTTAATTTTGAATTTTCTCTTCTTCCTCCTCGTTTCTTAATATCTACAATCCGTGCACTTTTGCATATCACACAGAAGATCATACACATCATAATCTCGAGCAGATCACGTCTATTGTATCTTGGAAGACTTTGAATAAAGTTTTAAGGAAATTGTCACGACAAGCCTCAGACGAAATTTCCTTTTTCAACCGGTTATATTTCTAATTGATTTATATATATATATATATATATATATATATATATATATATAACGTTTGATTTATCGCTATAGTTATTATTGCTATAGTTGTTAGTTTGTTGTTGTAATTAATTACAACATACTTATTGTTAAAATAACTAATACAGAATTTCAAAGTAGTGGAAATCTGAGTTGTAAATTGTGAGACGAGTTTATTATTGATTAGTCTCTGTTTTGGTATACTAGACGTATAACATCATCTTCATGGCTATTTAAAGAGCCAAGTCTGCTAATAAAATCTATCCAGTATTCTTGTGTTTGAATTATTCTCATCTCATTTAACACCCAGGATCACCGACTACTCTTTTACAGCCTCAGTGGTGAGCCCATACCCAAACGGATACAAAGGATCATAATGCGTATCGCCTACATTCATCGGCAACTGGTCCACTGATCTAAACCAAGTCCTCCCCAATTTCCCTGTAAACCGATAATCCCCGAACAAAACATCAGTAATTCCTTCACCTTCAGTGCCCGGAAGCCATGCAGCCACAAGTGCATCGACCTTATTCACATATGGTTTGATCACAATGGGTCTACCTGACACAACAATCACCACACATTTTATGTACATGCACACATTTTTTATTATATCAGGTCCAGGCTCAACCATTTCTAAGGTTAAACTGTCACCAAATGTTTCTGCATATGATTTTTCACCCACTGCGATTATTGCATATGAAATATCTTCTTTGTTTTTCTTAATGAAGTCGGAGTCTGGGTTTTCATTATAAATTACTTTTGTAGAAGGAGAAACTGTGGATTTAACTGCATTAATGATTGTTGTTCCTGCACAAATATATAAGCAGACTTTAACATAACGCTTTAACTTTTGTATAAAAGAAAGTGTATATATGCTTATAAGGATAGGTTACCAATGGTGAGATTATTTCCACTGAGTCCTTGCCACTGAATTGTCCACCCACCACATTGATAACCCAAGTTATCTGCATGTGTACCAGCAACTAGAATTTTCTTTACATTCTTTGGAAGCGGTAATAATGGTTTTTGCCCACTCTTTCCATTCTTTAGCAACACTAGTGATTTTCTCACAGCTTCCCTTGCTATTTCCCTGTGTTCCTGTTGATTACGTTATTCACGGTTCAAGTGAAAATCATGCATCATATTTAGTTTAAAAACTTATAAAATAAGTAGCGATCAGTTCACCTTTTTCCCAATTTGATCAGCTAAGCTTAGATCAGCATATGGATTTTCGAAAAGGCCTAATGTGTACTTAACTCGTAGGATTCTTCTAACAGAATCGTCTATTCGTGACATGGGAATGAAGTTGTTATTAACAAGGAAGGTTAGGTTGTTAACAAATCCTGGATAGTCAAATGGTATCATTATCTGCAACAGAAAGAAATGCATTATCTACTAAGCTTTGTATAATGTCATATGCTCTATTAAAAGACAAATAAATTAAAAGGATGAAGTTTTTACGCACATACATACCATGTCAATACCAGCAAGAATGCCAGTTTGGATGGAGTATGTGTAGTTTGCTTTCTCAGGTGTTGTGATCCTATCAACACCTTGCCAGTCAGATATAACAAAGCCCTGTGTGTAAATAACCAATAATGAAATTTAGTAAAAATGTCTTCACTTCAGATCCTATAACAGAACTATAATTTATAATTTAACCCCAACATATTTTTGCTAGTCAACGCATTGGTTTTCTTTTTATTAATGTGGTTAATTGATGCTAATGAGATTCAATTCTAGTACTCTAGATAGACTATCAAAACATAAACCACAGCCGAAACATTGGAATAGTAGGATGCATGAATCAAACCTTAATGTCACAGATTCGCAATCACTTTTCTATATATTTTCATGCATTGCTTTAATATTTGAAAGAAACTAGTATAACTTAAACCTACTCTGAATCGAAGTGTTTTTTTGAGGTAATCGGTGATTAAAAATTTATTGGAGTGCATTTTGACTCCATTCCAACTCGAATAAGAGATCATAACAGTCGACACTCCTTTAATAACAGCATTGTAATATGGAGGCATATGGATGCTTAGCAATCCATGTGTATCGATAATTGTGTTGTTTTCGTTAATTCCCATGTACGTTCCACCATCGCCTAAGTAATGCTTTGCACAGGCAGCCACTTTTCTCCTACACGTACACGTAAATGAACCAAAGTTAAACTACATACATTCACATTAACAAGAGAAATACAAGAGTAGCTTATCTGGTCAAAACATTAAAGTATGTGCACTGGAAGTCTAGAACATATACTTCGGTAACTTCAGCTAATAGTCTAAACTCTAAAGCAAGCATTGTGGCATTGTGCTTGTTCTCTCATGAGTTTGACAATGTTTTATTTACATGAACACTAGAAAAATGAAAAAATGAAATACAATCAAATAACTTACTTTCCCTCTATGAATGGAACTCCTTTTCTAGAATGTAGAGGGATTTCTCCTTGCAAACCTGAAATTATTTCCGTCATGGCCTGAACAATCTTTGGATCTTCACTATAGCTCTCATAACACCGACCCCATCTTGGGTCTCTGCATACCTGAACAATAGCCAACCATAGTTTTATGCATGTTTTCATATAATACTCGAGATATGTCAATATTAATCAATTCTATCAAACAAAATTCATGCTAAACATTAATAGTATGAGTATACCGCAAGACATGGAGCAAAGACATAAGGGATGCCAGTTGCTCTAACTTCAAGAGCAGTTGCTTCACCGATTTTCTTTACAAGTGCTGGATCCCTGTCAAATGTTATACAAATTTATTAGCAATATAGAGCTAATGAGAATTTGAGAGCTTCAGCTGTCCTTATCGATACACACGATGGAGACTTGAATATTTATACTTGATAACTACTGGTTTGAGTTTCGAAGTTGGAGCAAACAAAATATGCATGTCTTATACTATACTATTTTGTTCGAAAATTTGCGTAAGGTAAGTTGTTCGATTGCTTTCAAAATTCAAACAATCATTTCAGTCTCCGAAAATATCAGTTCAGATAAAGACATAGTACATCAATAGACTTGGATAACCTTGTAGGGGATAAAAGGATTCACTTTAAACACTAAAGAAAATGTCAGTTCATATAAAGATATATTTTATAACCTATATTCAACATCATGAAATGGAAATCTTCTTCTTGTCTTTTTTTTTCTTCCTTTTGTTTTTTCTTTTGTGAATCATGAAATCTTATGAAATTATGAGTCCGCCTTTAAGTTTTTTAGTAGATAAGGAGATCTCAGTCCATACGATTACACATCTTATGATGATTCCATAGCATTGTCTCCTTTAATATGTGAATTGAGACATTAAGTAAAAACAGAATAAATGGCCCAAACAACAAACCTAGTTGCTCCAAGACCCACATTATGAGGAAATACAGTAGCTCCGTACACCGTATTGTGTCCATGCACAGCATCTATACCGTAAATCAGCGGTATACCAAGACGAGTTGATAAAGCTGCTTTCTGCATGTTATTCACCATATCAACCCATGTTTTAGCCGAAGCTCTTTCAGCAGGCACACTACCTCCCCCACTCAATACACTGCCTGCATATATAAACATGCCTTCACTTTAGTACGTATGTCATTTACATGTACACAGTACATGCAAGTTATTTCTACATATATATTTTTACCTATATGATAATTTTGAATAACTTCAGAAGAGGCATTCGTCCTTTCGATCTGTGACATCTGACCGATCTTTTCAGCAAGAGTCATTCTGTTTAGTAAATCGTTTATTCTAGTATTCAGTGGCTGCTTTGGGTCTTTATATTTCAAATATTCTGCTTTGGTTATGGTACAGCAACAAAGAATTGAAAGAACAATGAGCACTCTATGGAAGTTCTTCATATTTAATCAGCAATAGTATTTTTCCAAGATGGTTTGAAAACCTGCTTAAGTAAAATGCAGTTAGATTATAATTCTTGTATACTTCTAATCAGAACTTAGTGTAAGCAGTATATGGACTTCATTAAATATGGTTTTATGTAGTATTTCAAATGCAGAATGTAAAAGTCCAAGATCTTAGCTAATTTATAAATCATTTTATCCAACCAAATAAATGTCCACATTATTGCAAAGGTCCTAATAGCCAATGTCAGCTAAACCCAAGGGAGATGATCGTATTTCAGGATAATTTCATACATGCCTGGATATATGATAAAGATACTTGCCACTGATTTAACACACAAACATTATACGTGATAAAAACGAGAACTCTATTACAGTTCCCTTTAGATCTAATAGAAACATATTTTAAGCCACAACGTATATCTTTTAAATATATATTAAGACGTTAGTCATACAAAAATTTAACTTGGCATTCAAATTTTAACCCACATTGTTCTGAAATTTTTATAACCTTCAATTTTAGTTATCACCAAATGTAGCAAATGGATAAAAAGACAATATATAATAATAAATGTTACAAAAAAGAGGTACCATACCTGGCATATATTGGAATAAGAATTAGAAGCTGCTTAAGAAAAGCAATAATATAGCTGGGTATTTATAGAGAGCAATTTAGAGCAAGAACCTGAACACCTATCATCTACGCAATGTACCACAGTGTAGAAAGAAATAAAAAAGCGAATAAGGATAAAACATGTATGGCATTTATTGTGCATAAGCAACTTGCTGTTAATTATGTTTTTTTATGCGTCTCAATAAATACTTGCAAATTTGATAAGTGAGCCGGAGGTGACTTAGACTCGGATTACCTTCAAAAAATTCAAACCTGGTAGGTATAAAAAGTGGTTATGGTAATTCACTATGCTTACTTCTTTAGTTTTCAACACAGTTTCGAAGATACACAATCTGTGCGCTATCAGTTTTCTTTTCAATTGCAAATTCGTGTTTAAATCATAATTATAAAACAATTATATAAAACTAAAAAGCAGATCTCAGATCCATAGTATTATGATATAATATAAATAGATCAACTAATTTAGTTTTTACGTTTTAACCTGTTTTTGGACACGTGAATTTGTAGATCTATACTGACTAATAGAAGCATCATCTTTATAATTGTCTGTTTTGAGCTGACTTCGAATTTGGTCAACTATGATAATCAATGTTTAAGTGATGGGGTTTATTTCACACAATCAAAGTAAGGCAGTTAAATTTATTTATTTATATTTTTTTTGAAATTGATCAAAAAAACTGGGGCAAGGCCCATAAAGTTACAACCCAACAATTATATAAACCGGGTCAAAACCCGCACTACATCAAAAAACAACCATACTCACTTTAGGGTTGTAAACCCTAGCACCAACCGAAGTACTTCATTCATTTTTAGGAGCAAGAGAGAAATAAAAAAATGGTGGATCTGTGTAGATTAGCGAGCCAAATCAACTCTCTCTTCTTCTTATACATCTCTTAAGCTTATGTATGCTTTGTTGGTGTAAACCAAAATTAAAGAATCGTGTCTGCTGATGTGAAAAGTCATGTATATTCAATGAAGAGTCGTGTCTATTCGAATGAAAAGTCATATCTGTTCAGTGAAGAGTCGTGTCCGTTCACTGAAAAGTCGTGTCTATTGAAATGAAGAGTCGTGTCTATTAAGTAAAAGTCATGTCTATTGAAGTGAAAGGGTGTCTATTCAAAAAAGTTATGTCCGTTTGTAAGGGTTGTAAACCACTATATATATGTGGTCATTTTGTTGTGTTGTATGCAAGTTGTAGGCAAGACAAAAAGCAAGTTAAAAAAATTGTCTATTCTTCTCTAAAATTATAATTCTCTTCTCTTTTATATTTTAACAATTGATATCGGAGCTTGGTTGAAAAATATCAAACAATCTTGTCACCCTTGTTCCTTAATTCAACGGTGAAAAGTTTGATTATTGGAGCAATCTAATGAGGCTCTGTCTTGAATCTCAAGACTTGTGGACAGTTGTTGAAGAAGATGTTAGTGCGCCGAAAGATGAGACGCAATTCACAGTGGCCCAAAGAGATCTTCCGAAAAGCAAAAAACAGAAAGATCGGAAGGCTCTCTTCCAAATCTATCAGACACTTGAAATTCAAGTTTATGAGAGAATTTCAAAAGTTGCAAATGCTCAGGAGGCTTGGAAAATATTGAATACAATGTATTCTGGCCAAGATCAAGTAAAAAAGGTTCGCCTGCAGTCACTACGAGCTGAATTCGAAAAGCTCAAAATGAAGGATGGTGAGAAAATTTCAGAGTATTTTACTCGTCTCACTTCCATCATAAATCAGATGGCTTCAAACGGAGAAGTCGTGGAGACTCAAAGAGCTGTTGAAAAAATTCTACGGAGCCTACCAATCAAGTTCGATCATACTGTGGTTGCAATTGAGGAATCAAATGGTATTGCTTCACTTTCTCTTGAAGGCTTGCAAGGAAGGCTGGAAGCTCATGAGGCTAGGATCTTGATGAGAAGTAAACAAACAAATTTTTCTCAAGATCAAGCCTTAAAATCTCAATTCACATCCACAAAAGTTCAACGCCCATCCCATGGAAAAAGTAACAGCAGGAATAGTGGAAAACGTGAAGAATCAAAGGAGGAGAAACCATCATTCCAAAATAACAAGGCGCGAGGCAAATACAAAGGCAAAAAACCATATTTTGAATGCAATTTCTGTCACAAACCGGGTCATAAAGCAAATGATTGTTGGGAGAAACATCCTGAAAAGAAGCCAGTTGCTGGTTTTATGCATAATGAAGCAGAAAAATCTGAATCTTTGTTGATCGCTTCAGATGGAAATGTTGAAAACGTATGGTACTTGGATAGTGGTGCAAGTAGGCATATGACTGGAAATAAAAATCTATTTTCAAGTCTTGTGGAAGTTGATGATGGTCAGGTTACTATTGTAGATGTAAAATCATACAAAATTCAAGGTGTTGGCGAAATTTCTTTCAAAACCAAGGCTGGAAAAGTTGAAAAAATGTCGGAGGTTCTTTATGTACCAGGCATACGTAACAATCTTCTTAGCGTCGGTCACTTACTGAAGAAAGGATATGATTTTCGATTCGTTGGAGATCAATGTAGCATGAAGAAGAACGACCAACAGGTGGCAAATATTGTGATGGGATCTAACAAATTATTTTCGATCAAACTTGACATCGTGAGCAGTACGTGCATGATTGCTACTTCTAATGATGAAGTTTCCAAGTTATGGCATGAGAGGTTTGGGCATTTAAACTTTCGGAGTTTGAAGGAGATGTCTACCAAAGAAATAGTCCGAGGGATGCCTAAACTTAAATTGATAAACGAAGCATGTTAGGGATGCCAATTGGGAAAACAACATCGTGAATCTTTCCCATCCAAATCGAAGTGGATTTCTCAATCACCTCTGGAGCTTGTTCACACCGACCTCTGTGGACCAATGCAAGTGCCATCGCTTGGAGGCAGCAGATATTTCTTGTTATTTGTTGACGATTACACAAGAAAATTTTGGGTTTACTGTGTCAAAGAAAAATCAGATGCCTTCTCTTGCTTCAAAGAGTTCAAATTTCAAGTTAAAAAACATTCTGGTCATCAAATAAAAAATCTAAGGAGTGACCGTGGAGGAGAATATATGTCCTCTCAGTTTGAAGAATTCTGCCAAAATCATGGAATCCGCCATGAGTTAACTGCTAGGTACTCACCTCAACAAAAACGAGTCGCAGAGCGTAAAAATCGAACAATAATGAATATGGTCAGATGCATGTTGAAGAATAAGAACTTGCCTACATGTTTTTGGGCTGAAGTGGTCTCTTGTGCCGTTTACTTAATCAATCGATCACCAACGAAGAGCTTGAAGGATTCCACTCCAAATGAAGTCTGGTATGGCAAGAAACCAAATGTTGCTCATTTAAAAACTTTTGGTTGTCTTGCATACTCTCATATTCCTGATGCTTTAAGATCGAAGCTCGACGACAAATCTGAAAAAGGCATTTTCATCGGTTATAGCCAAAGGACTAAAGCTTACAAGCTTTACAATCCGAAGACGAAGAAGATGATTATCAGTAGAGATGTTCACTTTGATGTAAATGGCTGTTATAATTTTTTAGATTTTGCAGAATTACCTAGATGACAAACTCTAAATCTTGAAGAGGAAACTTCTTTGGAACAAGGTGTTGATGCTGATATTGGTATTGAAGAACAATAGCCTAAAAATAATGGGGCTGAGCAGGAGAAAAATTCACCACCAACGGTGGAAAGAAGGATGCGATCCTTGAGAGAAATCTATGATGCAACCGAAGAAGTTGACACTACGGATCATGTATATTTTGCATTTTTTTGCGGGAGAAGATTCAATCACTTTTGAAGAAACATCAAAGGAAGAAAAATGGGTGAATTCAATGAAGGATGAAATCAAGTCTATTGAGAAAAATGGTATGTGAGAGCTTACCACTTTACCTTCACACAAATCAGCCATTGGTGTAAAATGGGTGTTCAAAACCAAAACAAATCTTGATGGCTCCATCAACAAGTACAAAGCACGTTTGGTTGCGAACGGGTATAAGTAAAAGGAAGGGGAAGATTTCAATAAGGTATTCGCTCCTGTCTCTCGACTTGATACAATTCGATTGTTGATTTCTCTTGCTGTCCAAAATGGCTGGAAGCTACTGCAAATGGATGTGAAATCAGCTTTCTTGAATGGTTTTCTTCAAGATGAAATTTATCTTCAACAACCTCCTGGATTTGTGAAGAGGGGCGAAGAGGAAAAGGTGTATAAGCCGCGGAAAGCTTTATACGGGCTGAAGCAATCCCCCCGTGCATGGTATGATCGTATCAATAATTTCTTCTTGAAGAATGGCTTTGAAAGGTGTCCTTTTGAACACACTCTTTACATGAAGAAGCATTCAAAAGGAGGTTTCATGATCGTGAGTTTATACGTGGATGATCTGATTTTTACTGGAGATAATATGGAGATGTTATCTGAATTCAAAAATTCAATGATGAAGGAGTTCGAGATGACGGATTTGGGAGAATTACATCATTTTCTAGGGATAGGTGTTCAGCAATCAAAATGTGGGATTTTTATCTCGCAAGAAAAATATACTGCTCAAGTATTGGAGAAGTTCAATATGATGAATGCAAATCCAGTTTCAACTCCTTGTGTTGCAGGTTCGAAATTGTGCAAAAATGGTGAAGGAAAGTTTGTGGATCCAACTATTTTTCGAAGCCTAGTTGGAAATTTGATGTATCTCACTGCTACAAGACCCGACATCATGTACGCAGTAAGCTTGATTAGCAGATTCATGGAGAAGCCTTTCTCAAACCATTGGGAAGCTGCAAAAAGAATTTTACGATACGTCAAAGGAACTATTGACTATGGCATTTTCTATGAAGCTCATGTGCCTGTGAAGCTTGTTGGATATACAGACAGCGATCTAGGTGGAAGCATCGATGATTCAAGGAGTACTTCAGGTTATGCATTTAACCTTGGAAGTGGAATTATTTTTTGGTTTTCAAAGAAACAACCAGTTGTGGTACTTTCTACCACCGAAGCGGAGTACATCGCAGCATCTCTAGCAGGATGTCAAACTTTATGGCTAAGAGAAATTCTTGAAAATCAAAGCTTCAAGCAAAAAGATCCTACGATCATTTATTGCGACAATAGTTCTACTATCTATGTCTCAAAGGATCCTATTTTGCATGGAAGAACAAAGCATATTCGTCTACGTTTCCATTTCCTATGAGAACTCGTTCGTGAAGAAGAAGTGAGTCTTGAGTATTGTCGAAGTGAACAACAAATTGCTGATATCTTCACAAAGCCGCTTGGAGGGACTGCTTTCTCAAGAATTGTTGCTGCATTAGGTGTTCGAGGAATTTGGTTTAGGGAAGGCATTGTTGGTGTAAACCAAATTAAAGAATCGTGTCTTTTGATGTGAAAAGTCATGTCTATTCGAATGAAGAGTCATGTCTATTCGAATGAAAAGTCATATCTGTTCAGTGAAGAGTCGTGTCCGTTCACTGAAAAGTCGTGTCTATTGAAATGAAGAGTCGTGTCTATTAAGTAAAAGTCATGTCTATTGAAGTGAAAGGGTGTCTATTCAAAAAGGTTATGTCCGTTTGTAAGGGTTGTAAACCACTATATATATGTGGTCATTTTGTTGTGTTGTATGCAAGTTGTAGGCAAGACAAAAAGCAAGTTAAAAAAAATTGTCTATTCTCCTCTAAAATTATAATTCTTTTTTTTTTATATTTAGCAGGCTTCCATGTTCTTATAGCCTCCGGATTCTCCTGTTCTTCGGTTATTTCCTCTGCTGTTGCTTGTTGTTGCCTCGTCATCGAGATTTGACTAATTGTGTCTTGTTCGTTACTACTTTCACCTTGTTGTCATATAGATGAGTGATAAACCTTTTGATTTAATTTTCTTCTGTAATATTTGCCGGTTAAGTTCGGATCGTTAGTAAAATATCTTAGTTCCTCATTAATTTACAGGGATGGATTCGCTAGTGAAATGTCTTAGTTCCTCATTAATTTGCGGGAATGGATTCGCTACTGGCTGCATAATAATTGTGCGGTAAGTCTTCCCCACATTGGGTGAGTAAGTCTCTAGTATTCTTTGCCCTCTTACCTCTGTATCAATTAAACTAGCAACTGTCTTATTTGTGTAGAAATTTTTTTTTGGTTGAATGAAGTGAATAATCGCCTCCGTGTATTTGCAATATCCTCAAAGATTCAATTCCACTTGGATGTAATCACCCTTGGGAAGTATCAGTAGCGTATTTCTCATTTTGTAAGTATGTTTCCATTCGTTCTTCGAAGTTATCTATTCCCATAAGTCATGGAATTGTTCATAAGTGCTTAGATGCTTTGATTTTTTGAAGATGATTTGACTGTCCGCTTCAAGTAGTTTCCATAATTACAAGCCATCGATTTCTTTGTTTGATGCAGTCTTGTATTCTTTTCCTTCCATATGTGATAGATCGCTACTATTGGCATAGTGCATGCTAACTCAAATCTATTTGGTTTTGAATTTTTTTGTATGTATAGTATGCAGGTACTTATCCGCTCAGTGTTTGAATCTGACTGAAGTTGAACTTAGCTTTTGCAATTGATTGTATCTACATATATTGTTGGATCATAGATTTTGATTACTGACAAGACACAACAATTCACGAATCTACAATTACGATAACATCTAGACTCATCGGCTCAATATATGGTATGTATAGTTATACACTTTAACAAGAGTCATCAAATGTGTATATAAAGTCTAGTTTAGTGTTTTGTTAAAACCTTTCCATAAGAATCATCATTCATATTAAAATAAACTTGTATGCATATTTTTATCAAAATCAAGTTTTCAAAAAATGCATGAAGCAAGGCTCGAACCTAAATCACTAGTTTGGAAGGCAACTACTCTAACCAAATGAGCTGCTGCAATTTTTGCTTAACAATCGAATTCAGTCGACTGAATACAGTCAGTCACTTGACTGAATCTGTGCGTTTTAACATATTTGTGAACGATTTTTTACATGTCTTCACTATTCAGTCGACTGACCAATTTCGACCAGTCGACTGACCTGAACCCAACTGTTATTTTTTGAATAGACATCTTCATTCTACGAAAGGTTGTGTTCTTTCTATGAATAGAAATGGACGCTCCTTTTGGTTAGAACCCTTCACCAATGGCGGTAACTCTCTGACTACTATATATACATATTCCCAAACACTTCACAATCATAGAAATTCATTCTAACTCTCTAATATTCTTCTTATGCTCTCATACTTGCATTCAAAAAGCGAATAAATGTTTTTACTACTTTGAATCTTCAAATAGACTTTTATAATCATCGATTCTTAGCATTACCTTCTCTTCATATCTTCACATACATTTTATATACTTGAGGATTTGATTATAGGAGGTTTGTACTATCAAAGACAAATTAGAGTTATCAAGAACACACAGTGTCAGATATTCTTTTGTATTAGTGAAGTCATCTTCTACTGCTGAGGTGAAAATCCATTTATGTTGCTCAGGTGTCTGTTCTGCTGCTCAGACTGTGTATACCCGTTCCTCCAGGTTAAGTGAGGATTTTTATTTTAGTGAAATTCCAGAAGGAATCTGGAACTGGACCTAGGACGGTGCTCCGAACCAGTATAAAAATCTCTGGTGTTATTTTTATTATATTACTGCTTTTATATTTCGCACTATTTACTACATTACTATACTCTGCATTATTATATTCATATTGCACGATCCTATATATACTTTCATATATATATATATATATAAGGAGCAATCAATGACACTTCTATTTTGCAGCATCCTGTTACCCTTTAATTTTCACCATACAATCTTATTTAAATAATGTAACAACCCTAGATTTTTGTATATTATTTAAATTGGACTTTCTTTTATTTTTAAATTATTTTAAATTTGTTTTATTTCAAACATTTCATTTTTAAATATAAATGATGATTATTAAATGATTTATAGTTCAAACCGGTATAATATGAATATTTTACTGTAAAGTGGATTTCTGGTCAAGCTGTTCAAACTATGGCTTTTAAACTTCAAATTTAAATTAATTAAATCTCAAATTTTATCTTTCATTATGAAAATAGATGTAATAACTTGAACACTACTTTTCATTTCGTTGAAAACGGAGTTAAACTGTAAAAGTTATGTACATTTCAATTTTGAATGTAATTTGATTTATTTAACAATTTTGTCTATTACAAATTATAAAAAAAATTCTATATCATATTTATTTTAATATTTTATTGTATGTATATTTTTGTATTATAATAATTTTTAAAATGAAGTAAACAATTTTTCAAAGTCAATGGTGATTTATTTATAATTTCTAGACACTGTTTGGGATTTTTAAGCAATTTCTTTAAATCTTTTTCTATTTTCTTTAAATTTAATATATTTTTTGTATGTGTTAATATGTTATTTTAGGTATATTTTGTCTTTTAAATGTTTTTAAAGTGATGTTTGAATTTTTCCAAAGCTTATTGAATCTATTTCCAAATTTTAAAGCCTAGTTTCCATTTTTCTGCTATTTTCTTTATTTAAATTTAAAATTTATATATTTATTTGGTGAATGTACTTTTATTTTATATTATTATTTATGTTTAAAAATATATTACAAGCTCATATGAATTTTCTAAAAATTTATTTCATTTAATTTCAAATTTGCTAGACTAGTTTACTATTTTTAGCTATTTTCCTTAATTTAGCTTTATATAATTAATAAATATTATGTATATTTTTATATTTTGATAAATTTTCGAAATTTTATCTGGGATTATTATTATTTCCATAAATATCAAGTTATATAAACAAAATTAAGAAAATTTGAAAGGTTTTAAAAGCTTTTGAAACGTAAGTCGTTTCTTTTACAGTTTCCTCATTTACTCTTTGACCTTTTTTTTTCCTCTTTTAGCCGTGACATCCTCCTTCATTTTTCACGTGGATCTCATATCCATTTCTCATCTAAAAAGAAAATAAAAATACGGCCATGGCTTGAAGGAGTTGAGGTAAAAATTATCTTCTGCTTCCTTTGTTTTTCTACTTTTCTATTTTGAATTTTGTACTTGTTCTCACCTTCATAGCTTGACTCCTCCTCAACCAGATCTGACCTGACCTCTACCACCCCTTTCCTCTAACCATCACCAATCCTACTACCTCTCTATTTCAGGTCGAGGCCATCCATGGCAAGGACCACCACAAAATCCACCAAAAACCATCACCTATTGCACTAGCCTAGCCTAGTTTATCATCTCCTCCTTCTACCACCATTAGCCACCACTACCTCCACCACCACCACCTCTGACCTGACCTCCACCCTCTGCCACATCATCCACCACCACCTGCACCACTAGTTGGGCCCACCTAGCCTCTGGCCGGACCAAACAAGAGCAATAAATGATGTATGTTGCATAGTTTTAGCCCTGTACACCTAGTTTTATGCACCTAGACTAAACCCACCTTCAAACCCATGTGTAGACCGACCCTTACACACCCAAACCTGACCCAATTTCCTGAGTTAGATGAGCCTAGTCACTTCCTAACTGAAGTACATGAGGTTGAGAACAAGTGTAATTCATTCGATGTTGTTTTGGGCTTTGAATTCTAATGTTATTTGATGTTTAAATCGTGTTCAAACTTACATATATTTGTATTGTTTTGTGTAAATGTTTGAACAAGTCAAATTGCTTTGGCTCTCCACTCTCAAGTCATATCCATGTCATCGTGCCTTCATTGTGTTGCGTTGTGTGCTTTTGTAGATATCTCCAGCTTTGAACATGTGAGTTATTCTCACCAGACAGTATGTACATATATGACTAGTAAATTGACCCCTTTTGAGTCTGTAAAATGCGTTATCATGTTACACCTGCTATATTATGATTTTATGATGTTCACCCATGCTTAAACACCTGTTATAACATCTGTTACTGTTATATTATGTTGTTCTGCTATTTTATCAGTTTATCACACTGCAAGTTCCCTTTAGATTAGAATCACTATGGGTTGAAATGATACATACCCGAACGAACTTTAGAATAGGAGAAAATCGTTATGGGCTGAAATGATAGGCCTGATAGATTTTCAACTTATTTTATTTACTTGGGACTGCGGGTTTGAAATGATAAAACCCGGATTTTTCTTTGTAAATTACGGGTTGAAATGATACATTACCCGTATCACTTTACTTAGCGTAGAAAATTATATACAGGCCCGTAGTTAAAATATGTTTTTCTAAAAAATTGAAAATATTTCAAAATTTTAATTATTATAATATTTTGATTTAAAATTAAATAAAAATATAATTTTTGTAAAGTATTATTGTTTTTCTGGAAATCTATAAGTTAAATAAATTATGGAAAAGTTAGAAAATCTGAATGTAAGTTATTTTGGAAATTTTGATTTAATTTTTAATGGAATTTAAATTAACTTTGAAATATGATAAATTTATGATATTTTGAATTTAAATTAATTTAAAATGATTTTATAACATATTAATGATTTTTGAATAAAGTTAAAATGTTAATGAGTGAATATTGAGTTGAATTTGGAAATATAACTTAAATTGGAATTTATGAATTTGGTTCAAAAGTGAAATTTTAAGTTAACTTAAATAAAATGGAATTAAGTTAAATTTGAAATTTTAAACTTAAGTGTTAATTTGAAATTTAATGTAATGAATTTAAATTTGAATGTTGAAATTTAATAAGTGAATTATTAATAAATATTGATTTTTGAAAGGAAACTTAACTTTATAAAATCATGAATTTAAGGAAAATTAAATGATGCTTATAAATGTGAAAATGTATGATTTTCTAAGTTAAAAATAATTTAAATAAAAATATAAGTGTTTGTGAAATTCTATTGAATATTTGAAGTTAATTAACAACATTTTTAATACCGTCTTTTGTTAAATTGAATTGTTTTTTAATGTAACTTTCCCTAACATTTTCTAAATGCTGCGAAACTTGAATTTTCATTGTTTTAATAAATTTAAGTGCATAAATGAACATTGAAAAGTTTAAATTTTGGAATTTAATAATTTAATTATTAAATGTAATAACTTCATTTTTATGATTTGAAATGAAGTAATTTGTTTAAAAATATAACTTTTGATATATTAAATTGATTTGAAATGTTGTACTAAAAGATATGATATTTTGGTATATTGAAATGATTTGAAATGTGGTTGTGAAAAAATATAGCTATTTTGATATATTAAAATGATTTGAAATGTGGTTTTGAAAAGATATGGTATCTTGATATATTAAAATGATTCGAAACAAAGTTTTGAAAGATATGATACTTTGATATTAAAATGATTTGAAAGAAGTTTTGAAAGATATGATATTTTGAAAATGAAGCTCTGAAAGGTTATGATATTTTGATATATTAAAATGATTTGAAAGGAAGTTTTGAAAGGATATGACAATTTAATATATTGAAATGGTTAGAAATGACTTGATATTTATTTTGATAAATATTTGAATTGAAATATATGGTATGATGATATATTGAAATGGTTTGGAAATGATTTAATCTTTATTTTGATAAAGATTTAGGTTGAAATGATATTTTATTTTGAAGTATAGAATATTGTTTTAAAGTTATAACTACGGGTTATAATAACGATTGGTTGTTAAAGAGACCGGGATCGAATATTGTCTTATAGCCGGCCAATACCGAAAACAACTTTAACAACTGTGTACGCGGTGGAGATACCAGAATGAAGTAGGATGGTGGCGACGTTCTCGAGGTATATTACGTGGACCCAACTCCCGTGAGTTGGCATATATGACTAAAACAGGAGCTATACCGGGCTACACAAATGGTCGCACCGTTTCATCGAGCATGCTCCATCGGAAACCATTCTATTACTTTTGTGATTCGATACGTGGCACGACTTTGATTCGGGGGTATTTTTCGAGGTGGGCGCAAGCTGCTGGCTTGCCGTCACCACCGGTCCGGGAGTGCAAACGGTGTATCCACCCTGGCATTGCCTCGCGTGCCGTGTCATATCCTTATATCGAGCCCACTACGATTTTGGTTTTAAAGATCCGACCGCGTTAAGGTTCACCATCCCATTAACGCTATTTTCTACATGATTATATTTTACTGATTAGACACTACTGTATATAGCGTATATTACTATATAATAAATAGTTTAACGGCTCTTTAGAGGATGGGCGGTCCCAAGCATCTTCTAAGTTACTTGTACCTTTACTACAGTTCACTTGAGTTGGTTTACATTGTATAAGTATGTATGTCCTGACTCGAGTGTTTGTATTTTTTATTTACGCTCGGATCAGCCTGAGTTATTCACAGATTTGGATTTCCACTTCCTGGAGATAGGAATCGCTGGAGATTATCTACTTGTCAAGTTTTATCTTTTGCAGTGTATTGGTCCTTTCAGCACTTGTATTAGTTGACTTCTATGTAGTGAGACTTTCTTTGTACTTTATTTCTTCTGTTGTATTTTATGTAACTCTGATATATTTATATAGTATCTTCATGAACTACTATCTCTTTTAATTCCGCTGCATTGTTATTACTCTGTGTTTGTGATCTGTGATTATTACTTACTGTATATTCTGAGATTTGCCAAATTCTTATTTACAACGCGGTATTTTGAGCAATTCAGTTCCGGCATGAGTGTCTACCTATACACTTATAATGGATGTGAATGGTTGAAAATATCGGGTCGTCACAGTTGGTATCAGAGCTTTGGTAGCTCTAGGCAAACTCAGCATATGGAGTGAATGTATTTACAGAATCACTTTATTTCGAGTTTGAATCTCTTCCTCTTTGACTCGATTCCTTTGAATTTTGGAGCGTTCCCTACGGTTCCAAAATCCATTCGTGCCCTTCACTATTCATCTTCTTTTGATTCTGGAGTATCCCATAACTCCACTTCAAAATGACCTTTATAATGAGTTGGCAGTCCCGCCAATCTCAAAAAAATTGAATTGGAAAGGGGTGAAACGCCTTTACAATTAGCATCGATTCACCAGAGATTTATATCTATCCTTGGTTTAGATGCTAATATCTTTTGTTATTTCAAACTTTATCTATTGAGATTGAATGTAGATTTACCCTAGAAAATCCACATCGATCTTATTATTTAAGTCACGGTTGACCCGATTAAGGTTGCCCGCGATTTATTTAAGCTTACCCACCTCCCTACTCTGTTATTTAATCATCTTGTCTTTTGTTTCCAATCTATTCTTCCAAACATTTTGAATTGTACTTGTATTTCTATGTTTTGTTTTATATATTGTGTTTTTTGAGTTGTTGATGTTGATTTGGGTTTCCGATCGATTCGTCTGATCAACACTATTGATATGATTTCTAAAACACTTTGACAGAACAAACTGACAAAATATTATTTTAAAATTTGGTTAATGAAATAAAATTTTGATATATAAGTAAATTTAAGGAACTTAATAAATTGATTGAAAATTGATTATTTAAAATGATAATACTTGATTTATCATTTATTGTTCTATGAATGAATTTATAAATAGTTGTTTATAAATTGATTTGGGAACTGAAATTAAGTTAAAACAAGAAATTTGAGAATTTAATTTCCGATGGTTTCGAACCTTGTGTTTAAGTTTTAAAGGGTTATATTATTTAAAGTATTTTCGAACAGAAATTTGTTTTCAAAGAACTTGAAAGTTTAAAAATTAGTGCTCTTCTCTTTGTCGCTGGAAAATAACTACGGTGATGACTGCAGCATCATCGACATTCATTTTCGAGTTTCAAAGTGAAGAGACCGCTCTGTAGTCTTGCTACAGCTTTGTTTTGGAAATCAATTTGATTTGAATTTCTAAAATATGACTTGATCTATAATATATATGTACATATGATTTAAATTTGATTTGATAAACTATGTACATACCTTTAGTTATCTCTAAATGGTTTGAAGAAATCGGAAATTTAATTCTTAAATTTTATTTTTAAGAATAATTTCAATTATAAAAAGAAAATAAAATTTTTGGATGAATATTCAAGCATGAAATGATTTAATTGTATAATACAATTGCATTCAATACAACTTACCTTAATTTTTGAAATGTTAACAATGTAATTGGATAATATACAATATAAAAGGATTTTATAAATAAAATTTGAGTGGTTATAATAAATGTTATACACTTAATTTTTAATTATAAAATGATTAACAGAGCTAAATAGAATAACTGGGTAATTGAATAATTTACAATATAAAATAATGTTAAAAGAACTAAGAATAAAAGAAAGCGGTTATAATAAGTGTAAGTATATTTAACATAAGTGATAAATACATTGAGCAGAATAAATTTAATTTTAATTAGGAATAAAGAAGAATAAGATTTACTAAGTACATTGTGAGTGTAATAAATGATTATTTTTCAAACCCATGGTTTAAAAAATTGTTAATTTAAGATGATTGGATAATAAGATAATGAAATTTGAGATAGTTAACGATTTATTTAACTTCAAAAAAAAAGGGAAAAAAAATTAAGTTGAAATTTCCATGCTTTCAAATCTATTTCCTTATTTTGTTTTTCAAACTATCTTTTGGTTGTCCTTATCATCCTTATCTTGCTATAGACTGGTATAGGCATCTTCAATAATCTTTCTGTTTAGAAATCTTTCTATGATCTTTGATAATTTGCACCTTGCGAAACTTACCTATAACTACAGTTATCAGGTATAATTTTCAATCTTCTTGTCATCTTATCTTAATCCTATTTCACTCTATCTTTTCCTGTGCTTTTCAGTACCTCATCCCTTTTCGAGGATGAAAAGTTTTGAGTGGGGGAGAGTGTAACAACCCTAGATTTTTGTATATTATTTAAATTGGGCTTTCTTTTATTTTTAAATTATTTTAAATTTGTTTTATTTCAAACATTTCATTTTTAAATATAAGTGATGATTATTAAATGATTTGTAGTTCAAACCAGTATAATTTGAATATTTTACTGTAAAGTGAATTTCTGGTCAAGCTGTTCAAACTATGACTTTTAAACTTCAAATTTAAATAATTTAAAATCTTAAATTTAATCTTTCATTATGAAAATAGATGTAATAACTTGAACACTGCTTTTAGTTTCGTTGAAAAACAGAGTTAAATTGTAAAAGTTATGTACATTTCAATTTTGAGTGTAATTTGATTTATTTAACAATTTTGTCTATTATAAATTATAAAAAATAAAATTTCTATGTCATATTTATTTTAATATGTTATTGTATGTATATTTTTGTATTATAATAATTTTTAAAATGAAGTAAACAATTTTTCAAAGTCAATGGTGATTTATTTGTAATTTCTGGACACTGATTTGGATTTTTAAGCAATTTCTTTAAATCTTTTTCTATTTTCTTTAAATTTAATATTTTTTTACATGTTTTAATATGTTATTTTAGGTATATTTTGTCTTTTAAATGTTTTTAAAGTGATTTTTGAATTTTTCCAAAGCTTATTGAATCTATTTCCAAATTTTAAAGCCTAGTTTCCATTTTTCTGCTATTTTCTTTATTTAAATTATATTTAAATTTAATATATATATATATATATATATTTTGTGAATGTACTTTTATTTTATATTATTATTTATGTTTAAAAATATATTACAAGCTCATATGAATTTTCTAAAAATTTATTTCATTTAATTTCAAATTTGCTAGACTAGTTTACTATTTTTAGCTATTTTCCTTAATTTAGCTTTATATAATTAATAAATATTATGTATATTTTTATATTTTGATAAATTTTCGAAATTTTATCTGGGATTATTATTATTTCCATAAATATCAAGTTATATAAACAAAATTAGGAAAATTTGAAAGGTTTTAAAAGCTTTTGAAACGTAAGTCGTTTCTTTTACAGTTTCCTCATTTACTCTTTGACCTTTTTTTTCCCTCTTTTAGCCGTGACATCCTCCTTCATTTTTCACGTGGATCTCATATCCATTTCTCGTCTTAAAAAAAAAGAAAAATACGGCAATGGCTTGAAGGAGTTGAGGTAAAAATTATCTTCTTCTTCCTTTGTTTTTCTACTTTTCTATTTTGAATTTTGTACTTGTTCTCACCTTCATAGCTTGGCTCCTCCTCAACCAGATCTGACCAAACCTCTACCACCCCTTTCCTCTGACCATCACCCATCCTACTACCTCTCCATTTCAGGTCAAGGCCATCCATGGCGAGGACCACCACAAAATCCACCAAAAACCATCACCTATTGCACTAGCCTAGCCTAGTTTATCATCTCCTCCTTCTACCACCATTAGCCGCCACTACCTCCACCACCACCACCTCTGACCTGACCTCCACCCTCTGCCACATCACCCACCACCACCTGCACCACTGTTTGGGCCCACCTAGCCTCTGGCCGAACCAAACAAGAGCAATAAATGATGTATGTTGCATAGTTTTAGTCATGTACACCTAGTTTTATGCACCTAGACTAAACCCACCTTCAAACCCATGTGTAGGCCGACCCTTACACACCCAAATCTGACCCAATTTCCTGAGTTAGATGAGCCTAGTCACTGCCTAACTGAAGTACATGAGGTTGAGAACAAGTGTAATTCATTCGATGTTGTTTTGGGCTTTGAATTCTAATGTTATTTGATGTTTAAATCGTGTTCAAACTTACATATATTTGTATTGTTTTGTGTAAATGTTTGAACAAGTCAAATTGCTTTGGCTCTCCACTCTCAAGTCATATCCATGTCATCGTGCCTTCATTGTGTTGCGTTGTGTGCTTTGGTAGATATCTCCAGCTTTGAACATGTGAGTTATTCTCACCAGACAGTATGTACATATATGACTAGTAAATTGACCCCTTTTGAGTCTGTAAAATGCGTTATCATGTTACACCTGCTATATTATGATTTTATGATGTTCATCCATGCTTAAACACCTATTATAACATCTGTTACTGTTATATTATGTTTTTCTGCTATTTTATCAGTTTATCACACTGCAAGTTCCCTTTAGATTAGAATCACTATGGGTTGAAATGATACATACCCGAACGAACTTTAGAATAGGGGAAAATCGTTATGGGCTGGAATGATAGGCCTGATAGATTTTCAACTTATTTTATTTACTTGGGACTACGGTTTGAAATGATAAAACCCGGATTTTTCTTTGTAAATTACGGGTTGAAATGATACATTACCCGTATCACTTTACCTAGCGTAGAAAATTATATACAGGCCCGTAGTTAAAATACGGTTTTCTAAAAATTTTAAAATATTTTAGAAATTTAATTATTATAATATTTTGATTTAAAATTAAATAAAAATATAATTTTTGTAAAGTATTATTGTTTTTCTGGAAATCTATAAGTTAAATAAATTATGGAAAAGTTAGAAAATCTGAATGTAAGTTATTTTGGAAATTTTGATTTAATTTTTAATGGAATTTAAATTAACTTTGAAATATGATAAATTTATGATATTTTGAATTTAAATTAATTTAAAATGATTTTATAACATATTAATGATTTTTGAATAAGGTTAAAATGTTAATGAGTGAATATTGAGTTGAATTTGGAAATATAACTTAAATTGGAATTTATGAATTTGGTTTAAAAGTGAAATTTTAAGTTAACTTAAATAAAATGGAATTAAGTTATATTTGAAATTTTAAACTTAAGTGTTAAGTTGAAATTTAATGTAATGAATTTAAATTTGAATGTTGAAATTTAATAAGCGAATTATTAATAAATATTGATTTTTGAAAGGAAAATTAACTTTATAAAATCATGAATTTAAGGAAAATTAAATGATGCTTATAAATGTGAAAATGTATGATTTTCTAAGTTAAAAATGATTTAAATAAAAATATAAGTGTTTGTGAAATTCTATTGAATATTTGAAGTTAATTAACAGCATTTTTAATACTGTCTTTTGTTAAATTGAATTGTTTTTGAATGTAACTTTCTGTAGCATTTTCTAAATGCCGCGAAACTTGAATTTTCATTGTTTTAATAAATTTAAGTGCATAAATGAACATTGAAAAGTTTAAATTTTTGGAATTTAATAATTTAATTATTAAATTTAATAACTTCATTTTTATGATTTAAAATGAAGTAATTTGTTTTGAAATATAACTTTTGATATATTAAATTGATTTGAAATGTGGTACTAAAAGATATGATATTTTGGTATATTGAAATGATTTGAAATGTGGTTTTGAAAAAATATAGCTATTTTGATATGTTAAAATGATTTGAAATGTGGTTTTGAAAAGATATGGTATCTTGATATATTAAAATGATTTGAAACAAAGTTTTGAAAGAAGTTCTGAAAGATATTATATTTTGAAAATGAAGCTCTGAAAAGTTATGATATTTTGATATATTAAAATGATTTGAAAGGAAGTTTTGAAAAGATATGATAATTTGATATATTGAAATGGTTAGAAATGACTTGATATTTATTTTGATAAATATTTGAATTGTAATATATGGTATGATGATATATTGAAATGATTTGGAAATGATCTAATCTTTATTTTGATAAAGATTTGGGTTGAAATGATATTTTATTTTGAAGTATAAAATATTGTTTTAAAGTTATAACTACGGGTTATAATAACGATTGGTTGTTAAAGAGACCGGGATCGGATATTGTCGTATAGCCGGCCAATACCGAAAACCACTTTAACAACTGTGTACGCGGTGGAGATTCCAGAATGAAATAGGATGGTGGCGACATTCTCGAGGTATATTACATGGACCCAACTCCCGTGAGTTGGCATATATGACTAAAACAGGAGCTATATCGGGCTACACAAAGGGTCGCACCCTTTCATCGAGCATGCTCCATCGGAACAATTCTATTACTTTTGTGATTCGATACGTGGCGCCACTTTGATTCGGGGGTATTGTTCGAGGTGGGCGGAAGCTGTTGGCTTGCCGTCACCACCGGTCCGGAAGTGCAAACGGTGTATCCACCCTGGCATTGCCTCGCGTGCCGTGTCATATCCTTATATCAAGCCCACTACGATTTTGGTTTTAAAGATCCGACCGCGTTAAGGTTCACCATCCCCTTAACGCTATTTTCTATATGATTATACTTTACCGATTAGATACTACTGTATATAGCGTATATTACTACATAGTAAATAGTTTAACGGATTCTTAGAGGATGGGCGGTCCCAAGCATCTTCTAAGTTACTTGTACCTTTACTACAGTTCACTTGACTTGGTTTACATTGTATAAGTATGTATGTCCTGACTCGAGTGTTTGTATTTTTTATTTACGCTCGGGTCAGCCTGAGTTATTCACAGATTTAGATTTCCACTTTTTGGAGATTGGAATCACTGGAGATTATCTACTTGTCAAGTTTTATCTTTTGCAGTCTGTTGGTCCTTTCAGCTCTTGTATTAGTAGACTTCTATGTAGTGAGACTTCCTTTGTACTTTATTTCTTCTATTGTATTTTATGTAACTCTGATATATTTATATAGCAGCTTCATGAACTACTATCTCTTTTAATTCCGCTGCATTATTATTAATCTGTGTCTGTGATCTGTGATTATTATTTACTGTATATTCTGAGATTTGCCAAATTCTTATTTACAACGCGGTATTACCTATACACTTATAATGGATGTGAATGGTTGAAAATATCGGGTCGTCACAAATAATATGGCTAGTGGGAAGAGAGAGAAAGCCATATTATTAAATTCTGATTGTGCGGTGGAAATTAGGAGGCTACAGGGGTGTTGCACTATTTGGGGTATCATTGAACGCTCCTCTATATGTGTGTGCGTGTGTTTTGTATAAATGAAATCAAAATATATACGGTCCTTGGTTCCTAATTCATTTTTGCAAAGTAAGCATTGAATTTCTTTGATTTTATTCCTTTTTCTACACATGTCTAATTGAAAATTTGTTCAATAGTACAAAATAAGCATAATCGGCCATTTTTAGATAATTCATTCTATTCCAGAACACATTATACTAATCTACTTCGACATCTGCACCTTTTATGTATTTCCAAGTATGTCTAAACGAGAATTTTACCTTTGAGCACAATATCCAATTCTATGCATCTTTTTATAAACTTGGATCAATCGTAATTTTTTCAATTGCTAATTTGAAAATTGAAGATGCTAGATTTTGATTTGTGTTGCAATTGTGACTTTGTATTTTTGCAGTCCACTTTTGCACTGGTTTCTCCAAATTGATAAATGTTATATCATCCAAATAGATTAACAAGTGATTTTCCATTGATCCAGGGATCAAAGAAAAATCTTGTTTTCTTACCTTTGTTGAATTTTCTTTCAATTAACTTGATTCTTGTTTGTCTGCAATAAATGCTTTTCCATGTAAATTAGTAGTGTTTACGCATTGGCATGTTCTATAAGTTCTTATTTTAACATGTTTTTCCTTCATTCATTTGGCCCACAAAAAATTTTCCTTCTATGAATTTTCGAAATAATTTGAGATTACAACCTTCTCTTATGTCTTTGAAGTTTCTTATGCCCAAACCTCCATTTTTTTATTTGCATACCATGTCCTATGAAAATTTGTGAAGTTTTCCTCTTCAAATAAAATTTGCACACATGTTTACATTTTATAAATTGCTTTAAACGGTACATTGTGTGTTTGCAACCAATACAGGATGATAGCTGTGATGAGTGTGAGTGTGCTCTAATCTGCCAGTTAGTGTTAGAAATTTACATGACCACCATTCTAGTCCACTCTAAATTATATCATACAGTCTTGTGCAGGCTTTGTTATTAATCTGGTTGTAACACCCCTAATTTTTGATAACATTATTCAGAAGATTTAATTAGATAAATTAAATAGAATAATGTAAACGTAAGTGATAAGGGGATTGAGACTTGAATTAAAATAATTAAGGTCGTGCCTAATAAACTAATTAATGGGCTAAAGAATGGTTTTAAGTTAAACAAATTACATAAGGGTATAATTGGAAATTGCTGCCCAATGACCCTTACCTATATATATTTCATTCCTACCATTTCTTCCCATTCACATCATTTTTGAAAACACAAACCAAAAGATAGAGGAACGGCGGGCCATAAAAAAGAAGAGGAAATCAAATTAAAAAGCTAGGGAATTAAGCCTAGGGGAAATCAATCTCAATCCAATCTCCTTATCTAGATCAAGTTGAATAAAATTCCATCTCTATTTTGTTTTATATCATATATTTTTGGATTTGAGGGTAAATTCGTTTTTAGATATATGGTATGATGATATGCTTGATTTATAACTTGTTTAATTTAAACAAGATTGTACAAAGGGTTTTTGCATGGTTTAAGGTTGTAACGACCCAAATTTCAGTCATTGGAAATTCGTTTATTTAATTGATTTTAAATATTCACAAGTAAATTTTATAAGCTCAATAACTTATATTTCGAATATCTTGAGTTAATTGGATAATTAAATCGTTAATTTAATATTTGCAATTGCAGAAATAATTGAAAATTTGAATTTAATGTGAATAAAAATGATTTATAAAGTTGGTATGAATTATATTTGGATTAGAATGAGGTTAGAGAACTTTCGAAATTGATTTGAAAGTTAATTTGTATAAATTGAATATTTTAATATTTAATTAACGTGTAAAAATAGTCATTTTTGACATAGTCTTGAATTTCGACGAAACATGTTCCATTGGATCCGTAATGTTATATTATTGTAGGATTTCAAATTTCGTGTTCGGACTTACGATTTAGTCGTTGGAAGCTAAAATGCGTAGAAATTTATTTAAGTAATTTTTAATTTAAATGAGTTGATTGGAAAATTTATCTTTCAAATATGATCAAATTGGCTTCCGATATATATTTCATTGTGTTCGGAATATGGGTAAAAATTTATAAACGCTAGGTGGCATGTTTTGTTTGGAGTTTGAAAATTTTTCGGGTCAATAGTGTCGCGAAATTTTCGATATAAGGCCACATTTTCTTTCTATTTTCCAAAACCCTAATTATTTATCCCATATCCCTTTATAATTCGATGACCGGAAATCACTAATCTTCCTCCTTGATTTTCTTCCAATCCATGCATTATTTCTAAAAAATATCAACTACAACATTGAAGAGATAGTTGAGATCTGTTATCCAACGGTGTTGATCGTCTAAGGTGAAGCGGATTGGCGGCGATTTGCATTTGAAGGCACGGTGTTCATGTACGTTTTATGAGGTGTAGAAGGAATCGAGTGTGGCCGGCCTCTGGTCGATGGTGGAGCTTGGCAAGGGCTTCAAAACGGTGGTCCCTGATCGTGTTCTCGTTGTTGAATGAAGGTGCGGCATCAAAAAATCAAGGCGGCCAATGGGTTCGGTTGCGAATGGGAAAGGGGAATTTTTCGTAAGGAAGAAAAAAAAGGTGTGGCCTGCATCTGAGGAAATAGAAATAAATGGTCACGATTTGATTAAAGGTTTAAAAATAAAATAAAAAGAGTAATTAATTTATATAAATTTGTATAATGTTTGAAATGCTATAACTTCTTCATACGAAGTCCATTTTTGACGAAACAAGTTATGTTAGGTTCGTTTTGACGAGCACTACAATAGAGCTGATTTGGAGTTGATTGGAGCTAGTTCAAATTTTGGATAAAATTAGGATAAAACACTGCAACTGCTATTGGAATCAAAGTGAGTACAACTTACTCTTTCTGACTCGTTTATATTTTTATATAAGTGAGAATAAATTTGTTTTGGGTTGATTAATGATTGTTTGGGTGATATATGATATATTATCTATATACTGATTGGTATTTGGATATATTCTTGCCTATTGGAGCAGATGAGACCCTATATATTCATGTGTATGAGCGGATGACCTTTTGTACGTGCGTCTGCCTCGAAGCGAACATTGTACATATTTTCTAATATGTGTATTTTTGTTGCAGGTGACAGGTTGGAGGGATCCAACTGGATTCCTCACCAGTATTGGTTTTATTTATAGATATAGATATATATACTGTTATCATGCGGTATATGATGTTTGGATGCCGTGATTGATGTATTTAGTGTTGTTGCAGTATTGGGCCTATTTTTGGTGATTTAAATATTATTAAAGTGATGATTTCAAATTTAAAAGGATTCAAAGTGATTTTGAAAATAGATGTTTTAATGAAATGAATTTATTTTAAATAAATAAGAAGTTATAATTTTTATGTTATAAAAAATATGATTTTTTCTAAAATAGAAACGAAATGTGATTTTTGAAATATGAAGCGAACTATTTGGTAAAATAGTTTAAATTGAGATTTTTGAATAACTTTAAATGGTTTATATATAAGATTTATAAAATTGATATTTTACAAATCAAAATTAGGGAATTATAAAGGAGTTTTATAAGTGTTAAAATGAAGTTATAAATGAATCATATAAGTAATAAGATTTATAAGTTTGTGAAGATATAAAAGGAATGAATTTGTAAATAAATGATTTATAAGTAAATTAACTTATGATCGGATTTGGCATGTAAATGAGATGGGTTAATAAAGGGATTTTATAAAGGGAAGTTTTTATAATATACAAATGGAATTTATAAACATTGTTTTATAAATCTGAAATCAACTTATTTTGATAAGTTAAATATGAAATTTTATTAAAGGGAATTATATTCATGATTTTAGACATTGGATAATCCTTTGAATGAAATGTGTAGAAGTAAGGAATTTGGTTAGAGAACTATATTCACGATTTTGGATAGTGAATAATCCTTTAAAATAAAAAATGATTTGAAAAGTGATATTGTAAATGAAGTTAAATAGTTTGAAGATGTTTTAAAAGATGTAAGTATCGAATACATAGATTTCAACATTCATTGTTGAAATAGACGTTTTCGCAAAGTAAGGAAATGATGGACTATAACACTGTTGTTATAGTAAATAATTTTCGAAAGGAATGTTTTGTATAGTATATGGGATTTATATATCTATCTAACTATCGAATCCCTATACTAATGATTTTGGGTTATCGTAACGATGTTTAACGCAACATTCGTTTTGACCCAAATAAATATGTTTAAGAGATTGTTTTCCTTAAAAAATAAAATATATACTTAATCATGATTTAAGTATGTGTAGTATTTTCTAAGTGTTGAAAATAAATTGATTTGTGAATTACTTATTATTAAATAAGTATATGGAAATATTTTCCAATATAGAAAGATTGAAATGGTTTTGAAAATATATCTTTTAAAAGATAATTTGAAGCGAATATTTGGAAAGTGATTTAATTAATAAAAGATTAATTAAAAGATCCTAGTGATTGTTTATTGTGCTAGATTTTATTTGTTTGCTTTGATAGTTAAATAACGACTATCAAACTTGGCCATCTTAGTTCATCGACTTGATCTGCGAACTATTTAGTCATACACTTAGTATGTAGCCTTCTTTGTAGGCTTGATTATCGTTTGTGTTGAGGATGTTGATTCGTGTAGTGCGGAGTATTACTCCAATCCATCGAGCTTCCTTCTTGACCGAAGGATAGCAAGTTGAAATTAGAAGATGTGATAAGTCTATAAGACTTAGTTTCTGTATGGGGTTGAGAAACGCTTTTGCGTTGTTGGTTTGAAGAGAACGGGATTGGTTTATTCGAAAACCACTCCGGACCAACATTAGTACGACGATTGTGTGATGATATTGATAATCGGGATTTTCATAGTGAAGGATTCCTTGTTGATCGTTTGGAGTTAAAATCCCAATGTACATATAGTAGTAGTGGTCTCTTCGTTATGAAATATCCAATGTAAGGACTATTCACTACTAATCCTAGGGATTTCCCTACAGGATGTGGTAGGAAAGTACCTTCGGTTTATCCTGTTCCTGAACAACATGTATGGACGTTTTTGTGACATTGCATTTCTAAATATTACATACATTGGATTTTACAAATGTACATCAGCGGTGGCGGAGAAGGCAACATCTCTTAGCTTAACACCGTCCTTGAGACGTACAAGCTCAAGGGTTGTATTTTTGTAGAAAGCAATTAGTAGTCGACGAAAATGGCCATGTGACATTCTAAGTGATGTGATTTGTGATATGTGAAAGATAATCGGTACCTCAGGCCTCATCAACCGGAAATGACCAAAACAGGGTTAGATGCGATAAGGCTAAGTGGGTCATTACCAATTAGTATATGATCATCCTCTTCTAGATATATTTCTTCCAGCTATGACATTCGGGATATAAATTATTTTGGTTTTTATGCTATGAGGGCCCTCGGAATGGTCGGTAATGACTGGGGTGATATAATTGGTACTACCTAGTTATAGAGGTAGGCTGGTCTTGTGTTGGTAGAGGTTTCTTTGTGATGTTCCCGGTACATTCCTCTAGAGATGTACTACGGGATGGTAGTCCCTTCACCTGGTCATTTGTACGGAAATCCAAACTCCACTCCGCGCCTGCCATTTTGATTGTATTCCCCATTTTGGGCTATATGTTGGAATTTAAGCAATGTAACAATTTCGGCTATAATTAATATTATTTGTATACTAAAAACTAGTATAATATAAGATGATTTGATATGAAATGTTTTGGTTATCGTAAGGTAAAAACATGTCCGTGTTTATGTGTGGGCATTTCTTACAAGATACTTTTGTTTGAAACGAAAAAGTTTTGGCAATTTAATAAATTCAGTTGAGTATGTTTCTCATGCTTATTTACCAGACTGATCCGGGCGTTCTTCCTTTTCAATGCTCTGGTCAAACCGAGTATATTTATAGGTTCAGATTTGGTGCTTTTGGAGCTTCAGTAGGTGAGATGGAGATCTTCATTGTTCGTATAAACTGTATTTGTTTTATTATTCGTTGTGGGCATTATTGTTTTTTATATTATCGGCAATTGTAAGGACAGGTTATTATAACTATCCTGGCCGATAGCTAGTGACTGATTGTTGAACTCTGATTGATGTATGTATATACAGATTCTATTTTGTAAAGATCATTGGTATGATATTATATGTTTTCCGCTGTGATATGAGATTCTTTATTGTTCTGTTTGATTCTATCTTCTCTCTTTCTTCTCTTCTCTTCTTCTCTCTTTCTTTCTTTCTCATGACTTTCCATCAGTCTGTGCTTTCTACGTCGGATATGTGTGGTTTATTGTCGATTCAAAGGGTACGGATTTGCGGGTCGTCACATTTGATATCAGAGCTTAGATTTAGTATATTCCTAGGCTTTGATGTGTACTCAGTATAGATATGGACAGTAACACCCTAGATTGAGTTTGAGTGTATTATATATGTGAGCGTGTATTTGTTAATGATATAAAAATGTTTTGTATTATGTTTACTTATCCACTGAGTTGTTTGTCAATTCTGTTGGGTATGTGGGACGCCATGTTATCGATAGGGATTTCTAAACACTTAAACAAGGCAAGTCGATATAGTATTATTTTTAAATTGGATAAATGAAATAATTTTACCTTTATTATATTTTATATATAAAGGGAACAATTTTTCAGAAATTATTATAGTGTATAAATTGATTGTTTGGTTGTTTAAAATGTGAATATATGTGTATATATATATATATATATATATATATATATATATATATATAAGTTAGTAAAAGCTGTTTGAATAATCCAAATAAGAACAGCAATTGTAAAAGTATAAATTGTATTAGTAAATGAATTATAAGTACGGAATTATAAATAATATGATTTACAATTGTGAAATAATCATATATATATATAAGAAATGAAACTACATGAGTATATTTATAAATATGGGTTATAAATGAAAATGAATTTGAACTAAGAATTTGAAATTTTGAATCCCGTTGATTTTGGAAGTTGTTTTTCAAAAGTTAAAGAGATTATATTATTATAACTCTAAATAAGATAAATAATTTTTGAATGAATCTTATATAAGTAAAGTAAAATAGTGAAATTATATAAGTAATGATTTATAAATCTAAAAAGGATTTTTTTAAAGAATATAGAGTGTTGAATTCACTACCGTTGCTGGGGAATAATAAGAGTAATGACTGCAGCATCATCAGTATCATTTTCGAGTTTCTGTGTGATGGATTTGCTTCCAATTGTAAATTGAAATTGAAGTTTTGATGTGATGAACAAATTTGAATTTAAAATCCAAGTTGAAATTGATAAATATAAGTAGAATGAGTTTTGGACTTATAATATGAAATAATGAATTTAATTTTGGTTAAGTTGAAATAAATTTGAGTTAGCATAATAAAATATATGATTTGAAATTTAACTAAAGGAAGGTTAAATAAATTGAATTGGATTAAATAAATTATTAAATGGAAATTAAACTTAAGTTGTAAGTGATTATATAATATGAATTTGGAAGTTTAAAGAAATAAGATGTATAACTTATAAAATGGGAAATGTGAGTAAAACCAAGTATTCAAATGGTTAAACAATTTTGTTAAGCAAAACAAAATCTTAATTTGAATAAGTGATAGGAAATTTAACTTAAGCGAAGGTTAAATAAATTGATTAGTTAGAAGAAAATTCAGATTTGTTGATTATGAAGTGTTAAGAAATAGAATTTGAATTAAACTAGAAATGAACTTAAGTTGTATAGTGAAAGTAAATTCAAGTGAGAATGAAATGAAAAGTAACTTAAGTGATGTTGATTAAAGCCGAATTTGATATCAAAATGAATCAATGAAATGAATTAATTAAATGAATATAAATTCGAGTTATATAATGAAATTCAACTTTAATTGTAAAAGTGAATTAGTGAATAAACATGGATTAGAAAATGTTGTCGTCAAGAATGGAGTAAAACTTCAGTTAAGAAGTTGTGAATTAATAATAGTATTGGAAGTGTTGTATAAAAATGTGAAAACAATGAATACTAGAATTCAATCTAAATTGAATATTAAACTAATTGAAATAAAATGTGTTAAAAGCAAATTGAAGGTAAACGAAATAAATGTGAATGTTGTATGTAAGTTAAATAAATTTGGTAATGTTGGATATGCATTGGATATTAAATGAATGTTAGTTGATTGTATAGAAATTCATATGAAATTGAATTAATGAAATTGAAAGATAAATAATTGAATTTTAATTGGAAGTGAAGTGAATTTAAATAGAATTGAATTTGATTTAAATTGAAAGTGAACTAACTTGAATGTAAATTAGTAAATGTAAAATAATTGTACACGAATAAATGTATGTTAGCAAAATCCAATGTTAATGAATCAAATGTGATTAAATTGAAAAAAAATTCTTGAATATTAATGAGAAATTAATGAATATTGATTTGGTTATGGATCGATTGGATAAATATTGGTTTGTTGGATGTTAGTTGGATGGCAGTTGTTTGATGGTTGGATTTGTTGCTTTTGATTGCATTTGATATATTGACATATATAGTAGTTATATTGGTATATATGTTGTATATTGATATTACTTTCCACATATACATGTTTCTTATTTGTTTGTTGAGTGTATAGTAGGTGCGGATGGCGTATGCTTCGTATTTGGAGCTCTCTTTCGTGCTATGTTTGCCGTATATGCTCGCTAATGATATATATGGTACATATCTCGGATTACATGTTGTACATTTATATTTTCTTCCCTACGGGATGCCTCACTCTCGAAGATGAGATGTATATTTGTGATATATATATATATATTGTTACATTTTCCACGCAAAGGAGGCTATGGAGAAATTTTTTGAAAATTTAAGGTGCTATAAAATTTTGGGAATTTTGAAAAAAAATTGATAACTAAAATTTTGATTTTGAGTTAAAAGTTAGACGATATTAGTTGGCTTTGAAAAGATAATTATGAGTGAATTTGAAAACTTAGAAAAGTTTTTATAAGAAGTTTAACTAATGGATTTTGGAAAAGTTAAAAAGTTTTAAATGGATTTGATATATCTAATTTTAATGATTTATTTTGAAGAATTAATGGATTTTGTAATTTTTTCTTACTTTGCAATTTCGGGGACAAATTTTTTTTAAGTATGGCAGAATGTAACGACCCAGAATTTTAGTCATTTGAAATTCGTATATTTAATTAATTTTAAATATTCACAAGTAAATGTTATAAGCTGAATAACTTATATTTCGAATATCTTGATTAAATTGGATAATTAAATTGTTAATTTAATATTTTCAATTGCAGAAATAATTGAAAATTTGAATTTGATGTCAATAAAAATGATTTATAAAGTTGATATAAATTCTATTTGGATTAGAGTGAGGTTAGAGAACATTTGAAATTGATTTAAAAGTTAATTTGTAGAAATTGAATATTTAATTAACGTGTAAAAATAGACATTTTTGATAAATTCTCGAATTTCGACGAAACTAGTTTCATTGGATCCGTAATGTTATATTATTGTAGGATTTTAAATTTCGTGTCAATCGGACTTACGGTGTAGTCGTGGGAAGCTAAAACGCGTAGAAATTTATTTAAGTAATTTTTAATTTAAATTAGTCGATTCGAAAAACTATCTTTCGGATATGATCTAATTGGATCCCGGTATATATTGCATTGTGTTCGGAATAGGGGTAAAATATTATAAACGTTAGGCGGCACATTTTGTTTAGAGTTTGAAAAAATTTCGGATGAATAGTGTCGCGAATTTTCTATATAAGGCCACATTTTCTTTCTATTTGCCCTGATTATTCATGCTCTAGCCTCCATTTATACGTCAATGGCCAAAATTCACTAATCTTCCTCCTCGATTTTCCTCCAATCCATGCATTATTTCCAAAAACTATCAACTACAACATTGAAGAGCTAGTCGAGATCTAGGTATCCAACGGTGATGATCGTCTAAGGCAAAGTGGATTGGCCACGATTTGCATTTGAAGGCACGACATTCATGGGCGTTTTAAGAGGCGTAGGAGGAGCCGAATGTGGCCGGCCTCTGGTCAATGGCAGAGCTCGACAAGGTCTTCGAAACAGTGGTCCCTGATCGTGTTCTCGTGGTCGAATGAAGGTGCGACATCAAAAAAAATCAAGGCAGACTATGGGTTCGGCTGCGAACGTGAAAGGGGAAGTTTTCACGAGGAAGAAAAAAAGGTGCAGTTTGGATTTAAGGGAATAGAAACGAATGGTCACGATTTGACTAAAGGTTTAAAAATAAAATAAAAAGTGTAATTAATTTATATAAATTTTTATATAATTTAAAGTGCTCTAACTTCTTCATACGAGGCCCGTTTTTGACGAAACAAGTTGCATTGGATTCGTTTTAACGAGCACTACACTTTAAAGCTAGTTTGGAGCTGATTGAAGCTAGTGTAAATTTTGGATAGAATTAAACGCTCGTTTAATTTTATTTGGGAGAAAACACTACAACTGCTATTGGAATTAGAGTGACTACATCACACTCTTTCTGACTTGGTTATATTTTTATATAAGTGAGAATAAATTTATTTTACGTTGACTGATAATTTTTTGGGTGATATATGATATACTATCTAAATATTGATTGGCATTTGGATATATTCCTGCCTACTGGAGCAGATGAGACCCTATACATTCCCGTGTATGAGCGGATGACCTTTTTACATGCGTCTGCCTCGAAGCGGATATTATACATATTTTCTGATATGTATATTTGTTACAGGTGATAGGTTGGAGGGATCCAATTGGATTCCTCACCAGTATTGGTTTTATTTACAGATATTGATATATATGCTGTTATCATATGATATATGATGTCTGGATGACGTGATTGATGTATTTAGTGATGTTGCAGCATTGGGCCTATTTATGGTAATTTAAAAATTATTAAAGTGATGATTTCAAATTTAAAAGGTTTTCAAAGTGATTTTGAAAATAGATGTTTTATTAAATTTTGAATTGTTAAGGAAATGAATTTATATTAAATAAATAAGAAGTTATAATTTTTATAGTATTAAAATTATGATTTTTAGTGAAATAGAAACGAAATGTTATTTTTGAAATCTGAAGTGAACTTTTTGGTAAAATATAAATTGAGATTTTTGAATTATTATAAAAGATTTATATATAAGATTTAGAAAATTGATATTTTATAAATCAAAGTGATGAAATTATAAAGGAGTTTTATAAGTGTTAAAATGAAGTTATAAATGAATCTTATAAGTAATAAGATTTATAAATTTATGAAGTTATAAAAGGAGTGATTTTGTAAATAATTGATTTATAAGTAAATTACTTTTGATCGGATTTGGCATGTTAATGAGATGGGTTAATAAAGGGATTTTATAAAGGGAAGTTTTTATAATATATAATTTGAATTTATAAACATAGTTTTATAAATCCGAAATCAATTTATTTTGATAAGTTAAATATGAAAGTTTATTAAAGGGAATTATACTCACGATTTTGGACAGTGGATAATCCTTTAAATTAAATGTGTAGAAGTAAGAAATTTGGTTAGAGAATTATATTCACGATTTTGTGTTGATACACTAAGATTTTGATCAATGACAATGTGCTTCAACAAAAAGGAAGAGATATGTGCAAAGCTAAAGAAAGAACAATGAAGACCAAGAATAAACATAAGTATGATTTTTATATAGGTCTTAGTTTATTGTTAAAATCTATCCTCAAGAGGCTTGCACAAACACTAGAACACATTTTATAAATTTCATTTTTTAATACACATTCACTGTGCACAGTTTATTAGTTCAGTCAACTGAAAAGGGATGACCAGTCGACTGAACCTGTTACACATATACAAACATGTACATTTTCAGTTGACTGAAACACCCTGCTCAGTCGACTGAATTTGTTCCTGAAAATTTTACTTCATATTTTCAGTTGACTGAATTCTCTGTTCAGTCGACTGAATTTGAACCTGCGAATTTTCTCTGAATAGACACCTTCTTCCTCCCAAGAGTTGCAACCATTCACCAATGGAAATGGAAGCATCTCTTGTCTGCACCCCTAGCCAACAGATGCACCTCTTCTACAAGTATAAATACATAATTCTAACATCTTCAATTCACCGAATTCTCTTGCTTTAATCCTACTATTTTCTTGAACATATTAACTAGAAATTCTCAAAGCAATCATAAATCTATTGCTTGAATCACTACTTTGTTTTTAACATTCTTTTGATTCATAGCAATCCACATTTCTTAAATCTTCACAAACACATTGCATACTCTCGATGATAAGATTATACGAATATTGTACTACATTAGACTCATTAGTGTTGACAAGAACACAACAAGTCGAATATTGTTTTTTAGTAATTGAGTTGAAGTCCTCTTCGGTAGTTGAGGCAAGAAATCCCGTTTGGTTGTTCGAGTAAGTTGTAAACCTATTCCTCCGGGTTAAGTGAGGGTTTTGGTTAGTGGAATTCCTAAGTGAAGCTTAGGGACTGGACGTAGGACTAGAGGTCCGAACCAATATAAAATCCTGGTGTCTACCTTGCTTTTACTTGCTTTATCTACCTAGACAATTCCGTTATTCCATATTACACGATCCTACCGCATAGCCTCTTTCAATTGGTATCAGAGCCAGGTTGTCCTATAACCATAACACAGTTATTAGACATATTGATGATATGGAAAATAACGCAAGTACAAGCACAACATCTGCCTATAGTTCTACATTTGCGGAAGGACAATCTACCCAAAGACCTCCTCTATTCAATGGACTAAACTATAACTATTGGGCTACAAGGATGAGGATTTATATGCAAGCAACAAGTTTTGAAGCCTAGAATGCTACTCAAGCAGAGTTCGTTATACCCACAACCGATTATCCTACATGGACACAAACTCAAAAGAATGAACCTAGTGCAAATGCCAAAGCTATGAATATGCTATTTTACACACTGGATAGAAACGAATTCAACCGTGTTAGCATATGTACTACTGCATATCAGATATAGGAAACACTTAAAGTCATACATGAAGGCACAAACAAGGTTAAACAAACAAAGATATTCATGCTAAAGAATCAATTCCAAAACTTTAGAATGTGACAAAATGAATCCATCAATGACATGTACTCGAGATTTCAAGACATTCATCATGCTTTAATCGGACTAGGAGAATAATACACGAATTTTGACATTGTGTCTAAAGTTCTAAATTCACTCACTGATGAATGGGAGAGAAAAGTACTAGCAATCAAGGAAGCAAATGATCTATCTACAATGAAACCAGAAGAATTAATTAGAAATCTTATGTCGTATGAAATAAATATGCAAGCTAAGAAAGATCAAGCTCAAGAAAGAAAGAATGTTGCTTTTCATGCGGAAAAGGAAGAATCAGAGTCTGAAGATGAGGATTTAGCATTCACAACCAAAAATTTTAAGAAATTCTTAAGGTATAGAAAAGGAAATAAAAACGGATTTAATAAGAATTTCTTGAACAAACCAACATCCTCGAATATAGAATGTTTCAACTGTCACAAGAAAGGTCACATGCACAAGGATTGCCCAGAGCAAAAGAAGGAGAATCAGAAAGCTCTCAACACCAAAAACAAAAGAGAGAAATTCAAAAGGAAGGCATTCTCTGTAACATGGGATGATTCAGATTCATCTTCATCCGAAAGTGAAAATGATAACGACAATGAACGGGCAAATGTATGCTTCATGGCTCAAGAATCTGAAGTAAGTAATTTAACTTTCGATGGCTTAATTGAAGTAAACTTTGAACTTTTGAGCACAATAAAAATTCTTAAAAAGAAAATTAAGGAAATTCATGTAAATCAAAACAGAGTTGAATTTGAAAGAGATATGTTAAACGATGAAAAGAAAATCCTTGAAGAAGAACTTGAAAAAGTTCAAGAATCCTATTCAAATTCAGAAATTCAATCTAAGTCAAGAAATTGAAACTCAAAAGACAAAGAATGATATGATTGTTTCTGAAAATCATGAGTTAAAAAATAAGATTAGACAAGTTGAATTAGAAAATAATAGTCTTCAAGCTAGATTAGATAACATAACTAAAAACGTTTCTAACTTTAACAAAGGAAGGGAAAATTTATCCAAGATATTAGAAAATTCTCAATCAACTTCAAAATAAACAAGGTTTAGGATATAAAAAGAAGTCAACAATTCCTAATAAAAAGGATATAAATCTTAAAAGGAATATTGATTCAAAACAAAAAATATTGTTAAGAAAACCTATTGAAATAAAAAAAAGAAACAAAGGTAGTTAAAATTTGGGTTCCAAAGACTAACAGTGTGTTAATTAGGAATAAATATATTAAAACATTTATGGATAGTGTTCATTATAATAAAAACTATATTTATATAAAGGTACTAAACCAAATTGGGTTTGGCTTCCTAAGCTCTAACTTTTTAGGACCCTATTAAAAGGTGGGTACCAATAATTTTGTATTTATTTTCAAGTCCCACTTAAAAAGAAGAAATGGATACTAGACAGTGGTTGCTCAAAACACATGACCAGAGACAAAGATATGCTTACAAACATCACATGCTTTGATGGTGGCTCAGTTACCTTCGGAGATAATTCAAAAGGCTATATCATTGGCAAAGGAGATGTGAGAAATTACGGTACATCAAATTTACCTTTTATAACAAATGTTTCATTAGTTGAAAATCTAAAACATAATCTACTTAGCATAAGTCAACTATGTGACAAAGACTTTAAAAAAACTTTTTCGGAAAATAAATGTAGTATTTTTGATCAAAACCAAAATCTTGTTTTTGAAGGAAATAGAGATAGGAATATTTACGTTCTAAATATGAATATTAATCATAATACAAGTATGTGCTTACTAGCCAAAGATAATGATCCTTGGTTATGGCACAAAAGATTTTGTCATATAAATTTTAAAACTATTAGAAAACTTTCCAAAAATGTATTAGTAAGAGGCTTACCCAAAATAAACTTTAAAATTAAAAATCTTTGTGATGATTGTCAAAAAGGAAAATTAACGAAATCTTCTTTTAAATCTAAGAAAAATATTTCGATTTTACAACCATTAGAATTACTACATATGGATTTATTTGGACCAACACAAGTTCAATCCATTAATCATAATCAATACGTGTTTGTAATAGTTGATGATTTCTCAAGATATACATGGACTATTTTTATGAAAAATAAAAGTGATACTTTTGAGCAATTTAAAACATTTGTCAAAAGAATTCAAAACACTAAAGATTTTAAGATTAAAAATATACGAAGTGATCATGGAGGCGAATTCGAAAATGAAGCTTTTGAAACTTTCTGTAAAAAGAAAGGAATAAATCATAATTTTTCATTTCCTAGAACTCCTCAACAAAATGGAGTTGTAGAAAGAAAGAATAGAACATTACAAGAATGTGCTAGGACATTATTAAATGGAAGTTTTCTACCAAAACATTTTTGGACAGAAGCCGTAGCTACTGCATGCTATGTATTGAATAGAATATCAATTAGACCGTTAACTAAAAATACTTCATATGAACTATTCAACAACAAAAAGCCAAATATATCTTATCTTAAAATATTTGGATCAAAATGTTTATTTTAAATACAAAAGATCAACTAAGTAAATTTGATCCAAAAGCCGACGAAGGAATTTTTGTAGAATATTCAGAACGAAGTAAGGCATATCGAGAATTTAATAAACGAACAAACGTAATCGAAGAAACCTTACATGTATCTTTTGATGAGAATTTCAACAAAGAATTAAGTATATAAGATGATGAAGAATTTATAAATATAGAAAATACAAAACTTGAAAATTATAATAATGAACTAAGATCTTCACCAAGAATATTATGAGATCACTCTGCTCAAAACATAATAGGTGAAATCAATTCTCAAGTTAAGACAAGAAATCAACTAAATCAAATGGGACATATAGCTTTCATTTCTATAATAGAACCTAAAAATCCTAAAGAAGCATCAACAGATGATTACTGGATTATTGCAATGCAAGAAGAATTAAATCAATTTAAACGTAACGATGTTTGGGAATTAGTTCCCCGTCCGAATAATCAGTCTGTTATAGGAACAAAATGGGTTTACAAAAATAAAATAGATGAACAAGGTAATATAACTAGGAATAAAGCTAGACTAGTAGCACAAGGATATAATCAAGAAGAAGGTATTGATTTTGAAGAAACTTTTGCTCCCGTTGCAAGACTTGAAGCAATAGGTATTCTATTAGATTTTGCATGTTTTCACAATTTTAAACTTTATCAAATGGATGTTAAAAGTGCATTTTTAAATGGTTTTATAAAAGAAAATGTATACGTAGAACAACCTCCTTTATTTATACATGAAAAATATCCAGATCATGTACATAAATTAAAGAAAGCAATATATGGTCTTAAACAAGCGCCTCGTGCTTGGTATGAAAGACTTAAAAGTTACTTCCTAAATTCGGGATTTCAAATTGGAAAAGTTGATCAAATGCTTTTCATTAAAAATACTACTAAAGATATTTTAATAATTCAAGTATATGTAGATGATATTATATTTGGTTCGACAAATGAAAATTTATGTAAAGAATTTTCAAATATAATGACTAAGGAGTTCGAAATGTCTCATATGGGAGAATTATCATATTTTCTCGGACTTCAAACTAAACAATTAACAAATGGAATTTTCATAAACCAAGAAAAATATTGTGCTAATCTAATTAAACATTTCGGAATGGTGAACACTTCTACTAAACCTACTCCTATGAGTACCACTACTCATCTCGATCGAGATGAAAATGGCAAAAGTATAGATCAAAAATTGTTTAGAAGTATGATAGGTTCCTTACTTTACTTAACCGCTAGTAGACCAGACATAATGATGAGTGTATGTTTATGTGCAGTTTTCACTCTAATCCTAAAGAATCACGTTTAAGAGCGGTAAAACGAATTATGCGATACCTTAATGATACTAAAGATTTTGGTCTTTTCTGTCCAAAAGAGTGTCCATTTGAGTTAGTATCATTCAGTGATGTTGATTTTGGTGGATCTCGAACAGATAGAAAGAGTACAAGTGGTACGTGCCATTTCATTGAAAAATCACTTGTGTCTTGGTTTAGTAAGAAACAAAATTGTGTCTCACTTTCCACCTGTGAAGCAGAGTATATATCAGCCGCTTTAGCTTGCACTCGAGTTATATACATGCAACAAACACTTAAGGATTTTAATATAAATTTAACAAACTCTACAATATATTGTGATATTACAAGTACAATAAATTTATCTAAAAATCCGGTTAATCACTCTCGTACAAAACATATAGATATTCGTCACCATTTTCTACGTGACAATATCGAAAAAGGAATCATAAATTTAGAGCATATTTCTACCGAAAATCAAATTGCCGATATATTTACTAAACCTTTATTAGAAAACTCCTTTATAAAATTACGACGAGAATTAGGAATAATCTCTTTTAACGATATTTTATAGAAAGTTATCAAAAAAAATTTACAATTCAGTCGACTAAATCTATATGCTCAGTCGACTGAATGAAGAAAACTATGACTTTCAATTTATATTTTCAAATAATGATACATTATAAATAATAATATAAGGGTTATCTCTAATCCATACATTTCTAACTGATTTATTTTAACCATTAAATCTTTGATTGGTTAAAAAAGTTTGATAAATTATCACCATAATATTTTTAGAATATTCATCCTATAAATACACGTTTAACATATTTTCATTTTCACAACTCATTTTCACTTACAAAAGATTGAAAAGTCGATATACAAATGTCCTCAAACAACTCATACTCCCCAATCAACATCACCTCTTTGGTCAATAACTCACCAACATCACCAAAACTTCCTACTCCAACACCAAAGCATGAGCCAGTCTATAAATGGGACAACTATCGAACTGGCTATACACCGGTATCGAAGAAGGCTAAACGTGGTCTTTTTATCTCACCAGATACGAAAAGAAAGATTGAAGAGATTCATCACTTTCAACAACAACAAATTGATCTTCAACGAGAATTATATTTCGAACAAAAAATAACGGCTAGACGATTAAGCTTCCTAGAGCAAATCGGTTTACGTTTTTGTGGCTCAAAGAAAAACGAAGTGACTGAGCCTCTACCTCGACCGGTTAGTTCATATGATCCATCTTTGTCTTACCGTACACAAGCCGATCCCGTGAATCCTTGGATGTCGCCAAAAACTCCTCAATATAGTCCAAATTCATGGAACAAAAACTATATGGCGAATGAAGGAAATAAAAAGAAAAATAGTCCATCTCCAAAGAAATGATTATTTCGGTGGCCAAATCACGTTATTATATTATATTATGTCTATACAATTGTAATTGTTTATTGAATTTTTCTTAAAATATAGAACTCCAAAAACTCAAGATTCGGTCGACTGAACCTTACTGCTCAGTCGACTGAACACTAGGCAGAAAACAAATACACAATAGTTCAGTCGACTAAAAACTTTGTTCAGTCGACTGAATTTAACATAGAAAAATTTCGGCCAAAATTTCAGTCGACTGAACAGAATTTTTCAGTCGACCGAACGCCAATTCCCAGGCAACTTTTCTCTTTTATCCACCAGTTTTCACCCTTTTACCTTCACTTTTTACATTGCAAAAGTTCTCTCTTCCCTATTGTTTTCCAAAACCGTAGCCCCCAATTCACAAATTACTCTCTAATCTCACGAAAAATGGCCCCAAAAAGATCAAGAGCTTCTTCTTCTTCATCCTCCGAGCCAATTGATGCTCAAATTGCACAACGGCTCTATGATGGCGTAGCTGTAACGAGGTGGAATAAAATGAAGAATTCTCGCATTTTCGAGAACTCCTTCGTTGATTTTCAAAGCCTTCAGACATACAACATCCAAGCATTAACGGATCGGGCAGGTTTAACTTCTCTCTTGGATTTAAAAATAAACGACCATGCAATAAATCATATCATGGTCAAACTATATATGCAAACCTTAATCTTGGACACCAAACTCCAACAAATCCAAATGATAGTGTTTGGAGTATGGTGTGCGGGAAGAAAGTTTGGTTCTCCTTAGATCGAATTGCACACATCTTAGGATCACCTAATGTGGGGAGAAAGCTTGACAAGGTAGAATTCAATCCATAAATTCGAGATAACATACCATCAATTATGGATGATAATGTTAACATTCGAGATTTCAAATCCACTTCCCTACGACCTAGAGCTAGAATCCTTCACAAAGCTCTTATGAGAACAATTACTCCACGAACGGGTTCATATGAAATTGTCTACCCAATCAATTATCGAGCTCTATACGCTATTTGGTGTAATATTCAAGTCAATTGGGTCCAACTAATTCTTGATGAGTTTCTCACATTTAATAATGGCAAAATGCGAACTATATATTTTGGAGAATATATCATGAGACTTCTCCTCAATGTTGATACGCCATTACCCGAGTCCGAAAATAAAATGGTTCATCAAATGAACCAACGGACTATAAGCCTTATGCAACTCCCGGCTAGACCTCCTCGCATCATATCTCTTGCCGAATGGGAAGCAAGGCATCAAGAACCGCAACAACCTCCACAAGCTCCACATGAAGAACCTTTCGACCGGGAAGATGAAATCCGTATCATTGAGTCAAGTTTTACTACCACTCAATCGTTAGGAATTTTATCAAGAAATCAACAAATTCTTGATAATCGCCTCAAGAAGGTAGATCACAAACTTGATAAAATTAAAGGATTCTTCAATAAATTATGGGATGCCATCTCATGCTCAACTTCCACTACCGCTTCAACATCACGCGGTAAGCGTCCTACACCTACTTTCACATGGACAACATCCGAAGAACATACAAGCAGCAGCGCGAGTGACACTAGTGGTGGTCAAGGAGGAAGCTATAGACCAACCACCAGTGGACCAATCATTCGTGAACCAGAGGGAGGGAGAGAAGCCTCATATGATTGGGATAGAGATGAATAACTCTTTTATGGTTTTTTATTTCAAAAACACTAATCAAAATGCTTGTATAAATAGCCTTTTATGTGTTATCCATGCTACATTTTATGTTTTATTCACTCATGCAACATTCTATGTTTTATTTCTCATGCTATACTTTTAATACATTCTATGCTACATTCTTACAATATAGACATAAATATTAGTGATTGTTTTGACAATATACTTCTGCGATTATTACTTCCTTTTTGTCGATGACAAAGGGGGAGAAATCTATGTTACTAACCTTGTTTTGTAGAAAAATAGTGCATATATTCAGGGGAGGAAATAATATCTACACACATGAGTATTGTCATCAATCAAAAAGGGAGAGAATGTTGATACGCTAAGATTTTGATCAATGACAATGTGCTTCAACAAAAAGGAAGAGATATGTGCAAAGCTAAAGAAAGAACAATGAAGACCAAGAATAAACATAAGTATGATTTTTATATAGGTCTTAGTTTATTGTTAAAATCTATCCTCAAGAGGCTTGCACAACACTAGAACACATTTTATAAATTTCATTTTTTTAATACACATTCATTGTGCACGGTTTATTAGTTCAGTCGACTGAACAGGGATGACCAGTCGACTGAACCTGTTACACATACACAAACATGTACAGTTTCAGTCGGCTGATACACCCTGCTCAGTCGACTGAATTTGTTCTTGAAAATTTTACTTCATATTTTCAGTTGACTGCATTCTCTGTTCAGTCGACTGAATTTGAACCCGCGAATTTTCTCTGAATAGACATCTTCTTCCTCCCAAGAGTTGCAACCATTCACCAATGGAAATGGAAGCATCTCTTGTCTGCACCCTTAGCCAACAGATGCACCTCTTCTACAAGTATAAATACATAATTCTAACATCTTCAATTCACCGAATTCTCTTGCTTTAATCTTACTATTTTCTTGAACATATTAACTAGAAATTCTCAAAGCAATCACAAATCTATTGCTTGAATCAGTACTTTATTTTTAACATTCTTTTGATTCATAGCAATCCACATTTCCTAAATCTTCACAAACACATTGCATACTCTCGAGGATAAGATTATAGGAATATTGTACTACATTAGACTCAATAGTGTTGACAAGAACACAACAAGTCGAATATTGTTTTTTAGTAATTGAGTTGAAGTCCTCATCGGTAGTTGAGGCAAGAAATCCCGTTAGGTTGTTCGGGTAAGTTGTAAACCTATTCCTCCGGGTTAAGTGAGGGTTTTGGTTAATGGAATTCCTAAGTGAAGCTTAGGGACTGGACATAGGACTAGAGGTCCGAACCAGTATAAAATCCTGGTGTCTACCTTGCTTTTACTTACCTTATCTACCTAGACAATTCCGTTATTCCATATTACACGATCCTACCGCATAGCCTCTTTCATTTTGGACAGTGAATAATCCTTTAAATTAAATAAATGTTTTGAAAGTGATATTGTAAATAAAGTTAAATGGTTTGAAGAAGTTTTAAAAGATATAAGTATTGAACACATAGATTTCAAATTCGTCGTTGAAACGAGAAGTAAGAAAATGATGGGCTATGACATTATTGTTATAGTAAATGATTTTCGAAAGGAAATGTTATGTATAGTATATGAGATTTATATATCTGTCTAATTATCCAGTCTCTATACTAATGATTTTAGGTTGTCGTAACGATGTTTTATGCAACATTCGTTTTGACCGAAATAAATATGTTTAAGAGAATGTTTTCCTTAAAAAAATATATTCTTAATCATGATTTAAGTATATGTAATATTTTCTAAGCGTTAAAAATAAATTGATTTGTGAATTACTTATTATTAAATAAGTATATGAAAATGTTTTCCAACATAGAAAGATTGAAATGGTTTTGAGAATATATCATTTTAAAGATAATTTAAAGCGAATATTCGGAAAGTGATATAATTAATAAAAGATTAATTAAAAGGGCCTACTGATCGCTTATGGTGCTAGATTTTGTTTTTTTGCATTGATAGTTAAATAACCGACTATCATACTTGGCCATTTTAGTTCCTCAACTTGGCGTGGGAACTATTTCGTCATACACTTAGTACATAGCCTTCTATGTAGGCTTGATTATCGTTTGTGTTGAGGATGTTGATTCGTGTAGTGCGGAGTATTACTCCAATCTATCGAGCTTCCTTCTTGACCGAAGGATAGCAAGTTGAAATTTAGATACGTGATAAGTCTATGAGATTTAGTTTCTGTGTGGGGTTGAGAAACGCTTTTGCATTGTTGGTGCGAAGAGATCGGGATCGGTTTATCCGAAAACCACTTTGGACCAACATTTATACGACGATTGTGTAGGTTGGTTGTGATGATATTGATAATCAGGATTTTCATAGTGGAGGACTGCTTGTTGATCGCTTGGGGTTAAAATCCCAATATACATATAGTAGCAATGATCTCTTCGTTATGAAATATCCAATGCAAGGACTATTCGCTGCTAATCCTAGGGATTTCCCGACAGGATATGGTAGGGAAGTACCTTCGGTTTGTCCTATTCTTGGACAACTTATATGGACATTTGTGTGACATTGCATTTCTAAAGATTACATACATTGTTATTTACAAACGTACATTAGTGGTGGTGGAGAAGGCCATATCTCTTAGCTTAACACCATCCTTGAGACGTACGAGCTCAAGGGTTGTATTTTTAGGGAAAGCAATTAGTAGTCAACAGAAATGGCCGTATGGCATTCTAAGTGATGTGATTTGTTATATGTGAAACGTAATCGGTACCTCTAGCCTCATCAACCGAAAATGACTAAAACAGGGTTAGATGCGGCAAGGCTAAGTGGGTCATTCCCAACTAGGATATGATCATCCTCTTCTAAATTATTTTTTTCCACTATGACGTTCAAGATGTAAATCATTATGGTTTGTATAGTATGAGGGCCCTTGGAAAGGGCGGTAACGACTGGAGGATTGTACATTCAGTACTACCTAGTTATAGAGGTAGGCCGGTCTTGTGTTAGTATAGGTTCCTTTGTGATGTTCCTGGTACATTCCTCTAAAGATGTACGGCCGGAAGGTAGTCCCTTCACTTGGTCATTTGTATGGAAATCCAAGCTCCACTATGCGCCTGCCATTTTGATTGTATTAACCATTTTGGGTTATATGTTGGAATTTAATCAATGTAACAATTTCAGCTATGATTAATATTATTTGTATACTAGATATTAGTATAATATAAGATGATTTGATATGAAATATTTTGGTTATCGTAAGTAAAAACATATCCGTGTTTATGTTTGGGTGTGTCTTACAAGATACTTTTGTTTTGAAACGAAATTTTTTTGGTAATTTACTAAGTTCAATTGAATGTGTTTCTCACGCTTATTTACCAGACTGATCTGAGCATTTTTCCCTTTCAATTCTCCGGTCAGACCGAGTATATTTACAGGTTCAAATTTGATGCTTTTGGAGCTTCAGCAGGCGAGCTGGAGATCTTCATTGTTTGCATAAACGTATCTATTTTATTATCCACTGTGCGCATTGTTCTTATTTATATTTTCGGCAATTGTAAGGACATGTTATTATAATTGTCAAGGCTGATAACTAGTGATTGATTGTTGAACTCTGATTGATGTATATATATACACTTTCTGTTTTGTAAAGATCATTGATATGATATTTTATGTTTTCCGCTGCGATGTGAGATTCTGTATTGTTCTGTTTGGTTTTATCATCGCTCTTTCTTCTCTTCTCTTCTCTTCTCTTCTCTTCTCTTCTTCTCTCTTCCTTTCTTTCTTATGACTTTCCGTCAGTCTGTGCTTTCTGGGTCGACATATGTGGTTTATTGTCGAATCAAAAGGTATGGATTTGCGGGTCTTCACAAAGGTAAAACCGAGATCTAACGATGTTTAAATGCCGTGAAATTTTTATGTGATGAGAAAGATGATTTTGGAGTTGGATTTCAATTTTGATTATTTTCCAATTTATGAAAAGATTATTATGAATTTTAAAAGGAAATTAAGGTTAATTGGGTTTATAAATTTATTATAGAAAATATATTGAGAATTGAGGTCTAAAATTTTGATATGCTAGATAACATGAATAAAGTGAATTTATGGAATTTCTGGGGATTTTTTTCAAAGTTGATTTGCTACGTAAATTAATTGTTTTAGACGAGGGACTTCTTTGCAAAAATTAAAAGGCCTTAATTGATTACTTTAACCATGGTTTTGATCCGGATTAGCAGTAGTTGTTTTTGAAAAAGAATTTGAAGAAGTTAAGGCAACCAATCTGGTGTTGACACGTGGCAGGTTAGTTAAAGAAAAGTTTACTTTAATTAGAATTAAACCTGGTTTGCTCATAAAATTGGTTCCGCTTACTTAGGAAAGCGCCTTTCGACATAGAAGCTTCCGCCTTTATCTTTGTCGAAACCAACTATGCCGAAACCAATACACAAGGTATCACTGATGATACACAGTGGATTGGAGGAAGGAAGAAGGTATGATGTCGAAAGCTTGGCTTCTGAAGGAGTCGAAACCTTGGTTTGTTTTTAAAAGAAAAGCATCTGCCTTTGTTTTGATTTAGCCTTCGATAGAGTTGAAGCATTTGGTTTCGAAATTGGATTTAAAAAAGGTTTCGAAAGGGTTTCCGTTAACTTAAGATTACTTTTGACTGGGCTCCTTACTTAAGAAAGAATGCTTCGAAAGAAGTGGTTCCAACCTACTCGAAACCCTGCTGTCCTTCTATAGCCTTTCGATGGTCTTGAAGATATCAATGCCGTCGAAAGGCATTTTGTTTTATAAGTTTAAGCCACTTCCTATAGCTTTCGGAAGGGGTTAGGGGATTCAAAGGTGATGGTTTCGAAAGAGGTTTCGACGCCAACATTCCAATATTTTACCCAAATGTTTTATGCTTTCGAAAAAGATGGTGCCAACACCATCAAGTTTTCCCTAATATTTTTATATAATAAAGAATGGTTTCGAAAGAGTTACTTTTGCTTATATTCACTTTGACCCAAATAATGTTTTATGTTTAAACCCTATGCTTTCGAAAAGGGGCACTTTCAATGATTTCGGAAGGGTCACTTCCAATGGTGTCGAAAGGTTTTATAACCTAAACTGCATTTTTAAAGAAAAAACCCATGGCTGATTTAAAGGGGTTTTATAACGGGCTTAAGAAGAAGATTTTTTTGATAAATTAAAAAGTTAAAGAGATTAACCATGTTTTATATTAAACCCACATGAGTGGTATTGCTACGTTGTTATATTGCTTCTTCTAATATGGATATATTCACTTTATAATGGACCCGTAACTGCATTTTACGGATAAAGGGTAGAAAAACCAGTTAGGTTAATCGTGTAGTGAATATAAATTGTTTAAACTCCTAAATGAGTAGAACTGCATCCAGGAGGTTAGGAAGACCAAAATATGAGATGCTAAAATATAAAAGAAATTGGTAGGGGCCAATATGTTCTCAGTAAGCCCATGAAAACCATGTATAAGAAAAGATATTGTCATGGGTCAATAGGTTCATAATTAGCCCATGAAAACTATGCATAAAGGAAATGTCAAAAAGATAGGTTTATAGTTAGCCCACGAAAACTGTGTATAAAGGAAGATGACAGATAGATATGTTTATAGTAAGCCCATGAAAACTATGATTGGACACTGGCAGGGGCCAGTAGGTTTGTGGTTAGCGCATGAAAACTATATCCGGATGAAATAATGAAAGTTGTCAATAAGTTCCTAGTCAACCCTTGAAAACTAGGACAAGAAGAAAGGATACCGGAGTCACCAATAGCTTCCTACTCAACCCATGAAAACTAAGATAAGAGTAAGATATTGGAGTTACCAGTAGGTTAATAGTGATCACATGAAAACTATGTAATTGGACAAGGAGTCCTTAAATGCTTAACCGGTTATTAGTCAGCCTATGAAAACTAATAGGTTAATAGTAATCTTAGAATAATTGAGACAAATAGTCTAAAATGAATGAGATGGGTAATCCAGAATTGATTCATTTGTTTTACATATCATCATATTATACTATTTTGAATTTTTTTTTAACTGTTGTGGATACAGGAGCACACTATATGGTTTTATAAAGGTTTATGAGATGCTAGTGAGGGAAACTCGTTCCACTAAGCGGCGTTGTCTCACTAGATATCTAAATGATTTGAGATGGTAGATTATTATTCATACCAGGCTTTATGTCTGACTCGAAGTTTATGATTTATCCTTAAACTCTCGGGTACTCAATTGATGTTGAGTAGTTTGAGAGTTGAGGTTTTTAGGCAACTCTTAAGATGAATAAGCTTTCGAAGACATGCAGGAGGTACGCTAGCTAGTTAGAGTTCTCTTTTCTTTTGATTTCGCTATGTTTTTTCTAATGTCAAAGTTTTTATATTGCCTATATATACTCTGATCATCCAAGGAGGTATCTTCATATGTCGCTCTTGGCGTATGTTGTAATAAATATATTTTCTCTGATCATGATTTGCGAACTTGGGATGATGTAATGCATTGGAAATATATTGGAGTGAAATGTGATTTTGTTTGAAGTTAAATTTTTTTCCATATTCATGTTTTTCTTTGTATCAGTGAATCTAACACCCCGTATTTGGTCACCGAGTATTAATAACTATGGATGACTGTAGCATCTGTAATTCTTAGTTTTGGGCCTCCAAGTAGGGAGATGTTGTAAGTTGGTATCAGAGCATAGGTTTATGAAACCTTTAGAGAAAGTTAAACCTAAAAGTTTTTGAAACATAATCTAATAAATTTGAAAATATGATCGGGGTTTTGGTTAAAGCTATAGTAAGTACTTGTATTTGATATGTGTGTGTGTGTAAGTACGTGTTCCCCTCTCTCTTAGACCATTTTTATGTATCTTACTAGTATGCAAATTTATGAGAAAGAAGATATGGAAGCAGGAAACGGAAGAGAAAATCTAGGTGGAGGAAGCACCACAACTAATGGAAATGCTCGACCTAATACTAGGAGGAATTAGGGTGGACAGGCTAATGCTAATCCAAATGCTGAAGCCAATGTAGGTGCTAAAAATCCACAAGTAGATGCGAGGATGGTGTATTAGTTGTTGGCCAATCTTTGGCAAGCTGGAGTTGCTGGTAATGTTGGAGGAGCTAATCCTATGACTCCAATTGGGAATAACTATGTAAGCTAAGCAGAGACTACACCAGTATGGGTGAAAAACCATTTGTTGGAACGGAGGATGCTGTTAAGATTGAGAATTGGCTATTGAGCTATGAAAGGACATGTACTGATCTAGGCTTGGATGATGGGCAAATGAGAAGGCTGGCCTCTAGGCAGGTGCAAGGGGCAGCGCTTCACTGGTGCAATAGTGTGACCGTTGGAGTTCCTGAGGAAAAGCTGACACAGGCTAATTTTAAGAGAAGGTTTGAGTTGAGGTTTCTGTCTGTGGTTGCTAAGTCGGCATTGATGATAAAGTTCATGGATCTAATGCAAGGAGAGTTGTCAGTGGTCGAGTACGCTGCTAAATTTGATGAGTTGTGCCGATATGAATATGCTTTGGGTTGACACTGATGTTAGAAGGAATGAAAGGTTCGTTCGAGGACTAAGACCTAAGCTTGCTAGAATGACTATGACCCATATTCGAGAACCTTCTAATGTGGTGGTAGAGATGCCCATTCGCCATGAAGAGATGCTTGATATTTCTACTAGAGAGAAGCCAGTTGAATCCCACAGTCCTTAGGGAAAGAAGAGGAAATTCTTTAAGAAGAAGGGAGCCAAAAAAGGGGATGCTGCTAAGAAGGCAAAGGATAATTTGGTATGTTATAAAAGTAATAAGAAGAGTCATTATGGAACTAGTGTCGGCCAGGCAAGGGGAAGAAGGCTGTAGATAAGAAGAATGTGAAATGCTTTAACTGCGATCAAGTTGGGCATTGCAAGAACAGGTGTCCAGAGCTAGTCAGGGCGGACAAGAGGAAATTTTTTGTTGTTGGATCATCAACTAAGCCCACTGCAGGTGATAAAGGAAAGACTGTGATAGAAGGTACATTTTTGATTCAGAGTATACCAGTTTGGATACTTTTTGATACCGGTGCATCACATTCATTTATATCCTAGTGTTTGGTTGATAAGTTATGTGTAGAACCCACATACCTTGTTACTTCCTTAACGGTTGCAAATTCAATAGGAGGGTAAGAAACTCTAGGGATGTGACCAGATGGAACTTGATTTGTTAGGACATATGTTTGCATACAGTTTGTATGTTTATGATTTCGTGGATTTCGGAATAATTTTGGGTATGGATTGGTTGAGGAGGTATGAGGCTAGGATATTCTGCTTGGATGGGGAGATATCTTTGAGACACCGTGATAGTCATAACCGAATTATATTCTCAGTTGAGAATTTTAACCGGAGTAGTTATGCTTTGTTAAGTGCAATGGAAGTAGGAGAAGAGTTAAGTAAGGTTCGAATTGCAAGAGAGTTTGCAGATGTGTTTGAGCCAATCATAGGACTACCACCGAGATGAGCTGTTGAGTTTCGAATAGATTTTGTACTAGGAGTTGAACCTGTGAGTAGACCAGCTAGTAGGATGGCACCGACTGAAATGAAGGAATTGAAGGTGCAGCTAGTGGATCTAGAAGGAAGGAATTTCGTTAGACCAAGCAGATCTCCTCGGGTAGCGACCATGGTATTCGTGAAGAAACCAAATGGGTCGTTGAGCATATGTATCGACTATCGTATGCTAAACGAAAGGACGATAAAGAATAAGTATCCTTTGCCAACAATTGACGATCTGTTTGATCAGTTGAGTGGAGCCAAAGTGTTTTTCCAGTTGGATTTTGCCACGGGGTTCCATCAGTTAAAAGTAGCAGAGGACAACATTACTTTGACTGCATTTTTGACTAGATATGGTTCGTCTGAGTGGTTAGTGATGCCATTCGGATTGACGAATGCACCTGCTTTCTTTATGGATTTGATGAATCGAGTCTTATGAGAGTATTTGCATAGATTCATGTTGGTGTTTATAGATGATATTTTGGTATACTCTAAGGATGAGAGAGAGCATGAAGATCATCTTTGTATTATGCTAGAGACACTAAGGCAGAATGAGCTAAAGGTGAAGTTTTTCAAGTGTCATTTTTGGAAGAAAGATGTTAAGTTTCTTGGTCGTGTGGTTTCAGAGAAAGGATTGTCAGTCGATCCAGATAAGATCGAAGCTATAAACAATTGTAAGAAACCAGAGATAGTGACCGAGATCAGAAGTTTTCTTGCACTTGGTGGCTACTATCGAGGATTCATCAAGGATTTCTTACGGATAGCAGCACCTTTGACTAAGCTTACCAGGAAGGATGTGAAGTTCGTTTGATCCGACAAATGTGAGGAAGCATTCCTTAAGCGAAAGCATTTGTTGACCAATGCTCCAGCGTTAGTAGCTCCAGATCGAAATCAAGGGTTGGTAGTATACACGGACGCGTGTGGGACTGGACTGGGAGTAATGTTGATGCAGAAGGGCAAAGTCGTTGCTTACGCATCTACGTATCTTAAACTGCACGAATTACAATATCATACTCATGACTTGAAGTTGGCTGCGAGGATTTTTGCCTTGAAGATTTGGAGGAATTATCTCTTGTGGGAGAGATTTGAGTTGTATACCGATCATAAGTCTTTGAGATACTTATTTTCTCAAAAAGAGTTGAATATGAGACAGCAGAGGTGGTTGGAGTTTTTAGCTTCTTATGATTTTGGTATAAAGTATACACCAGGGAAAGGTAATAAAGTGGCTGATGCTCTTAGTAGAAGACATCAGAATGTAGTGTTGGCTATGTCAGCAAAATGGAAAAATCTAGAAGCTTTAGCCAGTTGTGGTGTGCAGTTAAGATCGATTGCTAGTTCTAGTCATAATGCTGCCATGTTATCCTATTTAGAAGTTCGACCAATGTTGATCAAGAGAATTTCTTCTAAGTAGAGGAAGGATCCATTATTAGCTGAAAGGATCAGAAGGCTTGAGGTTGGAACCAAGGTCGATGATTTGAAAGATTTTTTTCTTGACCAGAGAGGATGGTTGAGAAAGAAGAGATGGTTATGTGTTCCAGATGTGGAAAACTTGAGAAGAGAAGTTCTCGAGATGTGTCTTCGAACCAAGTTTACAATTCATCCTGGAGGGACCAAGATGTATCAAGTTATGAAGAAGAGCTTCCATTGGGAAGGGATGTTGGCTTGTGGGTTAGGCAGCATGTAAAACTGTCAACAAGTGAAAGCCGAACATCGAAAGCCGAGTGGGTTGCTTCAGCCTTTAGAGATTCTAGTATGGAAATGCGATTCGATATCCACGGATTTTGTAGATGGATTGTCAAGCTCAAGCAGAGGAAATGAGAATATATGAGTTATTGTGGATAGATTGACCAAGATTGTCCATTTCATTCCAATAAAGTCGACCAGAACGACGCCTATTTTGACAAAGTTGTTCCTGAAGAACATAGTTAGACTTCATGGGATTCCAAGTAGCATAGTCAGTGACAGAGATACATTATTCACTAGTGAATTTTGAAAGAGTCTACAAGAGGTATTGGGTACCAATCTCAAGATGACTACAACTTATTATCGAAAGACGGATGGCCAGATATGGAGAGTCAATAAGGTACTTGAGGATTTGTTGAGAGCTTGTGTGTCGGGCTTTAGTGCATCTTGGGAGGATCACCTACATTTGGTTGAGTTTTCCTATAATAATAGTTATCAGACTAGTATAAGAATGGTGCCTTTTGAAGCTTTGTATGGAAGGCCATGAAAATCCCCTATATGTTGGTTAAAGACTGGAGATAGATTGGTCTTAGGTCTAGATTTGGTAAGGGAGGAATCAGATAAGATTAAGTTGATCCAAGAACGGATGAAGGAAGTTCAATCTAGACAGAAGAGTTACATGGATAAAATGCGTAAGGACCTAGAGTTCTTAGTTGGAGATAGGGTTTCGTTAAAGTGTCACCGATGAAAGGTGTGGTACGGTTCGGGAAGTCAAGGAAGCTGGCATTGAGATATGTTGGTCCGTTCCCGATTATAGAAAGGTTTGGAAAGCTCGCATATAGAGTTGAGCTGCCAAGCAGTATGACGGGCATCCATGATGTACTTCATGTGTCTCATCCTTGCAAGTATGTGCATGATCCAAAGACTACCATTCCTCAGACAGAGTTAGAGGAATTGGTAGTAGAGCCTGATTTGACTTTTGTTAGACAACCATTTCGGGTTGTAGCGAGTGATGAGAAAAGATTGAGGAACAAGACAGTCAAGTTGGTGAAAGTTCAGTGAAGCAACAACGAGAAGGACTGTACTTTGAAGACATAGGACATGATTCGGGATACTTATTCTAATCTATTTTAGGGGTATGTCTATATTAGATTTATATATATATTTCATAGTCAGGTAGACTAGTATGGTTGTTAAGAGTTATTACAGATGATTGCTGTATTTGGCATTTAATCCTTACTGAATTTCGAGGACGAAATTCTTTAAGAAGAGTAGCCTGTATCACTCCTAATTTTTGATAACATTATTTAGGAGATTTAATTAGATAAATTAAATAGAATAATGTAAATGTAAGTGATAAGAGGATTGAGACTTGTATTAATTAATTAAGGCCGTGCCTAATAAAAAAAATTAGTCCTTACTATTCTGAGTGTGAAGTCATATTTCATTTGTTGCTAAATTTGGACTTCTCTAGCCCCATTTATCTTATTTTCGACAGATTTACAACAGTTTAGCAGCGAAATATCGACTTGATAGGATAGTCGTATCGCTGATATCTGTGTACCATTCTGTTCATCTCGTCGTGTTGATCTCCATAGTATATTCATTTTTGCATTTCGGCGTCTAATATGCAGCGAAATCTGTGAAAGGATTTTCGTACCGGTTTCGCTTTGACCCTTTGGTTTTCAAATAGCCTTTCATTTATCCGACGTGTAAAAATGAATGGTCATTAGCTATAAATATTCACATAAATTTATTACCTGACTTTCACAATGTAAGAAAAGCGGAATACGGATCTTAAGGCTAGGATTAATACTAGATGGGGGGTGAATAGCATTTTAAGGAATTACTAAATCTTTTTCGGTTTTTGTTAATTTGAACACAAATGTATGCAATATTCAGACATAGATATGATCAAAGAAACAAACACAGATGTAGAAATACAGTAAAAGCAATAAAGGAAAGAACACACTGGATTTTATATTGGTTTGGAGTTACCCTACATCCAGTCCCTCACATAAGTACGAATTTCCTTCCAAAAGCAATTGTACAATTACACCCTGGATTTCAAGGCCATGAGGTACACTACTACAGATTCCCAATCCTCTGGGTAGAGATACTTAATTTCACGGGAAACTAGTTCACCCAATTGATTTCCAAGGCTACAATCACATCTTTTCTCACTTAGATTATTATAAAGAAGCCTATAACTCTAAATAGCACTAAGATCTTGTTGAGATGGTGATAGAGAATGAAACCAGAGATGATCTAGTTAGATTCAATGTTGATTTCGGCAGAGTAATGGTAAAAATATATATAAAGAAATGCGGAAGAAGAAGAGGAGTGAAATCAGAGAAAATATGTATACAAATTCGTTCAAAACTACCCCTATTTATAGTAGAACAACAGTCATGTCCATTCGTGAAAGGATATGATGAATAGACACTTCCTTTGAAATTCAAATTTTTGAAATAAACTACTACCATGTTGACAAGGGGTACTTGAGGATGTCGACATGCCTAATGTATTTTTTAGTAATTTGCTTTTCTTTGAAAATAACTTCTATCTTGTATTAAAACTATTTTAAACTTTATAAATACACTTAACTACAGTTAAAATACATAAGTAAATATAGAGAACAATATTTTGATATATATATATATATAAAATTTTACTATAATTTTATATTTAAATCTAAGTATAAATATTAAAAGTTAAATATATTATTATTAAAAGATAGTTTAAAACTAAGGATAATTTGATTTTTAAAATAAAGATTATTTTGAGGCTAAAAGTATTTAAAACCAAGATAGATGTTTTTGATTCTTTGGAAAGGAAGGTTTTGAAATCAATTTGAAACAAGATATAATTTATTAAAAACATTTGAATAAAAGGTTAGCGGATACAAAACAATGTTCCACTAGATTTTTCGTAGGTTCCATCCTACTTAGGGTTTCATCCCTTTAACAGGCTCGAACTGGATTCCATTCCATGAATAAATTGGATTTTAAGATGCCAGTGTTTTTCTAGGAGTTTTCACAAAATTCCTAATTAAATTACTTATTATTAAAATCTTGAGCTCTTGATAATCTTGATACTCATGAGTCTTCAATCTTGATATCTTAAATCTCTATACTATACAGTCTTCTTTCTTGGTACCTGCATGGTTAAATCGTGCATATACATATATATCTAAACTATAATGTTAGCATTTATATTTTATAATCTTATTTTAAGGTTGTTGTCATCAAAACCATCATCTCAAGGATTAACAATCTCCCCCTTTTTGATGATGACAACCTTTGTTTATAAAATATTACTTCTATCCTAATAACTCCCCTAATAACTCCCCCTTAAACTATGCCTAACTATCCTATTTTATACTTCTCCCCCTTTGTCATCAATAAAGACCAACTCTAAACTATATAACTCCTCCTTAATCTAATACTCTATGACGTGTGATTATAATGATAGCGTTACCATAAATAATCAACACTTGATTCTAAAACTAAAACTTAATCCCAAATTACTAACTATCCTAACTAAGATTCCATATACAATAATACTTATAATAGTGAGAAATCAAATATAAGAACACAAATTATTTATTAATTATATATTGTCTTATTTATATTTTCGTAGAGAACGTAAGAAAGAACATACAACAATAGGAAAGAGAGAAAATAAACTAATGTGTCTCTTTGAAAATGGGAGATCTATGAACCGAACAATTTGGGTAGTGGAAACAGAAATTTCCACGCTGTTCGACTAGATTTCCATCCTTGCCAAAGCACACTTTGCCAACGCAAACGACTTTGTCATCATCTTTAGCGTGCTCTTCTTCCATGAAGGCTTCTTCTTCTTCTTTCTCGCTGTCCTCTTGCGCTTGATCTCCTGAAGACTCTTCATCAATCAAGAGCGGATTAGCATGATTGTCCATTAGAAACTTTTGCAAATTTCTAAGGATTTTGCCTTGCCGTTCTTGTTCTTTGGCCATTCTAAGTTGCACCACTTGAATTTCAGTCATTAATTATAGTGCATCCTTCAAGGAAACCTCAAATTTCATCACTTGTGCGAGCGTAGTTTGTTGAAATGGTCCAGTAGAAGGAGAAGGGAACGAAAAGGTTGAATTTTTGTTTAGTTTGGAAGAGGAGGCCGTTGTTTTATTGATTTCAGAAGTTAGAACAGAGAGAGAACAGAAAGAATGATTAAAATTTCAAAATAAGAAGAATATATAACCACTTATTTGAATTTTTATGGGAAAATTTCAAAAATAAAAAAATCATTATATGTCGACATGGGTAGGAGGGGGTTGTCGACATGATGCTTGATATTTTTACTATTTGATTTAATTTTTAATTATACTTTGTTATTTATATTTTATATTTTAGTTATTGAATAAATACCTAATTTTCTTCTTAATTTAGTAGATGTAGATTCATTTAAGGGTTTTGTTAAGATATCAGCAGTTTGATTCTCAGAATTGATATAATCGAGAGTAATTAATTCCTTACTTATATTATCTTTGAGAAAATGATGTGTGATATCAATATGTTTAGTTCGAGCATGATGAGTGGTATTTTTGGATAAATTTATTGCACTAGTATTATCACAGTAAATTGGTGATTTTGAGATATTTAAACCAAAATCTTTTAAAGTTTGTTGCATATATATTACTTGAGAACAAGCCAAAGCAGCAGAAATATACTCTGCTTCATTTGTTGATAAAGAAACTGTGGTTTGCTTTTTACTAAACCAGGAAATCAGAGAATGCCCCAAAAAGTGACAAGTTCCACTTGTACTTTTTCGGTCTAATTTACAACCAGCATAATCATCATCACAGTAAGATATTAAGTCAAAAGAATCATTTTTAGGATAAAATAAGCCATAGTCAAAGGTGTGTTTAACATATCTTATGATACGTTTTACGGCTTTTAAGTGGGTCTCTTTAGGTTGGGATTGATATCTTGCACAGAGACAAACACTATGCATGATATCAGGTCTACTAGCAGTGATATAGAGTAGTGATCCAATCATTCCTCTATATAATTTTTGATCTACATCTTTCGAGATATCTTATTCACTTAGGTACTCATTAGTTTCCATGGGAGTGGGTTTTCCACTTGCAGTAGTCAAACCAAATTTACTAACTAGGTCTTTAGCATATTTTTCTTGACTAATAAAGATACCATTGTCTAATTGTCATATTTGTAATCATAGAAAGATGCTTAATTCACCCATATGACTCATCTCAAACACTTTTGTCGTTATTTCTGAAAAATACTCTATTCATTTCAAAATTAGTTGATCCAAAAATGATATCATCTACTTAGACTTGTACTAGTTGAATGTCATTTTTATTTCTTTTAAAACAAAGAGTATTATCTACTTTACAAATTTCAAAGTTTGATTGTAATAAGTAAGATCTTAGTCTATCATACCAGGCTCTAGGAGCTTGTTTGAGACCATATAGAGCTTTATTAAGTTTCTAAACATGATTTGGTAATTTTTCATTTTCAAAAAGTAGTGGTTGTTCAACATATACTTCCTCTTTTACAAATCCATTTAAAAAGGCACTTTTAACATCCATTTGATTTAATTTGAAATTATTATGATTTGCGAAAGCAAGTAGAATCCTAATAGCTTCTAATCCTGTTACGGGAGCAAAGGTTTCATCAAAATCTATTCCTTCTTCTTGACAATAATCTTGAGCGACTAACCAGACTTTATTTCTAACAACCTCTCCTTGTTCATTTATTTTATTTTTATAAACCCATTTAGTTCCAATTATAGTTTTATTTTTCGGACTAGGAACAAGTTCCCAAACATCATTTCTAGTGAATTGATTTAGTTCTTCTTGCATAACCAAAATCCATGAATCATCATTTGATGCTTCTCTTGGATTTTTGGGTTTAATAGTTGATATAAAGGCTACACTGCTCATTTTACTTAGTTGATTTTTTGTTTTAACAACAGATTGCATATCTCCAAGTACATTTTCTATAGGATGATCTTTTAAAAGTTTAATCTTTTTATTCGGATGATTAATTTCATTATTAGTTTCGGTTGACTCTTGATTTTGAGTGATTAAATCCTCTTCATTATTTTGTATCTTCAAAATTTTTGAGATTTTCATCAAATGAAACATGCATTGTTTCTTCGATGGTGTTAGTTCTTAAATTAAACACTCTGTACGCTTTACTTCTATTAGAATACCCGATAAAGATACCTTTGTCGGATTTAGGATCTAATTTATTTAAGTTATCTTTTGTATTTAAATAAAATATTTACTTCCAAAATTTTTAAAATAAGATACTTTAGGTTTCTTTCTGTGAAGAAGTTCATAAGATGTCTTATCAATTAAATGTCTAATTAAAATTTTATTTAAAATATAACAGGCGGTAACAACTGCTTCTGCCCAAAAATACTTTGGTAGTTTACTATCTGAAAGCATAGTTCTCGCACACTCTTGAATCATCCTATTTTTACGTTCTACTACTCTATTTTGTTGTGGAATTCTTAGAAATGAAAAATTGTGAGTTATTCCCTTTTTATTGCAGAATTCCTCAAACATTTCATTTTCGAATTCACCACCGTGATCACTATAGATGATTATGAGAAAGTTGATTTTGAATCCTTTTTGTAAAGTTCTTAAAACATTCAAAAGTATCACTTTTATGTTTCAAAAATATTGTCCATGCAAATCTAGAATAATCATCTACAATTACAAAAACATATTTACTATTATTTATTGACAAAATTTGATATGGACCAAATAAATCAAGATGAAGTTATTCAAAAGGTTTTGAACTTGAAATCATATCTTTTAATTTAAAGGAACTTTTTCTATGTTTTCCTAATTGACATGCATCACATAGACTATCTACTTTAAAATTCATTTTAAGGAGACCTCTTACTAGATCATGTTTTCACAGTCTAAATAAGAGTTTGAAATTAAAATGTCCAAATCTCTTGTGCCAAATCCAAGGGTCACTTGTATTTGCCAAAAGACATAAGTTATCATTTGAGACCTTCATACTAAGAATATAAATATCTTTTTCCTAATTCCCTCAAATATTATGATTGAATTATTATCTTCAATGTGACACTTATCTTTTTCAAATTTAATTTTATATCCTTTATCGCAAAGTTGACTAATACTTAGCAGATTATGTTTCAGATTCTTAACTAGCAAAACATTAGTAATAATAGGAGTTTTAGAGTTACCGACTTTGCCGATGCCAATCACATATCCTTTTGAATCATCTCCAAAGTTGACCGGTCCTTCGTCTTTATATTATATCATTCAGCATATCTGGATTCTCAGTCATGTATCTAGAACATCCACTATCGAGTATCCATTTATTCTTTTTGATCTGCACAATTCGTCCATTGTGGATTGATTCCTCAACACCCATAATGCATGTTTTCTGCACATCATATAATTTTGGTAGAAAAATTGAATTTGAATATTTATTACATGCAGACTCAAGAGAGAATGATGATCTGAATATTTCTAAACTAGTATTAACAAGCTTTTTAAACATAGCCATTTTAAAAACTTTTTCAAAAATCATATTATGAAACTTTGAAAACCTTGCTCCGATACCAAATGTGAGAAATACAGAATACGGATCTTAAGGCCAGGATTAACACTAGGGGGGTGAATTGTGTTTTAAGGAATTACTAAATCTTTTTGAGTTTTTGTTAATTGAACACAAATGTATGCAATATTCAGACACAGATATGATCATAGAAATAAACATAGATGCAGAAATAAAGTAAAATAAATAAAGGAAAGAACATACCAGATTTTATACTGGTTCAGAGTTACCCTACATCCAGTCCTTCACACAAGTACGGATTTGCTTTCAAAATCAATTGTACAATTACACCCTCGATTTCAAGGCCACGAGGCACACCGTTCAGAATTCACAATCCTCTGGGTAGAGATACTTGATTTCATGGGCAACAAGTTCACCCAATTGATTTTCAAGGCTACAATCACACCTTTTCTCACTTGATTGATTTCACAGGCTACAATCACACCTTTTCTCACTTTGTTTATTACAAAGAAGCCTATAACTCTGAATAGCACTGAAATCTTGTTGAGATAGTGATAGAGAATCAAACCAGAGATGATCTATTTAGATTCAATGTTGATTTCGGCAGAGTAATGCTAAAAATATATATAAAGAAATGTGGAAGAAGAAGAGGAGTGAAATCAGAGAAAATATGAATACAAATTCGTTCAAAACTACCCCTACTTATAGTAGAACAATAGCCATGTCCATTCGAAAAAGGATATGACGAATAAACACTTCCTTTGAAATTCATATTTTTGAAATAAACCGCTACCATGTCGACAAGGGGTACTTGAGGATGTCGACATGCCTAAGGTATTTTTGGTAATTTTCTTTTCTTTGAAAATAACTTCTATCTTGTGTTAAAACCATTTTAAACTTTATAAATACACTTAACTATAGTTAAAATACATAAGTAAATATAGAGAATAATATTTTGATATATATATATATATACACGATTTTACTATAATTTTATATTTAAATCTAAGTATAAATATTAAAAGTTAAATATATTATTATTAAAAGATAGTTTAAAACTGAGGATAATTTGATTTTGAAAATAAAGATTATTTTGAAGCTAAAAGTATTTAAAACCAGGATAGATATTTTTTATTCTTTTAAAAGGAAGGTTTTGAATTCATTTTGAAAACAAGATATAATTTTGTAAAAACATTTGAATAAAAGGTTAGCGGATACAAAATAATGTTCCACTAGATTTTTCGTAGGTCCCATCCTACTTAGGGTTCCATCCCTTTAATAGGCTCGAAGTGAATTCCATTAAACGAATAAATTTGATTTTAAGACGCCAGTGCTTTTCTAGGAGTTTTAACAAAATTCCTAATTAAATTACTTATTATTGAAATCTTGAGCTCTTGATAATCTTGATACTCATGAGTCTTCAATCTTGATATCTTAAATCTCTATACTGTACAGCCTTCATTCTTGGTACATGCATGATTAAATCATGCATATACATATAGATCTAAACTATAATGCTAGTATTTATATTTTATAATCTTATTCTAAGGTTGTTGTCATCAAAACCATCATCTCAAGGACTAACACACCATTCCACCTGTTCATTATATTTTGGTCTGTGACTCATTCTTCCTCTTCTCTTTAAAATAATAATAATAATAATAATAATAGTAATAATAATAATATTAATAATAATATTATATGTGAAAAATTTATATATTTCTTTTCACATGTAACCCAATCTTGCGTCCTCTTTGATATGCTCATATACAAATTTTGAGAAGCCACTCAAACCCACTCTCTCGACCGATGGCCTCCTCTCTAACCTCCGGCCCAATTGCCGTGAAGCCTGCTCCTCCATGTGAAGCCGCCGATCCCCTCCTGGCCTTTGCCACACAACCACCTCTGCCTTCAGACCTACCGTCCCCTTACAGCCGAGCACCTGTACATCTGCCGCTTGACAAAAAGAAAAATATATAGAAGCAAAGCTCGTCCATTTTTCTATGTCACCGACAAAGCCCGATCACCACTCCACCAAAATGCCACTGCTCTGAAGCCCTACAAACAACTCCATGCCCGTCGCCATAACCTCCTCAGCCCATCATTTTTACTAAGCACAGCCTCACCCTCCAAGCTCACTGACCTGCGGCCAAGCCTCACGCAACAACACTCTCTACCATCAACAGCCTTACTCCGCCCCGCGATAGTTTCTACTGACCTAGCCGACCCTTTTTCCCGCCTCCGTTCCATACAGCCACCACCTTCGACAATTCCCTGGCTGAACCATCATCTGAATCACACCCATAGCCCGCCGCCTTTGGTGCTTCTGGCAACCCGCTCGTAGTCGAGCGTTCCACCCTTCCAGATTTCATTTTTCCAGTCGATTGAGTTTAATATATGATGGTTGATATAATAACTTAATTATATGTTTTAATATATATATATATATATATATATATATATTATACACTGATACTTAGATTTTGAAATATATTTAGATTTCAAATTAAATGCATATATAGATATCTTGATTCAAACATACATAGATATACTGTTCAGAAATATATTTGTGGAATTTTGAAAGAAATAAGTGGGTTTTATTATATATATTATATTATATATGTATTGATATTTTTATTATATATATATAGAGTTTTATAATATAATATATATATATATATATATGTTTATAGGAAGATTTTATTTTAAATATGGGTTTTAAATTGAATATTGATTTGAAAAGAACACACACACACACACACATATATATATATATATTGTTTTCATCGATCTCTAATCCTCCTTGCTTTGATTGTTTCCATTGTTGTCCGGGATTTCTCAGCAACTCTAGCTTGTCTGTGCGTATCTGTGTCACTGTTTCCATTCTCATTTTTCTCTAGCCTCGAAAGGTAAGCAATCACCCACGATTGACATTCTTATATTTAGTAAATTTAATTCACATGAAATGATGATTTGAATGTGCTGTTAAATTTGGATTGTTAAGTTATATAATTATTAAATATGATATGTCATTATCTGCAATTGTTTGCCTATGACATATGACAGCATAACCTGTTTTATATTTAAAAGTTGTTACTGATGTTATATGTCTGTTGTTGATTTGTTATATTATTATTATATGTGTTCTCACTTTGCAAGGTCCATGTTAGTTTAGAAATCCCTATGGGTTGAAATGATGCATGCCCGAACGACATTATAGATTAAGCGAAAATCGTTATGGGTTGAAATGATAAACCCAATCGATTTTCACTGATTTTGAATTTTGGGACTGCAGGTTGAAATGATATATATGCCTATAGATATTTAAATTGCGGATTGAAATGATAAATATCTGTATCACTTGACCATAGAATAAAAAATTATATACGGACACCGTTGGTCTATATTTTGAAAATGATTTTCAAGCTGTGAAAGGAAATATGTGGGTTTTATAATTATTGATTTTAAAATATAATACAAAATTTTTATTTTATATATGTGTAAATTTATATTTTTAAATCGTATGTTTGAAAATTTCAAATTTATACGTTAGTTTGAAAATATAATTTTTAAGATTTTTCTTATAACTTTATTATTCTAAAAATATGTAAATAAGATTTAATAAAAATTTAATTAGATTAATACATATTATGTTTAAGTATTTATATTAATATATTCTAAAAATAGATTTTGTAATAACTTTAATAAATTAAGACTAGAAAGATAAATTGAAATTGATTTGTAATTTAATTTGTTTAAGAATTGTATTTAAATAGAATTTGATTTGTAACTCATAAATTTGAGATTTTAAGATATAACTTTATAACCAGATAACTTAATTTTAATTAAAGGTGCATAAACGAATATTTTCATATTTAAATAAAAATGAAATTGAATGTATAATTTTGATTTAAATTTTAATTTGAGAATTTTATTTAAATGTTTATAAATGTGATCAAATTATATTGTCAGAATTTAATATAATTAAAGTTTGATATTTAAAATTTGATATTGGTCTAAATTTGCAATTTGAGATTTTATTTAAATGTTATATACATTTGGTTAAGTGATATTCCAGGTTTAAATAAATTAAAGTTGAAATTGAAATATAAATGAAATTTATAAAATTGAGTTATTCTAAATTATTTAATCTTTAACTTTGAAACCTATGGAATCAGAAAATGGTTTAAATTTGTAATTTAAATCTAGATTAGAAATCGATAAATTAAAATCGTTTTAATGATAATTTGAATTGATATTGATTAAACTGAATTTGGAACTAAAAGTTGATTTGAATTGATTTGTAAAATTGGAAGAAACCAATTCTAATTTGAACTATTTTGATATAAACTATGTTAGTATATAAACTCTTTTTAATATATAAACTATTTTAATTTTTAACTTATATTTAAATATATAAACTATTTTTAATTTACAACCATTTCAATACACACACACACACATTATTTTCAATATTTAAACTAATTAAGTTGGAATCGTTATGATTTAGATTTAATGGATTCAAATGTGAATATTTGATATGATGGTTTAACCTATTTTGTGGTTAAGATTTTTGGAAATAAATATGATTTTAAAGCAAATACTGATTTGAAAGTGAATATGATTTCAAAAGTAATATGACTTTGAAATGAATATGATATTTTGATATGAAGTATGAATTATTTGAAACTATAAAATGAACACGGTGTTAAATAAGCGTTAGGTTGTTAGGGAGACTGCGATCGGATATTATCATACTCTCTGCCAATATCAAAAACCACTTTAACATCTGTGCATGTGGTGGAGATTCCAGAATGAAGTAGGATGGTTTGATGATGATTCTGTATGAGGTATTAATGTAGCCCTGACTTCCGTGAGTCAGCTTGATGTGGCTAAAACAAGAGCCACACCGAGCCAAGTGAGGTCATTCCTCCGATCGGGCACATTTCTTCGATACCATTCTATTACTTTGTGATTTAATTGGGTGCATCTTTTATTTGGGAGTGTATCTCGAGGTGGGCGGTAGTAGCTGCTATGCGTTACCACCAGTCCGGATCCACAAAACGGTAGCACCCTACCCTGGGAATTGCCTCACATGCCTTGTCACATGCCTTGTCACATGTCCTATCGCGCCTTCTACGAGTTTGGTTTATACCATCCCTATGGAGTGCCCTCTGACAGCCCTCCAGTTTACGGAGGAATTACGGCACTGTATAGACTATGAGAATATATAAAATGTATTAAGGGGGATATGGATAACATCTTAATGCTATTTTAATACTTTACTTTACTGATAGACATATTATAATAGTGTATATTAGTATATAGTAGATAGTTCCATGGATCCTTAGAGGACGGAAGTCTCAAACATCCTTTAAGTTACTTGTATTTCAGTTGACATTTCACTTGAGTTGAATTTACTGGTATAAGAATATTAATCCTGACTCGAGTGTTTTGTGTTTTGCTTTATGCTCGGGTCAGACTGAGTGTCACAGCATTTGAGACTCACCTTTGGAGCTTGAAGATTTTCTTGAAGATCAGTCTTTCGATTCGGCATTTAGTCATTTCAGTCATTCCCAGTTTATGTTTAAACTTCTCAGTTGCTTATGTACCAGAGATTCATTTGCATTTGAGACTCTGTTGTATTTTGTTTTAGACTTCAATGTTTATAGTTACTTCATGAACTACAATTTATCTTTTCCGCTGCTTATTGTTGTAATACTCCGTGTCTGTGATTCTGTGATTGATTTATTTACCGTATATACCGAGTTTTTCCAAATATAATTGACAATCTGTTGTTTTGAGAAATATAAGTTTGACATGAGTGGATGATTGTCGATTTGAACGGTTCAAAATACCAGGTCGTTACATATATCTAGTAGTTATAATGAATTACTGCAACTGTCTCTGTCATCTCCCATAACTTCCTTTTTGCCTCTCTTTTTTGCATGGCTTCTTATCTTTTACTTTTCGCCATTATTCCCATTTTGAATTTTTCATGATGCGTTTTTCTTTAAACTCACATGCTTTAATATTATCTGCATCAGTGGATATAATATCATTCAGATTCATTAGTTTATACTTTTTTCCTTTTGTCTTTGTATGTAGGGGAAGATGATGTAGTTTATAGTGTGACTGCATTTTCTAGCTAAAGCTTTTGAATGGGTTCTGATAAGTATGTTGGTGTTGCTGCTTCGGCAAATGCATCACTCATAGTAGATTTAGTGATATATTCAATATTTGAGCAAATTTCCGTATTTGTGCATCCATTATCTGTAACTAAAATTGATTTATCCTACTAATAGGGTGCTCAATGACCTGTTTCCTATAATCTCCACCATTCTGTCATTGTTTACCTACTATTTACATGCTTTTTATGTTGTTTTCTTCATTTCTTACTGGTGAGTCTTGCATAATCTTGTGTTGATCTGAATTACTTTTCTCACGCGCTTGCCAGTAGTAACTATTGGGTCAAAAACTGTTTGATTTCGAACAATCTCCATATACTCAAAGTTTTCACTAGTTGTATCATTAACTTCATGCTTTTATGAAGTTTCAATTTTGGAAAAGATTATCTTTTTAGATGCTTCATTAATTCTTGAGTTTGCATACTCAGTGGTTTCACCATTTTGATCGTTAACATCATGCTTTCTTGAAGTTTCATTTTTTTCCGAAGACCATTTTCTGCATTTTTTGCTAGAATTGCACTATTATCCAAGTTTATGGTTTCAGATGTTACCCTTTGTTGATTCTTTGGGATTTCCTGAATTTGAATTCTTGAATGTGAATTTTTGATAAGGTTCATATTGTTTGAAACTGGTATTGAAAGTGGTATGTCTTCATCCAGATTTATAGTTGTTAATGTATTTGTTTTCTCTTCCCATACATTTTTTGTCGAACAATTTTCTATGGAGTGCCCAAAGCAGATACAAAACTAAATCTTGGTGGGATCCATTTATATTCGATTTTCTACACTAAATTTTCACCATGATGCGTTATAATATGAACTTCATCTTGTACTTCTGCATGGATTTATTTCTACCAGTATTATTGCATAACTAAGGTGAGTTTCATTTGCGTTTGGCTCATCCAATTTATATGGAATCCCTTTTACATAGCAATGGCATTGAAAGCTTCTTTATTCCATAATTTCAAATTTATTTCAGGCAGCCTAATCCAAATCAGAATGTCAAAAGTAAGTCTTTGTCAAAAACGTGCTTACTACTCCACCTATTCAAGAGAATAAGTTTTCCATTATAATGTAAGGTCCTCCACTAATGGATTTTTCACAATCAGTTGCATTTGCAAATTTAATGATAAAGAAACCATTATTTCTTGTACAGATTTCAAAACTACCTGTCGGGTTTCAGGTTATTGAAAAAAATGCCTTGAAATGATGAAAAGAGGATGATTGTCAAATACATAATCATAGAACATCCTCATTTGGTTTCATTCCTCTTGCGATCCCCTCATTCACTGCCACCTCCCTTTTATTACTGATTGTGATGGGTGCAACATAGTTTAAATCAAAATAGAATTCAGGCCTCCTTTTTTGATCATATCCAATTAAGAAAACGGTTTTTTGCTTGTACGCTATCTCTGATCTGAGGATGAGGTCGCATATTAACAAAAGTATTGGTTACCTTGATTCTTACATCAGTATATGGTCTGTTTTTTGAACCCATCGAGCCATTAGGTGAAGTTTTGTGGTTGAAATCTTAGCATTTCTTAGGACCAGGTAGTTCTGAGGGAAGTGAGGATTACTTCAACGATTCCTTACTAGTTGAAACTATTTATCACTATATCGAAAGGCTTCTCTTGAGGATTAGTAGGTGGAAGATGACAGAGAATTGGTGAAGTGGAGACTATGGGTGAAATATCCTTTGAATTTGATCTCTTATTTTAACAAAGGCATATAAAAATGGTATAGCTTATTGCAATAGTTTAAGGGTGGTACTACGTACAACTTAAAACTAGCACTAACTCTACTTAAATAGCTAATAAAATAAAATCATTATGGACAATACAAATACATACTTCGATCAGTTATACAAAACTGGGTGGAAAATTAGTCATCTGGGTGCCATAACCAGACGAAGCATATAAAATAAATTACCCTAATTATCAAACATAATAACTTCTCATATCATTAAATAATGATAGGTGATATTGGAATTAATAGCATAAGTAAGAACCGCTTCACTATTTTTAGACTATTGTTGTATGAAGCGAGAGATGTGTATTAATATTCATATTATGCGTGGTATTTGTTTATCTTGTAATCTCATTAACTTAAGGTTGTTTTATTGTAGTAATAAATGATGTTGGTTTTAAGATAGTCTTTAAAGTAAATTAAATTTTTAATTGAAACAATAACACATACATTAAACTAATTTAGTGAAAAAAGTAACATAACTGAACCAATTCAGAAAACCATAATTTATAATAGTTGATGCAGTATAGAAATCCATTCGACATATTTATCAGTGTTTTGCTTGTTTTATTTTCAACAGTTTAGCTTGATGAGTCTGCATGTTTTCTGACATGTTTTGTTGAATGAGAATTACATGCTATTATTTTATTTGAATTTATTTAATCTTCATATTTTAGAGGATTGGTTGCTCTAATTCAGTAATTTGTAGCAAAGATTTTGAAGATGAATGGATAGAACGCATGAAAGATTTTCAAGGTATTAAAATAGAAGATGTGATTGTAGAACAAAATGGATTTGACGTCGTAGACAGAGATGACTCAAAATTAGTGAAAATGAAGAAATCAAAGTAAACTTAACCGAGTAATTTTTTTAAATAAGTTTTAATAACGTTAACACGTATCGATCTCTAGGATCGAACTCGTGACCTTTAATTTCGTAATCTAAACTACCAACCAACTGAGCCAAACCTGTTGACTATAACAGAGTACTGTACTACAAAAGAAGTAAGTTATTCTATATAAATATTCTGACATAAATATAGAAAAAATTAAATAGTGTTAAAATTGGATTGTCATTTCATATGTAGGTTTACCCTTCACATGAAACTATGATTCACTGGTGTTAGACGACCGGAAAGAAGTTGAAAACTATAATTGTGACTATTTAATTTGGTAAGCACTTATGAAAGAAGCCAGAAGTTTAACTTAGATGTGCAAGAGGTGGAAAATTATGGGAAATGGAAAAGTACAAAATGCAACGAGCGAAGTATTAAAATACGTGAACATACTTTAAATATAAAATGTGACTATCCATTTTCATTTAAAGGAGATATAGATAAAAGAAATGATTTCTAGGAACTAGAGTGGTTAATGGTATTCATAATCATAAGTTACCAGAATCTCTAATTGGTCATCCATATGCTAAATGATTTACTGTAATAGAGATAACAGATTGTTTGGATTTTTCTATTTCAAGTATGAAATCTAAAGATGTTCTGCTTAATGTTAAAAAGAATTTATTTTAAGAACACTTTGACAACAATAACATTGTATTAGCTAAAATAGAAGATACTAAAGATGTTCTGCTTAATGTTAAAAAGAATTTTTTTAAGAACACTTTGACAACAATAACGTTGTATTAGCTAAAATAGAAGATATGACACTACTAGAAAATGCAACATTTACCTATTTGGTTTTACCAACGTCGTTCCGACACCTTTAATATGGGGTCGATGGGGAATCAAATGATGTCAGTAAATACTGAACTATGCAAAAATACTGATGCCCTTTTGTCACCTATGTAAAGGCATTGGCGGGGAGTTTGTTTGGCATCGACCCTATTCATTATACCCTGGTCGACTTCTTCTCCTTCTCCGCTCTTCCAATAAAAAATGACCTAGCCGCTGCCTCCTCCTCCCTCTACTTCCATTGTTACCACCTCCTCCTCCCTCGATTGAACCACATGTATATATATGTATTTTATACGAATGCTTAGTATTGCTAAGTTTGAGTTATTTTAAATTCCAAGAACCACATGTATGTTGTAAGTATCCCAAGAATCATCGTTTTAAAAATAAATTAAACAAACATATAATTAAATCACTCAATAAATAAAAAAATGTATATATAATTGAGTTAAATGATAAATTTTGTTTCAATAAATTAAACAAGAGTATGTTAGTGTCAGTTAAATCACATGATAAATTATATATATATATATATATGTATGTATGTATGTATAATTATTTATATTATTAGATTAAATTATAAATTTTGTTTTAATAAATTATATAATAATTTATTAGAGTTAATTATAGAATTTTTTAAATCACAAAATAAATTAAATGAATATATAAGTTAAATTACTCAATAAATTAAATAAATGTATATATAATTAAAAATTTATTTTGAAATGGTACTTTATATACAACATGTCACTAGGAGAACGTATCATATGTCAATAAACGTTTGAATCACGCTATGCAAGTTTCGAACTTGTAACCACTCGCACCAAAGCCGAATCACTTAACCACTAGGACAATGGTGCTTGTCATAATTAGGTTATCTTAGAAATTATGTTTTAATAAATTAAATAAGAGTTCATTCGAGTTAAATTGCCTTGTTTTAATCATCTAATGAATTAAACAAATACATAAGTTAAACTACTCAGTTAATTAAACAAATATATGGTTAACACGAAGTAAAAAAATTATTTTGATAAACATTATAGTTGGAATAAAAATTTATTCATTATTAACAAACAAATTTGGTTAAAATGTAGAGATCGTCATTAGAAAGATCTACTATAATTAATAATGCTCGTTAGAAGAAGAAAACTGATGTTGAAGTCACATGTTGGTAAGCTAGAGAAGAAGCTCAGATTGCATATGGATGTTTTTTTATGATGCTTTCTAAATAAGGATATATTTGGTGATGGTAATGGAGATGGTGGGCATGGTTTAGGGGAGTAGCAAGTATTTTTGTTATTATTGTTTAGATGTTTGGTTTATATATACTATGGTGATACTGCATGGATATTTTGTTTGTACTATGATGATACTGCTTAGATATTAAGTTTGCATTGTGATGGTACTATTTGGATATTATGATGCAGAATAATATTTATGATATTATTATGTTGGGTAATATATTTTGGTACATGAATTTGGTGGTATGTGATAGTATGATAAATGAATTTGATATATCAATGTGTTATGTTGAGGTGAATATATCCAGTGTATAGATAACTGTATGATTGATGTTAGAATGCAGCAGAAATGTTATAATATGTTACAACAATGGCATTGGCTAGGTGTCTGAATGCGGTTGGAAAATCTGATTTTAACAGTTTAATTTAGAATGATATGGTGTCGGAATGGCATAGAAATACATTAGAAATTTCATTTTTGACAACTAGTTGGGCGTTGTGATGCCTTTGGAAAGCAATCAAAAAGACATCAGAAAATCAAATTTGCACAATTTGAATTGTAGTCGCAAGGCATTGCAAAGATGTTTGGAAATAAGGTGTTGGAAAGTTGTCGGAAAATGGCATCTTATTGGTGTCGGTAACAATCCCACACGAGACGTCTTCAGGCGTCTAAATTTTCGGACGTACTTTCTACTGACGTCTTTTATGGCATTGATGCAATGCTATAAGACATTTATAGATGCCCCGCCAATGCCTTCTTAGGGTCAGTATGCTCCCTTATTTTTGTAGTGGGGGTGGTTGAGATGTAAAGCAGGTCCATAATGAAACATTTTTCTAAAGTTGGGTAATGAGTCTCATTATGTTCATTGGGTGAGAAGGAACGAAGCTGACTGTTTTGTTTTAGATATTATTTGGATGCATCCAAAATCTACTATATTGGAAAAATGTATTCCTTTAGCTATAATCCTTGATTGCACATATAAGACGAATAAATTTAGGTTGTCATCACTGCAAGTGATATCGATCTCATCTACAAATAAAACTTGTATACTTGCATAGTGTTTATTATTACATGAGCCGTGAAATAATTATCATTGGGCTCTCTTAAATTTAAACTAATTATATAATCCAAATAAATTTCATAATGTAAATATAACAGATAGAGAACATGTGTTAGTTGATGGAGTGATTAGAATATTTCCAAAAGAAACTAATTTGGCATGTGAATGGCATATGTCAAATAATGTTGTTATGAAATTGAGGAAATTTTTTGAGTCGGTTGAAATTGCTAAACTATTTGTAAGAGACTGAATGTTTGTTATTCGAGCAAAGTATCTAAATGGATATTTTGAATACTAGAAAACATATAATAATACGTGGAGAACTATCCCAGTGTATCTAAAATATATTTCTGATCACTGGATTCCTTATAAGGAGCAATTTGCGTACATGTGGACTGAAAAAGTTAGACATCTTGGTAATAGAACATCAAATAGAGCTGAATCGGCGTGTTCTATATTGAAATGATATCTTGAAACTTCGAACGTTTTAGTTATTATGATTTGGAAAAAATGAACGACTTGTTGCTTTTAAAACACACAAATTAGCGGTAGCTTTGAAAAAAGTTAAGGTAAAATTCATAAATAATATCAAGACCCGATTTTCAAATATATTAGATATAGAGTTTCATTATTTGGTTTGGACATGATTCATGATGAAGAAAATAAAAGGGAACGGAATTGTTATTTCTACTTATTATCGTGCACTTCATATGGTTTATGGTTTACCTTGTACGCATAAGCTAAATGTAAATTATAATGATTATCTTGCAATTTCATTGATGCAATTTATGAACATTAGCGAGTACTTGATTCCTCTTATTCAAGAGTATATAGAATTGGATCATACGTTTGAACACATAGAATTTAAAAAACATTTTGACAATGCAAACCCAAAAAAGGATCAACATCCTGGATTGTGTGTGGAAGCACCAAAGCAGATAATCACCAGCATAAATCTCAGATAAACAACACATAAAAAGCCGAAGTAAGAAAAGATACACATAATTTTTATAGCGGTTTGATTGGCTCTTGCCTACATCCACTTTAATCAATCTTTATTATGATTATACTAGTTGAGTCTCTCTGGATATCAACTAGTTAGCCCTTAAATCTAAGTTACAATGAGTTAGAATAAGTTATAAGTATATGGGTCGACTGGAGGATCATAGTAACTCCCTTGATGATTGTTGTGAGGGAGAAGAAAGTTGAAAAGTGAAGGAATTCCAGTAGAGTAATAGCGGTTCACTCTCCGGAAAAGATTCATCTCCAGTTACTAGTAGGATTGTATTTATAGGGGTAGGAAAGCAGTTGGGCCAAAAGCTAACTTGTTAGAAGTCTCTACTCAGCGCTAGAAAGAAGTCTAGAAAAACTCAAGGCGACCCAAGCTAACATGATGGATCGCTAGCGATCCATGGGTGATGGATCACTAGCAATCCATGCCCTTAGATTAATTTTGAGTCTACCCTTTTGGATTGCCTTCCTTTCATCTATTTGAATGCTTTGTTCAAATATCAAATCGTTTCATGTTTGTTTGATCATCCATCTTAATGGATCATCTAGCCTTGAAGAATCATACGTAACTCGCAAAAAACTTAATGAAATCTAAGGAGACTTTACAAGTACACTCTAAAGGGTGTTTAGGACCTACCTTAAAAATTATAGGTGGTGGGAAACACTCTACATGGATCATTAGCGATCTACTTACTTAGGTCGCTAGTGATCCATGAAACAAACTCCAACTGATCCTATTTTTTCCTTTGAACCTTCTTTTATGTCTTTTAAGTGTTCTTCTAAAATTTCAAATCAATCCAACTCCATATGAGTTCTCTAGGTCCATTTTAAATTAGCTGCTTCTGGTCAAACAGCTTGAATCAGATGAGTCTTCACTTCTCGACTTGATTGTTTGGCGTGCTATGAAACTTTGCTGGCATGCTTAGAAATGATAATGAATCATGATGCAAGAGGTTAGGGTGAGTCATGATGCTCCCTATGGATCGCTAGCGATCCATGGATGATGGATTGCTAGTGATCCATCTACTTATTATTTTATTGGTTGATTTTCCATGAGTCCTATTAACTTGTTCGCTTGGTTGTTTTGGTTGAGTCTCGAGTTATTCTAGCATAGGCCGAATGTTCTAACTCCTATTGAATTCTAGTAGGCTAGAAACCAGGTTAACAGACAATGCTGCTACAAATGAAAAAAGAATTATGTTGCCATAATTGAAGGAGATTGAAGTACCTTCGAAAACATCATTATTGGAGCCTAAACTTGGATTCTATATAAATTAATCACTGGGGAGCATAGGAAATGGTAAATGGGATTTGAGAAAGTTTTGATCTATGAAACATAATCCGTCGAAGTCAAAATTGAAACATTATTTGCAACAAACGTCGCAATCAAGCAATGCAAGAAGTTACTTAAAAAAGGAAAAGAAAGAAAGATATCTTTGAAAGGTATCTCGAGTCCAGTAAATTGGTAAAGAAAGCTATGGGTAAATTACCAATGATTGATATACTTAAACAAGTAAATTCATTCATTGTATTCCAGAGGTTTTTCATCCTTTTGTTGCCAAAGTTTTAAGGATGTTGAGACAGATAGAAGCTACGGTTTTCATTGCATTGCTCAACAGGTTGAAGAAACGTGAAGAAATCAACGCTACCAAATTTGGATACACATTGGATTACGTATCATAAACACTTTATTGTTACTTGGTGTGAGAGAATGAGACTAGTATATAATATGTCAAAAAAAATGTTCTTCTGCAATAGTGGATGTAAATGCCTGAAATGAGGTACTTTTTTGAAAGGAGATAAATTGATAAATGGGCCAAGCCCAAAAGATACAAGGAGTAAATAGGCCCCTAAAACCCAGAATCGAACAAAACAACCAAAAACCAAATAGACATATACAACACAAACCCTAGCCGAAGACAGACAGCGCCTCCATTTAGCTAATGAAATTAATGGCGGATCTATGAGGAGAAAAAAAAGAACACTGCTGTCATAGCTAAAAACTCAATAAGACCAAAATAGAGATTCAAGGAGGTCTCCACTCTCTTGTTGCTTTAGCACGAGGACTGGAGATCTCAGGGGCAAATCTAGAAAGGCTTTGGCGAGTTGCTTTAGTCTTTATACCCTTGTAATTATCTTCCTTATTATCGTGCTTACAACCAGACTATAGATCTGGCGAAGAATTGATAATCGAAGCTGGAGATCCCTTTTTATCAGATCTTGAAAGGTTGTCTACAAAGGATTTGCTGCTCTCTCCTTTTTCCCAAACAGATAAGTGATAGATTTGCTTGTTGATCTTGCTAATATAGTGAGAGTTTCCTAATCTTTGCTCACTGATTGCCAGAAAGAAGTTGTAATCTTCGTCGTCATTATTGCGGCACCACCTGTTACAATCAGGTAAAATAACGTCTTTATTAGTACTTAATCTTTTTATAAACTTAAAGTTTTCAATGTAAATAGCCTTGTCTCTTCCCTGACAGGATAATATCTGATTATTAAGGGGGTTGTTAGCAGTAAACTTGCTAGCGACATTAAGTTGAGCGAAATCAGATAAGTGCTAGAGATTTATAGTAGCTTTATCTCTGGGAACATCAGAGTTAGATATATCAGTGTTGCTTTGAATTTGACCATCATTAGGAAACAGAAGCTCAGGATTGAAAGGACGGCTTTCCCTATGCATATCAGGTAATAAAAGTGTAAATTTTTATTTAATATATATTTTCCATTAGATTTGGGAAAAAGGTAAGGATTACTTCCCTTGCGGGAGGAATTTCTGGTATGCATAGAGGCGAAGCAACCTTCAACTGAGGAACTGTGTAACAAAGATTCAGATGGCTTAATCGCAAGAAAGCCTTCGGCAGCAGGATGTTGAGAATTTTTGTTAAAATTCTCCTTATGTAAGTATTCTTCAACGAAGTTCTCATAATTGTCATCTTCTGTGCTATGGGATCTGATGTTGTTTTTGTTGGATTTATGGAGAATGATGTTGAATTCAATTTCGATGTTTTTCCAAAGTTGAATACTACTTGTTTCAAATTTGTTATGTAATCTATTATTTCTCTCTTTCCAAATAAAGTAGATGGCATTAGTAAGCATTACAGTTGCTTTGTTGAAATCTTCTTTTTTGCCTTTGAAAGCTTTCTGAAAGTGTTGAATGTTGTCCCTAATGTTTTGGAGAGCCAAATGTTGATTTATACAGAGCTTATTTTTGGCAATGAACCAAATATGTCTGGAATAGGGACAGTCAAAGAAAAGATGCTCTGTGTTTTCAATTTCAGTTTTGCAAAGCAAGCATTTTAAATTTCCTATGCTCTTGTTCCATTTTCCACATCTTTCTCTGGTTGGCAGACGATTTAATAAAGCAAAGTAGGTGCAGTAAGCCATTTTAGGACAGTTTGCTGAGTTCCAAACTAATTTGTGCCAATCAACTTCCATTTCTTCTCCTTTTAAAAAGCCCCAAGTATTTTTGAAAGAGAATTTGCCTTTTAATGATAGTTTCCATCTCCAAGCATCTTCATCTGTATTTGGGTCAATCTCAATTTTATTAATAAAAGAATTAAAGATGTTAGCTGCAGGGAATGCCTGGGTATTCCAAGTAGAATTTTGGATGATATTGTCAACAGAAGCATTGACTTTTCCAAAATTATAAAGATTGTTCCATCCTAATAAGTTGATAAGAGAATTTCCATTAATCCATGGGTCAAACCATAGGCTTGTGCATTTACCATCTTTAAATATCCTCTCTAATAGTTTGGCTCCAGTTTCTCTGTAATTTAAAATATTTTTCCAAACATAAGAGTAATGACTTTTGATGGGCATGGTCCAGAAGTTTTTATTTTTGACATATTTGGACCTCATCCAATCAGCCCATAAAGATTTGCCTTCTATGAATTTCCAAAAAAGTTTAAATTTGCATGCTTCATTAATGTCTGAAAATTTTCTGATTCCCAATCCCCCCGCTTCTTTGGTTTTTGTTATAGTGTCCCAAAATATTTTGTGTAATGTACCATTCCAAATGAAGTTGGCACAAAGTTTTTCAATTTTCTCTAAAGTTTTAGCTGGCAAGTTGTGAGGTTGCAGCCTAATTACTGCTGTGATGACTGTATGTACTAGCTCAACTCTTCCAGCTGTAGATAACATTTTGCTTGACCACTTGTTGATTTTATTTTGGATAATTTGATAAAGTTTGACACAATCTCTTTCTTTGATTTGATTGGTACTAAGAGGAAGACCAAGATATCTGATAGGGATATCATTCTTTTGGAATTTTAGAATGTTGAGAATTTCCAACTTGTTCTTACAGTCTTTGCTGAAAAATATTTTGCTTTTATTTTCATTGATTTGAAGACCAGCTTGTTGTTTGAGGTTGTCAAAAAATTTCATGAGGGTAACTGCAGAAAGAGGATCTGCATTTAAAAATATAAGAAGATCACTAGCATATAAAAGATGTGAGATACTTGGAAAAATTGAGTTAATAGGTTTAATATTGCTACACATCAGTTCCTTCTCTATTTGCAAAGTAAAAAATTCCATAGCAATAGTGAATAGATAAGGGGATAGTGGATCCCCTTGTCTAATACCCCTATTACTACGTAGAAAACCACAAGGAGATCCATTAGTAAGAATAGAGTAAGATACATTACAAATACATTCCTTAACTAGGTTGCAATTTTTTTTATTAAAGCCTAGTTGATCCATCATGTGAATAATGAAGTTTCTGTTGATTTTGTCAAATGCTTTGTGAATGTCTATTTTGAGACACATTTTGTTTTTACCAGCTTGATTAAAATCCCTTAAAAGTTCATTAGACAGAAGAATATTTTCAACAATAAGCCTATCTGGTATAAAAGCACATTGATTTTTAGAGATGAGAAATTTTAAAAAGCATTTAATTCTTTTAGTAAGGATAGAAGCTATAATTTTGTATAGGAAATTACAGCAAGCAATTGGTCTGTACTCTCTTAGACAAGAAGGGTTTTTTGTTTTAGGAACAAGAGTTATGAAAGTGTGATTTATGTTTTTTAATAACCTACCAGTTGATAAAAATTCTTTAATAGCCTCTAGAAGCATATTTTTAATATCATCCCAGTGAGTTTTATAAAATTTAGCCCCAAATCCATCAGGACCGGGGCTTTTATCATTATTGGCAGAAAAACAATTTTTTTAATATCTTCAAGACAAATAGGAGCAAGAAGAATATCTTCACTATTAGAGTGCAAAATGAATTTGGGAGGAATAGGTGGGAATGTGCAGAGATTCTCCTCAGAATGAAACAAGTCAAAAAAATAAAGAATAGCTTCTTTTTCTAATAAAGAGGCTTCATTTATAATCTTACCATCACTATTGATTAATTTTCCTATATTATTATGATATTTTCTGCCAGACATTTTTGCATAAAAAAATTTAGTAGGAAGATCTCCTTGAGAGAGCTAGTTAATTTTGGCTTTCTGCCTTATATTAGCAGCTTCAACTTGAAGGGAATTGGAAAGATTTTTCTGTAGAAGGTAGAAATCTTTAATTTTAGATTTATCACAGCTGTCCTTATCTATACTGTCTTGCAATTTAGCACAATCCTCCCTAATTTGGTTAATTTCATTATTGTTTTTAATTTTTAGAAAGGTTCCAAGCTTTTAAATTATTTTTAGTATGATGTAAGAAGTTCCTGAACTTATATTGGGCAGAGCCATTAGAAGAAAATTGTAAGCAGTTATGAATAACACTTTTATACTCAGATTCATAAACCTACCCATTCTTAAATCTAAAAGGGGTATTTTTCTTGATAGAAGAGTTTTGAGATAAAATAAGTTGTATAGGAGTATGATCACTAGTATAATGGGGTAAAGTGTAGCAAATGAAATCAGAAAAATGATTTATGAAAAAACTATTAACAAGAATTCTGTCTAGTTTACAATGAATATTTCTGAATTCACCTGATTTCCAGGTGAATTTATTGCCCTTAATAGTAGGCTCAATCAAACCAGTTTTGATAAGAAAGTTAGAGAAGAATTCCAGCTTTTTTAATGGGACAGGAATTCCACCTCTTTTTTCATTAACTTTAGTAATAGTATTAAAGTCTCCCATAATAACCCATTGTAGGGAAATATTGGCATTAAGAAGAACAAGAGAGTTCCATAATTAGATTCTTTCATTTTCAGAATTGGAGGCATATACAAAAGTGACATATATTTGTAATCCTCCTTTATTTTTAAAGTTACAGTGTATATATTGAAGATTAAGGGTGTAGTTGCAGAGGTCTCAAATGGTAGGATCCCAAATAACAATGATCCTGCCATTTCCCCCCATAGAATTATTATGTATAAGCTGCCAATTATTTAGATTACTTATCCTAAGCAGGTCAATATTTTTATCTGAACATTTGTGTTCTAAGATACCAACTAAAGAAGGTTTATAAGAGAACAGTAAGTTAGTAAGGTCTAATTTTCTTCAGGAGAATTAAGACCTCTTACATTCCATGTAATAAAATTCATGTATATATAGTTATATAAAAAGGATACAGAAAGGATATAACAGCAGCTAAATTAGGGTTTTGCTGCATATTCCCAAGCTTTCATAGCTTTCTCTCCTTTCCTTTTGCAGTCTTTTTTGTCTTGGACTTGGAGAAATTCCTCTCATTTTGGATTTTCAATGATGTATTTCTTCTCAAAAAATTTAGTATTGGAAACTGGGTTATCTGGACTGCCTACTGCATTTTTATTCAAAATATCCTGCATAGATTTTTTTCTGGCTTTCTTTCTTTTGGTTTTGGCAGGGGAAGAGGAGACATAAGAAAGGAGAAGTCCAGCATTTTCCATCATGGAATCAGGCATAGAAGAGCTTTCAGAAATTTTGTTTTTTAGACCTATTTGAGAAAGATTTGAATCCATGCCTGTAGTTAAAATTGCTTTCTCTTGTGGGGGGGGGGGAGAAAGTAAGAACTGTACATTATAATCCCCTTTATTTGTATCCTTATAACTTTCAATTGTATGTGCAATGCCATGTTGATTTGATAAGGCAGTTGTCTCCATCATTTGCTGATCAGAATCCATGGCTACATTAAGTATTTGAGCATTTGCCTTATTATTTCTTGTAAATGCTTGTGGAACAATACTCTCTGATTTCTCAGTTATATCCGAAAGATTCATTTCTATAATTTCTTTAGAAGCCACCGTTCTTGAATTGTTTTCAGAATTTTGAATAGGGTTTTCAAGAACCGAGTTGTTTACAGAAACATTATAATCAAGCGATGTCTTTTCTGGGGGTTTTTCTTGATTTTGAGCTTGATCTTTATCGATTTCTGTATCAACCAAAGAATTTTTATCCAAATTGATGTTGAAAGTTTATTTCTCTTTCCAAACTGTTTTCCAAGAGCAATAATCAGAGAGATGACCGAAACAAGCACATTTTTGACATCTAGGAGGAACAAATTCATATTCAATTTTCTGTTTGATGCTTTCTCCATCATGCATGGTGATTATAGCAAGCTCTGGTAATTCATCTGTGGCCTTTATCTCGACTAATATTCTGGCATAGCTAAGACGAGTCTCCTTAGTTGTAGGCTCGTCTAATTGTAGTGGTTTACCCACTACACTTGCTATGGCGGCGAAAGCCTCTTCATCCCATAATCTGAGGTTAAGTTCTGGCAACCTAATCCAGATTGGACAAGTGGATAATAAATCACGATCAAGAATTAAATTCTTGTTCCATCTTTTTAAGATGATTAATTTGTCGTTGATAAAGTAAGGGCCATTTTGAGTTACTTGATGCAGTCTTGCTCCTCTGCAAATCTGATGATGAAGAAACCATTGTTTCTTGTAAAGATTTCAAAATTGCCAAAGGGATTCCAGGTTTTTGAAACAAAATTCCTGAAATGATGATAATATGGACGAGCTCCATAAACATAAGCTATGATGGAATCACTCCATTTACTCTCAGTCCTTTTACTAATTTCCTCTTTAACCACCACTATATTCTTATCTCCCAATTTAATGGGAGCAGAATATATTAGATCTGAGCTGTTATGAAAGCCTCCGTTCTTGACTAAGTCTGCCTAAGAAGAAGACGATTTTGCGGAGAAATTCGTGGCAGATGGTTGAGTTCTAGGCGGCTTCATATGATTGATGTGTCTTGATTGTCCGAAGAGAGGATTAGGGGTAGATCTATGGCCAAAGGGCAGGGATCTATCAGAATGATTCATTGCTGACCCATGCGTAGGAATTTGAGATCTTGAAGATATGTTCCTGTGGCGATTTTTAACTATTTGAAAACCATCCTCGTCACGGCCGGGGGGTTTATCTTTTGGATTGGAGGATTGATTGGGGATAGGAGGAGGGCTGAGAAGATGAGGAGAATTCCTATTATTCTAATAAGGATTGCTCTCAAAAATAGGGTTATTTTTTATGGTCATGGAAGCCATTTTTTTTCTTGCAAGAGCGCTTTGCTGCTACACACATTACAATCTTGAAATGAGGTACTTAGTAACAATGCTTTTAACATAATGGTCATTTTCATAACCAACATACAGTGTTTAACTTTTTATCCTTATCAACAAGACCCTACAGGTGAGAAATCCAATAAGTTAACCACTTTTTTAAACATTAACAACTTTCACTATACAAAGTTGGTACTAAATAAAATTCACCGATTATAATAGTTGTGAACAATTGGAGTTGATTTGCAGCAGAATAAGTTTAACTATGGGATGGTCGTTGTAAAGATAGGCAAGTTAAATTTGATCGTCTGAAGCTAGATGACGTATCTACAAGGGATGTACATATAGACTTTGAAAACTCTATTTCATGATTTTCATAATAACGATTTGAATATTTGTTCTGCAATGATGAATAAAGTTTAACCATGGAGTTGAGTAATAATTTATATTCATTAACTTTTTTATTATTTCAAATCATATTCTTTTGACTATGGTAATCAAACAGTTTAATATATTATATTGTTCCTTGCATGTCATATATAGTTTAAAACAATTATTCTTGACCGATTTATGGATAATACAATGAAAAAATCAAATGGATGACTTAAAAGTACATCAGAATTAACATCGTGATGAATGTTTTAGCAAAACCGAGTGATAGCAAGGGGAAACAGTTTTCCCAACATGATGGATTTATTTTGTTTACTGCTTGACATAACAACAAGCAATCGATTATACATAACCAACTTATGCATAAAGTAAGGTATAATGCAAAACCAGATAAATGACGTAAAAATACATAAGAATCAACAATGGGATGAAATTTTTGGCATAACCAACAAGTTGTAAAAGCCGAAGGTTTTCCATACACAGTTGAATTTGTTTGTTCAGTGATTGTATAATCAACCTGCAAGCAGTTATATATTATTATAATATACGTAATACGGGGAACGAAGCTAAACAGCTCAAATAGTCCGCTCTCTGTTTCCCATATCACAGTGCAAATGGTGAACCGCTACCTTTTTTGTCCAAGGCAAGGAACATCTCACAACTGATTGTAGGACTATAATAACTATTAAAACCAAAATGGATATACAGTAATACAAAACCATTTGACCTCACAAGTTTTCAAACGTTACATAACATTTGGTTGACTACAGATTTTTTTTATGAAGTAACATAGTTAAGCATGCACATACTAATATAACCATTTATACATCAACATGATGTGGTATTTCAGTTATACGTCATTTTGCCATACTGATATAGCCATTCAACCTTCCATACACACATACTAACATAACTATTTATTCATACACACACATAATTTAACTATAGGTCAAGCACCTAAAATAAATACTTTTCGTCCAAAGTTCCAACACCCAAAATACAGATCACTAAACCCAAAACATTACCCAAGACATGTAAGTTAACCCAAAACACATAACCAAATAATTAATACAGGAAATTAATGTCAAGGACAAAATTTAACAGCTTTTTAGCCTCAAGGACAGACCTTCAACATTTTATCCTGAAGGACAACTTTCTGTAGGTATCAGTTTTTAGTTATCGATAGCAGTTTTTAGGTATCAGTTTGTAGTTATCGGTAGCAGTTTTTAGGTATCAGTTTTTAGCTCGGTAGCAGTTTTGTTGTGCTTATGAATAATTTTGGAAAATATTTGTCCTTATGAATAACTTTTAGAAGAATGTTTGTCCTTATGGTAAAAATATTAAGGTCGTGTCCTTGAGGCAAAAATTATAGGAATTTTTGTCCTTTAACTTAATTTCCCCTAATTAATATTCAAGTTTTTTCAAATCATTCAAGTTTTTTTCTTTCAACTTCACAGCTGCTAATTTATGAGGTGGTCCGAGGGAAGTTTCATTCACTACTAGTAAAGCATTGTCCAAAATGTCTAGGGCATCTTTATCTCAAGGCTCCTTTATCCATGTAGAACCTCCAATAATTGCATTTGAAAAAAATAGAGCCCTTTTGGTAGCTTCCACCTAATAGTACGACGAACCATGTAACCAACAACAACATAAACAAAAGTAAATAATTCAAGAAAGTGAACTTACAAGTACGTTTGCCTTAAATTCAGTTGGATCATTCACCTTCAAACTAACACTTGCATAAGGATTTTGTACAATACATGAGACATATTCTTTTACCAACTTATGTTTTTGTCTTCATAGTCCTAAGGGTTAATGACTGGAGTAGACCTTGAATTTGCAGACAAAATACGATCCTCCCAATTTTGAACCAACCAACAACCAATATCATAACCTTGTGTTGGTTGTACTTTGCACCTTGTTTGACAACATATTTTCTATCGATTAGAAAACCGTCGAAATATATTGTTATAAAACCCGCAAGCACACGGTGTATAACCGTAGTACGTATGCTAATATGGTTGATCCACGAGAAAAGAATTAAATTCTAATATTACTCAGCCAAATTAGCCCAAAGTTTTGAAATTGTTTTAAACTAAGAAAATTGTAGAAAATATACTACAACAAAAGTGAATAAAATTATGAGATTAAAGATCAATTTAGAGGCAAATCCAATTTCAATCATTCATATAAATCAACACAAAATTTATTTATAATCTCTCCTTTTAATTTGAAGTAGAAATGAGTGATGTGTTTATTATAAGTATGATTTATTTATGCTATTAACTAGCACAACTTAAACCATCAAAATCTAACACAACATTCAAACCCACTTATAAATTCTCATGAAAATGACATGAAATTGAAAATAAAATCTTTTATAAGCATGTTCTATTTACTATGAAATAACAACATAGAGCATCAAATTTTAATTCAAGGTTCCCTTTTATTTTTTCCAAATGATATTTAGATGAAAGTGAAACTTGTGTTTATGTTTAATTAAACATAACATATTTGTTATGAACAACATAGGCTATCAAATTCAATATTAAACAACAAAATTTATAAGTCTTCAAAATTTCCATTAAGCATAAAAAAGAGATCATAAATGAAATCATTATGTTAATTTAATATCATTCGTGAGAGCTTCATTAACCCTAAATTGAAAGGGTTTATAGCTTCTCATAATTGAATATATGTTAACATAAAACGATTTCAACATAAAATAAATGAAGGAAAGTGCTAAGTAAAAGAAGAAAGAGCTAACTGCTTGCATAAAATAAATCTAAACAAATTGCATGAATTAAAAGAGATCATAAGATAATAAAAGAGTGTAAAGGAAAGTTACGTAAAAAAGAAGAACAAGGTTAAGAAGCCATTAAAGAGAAATTTTATTTAACAATGATTTTGTGCGACAACATGCATAAAAAGGAAGACTAATTTCATAAAACATAAGGAGTATATATACATGCTTAAAACCTTATTCCATTTTTAGGGGACTAGCAAAAATGCCCTTGAGATTGTATAACCCACAAGTAATCATTAGAGAATTCATTAATCACCACTAACATGCCTTTACGTCTCCATGAACATGTGCATGTGCTTTTAATTGTGGTCTATTAGTTAGTGGGCATGTGAACTCCTCCATGTTGCATGAATTCTTTTATTCCCTTTCTTCATTTTCTTTTAACATTTGTGCATGCATATATCTATGAAGCTCCATCCAATATGCATTAAATTTCCTGCAAATAAAAATAAAAATGTTCAAATAAATTTTCTCAAAATTAATCCATTTTACCCCAAAATGAAGATGAATGAATGATGATTTGAAAACAATTTAGATTTTGGTTTAAACATGTGAAATACTCTAATATGCCTATTTATTTTAATAAAGAAAGATTAAACATGGGAGTAAAAATATATACCTTTACATGCATATCAAATACTCCCACACTTATCTTATTATTCGTCCTCGAATAAACTAAAACTAAAATAAATCCAAAACACGATTGCATTTAGCGTATGCAACAAGACGTTAAAACTCTAGGTGTTCCTAGTAGGACGAGTGTTGTCTCATGAGGATTTTCAGCAAATACTACCCACAAAATGCAAATGTGATATGCAAATTCTAATGTGACTTATGATGCACATTTGCGAAAATATTTACAGATGAAAAATTGACTTTCAAATTGACATGAGTAGGCTAAATATAAGTTTTGGTTATTATCAAGAAATTTTTGTCTTTTTACTCATCAAAACTTCCAACAAAAAATAAGTTATCATCACAATTAGACTCTAGTTTGGCTAGTTGTTTCCGTTGATAACATAATGCAACTAGATAATGAATCCTTTAGTTGATTATCAAAGTTTTACAAAGTGACATTTTTATTTCTTTTAAATAACAAGTAAAATCAAATAAGTGAAGATAGTGCTTGGGTATCAATTGCTTGCTCTCTTTGCTTTGAAAAATATTAACGTGATTATTTACACACCTAACTCGAATAAACTAAGGTCAAATATACTGATCATGCACTGTCTTTCGGGCTTACGTGAGAATAGTACAAAGCATAACGAGTGTACACACTTGCATATGAACACATGACTCTACATGTTTATTATTATTACTTTAATTTTACTTACATACACCTAGCTCAGATAAACTGAGGCCATATATACCGATCATGCACTGCCTTTCGAGCTTACGCGAGAAGGGTACATAGGGTGGCGAGTGTACATACTTACGTGTGAACACATGACTTTAGGTGTCTTTTATTTTTATAAAAAAAAATTGAAATGAAAGAGTTATGCAAAATCATCTTAGCACCACTTAACTTAAAAGATCAAAAATGTTATATACTTTAAATCAGCCACTCTTTTAAACAAAGATAACAATTATGATATGCTTCATAATTATCACCTATGCACTTTCCTATATACTAGTTACACCATAGTTACTTGTAATCAAACTTCTATTTTTATTTTTATTAAGACATCAAAAATTTCAATTTAATAACCAAAAACGTATACCTTTTTTTGAAATTACCAAAAACGTATATTTATTATATCATCTTTCTTTAAAAATAAATCAATATGCTACAAAAAAATTATTTCGGTTTTTTTTATTTTTATGAGTTTTTGGAAATAAAATGCAAAAAGTAAACCATGAAAAATCAAAATAAACATGAGACTCCTCCCTGCACTTGATTTTGACCATGCCCCTACAATCAATGCATGATATAATGTGTGTAACGGAGAAACTACAATCTGATATCCAGCAACCTAGAGACAGGAGAAACCTGAAAAGGGAACCTGAAATCGAGTCTCCCAAACCTGTAACTGGAACATGACTAGGGAAAACATTAGAATGAAACATATATATGTATATTTAAAATGTAAATATACATATATATGTATATAAAGGAATGAAGTGAAAGCCAAGGAAAGGCTATCAGGGAAGAGCAGAAATTGGGGCCGATCAGATCTAATCATCATTAATCAAAAGTAAGCTATGATTAAGATTGAGATCATCCATTAAACTAGGAAAATTATTAATGATACTGTTATTAGTGCTATAAAACTCATTGTTATGTTTAAAAAAGTTAATATTATAACTAATCTTGTTAAGATACCGTTTGAAATGGATATTGTCAGCTAATTTATATTTGGGATTAGAAATCCAGTTGAAACGAAATTTAGAAATAGACAAAATCAATCTGTTAAAGTGACTGTTATGATTATTAAAAAATTTGATTTCTCTCAAACCAAATAAACCAACTAATGATAATGAATAAAGTGTCTAGTAAAAATCTAATATTCTTGTTGAATCTGAATCTAAAATAAATCCAGTAGAATTCATAATCCAAATTTTTTGTTATAATATTAAAGTTAAAAATTTTAAGAGTGGTAGTTAGGATGTAATTAGAGTCCTGACAATCGTAGTATATATGGCTAATGTCCTCAAGATGCAGATTACAAAAATAACATTTATTATCGTTTTGAATGTTTTTTATCTTTAAGAGTTCTATTGTATTAAGTTTTCCGTGTAGAATTAACCACATGTGAATTTTGGATTTAGGAGGAGCATTAGATTTCCACATATATTTAAAAGAGATATTAGTAGTACCCAAAAAATTAATAAACTATAAAAAGGGTTTGAAGTATATTTCTTACTCTTATCCCATTCCCAACTAATAAAATCATTGTCATTGTCGATATTGTAAAGATCTAATTTGGCATAAAGCAAAGAAAGTTGCCTAAGGGTTGATCCTACTAATATTCTGTTAAAAATGAAATTCCAAGGAGGATCATTATCCGAAGTGTAAACTTCGTTAATTAAAGCATACTTAAAGTTACAGATATCATACAAATCCATAAACTCAAACTTAAGAGGCACGATCGAAATCCAACAATCATGCCAAAAAGAAGTACAATTTCCTGAGTGTACAATCGTCTTAGTTCCTAAGTTAAAAATTTCATGACATTTTAAAATGTTTTTCCAAAAAGTAGAAAGATTATGGGAAAGTGAATAATCCAAATGGTATAAATTGAAATTACCGTTATAGAAATATTTAGAAATGATCTCTTTTCAAATAGCATTATCATTAATATCTTTAAACTTCCAAAGCCATTTATCTAAAAGAGATAAATTCATGTTACGCAAATTTATAACTCCTAAACCTCCCTCCTTTTTGGCTCTACAAACAGTTTTTCAGTTTACAAGACATTTAATGCTGTTATTAATATTATCCCCACTTCATAAGAAATCTCTTCTAATTTTATCAATTTTATCAATGACCCAATCTAGAAACAGATGCATAGACATCCAGTAGATCGGTAAGGCTGATAAGACCGAGTTTATTAAGACAAGCATACATGCTCTAGAAAGAAATCTCCCATTCCAATTAGATATCCTATTTTTAATTTTATCAATAATGATAAGCCAATCATCTGCTTGAGTTTGGAAGGTCTAATCACAAATCCAAGATAATCAAAAGGAAAGACCATACTTTTGCAGTTTAGGGTATTAGCTACAAGGTTTTCCACATTTTCAAAATCATTTAAAACTAAAACTAAACTTTTTTCAAAGTTAATTTTTAAGCCAGATAAAAGCTCGAAACTATAAAGAATAAATTTGAGAGTAATAATGTATCTAGGAAGATAAGAAGAAAAAAAGTAAGGTATCATCTGCAAATTGCAGAACCGAAATACCGTTACGCGATATGTCATTGCCAATATTTCCTAGAGATCCATTATCCACTGCTCTTTTGATAATAATAGCAAAAACATCGGCGGCTAGATAAACAACAAAGGTGATAAGGGATCTCCTTGCCTTAAACCTCTCTTAGACTGAATTCTATTACCTAATACTCCATTAACCATGATACTAGAGTTTCCAGTTTTTAGCAAGGACAAAATCCAACTGATCCATCTATGACCAAAACCTCTAGCGTGAAAAATATCTACTAGGAAATCCCAATCCACAGAATCAAAAGCTTTTGCAACGAGTTTTAAAATCGCACAGGTTAAGTTATTCTTACAACAGTGATTTATGTATTTCTGGACTACAACCACTCCATTTGTAATATTTCTCCCTTTAATGAAAGCCGATTGTGAACAGTCAATTAAGTCATTCATTCTTGTACTAAGTCTAATAGCAAGAACCTTAGAAATGATTTTAACAGAACAGTTAATCAATGAAATAGGTCTAAAATCTCTTAAATTGTTCGCACCTACTTTTTTATGCAGCAAAATAACATTTGCGAAATTAAATCTCCCTAATTGCAAGTTACCATTATAAAAATCATTGAACAAGTTAACTAAGTCAAATTTTAAAACATTCCAAAAAGTTTTGTAAAATAAAATAGGAAAACCATCAGGTCTCGGAGATTTATCACTTGGCATATCAAAAATAGCTTTCTTAATTTCCTCTTCAGAAAAAGGTGTTTCTAAAGTTGATAAATCAACAATAGTATTCGAAGGATACAGATCGGTCCAATTAACATTGATTCTGTGGTTGATTTTAGAACCAAAAATATCCTTGTAATAGTCTGTAAAAGCTTTGTTGAGATCTCTTTGATCAACTAGCTCTATATTGTTAACAAATATAGAGTTAATTGAATTACTACATTTTCTACCATTGGCAATATTATGGAAAAATTTGGTGTTGTTATCGCCCTCGTTGATCCATTGAATTCTGGATCGCTGCTTCCACATCACCTCCTCTTTTTCTAAAATCGAATTTAGCTCATCTTTTAAATTAGAAATAACATTACGTTCACCAAGGTTCAGAGGTCTAGATTCTTATATCTTGTTTATTATGAGCATTTCGTTAAGAATATTATATTTTTTTAATTTTTAAGTTGCCAAAAACATTTTTGTTCCAATTTTTAAGAAAGATCTTAAGATCTCTAAGCTTAGAAACAAAAGACTTAGCAGAATTATCCATGTTTCTAGTATTATGGAAACTCAAAGAAGTCCATTTACCGTTGATTAAGTTCACAAAATTAGATTCCAAAAGCCACATCTTTTCAAATTTAAAAATATTAGAAACAAGTCTATGTTGCTCACAAGAGAGGATAATAGGACAATGATCGGAGTACGTGTACGGTAAACCGGTGACTCTACAGATGGGAAATTTATCTTCTATCTCATCGCTAATAAAAAATCTATCAAGAGAGCCATGGAAGGAGACTCTCTAGCATTGCTCCACGTAAAATCTCGATTAGAAAGGGGGATTTCAATCAAATTAGAATTAAAAATAAATTGATCAAATTCCTCCATAGCAGAGTATTCCCCCTCCCTAGGAGAACGTTCGCCAATGAAACGCGTAACGTTAAAATCGCCCCCCAAATTCCAAGATCCCGGAGAAAAAGGTCTAAATTCTAGACATTCCTTCCATAAAATTCTCCTATTTAATTTTGAGATAGGCCCATAAACATTAGATATATTTAAAAAAGAGTTATCAGAAAGATTAATAAGAATAATATGAAGCGAGTGAAGCTTAGAGATGCATTGAAGCAATTTAAAATGATTATCACGCCACCCAATCATTAAACCTCCAGAGGAGCCCACAGAAGGTAGGTAAGCTCATTTTCTAAAGTGAAAACCGTCTAATCTTCTAAAAAAATGAAAGTCAGGACACTCAATCTTAGTCTCCTGAAGTAATGCGATGTCAATAGAATAATCTTTAAAGAACGCTCTAACCTTATCGCACTTATTCAAAGCATTTAAACCTCTAATGTTCCAACTAATGATCCTCATATACCAACATTACTAGCCCTCTCTAACTCCTTGCACCTAATAAACTCTCTGTCGATCTCAACATCGGTAAAAATAAAAGAAGTAGCACTAGCAAGCTGACAAAACTCGGCAGAAGATAGATTACCTAAGGCATAGGTGGAGTAAGTACTACCCATAAATGGACTCATACCTGAGCCTGGATTCGAAGCGCCACACGTGGCACTCAATCCAGGTAACTCACCCGAAGCCTGCGGTTGGCATTTGCGTATCCTGACGCTTCGACGGACTATTCCACTAGGAGCTACAGTTTTTCTACGACTTCCTCTGTTCGACGAAGGAGAGCAAGGCACTGGACTGCTACCACTTTTTGTCCCAGCTACCTTCTGCTGATTGTTATTTCCATTGACCTCAAGAGGTACGACACAGCAACACTGTGAATCACCTGAGCATGAGTGCATAACAACAAGACGCTCTGAAATTGGCATTTCAAAGGCACTGGTATTCTCCAGCAAGAAATCCAAATCAACAAGGGCCTCCTTTTCAGCCACAACATCTACTTCATCAGAACCCAGTGCCCAATCCAATTTATCAGTATGGTTCGAAGAGGACCCAAAAGAAGGAATAGGCACGCTCAAACAGAAACTGGTATCAAACAAGGATAGATCTGCTGAAAAATCAGTTGAAAAGACATCATCGGAAGGGACAGGAAAATTTTCCAATGATGCTGGATAAAGCAAAGAAGACTCGGAATGATCCAGAATATTGACAAAAAAGTTCTCCTCATCCAAGCTCGTGCACGCAACTAGAATATTTGAATCAATAATGTCTAAAACCATTGGTTCTTGCTCAACAAAATTGAGCACCACAGCATGAAGATCATCAGGCTGAACCAACCTAAAAGAGTTCGAGTAGCTGCTATCCAAAGAGCCAGCTCCCTCATTGCTATCAGCAATTGAAATAGTGCTATTCATCACATTCGAAAGCTTAGCTAAATGTTCCGGGTTATCTAACAGACCATCATCCCCATTTAGATTGTCAGTAACAGCAGCAAGAACTTCAAAAGCATTTGAAGTATTAATCACAAAATTATCGTGGACACGGCGAAATGTTTATGGTTGTTGAGACGGCAATGGGTGAAAACATCTTCCGCGGGTTCGAAACCAGCCGAAAATGAATTCGAATTGCAGAGAACAACGGCTGGATCCAAGAGAAGAGGATCAAGACGCTGGTAAGCATTTCCAGTAGCGAAGGAGTTAGGAAATTCTAACTCCGCGAATTTGGAAGATTCAGGATTTCGAGTCAAGACATCCTTCCTGGGTTCGATCCAATTCGATTTTACATTGCTTACAGGCGATTGAAGAGGCGGATGCTGGAACTTTGTGGCTTGATTTTTGATAATTTGGGCGTAAAACAAAGGAGGAGAGGCTCGATTACAATAATTGGAACAGTGGAAAAGGTAAGAAAAATTTGCAGAAGACAAGGAGAAAGGAAATCGATATTCGTGAGCGGACGCCATTTTTTTTGCCGTTGCCACAACTTTTTCATACCATATACTAACTTAAAAGGAGACATCCCAAGATTGGTTTTGTATGAAATTCTATAAGCCCAAAGTGCATCTGTTAATTTTGTGACCAATTTTTTTATTTTTATTTACAGTTTTCTTCAAATTTGCTTGATTTGGCGATTTGAAACTTCACCTTGACCATGGGTTTAAGGATGATAAGGAGTGGATAAATTGTGGGTTATCGAGTATTCCTTCATTAAAGTTTCAAAGGTCGACTATAGAAATGGGTTCTGTTATCATTTATTTTTATGCGAGGTATCCCAATCCTTGAGAAGATGTTTTCTTTTATGAATTTCACAACAACTTTATGATCATTTGTTTTACATGGAATGGCTTCAACCTATTTAGATACGTAATCAACAGTAAGATGAATTACATATTTTCAAAAGAATTGGGAAACGGTCCCATAAAGTCAGTACCCCAAACGCCAAAAATTTTGATCGTAAGAATAAGGTTCAAAGGCATCATGTCTCATTGAAAGATTTTTCCTAACATTTGGCAGCAATTACAAGTTTTATAGAACTCGAATGCATCTTTGAAAAGTGTATGCCAGTAAAAACCACATTGGAGCACCATTTTCGCTATTTTCTTAGGACCAGAGGGACCACCACAAGTTGGTCATAACAAAATGAAAGTACACTCTTAATTTCGCAACCTAGGATACAATGTCGAATGATTTGGTCAGAAAAATACGTAAAAAAGTATGGATCATCCCAATTGAAGTAATTGACTTAGGAAATAAACTTATATTTATCTTGTTTCAACCAAAACGAAGGAGTTTCCTTAGTGACTAAATAATTCACTATATCGACATACCATAGATCGATGGAAACGGAAAGGAGTTGTTCATTAAGAAAGTTCTCATTGATCTGTAAAGAAGATAGTGCATTTGGAAGCCGCGACAGATGATCAGCAATGACGTTGTCAAATCTGTTTTTATCTTTGATCGTAAGATCAAATTCTTAGAGCAAAAGGATCCAACGGACCAAATGAGACTTAGCATCCTTTTAACAAAAAGATACCTAAGAGCGGAGTGGTTAGTGTAAACAGTAATGCATAAGCCAATCAAATAAGGTCAAAACTTTTCGAGCGCAAATACTACCGCTAGAAGCTCTTTTTCAATGGTTGTGTAAATGAGTTGTGTATCGTTTAGAGTCATACTAGCATAGTATATGACTTGAAGAATTTTGTTGATGTGCAGTCCTAAGATAGCACCAACCACAAAGTTAGAAGTGTCACACATTATTTCGAAAGAAGATCCCAGTTGGGTGAGCTGATGATGGGAGCAGAAATGAGTTAATGTCTGAAAGCAGAAACACAATCAGAATTAAATTCAAATGGAACATCTTTTCTAAGAAGATTCGTCAAAGGTCGAGCAATTTTACTAAAGTCGTTCACAAATCATCGATAAAAACCAACATGTCCTAGAAATGAACGAATGTCCTCAATAGATTTGGGATTGGGTAGATTTGTAATTACGTCAACTTTCCCTTTATCTACCTCTATGCCTTTGTTTGAAATGACATGCCCAAGGAAAATACCATGTTTGACCATAAAATTGCATTTTCTCAATTCAACGTTAAGTGTTTGTCCTTGTATTGATTCAGAATCAGCACGAGATGGTGTAAGCACTTGGAAAAAGAGTTTCCAAAGATGGAAAAATCGTCCATAAACACTTCCAGAAAGCATTAGATCATGTCGGAAAAGATGATGACCGTGAGTCTTTGGAAAGTAGTAGGTGTGTGGCAAAGGCCAAATGGCATACGTCGATACCTTAAGGTGCCAAAAGGACATATGAAGGTCGTTTTCTCTTGATCTTCGGAAGCAATCAGAATTTAATTATAACCAGAATAGTCATCAAGAAAACAATAGAATTCATGGCGAGTTAATCGTTTAAGCATTTGGTCGATGAAGGGAAGAGGGAAGTGATCTTTACGTTTTGCAGCATTTAATTTTCGATAATCAATACAAACACGGCAACCTGTTTGAGTACGAGTTAGAATGGGTTCGTTAGCGTCGTTCGTGGTAACGGTAAGTCCGGATTTTTTAGGCACAACATGAATCGAGCTAACCCATGAACTATCAAAAATGGGGTATAAGATTCCATTATCGAGGAGTTTAAGCATTTTGTCTCGAATTGCATCCTTTACTTTAGGGTTAAATCTTCGTTACACGTCATGAACAGGCTTGGCTTTGTCAACTAAGTGGATGCAATTTTAAACAATAGCAGGAATAACTCCTTTAATATCGGGAGTCGATCATATAATTGCCTCTTTGTTTTTCGATAGAATTAAAAGAACGGAGGTTTCTTGATCAAGAGAAAGGTTTGAAAAGGTTATGACAGGAATCGTTTCATTGTCACCTAAGTATGCATACTTAAGGCGATCAGGAAGAGGTTTGAGTTCCAGGCTTAGAGGTTGCTCAATCAAAGAATTTGGTTGAAGTTCTAATTCAACCGCGAGGGGTTCAAACTCAAGTGCTTTATCGATCTCGTTAGGTTCATCTTGAAACAGTTGTTCGTATTCGGTCTCCCATTCGTTGTTAAGGTCAACTGTTTCATTGTGAAAATTTTCTTGAATGGAGCCAACTTCCAACGTTTGCTCAAGTAGTTCGTTCGATTGATTTCGAGATTGAAGATGTTAAGATCCAGAGTCATGTTACCAAAAGAAATTTTTATCGAACCATTTCGACAATTGATAAGGGAATTTGAAATGGCTAAGAAAGGTCGTCCTAAAATCAATGGAATTTGACTCATCGGATTATTCATGCGTTGTGTTTCAAGGATGATGAAATCAATGGGGGATATGAATTGGTTGATTTTGATGAGTGCATCCTCGATTCTCCTTGGGGTTTCTTTATCGAATGATGGCAAATTGAAGAGTTACTTTCGTCGATTTTAGTTCACCCAAGCTAAGTTGCTGGTAAACTGAATAAGGAATCGAATTGACACTCGCACCTAAGTCTAATAAGCACATAGTAATCGTCTCCTATCATGCACGAGATCGTTGGATATCCAGGATCTTTGTATTTTATGAGAATTGATTGTGACAGGAATTCGCTAAGATCGGCAGCTAAGAAAACTTTCTTGGGCATAAGATTGCACCATTTTTTAGCACACAAATCCCATAGAAACTTAGCGTAATTTAGGATTTGTTAAACGATATCAAACAGAGGGATGTTCACTTTGACTTGTTTGAAAATTTCCAACATCCTTTCTATTTGATCGGAATTTTTCTTAGGTCGAAATTAATGTGGAAATGGAATTTGATACTCAGTAGTTCGATCTACTTGAGTAGAAGAAGAATTTGGATTGGAATTTGATTCAATATTTGGCTCGATGTTTTGTTCAGAATCGCTTGTCATTTTCGAAGTGTCAAGAGAAGCTTTCGGTAAATCGATTGATTGATAACTTGGTTATCAATTTGTTTACCAGAATGCAAAATCATTATAGCATTCATTTGGTTCACATTGCTATCTTGAACGACATGAGCTTGATTCGAGTTTGAGTTTTGATTTCTAGGGTTCAGAACTAGCTGACTTAGGAATGTGCCTCATTCACGTTCACTCACAGAGTGACTTATTGACTCATTTGCATCTCAAGTTTAGCAATTGATTGACTCCTATTTTGCATGTATGAGGTTAACAAATTTTGCAAATCTCTATTTGATTGGAAGTTTTGAGTGGCCATTTTAGCCAAAGTTTCAAGTCTTTTCTCAAGTGAAGTCAATCGTTTATCGGCTTAGGGAGCAAAAGATTGTTGCGGTTGATTTTGAGACGGAGCCTCAAATTTTTTTTGAAAATAGTTGGGATGAAAAGGAGGATTCGAAGCATTGTTCGAAAATGTTTGAAAGTTAGGATCAACCAATTCGTGTTAGAATTATTTTGGTTCCATGCAAAATTAGAATGATTTTTCCAACCATGATTCTACGTTTGGAGAAAATGGGTCATTCTTAAACCTGTTAAAAGCATTGAGTTATTCTAATGAATGAGGGCACTGATCGGCGATGTGATTCGGATCATTACATTTATAACACATGGTTTTGTGGCACTCCATTCGCGGCTAATGCGAATGAGAAAACGTTATCAAATTTATTGATCATTGCATCGATTTTAGCTTTCAAAGTCAATAATGATCCTACCGAGTGTGCACTCGGTCATGAATAAATGGATTTCTCATTAGAACGCTCCTATTAGGATGATTTTTCGACCAAGTTTTAAGGAATTGCCAAGCTTCGTCGTGATGTTGAGAAGGAAAATTGCCTAGGCACATTGATTTAAGCATGGTTCGTGAAATATTTTCAAGTCAATTGTATAAGATTTGGCAAAGAGTCCATTTTCTGAAATTATGGTGTGGACATTTTATCAAAAGATCTTTAAATCTTTCAAAATATTTCCGAAAAGGTTCACCACTGAATTGATGAAAAATCACAATTTCGTTTCGGATTTTGGTTGTTTTTTCCAAGGGCTATAATTTTGTTAAGAAAACTTTAACAAATTCATCCCTACTTTTGATTGAGTTCGATGGTAAGCTGTACAACCATTTTTTTGCATAATTAATAAGAGCAAATGGAATTAACCTAAGTTTGATTCATCATCGCTTAGTTGTTAGAGTTTAATGGTTGCACATACTTATTTGAATCTAGTTAAGAAGATGTATGAGTTATCGTATTCAAAACTGCCAAATTTTGGGAGTGTGACAATTTGATTTGAATGATTTTCGAAGCGATTACCAATCGGAGCAGGCAATGTGATATAAGAATTTATAAAAACTATACCGGAAAAGAGTCTATCCATAAGTATTTGAGGAGTGTTTTTATTAGCCATCTTTGGAGGATCGTTTATTCGAATTAAACGATTTGTCATTGCGTCACGATTCTAGGTACTTATGCACAAGTGAAAAGATCAAGGAGAGAAAGATGTTAGAATCAAGGTTAAGGGAAGGAAACAACGTTTACAGAATGAAATGAAGTGAAAAATTCTTTTCTTTTGTTTTTTTAAAGGAAAATATTTACCAAAAAGAATTTATTTTTCAAAGGGAGGTTTGATTTTTTTTCCTCTTTTGAAATGTTTTTGTTTTTTTATAGTTTTTTTTTGAAATTTTTTTTGGGTTACTAGTTTTTAAAAAAAATATTAAGTAATATGCTTATATTTGGAATTTCTAATTTTCTTTGATTTTTTTTTCAAAGGAAAATATTTTTTTGGTTTTTTATTTTTAAGATTTTTGTTTTAAAACTAAGTTAAGGATAATGTGTTTTTTTTTAACTTTTGGAATTTTTTTTTTTATGCATGAACTAATATAACTAAATGCATGCAAGGACTTAACTACAAATTTCATGTCCTTAGTAGCTCCTAACCCAAAATTGTTTAATCATACTTTGACTTAATCCAACAAAATAGTTCTTAGCTAAGTAACGGAGAGGAGTTATCGGTGCACCACCAATCACTGTAGAAATGCAGCCGAAGGTTTAAGTACCTTCAGAGAAACAATCATTATAATATTTACGAATCACCGTAATATTTGTAAATGAGTATTGCTCTGCCGTAACCCACACACCAAGAAATAAGTTGTCAAAAGAAGACAACTTGGTAAGATACAATTAAGCCCTAGATGAGCCCGTGACCCCCTAAGTTCAACATCTAATCATTATTACTAGTCAAATTCTACGGTGAAATGCAATTTGTGGACCAATAAAGTGGTGATGAAAACCCCCCACCTTATGTGGATTTGAATGTTGCCCTTAGAAAAGAAAATAAGATGAAATGAATGCAAAATAGAAATTAAACGTGTATTAATAATGTAACTACAAATGAAATTCTTATTTTGTTTTTGCGGCTGTTTTTTTAAAAATGCAAGCAACCAATAATGCAGGAGAAATAAAAACATGAGATAAAAGAACAATATCAGAGCGTGCAGAATTATTAGCAAATTTATTTAAAAGCAGAACTTTTCTTATTTTAACGCAATTTTTTTGGCAAGCAAAGCAAGGGAGTTTTTAGCAAGCAATTCTTCTTCTTATCCGCTTTTGCAACCTGAAAAAATTATATTGAAAATGATTTTTTTTGAAGAGAGGAGCAAAAATGAAAGCAAAAAAATGCAAACGATCACAAAGACAAACAAAAACACAAACGATTTTTTTTAAGGAGAAAAGAATGGAACTAAAACAAAGACAAACTCCGGCAAAAATGTATTTTTTAAGACTAGTACCAAAGGAAAATGAAGAGAAATTCCTTTTTTTAAGGACTTTCTCTCTATTTCTATAATATACAATTAAGCAATTGAACAATTAAACTAAAGAACAAACCCACAAGCCCGCAAACAAGCCCTGAACTGTACAATTACAAGCCCCACCACTAGAAGCCCAATCCCATTTAAATTAAATTCCTTTTACCTAATCCCAAAACAGGCAAACCAAAACAAACTCTTCTCTGTAAATAACACATTCTCTTCTCTCCTCTTTAAAAAAAATTTGACTTTCCTCGTTGTTTTAAGAAGTAAAAATAAAAGCGAAATTCGATTCGACTTCGTGAATTGGAAATTGTGATTTGGAAATTCAATTGGCTCGAAATGGATTTGGAGATGGAGGCGTTTGTTCAGGTCGCGGTTAAGGAAGTGGCGGGTTCACAGAAGGTGAAGTGTTTCAAATTGAAGGTGACGGAGTTTTGTTGCGTTCGCTGAGAGGAGGTTGGGAGGTTGAGCAGTGAACTATTAGGAAGTTTTGGGATTGGTGTAGGTGATTGGAGAATGTTGTAGAAGGAGAGTAAACTTAGTCGAACTGGATACAGTGAGGTTGCAGAGACTTGGTTGTTTGTTGTGGAGGCAGGTTTCAGGTTGATGAATAGAGAACGCTGATTTGGGTGATGTTGAGTTTTAGGAAAGGGAGGTGGTTGCGTGGGTCTGGTTGTACTGGAGTGGGTTTCATTGTGTGCTTGAATGGTTTGTATATGGAAGGAGGAGCAGTTTTGGTCGTGGGGGATGTTTCAAGCGAGACAGTGAGGTTGAATATTGGTATAGTAGTGATTGTGTGAAGATGCAGGTTGGAGGTAGATGAAGACGGGCTTTAAATGGTGTTAGGGAGGTTGTCGCAAGCTATTGAATGATATCGACTTGAACTTGGAGTGCGTTTGTATGGTGATGATTTGGGAATGTTTTCGAATTTGAGGAAAGTGGCTGTTGTGTGGAAAGCTACTTCTGGTCAAGAAGGTTGAGTGTAGTATATAGCGGGGGAAGTGTATTGCAGTGAGATTAGGGAGATGCTCTGTGGAAGCAGTGGGCAGCGGTTGTATGGATGTATGGTGAAGTTGCGGGAGGGATGCTCAGCTAAATGTTCAGGCGATGGTTGGTTTGCTAGTCTCAGTTGAAAAGTGGGATCATGGGAGAGGGAAGAGGAGATTCTGGTGCTAGATTGGCAGAGGAAGGTGGGTTTAAGGCTGTAGTTGTTTGGTGGTTGTAACGGTGGTGGGGCGTAGTTGCTGTGGAAGTTTGCTATTTAGGTCGCGGGTTGGTATTGTGTAATGGATGTCCAATGTATTTGTGATGGTGAAGGATGTTGAACAGAATTGTAAAACGAAATTTTTTTATGAACCGAAAACAGAACCGAAAATTGCAAATGGCACAGATCAATATAAACTGGGTTTGCAATGTAAACTTTTATTTGCTTGCAGTGAGTGTTGGACTGAAATATTGAACTGAAATGTGTAACGCAATATAATACAACAGCAAAAACGTAGTAGTGTCACAAAAATAAAGAGCACAAAGTAGAATAAAATGCAAATAACAGTGACCAAAATGCAAAAATGAGATGGAAAAACAAATGAAATGCTCACAACAAAACAAAAACTGAGAAGTAGATGCAACAATTTTTTTCTCTTTTTTAATGAGAACTAACACTGAACAAAATAAATGACTATAAATTAATTCGAAGAGTAAAATTAAATTAAATTGCTTTCTCTGGCAACAACATCAAAAACCTGTTTGATGACGGATTTTCCATCGATTGGAAAACCGTCGAAAATATAAAATCAAGACCTGTTTTTCCGTACCCTTTGAATCGACAATAAACGATACATATCCAACTCAAATTGCACGAAAGACGGAACATGTAGGGTAATAAAGAATATAAGACAGAACATGTACTCATATGAATGGAATAATATATAATATTGAACAAATATATTTACAGCAAAAATCTTTTAAATATATATATCAGAGTCTAACCTAAATTCAGTTTGGACAATATAAACACTTGTCTTTACAATTGCAGACAAACATCAAACCAAAATAAACAAACCACAGCGGATAATATAATATGTCCATACGTATATGAACATCTTCAACTCTCATCTAGAAATTCCAACTGTCTTCAACTAAGTCTGAAATTACTAGGATCTGACTCGAGTATTGAAAATACTTGGATCAGGCTTGATAAAACAGCGTGAGAAAACTCAATAATAAATGACAGTGTCATATATTAGCCTTCGAATAAAATCCTTTGAAAAGAAAGAGTATCTCATAAGACCACGCACATACATAAAAACGGATGGGTCTTTTACCTTATGATAACTAAAACACTTTTATATATCAAAATGTCTGATATTATTTCTAATGACATTCCTTTGAAAACACTTTTCAAATAAACTTATTAATCTTAGCCGAAATGGTTACACATATAGCATTTCGAGACTATTCATTACGCCAATATAAACAAAACCGCAGGTTCTTATTAGAGAATGAATTTCCATACAAATGACCAGGTGAAGGGAGTACCTTCCGGCAGTACATCTCTAGAGAAATGTATCGAGGACCATCACAAAGGATCCTCAACCAATACAAGACTGGCATATCTCTGTAACTAGATAATACCGAATATATCATCCTCCGCTTATTACCGACCTTTAACCGAGCGTGCTCTAGCATACAAACCAAATTAATTTATATCCCGAACGTCATAGCGGGAAGAAACATATCTAGAAGGGGATGATCATACCCTAATTGAGAATAACCCACTTAGCCTTGCTGCATCTAACCTTGTTTCCGTCATTTCCGGTTGATGAGACTTGAGGCAATGATTACCTTTTCACATAACACATCTTCTTTCACTTTAAATGCCACACTGTCATTCCTTTAATCACTATTTGACTCCCACAAGCATATAACCTATGAGCTTGTATGTCTCAGAGAAGGGTGTTAAGATAAGAGAAGTTGCCTTCTCCGCCACCAAGCAGATGTACATTTGTAAAAGTCAAATATTGTGTCTCAGAAATGCAACGTCAGACATTCGTCCATAAAAGTTCATTTTGGGACTGAACGAAACCGAAGGAACTTTCCTCAGCCATTACCAAGCGAGAAGCCCTTGTGATTTTGGGATTTTTCATAACAAAGAGACCACTGCTATAATATACTGAATCGAGAGTTTATTCCCAGTTAATCAACAAGTAGTTCCTCATTATTATTCGTCTCAATATCTCCATCTTCAAACATCTTCATTCTTCGAACACATAAGTTAGTTCGAAGATGTTTTCAGATAGGAATCATCCAAATCCGACCTCAGTTCCTTCGAAACCTATCATCGCTTTAAAAGATGTTAAGTTCATGTGTGGATATCAATCATCAATCAATTACTTCATCTTTTATAAAATATCTTTCTTAGATATATTCTCTTCAATTTGTTTCATTTTCTTTTCAAGAGTATATGGAATCATTAAGCCTCATTTATTAAATTATTTGATTTATTAAAACCTTTCTTAAATCCTGAAATAATTCCAAATCATTTTTTCTTTACTTAGATAAACTTTTCCAAGCCATTCTTTTAATCTTAATCAAAGATTTCTTATATTAAAGTATAACTTTTAACGTCGGAAAAATATTCCCAAATCATTCATTAAATCTTAATCAAAGATTTCTTTCTTAGCTTCAAATCGTATTCTTGCAAATCGAAGATTTTCATAATATAGCACTACTGTCATCTTAGATATGGTAAATTTCACCTCCAGGGCTAATGGCAAGTAATCCTATATCATGAATATCTTTGTCTTCAACGATCTTTGTTTTCAAAATGTTTTATTTCAAAATTAGTTTGAAGGGGTTTTCGGATATGAATCACCCAAATCCGATCCCGGTTTTTCTATATATGATTCACCCAAATTTGATCCTGGTTCCTTTGTGCTACTCATCAATAGAATATGTTAGTGGTTAATTAACAATCAAAGAATTTGTTTCTTTTCTTTTATCTTGAAAAAACTTAAATATGGTCTTTTAGAGCATCCGAGCTTTTCTTTTGATCTGTTCCATCTCTCGCCTAAAAAGAGAAAACATGGATCGGGTAAGGACAGGGCACTGGTTGCTCCATTCTTAACCTTGGTTAAACACCTTGTTTTATCTTTCCAGATCTTACAAGCGGGACCAATGTTCTAGTCGTTTTCGCATACTCAGTTTATTATTACATTCAATACTTTACTTTTTGTTAAGTGGTATAAACAATTCCTCTTAACCATTTATGCAAAGTCTTATTAAAACGTCCAAATCATCTTTACATTACTTAATTATTCCTTTAAAAACATTCATAATTGATTTTAGGAAATATATTTACGTTTAAACTCATATTCAATAGGTTATAGAATTTGTATAGAAGTGTTGCGGAAAGTGCTATATAAGCTTATTTGATTTAAACAACTTTTTAATATTTAAAAATTAATATTTTCCATTCCAATTCCCTTTTAAATTATTTTAATAGATTTATCAAATTTATTTCATATTTTAATCAATTAAAAATATCGTTTATAAAGAAATCACTTTTTGGATTCCAAACTACAAAACCGTGAGATTTTTAGAAATTGTTTTGGACATAATTCAAAATATATAAGATGAAATCTTGATTTTCTTTCGTTATTGGAAAACTATTATCATTGTGGACCAAATAATTTTTGTTTCGAAGAAATCCGACTTATAAATCATTCCCGACGCTAATTTGAAGTTACGGATCGAAATTTACGAAATGCCGCTACGCGACGAGCTCTATTTTGACCAATTTAGTGAATTGCTTCAGAACTTCTCCAAAACACTTCAAATTTGTTTTAAACCATATTTAAACAATTTTAACTTACTTAAAACAATATTTCTATCATTTCAAACTCATTTTCATTTCATTTCATATTATAGTATTATATATTATTATAATGTCATTGTCAATCTTTTTAGATATTTTGAAATCATTAAGAGGCTAAATAATTTCCATACACACATTTATATAGATTTAATTCTCATTTAATTAACTATTCTTACCAACCATTTCTCTTATCATTTATCAAACCAAGTAATCATCCATATCACAATCATATAATTAACTATAATATCAACCAAGTTATCATTCAATATCAACCAATATTCAAAATATTAATTTCTAATTTAACATGTGTATTATCAACTTAAGTTTTATTAAAATAAAACTAAGATTTGAGTACTCACCTTTAACCAAATCATTTAAATTCCTACCAACATTCATTTAATCCAACACTTCACTAAATCATTTTAACTTCACCAAACCATCACCTAAATAACTCCATCTCACTTATTAGTGCTTGGCCATCACTTTACTTCCACTTGATCTCAACCACAAGTCTTTCCCTCTTCCACAGGTTCGGCCACACCTTTATCCTTCCATTCCTCCATCATTTTATCACTTCTTAGATGTAAAACCACATCTTGCTGATATTCTAAGGTCTTTGAAAAAGTTTGGTGGAGTTTTGATTTTGTTTGATATGGTTTTGAAAAAGTTAGTACGGAAAAGAGAAGAGATGAAGCCATTAGAGAGTGGAAGAAAAGCTTGAAAAATAAAGAAGAAGTGAAAAAAAGTGAGAAAGTTGATGCTTATTCATGGAAAAAGTTTTAACTAAAATAATATTTTGTAAAAAGACCAAAATACCCTTTACTTACCTTTTAAACAACCTTATTTTTTTTCAACACTTAACATCACATTTCAAATAATTACTTTATGTCATTTTCACTTAAGAAGTAAGTAAAAAATATAATAATTATGTTTGGTTTGATTTGATATTTACTTTTCTCTTTGAAATGACATGTTTGTCTTTTTGCGCTTACATTTTCTTAATTATATTCTAGAATTTTCTAAGTATGTTTAGTAAAAGTAAACTTAAATAGTGAATTAATTAATAATTATTATTTGAATATATATATTTCTATATAAGAAAATAAAGGTGCGATAGTGTTGCGACAACATTTAATCGATAAAACGTTGATTTTCGACAAAATGTTTTATGGTCACTTTTTGACGTTTTAGTTAAACTATTTATTTATATAAACCAAATTTAAAAATAAATTTTTATATTTCTATTTAGAAATATAAACACTCATAATAAATTAAAATAATTTATTATACCATTGAAACTTACTTTTCTAAAATTAGCATTTTGTTACTTTTGTCGATATAGGCAAATGTTACTATTTTTGTGCATACTTCTCTTTTCAAATCTCATCTAATATTGTTTGAATCATGTAACCTTACCTATTTTATATTTAAAATCACTTTAAATGGTATATTTTAAAGTGGTCAAATTCTGGGTCGTTACATATACCGTTATAAACACCGCAAGTGCACGGTGTACAATCATAGTACGTATACAAGTACGTGTTGATCTACTGGAAAAGAATTAAATTCTAATATTAATCAATCAAACTAGCCCAAAGTTTTGAAATTGTTTTAAACTAAGAAAATTGTAGAAAATAAAATAGAGCAAAAACAAATAAAACTATGAGATTAAGAAGCAATTTATAGGCAAATCCACTTTCAATCATTCATATAAATCAACACAAAATTTATCTATAATCTCACATTTTAATTTTAAGTAGAAATAATTGATGTGTTTATTATAAGTATGATTTATTCTTGCTATCAAGTAGCATAATTTAAACCATCAAACTCTAACACACCATTCAAGCCCACTTATAATTCTCTGAAGATGGTATGAACTTGAAAATAAAATCTATTTTAAGCATAATCTATTTACTATGAATTAGTAACATAGAGCACCAAATTTTGATTCAAGTTTCCCTTTCATTTTGCTAATGATATTTAGATGGAAGTGAAACTTGTGTTCATGTTTAATTAAGCATGGTTTATTTGTTATGAACAACATAGGCTATCAAATTAAATACTAAGCAACAAGACTCCAAACACATCAAAATGTCCATTAAGCACAAAAGAGATGTCATAAATGAAATCATTATATTAATTTAATATGATTCATGAGAGCTTCATTACCCGTAAATTGAAGACGTTTAGCTTCTCATATTTGAATACATGTTAACATAAAGTGATTTCAACATAAAATAAATGAAGGGAAGTGCTAATTAAAAGAAGAGAGAGCTAACTACTTGCATAAAATAAATCTAAACTAATTGTATGAATCAAAAGAGAACTTCAGATAATAAAAGAGAACAAAAGAATGTTGCATAAAAAAGAAGAACAATGCTAAGAAGCCATTAAAGATACAATTTATTTAACATTGATTTTGTGCTACAACATGTATAAAAATGAAGACTGGTTTCATGAAACATAAGAGGTATTTATACATGTCTTGATTCCATCTTTAGGGAACTACCAAAATGCCCTTTAGATTGTGTAATATCCAATAATCATTAGGAAATTAATCAATCCCCACTAATATGCCTTTAAGCGTCCATTAACATGTGCATGTGCTTTTAATTATGGTCCATTAGTTAGTGGGCATGTGGGCTCCTCCATGTTGTATGAATTCTTTTATTTCCTTCCTTCATTTTCTTTCAACATATGTGCATGCATACATCCATGAAGCTCCATCCAATTTCACTCAATTTCCTATAAATAAAAATGTGAAAATAAATTTTCTCAAAATTAATTCACACACAAAAATACTATTTTCCCCCCAAAATGAAGATGAATGAATGATGATTTGAAAACAATTTGGATTTTGCTTTAAACATAAATACCCTAATATGCTTATTTATTTAATAAAGGAAGATTAAATATGGGAGTAAAATATATACTTTTACGTGCACATTACACCTTTATGACATGTTATAGGGGCCAAAGGTTTTAGAATTGGTTGTTTAATATCAAACTGTCTCAACACACGATTCAAGTAGTAAAGTTTGCCAACATCAAAGCATAGTAAAATCAAACTATAAAAAGAATAGTTGTGTAATGAGTATCCATTATGAATACATGAATATGGATTTTTCACAACCAACATACCGTTATAGAAATAATATATTGGCCCATTTATAAATGCAACGATTGGTGTACGAAAATAAACTTATAATGGGTTCAGTTACCATATTTGCAACAATCCAATCAGGAGCATAATATAGTAAATATTATAAAATCCACTTTAGAGATTATATTGATAATTTTAAAGTAAAAAATAACCAATTTTTTAAATAAAACCGAGATTTTGGGTGTTTAGTTATTTATGGTTATAGTACGGTTTATAAGAATGAAATATTTATCTCATGCTATGTATGTTTGTGACTTATATGATTTTGTTAACATGTATATGTTATATGAAGCAGTTAAATGATATTAGGATAAATAAGCGACATTTTTGGGGTTAAATGCCATTTGTGGGGCAGTTTGTTAATGAATGATTAATGAGTAATGATGTTTGATCGGCATGAGGTGAGTTACTAGACAAGCTTGTATCCATCCTAGTTGGACTGATTCAGTGTTGCTTCCTCAGTGTGGCTACCTAGTCCATCGCCACTAATAGTGCGATGACCGACCTATACCTTCGGTACCTAATATACATGTATGGTGCACTGCAGAGTTGCCTAGTCGATGTAGGCTGTTAGCCAAGAACATGAAGTAGAGAAAAGCCAAACACATAACATGTAAAACGTCTCACAACGCATAGACAAAATGTAATATAATAACATAGATGTAAGACAGGCGAGATAGTGATATAATCAAATGAATCATAAATAAAATATCGTAGTGCATGAAGTTCACAGACTATACAAAATTGAAAAAAAAATAAACATCCAAATCTCTAAAGTAAACTCAATAAATATCTCTCAATAATATAAATACTAACATAGCTCCACAGTACTGCATAATAGAAGCGATAGTAAGCTCCAAATATAGATATATGAAAGTGCAGCATCCATCTGCTTGTACTCCATACAACTACTTATGCTATCTAGACCTGTTATCTCTAATCTACTGGTTTAAGATTAGTCGAAATAATAACAAGCCATGTATAAATCCTCGTGTCAAAAAACAGCGTGGCATAAGCGATACGTCATCTCAAAAATACTATAAATATAGTACTTAGTAAATAAGGGCATATGGTATAAAGAACCATAACTGACATGTCCCTACATCCAAAGGGTTAGCAAATAGCACTTGATGTATGCTAATCTACTATCATAACCATATAATTGTACTACAGTCAAAGTACAATGCCTAGTGTCTAGGTATATGGTTGAAAATACCTATGTCGTGTGACACCCTAGGGTGATAACAACCATGGAGTATATAACATCTATCAGAAAATCCTTGCCATCACTCATGTGCGTTCGATATATGGTAACTCATAGGACACAATCGCAAACTAGGGACTTAATAGTAATCCCTGCTACATTGGTGCTTGAATCTATGCCACTCTAAAAGGATAGGAATAGGCCCACAATCGTAATCCCCAGGGTAATCTACTATCGCAAGATCCGGCCACCATCGTAAATCCAGGTGGGCATCCCCACATACCCATTATTTCTAAGGACGCCAAATGCCTCCAACTTGTTAGTAATCCCTTTGCACAAGTCCTCATAATGGACTCGGCCATTATTTAATCATGGCTATCTCCATAGTAGGCCATAGACACAAATCCGACTCGCAAGCTTCCATCATTCAATTTGCCCTTGTGGATCACCATCACGGCCCCTACCGTTAATTCGTCATCTTCAGAACGCCTCCAAACATCCTTTGTTAGTCATAGAGCCATCACACTAAAGTCCCGAAGTCATCATCGATGTTGAAGCACTTTGCCATAACCTCGCTAGTCACCGCACAAAGTCCACGGTCATCCCGAGTTGTCTCGTAGTCATCCATCCTTGCACCCCATCAACTCAACAAAGACCCTAAACCATGTACCGAAGTACATCCATGCCATGCATGAAGCTTATAGCCAACACCTCCATGCTTCACTTTTGTTCGGTCTAACCTACGACTGAACCAAGCAAGAATCCCTAAAAGCCCGAGCCAAGCCCAACTCCCGGACTGATCCATCTAGAACCGAATCGAGCCACCCACCTAACTACTTCCTCCTACGAACCCAGACTAAGTCCACCCCCAAATCAGTTCCTTGTTCGACTACTGAACCAGCCGTACCACCGAACCAATTCCACTGGCCAAACCTAAACCACTCCACCACCGAACCAATTCCACCGACCAGACCCATAACGAGGCAACTCCTCTCCAAACCCCGAGCATGCCTAGTGTCGGCCAGAGCCACCAACTGAACCAATTTCCTATAGCATCTCCTAGTCCAAGTTTCATGTCAGCTTTACTACTATGCTCAGTTCTTCAACCGTTATGCATTCTGTATGCAACGATACCACTCTCAACAACGAGTAATCCATCGAATCCCTGTTTCATGATTCCTAACTTTAAGTTGCTCTGATGAGCATTTTCAACTGTACACGCATACAAACAAACATCAAACGACATCCAAACATGCAAATCACATAATTACACTACACCATTCTAGCCGTTTCGCAACTCCCGAAGGCGGAAAATTTGCAACGGCTTAAAGCCATTGCTATTAAGCAACGGTTAAAGTCCGTTGCAAAATATTATACTGCGGCTCATAGCCATTCTAAATTTTGGAACGGCCCTTACCCGAACTAAATTTGCAGTACAGCCTTCCATACACCCGTTCCTAACTAGCTACGCCTGTTTCTTACATTTTCCACTTCGATCCCAAAAAAAGAGAGGAAAAAAGCGATAATATTTCTAGATGTAAATTTCGGCAGATTTGAAGAGATAGTAAAGCGTGTTTATCTTTGCCGCGGAAGAAATAGTAAAACGCATTTATCCATATTTCGGTAGATCCAAATTTCGGCAGATCCAAATTTCATCTCAGATCTTGTGACTAAAATGCGTGGAAGTGGAGTTGAGTGTGAAAAAATGGTATTTCTAATTGAACGTTTTATTTTATTTTATTTTGTTAACAAGTTTCTTTTTAAACAGCAAAGGGATCTTGAATGTCTTCTTCACGGTTAGCGAGGCCCGTGTTTGTAGCGTAGTTCTGAATATAGGGTGTTTTTATCCACTACAACCAAGAAGAGCTCGATTGCGTAGACGGTGAAGGAGTTATAATTACTGAAGGACTTGATGGAGGAGTCAAGAATTCTTCATTTGATTGGAGTTCTTCAAATTTTGTGAAAGTTACAAGAACTCGTATTGTAGGTATGACTGGTTCATCCCAAAAATAATAATTAACTAGTAAGTTCATAATTATCACCTTTGCTAAAGTCAAACACGATTGAGATATTTAAACCTTTGAGCAGTAAACTGATTCATCATTAAGGAAACTCACCACTGCTATGGAGGAACACTCACATCCTTTTCTAAATATATTTATAGTCGAGGCCCTAAATTTTTGTGAAGCTTCAACATTTCTCAATTTATTCCCTAATAATTTTCAACCTATTCTAATTTTAAGAATCATGTTATTCTTGCTTCAAGTATTTTTGGAGATCGTGGTATGAATTTTTCAAATTAAAATGTTTGGACATGCATTGTTATCATTAAATTTACTGACTTTAGATTTGATAGTAATCACGGTGGTAATGCAACTATTCATTTGGATAATGATACGATTGTTTAAATAATAAATTTAAAAGTATTTGAAATAAGTTGAGGCCAAAACGGGTATACAAATATATTTGGATGTATTAAATGCTTATTGCTCAAGTGAATTTCATAGACTTGTAGTCAGTCCAGCGAAGTCCATCGTCAGCCAATCTGATGTCCGAATTTTCATTCTTGTATGCAATAAAATAATTATATTAGTACTATAACTGCTATTTATTCATCTAAAATACACACACTCTGAATTTTTCTAGAGATTTTGGATGGCCATGGAGATACTTAACAGCCATCATTGAAGTAGTAGGAATCATTTCATAACTCGAGTATATTGATACAATTACCAAGTCGATAATTTTCTCATTATTTAATTCATCTTTCCTTCTTTATCGTTTTTTAGCAAGCAATCAAGCATGTCATCATTGCTTAAACTTGCACTAGATACTCTCTTAATAATGAGCTTTGTTTGCAGGCTTATAATTTTCTTTCTTGCCTAAAATAACATATGTATATATAAAATTCTTTTAATTAGTAACTACGCGTTTTCTGTATCACTAACCATCACATATACATTATCAATTATCTGAAAGACACGTCTATAGTTTGTGCTAGAAAGATTAATTGGCAAATCAAGTGTGCCATGAACAAGATGATATATCTCTTCTTTAAGAGCTTCAGCAAATTGGCCATCAACATGTCTCATATGATGTGTGCACTATCACAATATTTTGCTGTAACAAAAGCCATCAACATGTTTGATAGCTGGTAGTACAATTTACGTGTATTTATACAAAATGTGAGATCATCATATGGATGAACAACATAAGCGATAAAAATGAAAAGGAAATGAGTTGAAAATAATTAATATACAAAACAGAATACAAAAATAATGCGGGAATTCATTGCTGTTTGAAGTATGTTAGGTCGAAGGACCATCAGACGAAAGTTCTAGAACTGAATGAGTGTTGTAGGATCGGTGAAAAGTTGAGACTAGTGATAGCAAGTGGACAAGGCAAGCTAACTAAATTGCATGGAGAGTGATGCTTTATGTGAGATGAGAAGCTTATGGACAGGGCTGTGTATCTGAAATGAGCAGAGTGTAATATGAGATGCATTAACTAAGCTATAAACTGGGAAGCGCGTGAAGCCTGTGAACGTGACAGTGATAGAAATATAAACTAGTAGCATGAGTAATAAAAGATGAGAAAATGCATTAAAGTTGCCGGGCAGGAAGGATGGTGAGTGTGGTAATTAACAAATGAGCCAGTGCATGAGCAGAGAGGAAGGGAACTGCTCCTATTGCTGAAAGAGTGCCGTTGAGCTTGGATCTAACTATAACTCGAGCGTGCATTTCATAGAAAATGAGCATAACTAAAATGAATACGGAGCGAAGTGCCAATTGAAACGAAGGAGCTGAAGCGAGCTGAGATTAAACAGGCTTGAAGCTCAACTTAATCTGTATTGAGACAATTGCTGAATGAAAGATGAAACATGTGTGTTGAAATACAGAGGTGAAACAAAGAGTTTCCACAAAGACAATTGTTGAACCAAATTGCATGGGCTGCTGTTCAATTGAATCCCAAAATTGCACTTTTTGAGCAAATAATAGTAAGGTTTGAAAAACAGAACTCCTTGAACCAAAATCTCAAATAGAGTTGAATATTGTGAATTGAAAGCTTTTCTTTATTTGACCCGGTCCACGGATGTTCGATTGGCGAGGAGACGCAAGCGCGAGTGGGTTGAAACTCGATTGTTGATTTCCGGCGATTGTTGACTATGGAGGTAGGTTGCTGTAGTCTGGTGATGGAGGGAAGTGATAGGAGGATGTAGAGTTGGTGGTTTGGGTAGTGGGATGGCTGATGGTATGAAGGCTTTAAGGAGCAGCAGTGGATAAGACTAGCGTGTGGTTGAATTGGTATGTAGTGATGGCCAGGAGTTTGTTTTGACAGTGGAGATGTTGATGGTAGTTTAATGGAGATGACTGTAGTTGTTGGTGTTTGGTTTGTTGCAGTGTGTATGGGAGGTGTTGACAGAGGTGAAGTTGTATATAGCAGTAGAAGTTTGAGAGGTGTAAGTTGATGGCGTTGTGTAGGAGCTTGATGGTGGAGGCAGTTTTGAGGATGATGGAATGATGTTGGAATGAAGACAGGGAGTTTTATTGTATGGCAGTGTGGTTTTGTTGAAGCAGGGGTGAGAAGTGCAGGCAGTGGTTGAGCAATAGCATCTCAGACAGTTATCTACCCAGTTGGACGATGCATGACAATTAAAAGAATTACTAAATCATTCAAACATACTTACACTGGGGAAAAACAGTTCTTCTAGTTTATGTTTCAAAAAACTATATGAGTTTAAAATTTTATGTATCTGTGTATAGGTTATAATCCTGCACATTTATGATACTGGTATTTTTAACACGATTATTTACATATGAATACTCAGACGCAGATGTAGTTGTCCATATTTATTATATTTGTTGACATTTTCTGTGCTTATTTTGTAACCATTATGGCTTACCGAAGTTCTCAACTTTAGGAAATGTTTATACCCAGTCATAGTATTCTCCGTCTGAGATAAGGATACTTTCCTGCTTGATGGTAAAGCAAGTACGAATATTTGATTTGCTGCCCCACTTGAATGCTCTAACAGAGAACAAGGATAACAGATGGTTTTAGTCCACAAAGTCAATTAAATAATTATTTGACTATTACAAACTTAATAAGAAGTAGTTGTCTAGGTGAACTCCTAATGACGTTATCATACATGTAATCTTATTTTCTATTGCATCCGAAAGTCTAGATAGTAGATACATATGCTTTATTCTTCTTTTGAATTTTATTACATTACAGATCCATGAGGTTGAGTGCACATGAGGTTGAGCGAACTGCAAAGTACAGTCATATAACAACCATTTAATTCCATTATAAATATTGAACAACAGTTTTGGTTATCTTATATCAAGGCTCCACAACTTCAAACACTTGTGTGAACTATACAAATTATAATGGCTTCCAAGACTGGTTTTATTGTATTCATTTCCTTAATGTTAATGAGTACCATTAGCGTCTGCTATGTAGCACGCCATCTTTTGGACACGCCACCTCCTTCTCCTTCTATGTCGACAATTCCAACTATGTCCCAACCATTGCCGACAATTCCAAGTCTACCAAAGCTTGCAATGCCTCCATTACCTTCAATTCCTATCATTCCTACAATTCCCACCATTACTAGTATATTTCCTAAGTTTCCAACGTTACCTCCATTGTCCTCTTTCCTATCTATTCCTACAATTCCATTATCCTCTTTCCTAAATTATATATTGTTGCACTTTTTGAGCAAATAACAGTAAGGTTTGTGCATGTAATTATTCTTTAAGTTGCTCGTACTTTCAAGTTTATAAAATGTTGTATATATTTTGGTTGGCAGATCAATATGTCTTCAATTATAGATAAAGAGTGGATGAAAGAAGCCGATCAAAGAACCCCATGATATATGGAAGGAGTGCAAAAGTTTATTGATTTTGTTGTAGAATATGGTGACAATAAGGAAATCTATTCTTGTCCTTGCACACGATGCAAAAATATGAAAATGAAAATTAAATAAGATGAAATTCATTTTCATCTGCTTAGATGGGGAATTGTCCAATCATATACTGTTTAGCATTTTCATAGGGAAGAGTCAACAATGAACAAAAAACAACCTGTTAGTCAATCCATAAGTACCGATGACTCTGAACTTCCTAGGATGGAAGATCTGGTCAATGATGCTGATAGATTTCATCAATTTCAACCTACAAGTTTGTTGCCAGATAATATTGGGGATTCGCATACGGTTGATGTTGATTAGCAGGCCAATCAAAGCAAGAAGTATAAATCACTTTTTGGTAATGCAAAAGAGCCATTGTATCCTTCATGTCCAAAAAGGATAACAAAATTGTATTTCGTCGTCAAGCTGAATAACTTGAAAACCTAGTATGGCTTTTCCGACAATGGTGTGACTGCACTCCTAGAATTCATAAAGGAATTACTTCCTGAAAGTATCACACTGCCAACAAAGTATAAAGACATGAAGAAGATGATTAAGAAAGTTGGTATGGATTACAAAACTTATGATGCGTGCATTAATGACTGCATTTTGTATTGGAAGGATGATGCAAATAGAGTTTTTTATCCAGTTTGCAAACAATCAAGATATAAAACAACATTCAACGAAGAGAAAATAGCTGCCAAAGTACCTCAAAAGATATCGAGACATTTCCGTCTAATTCCTAGGCTAAGGAGGTTGTATCTATACCATGGATAGCAGATGTTATGACTTGGCATGGTCGTGCCAAGTCTAATTCAGACGTAATGCGTCACCCATGTGATACTTCTCAATGGCGAGTTGCAGATTCTTTTGACAAAACATTTGCTGTTGAATCACGAAATGTCACGCTTGGATTAGCAACGGACGGTTTCAATCCACATGCATCCCTAAGTAACCGTTATAGTTGTTGGCCAGTAGTTATAGTACCGTATAATCTTCCTCCATCCATGTGCATGAAAAGAGAGTTTTCAATGTTGACATTGTTGATTTCTGCACCAAAACAACCAGGAAAGGATATTGATGTTTATTTTCAACCGTTGATAGACGAGTTACAACTGTTATGGGAAGGAGTCGCTGCATTTGACTCATTTAATAATTCCGAGTTTACATTGCGAGCACGGTTGTTGTGGGCAATTCATGATCATCCTGCACTTGGGACTTTATCGGGATGCAAAACTCATGGCTATTTTGCATGTCCTACATGTGGGGAAGACACTTATTCTTACTATCTTCATGCAAGTAAGAAGATGTGTTACATGGGACATCGAAGATTTCTTCCTTTCAAACATAAGTTTCGAGACGAAAAAACAAACTTTGATAACAAACAAGAATACGTCGTCCTCCACGGCCATTGATTGGTTATCAAGTTGAAGAGAAGGTAGCTAATATCAAGATGAAAGTTGGTAAAGAAAAATTAGAAATCGATCGAAAACGAAAAAAGAAAACCGATGAAGACGAAGTTGAGAATGTTCCTGCATGGTATAGAAGGTCCATCCTCTTTGATTTGCCATATTGGAAAGCAAATTTGGTCCGACATAATATTGATGTTTGCATACAGAGAAGAATGTCACTGAGCATCTCATTAGCACAATTATGGGTCATAAAGACAAGTCAAAAGACGACATTATGAACGTAAGGATTTGAAAAACATGGGTATAAAAAAAAATTTGTGGGTCAGTGAAGATCCTGAAAGAAATAAAGTAATCATACCAAATGCAACTTTCACCTTGAGCAAAGACGAAAGGCTACGATTTTGCACCATTTTGAAAAGCCTAAAAGTGCCTAGCAAATTCTCTTCCAACTTCAATAACAATGTGAACATCAATTCTCCTGAACTAACAAATATGAAGTCTCATGATTACCATGTCATAATGCAGCAATTACTTCCGGTATTGCTTCAGCATGCTTATCCACAGCATAAGGATCTACGTAATGCTATACATCGTATAAGTCTATTTTTTATCATTTTATGCTCAAAGGTGATTAACAGAGAACATCTTTTAGAAGCAAAGACTAGTTTGGTAAAAGCAATTTGTATGTTTGAAAAATATTTTCCACCTGCATTTTTTGACATCAGCATCCATCTTATGGTTCATTTAGCCGATGAAGCATTGATATGCGGTCCTGTTAGATATAGGTGGATGTATCCTTTTGAACGATAATTTACTAATCTCAGTTATGTTCATCATCATTCGGTTTAAATAGTACTAGTTATTTGTAATCGATTTATATTCATAGGTTGATGAAAACATATATAGGATACGTCCGCAACAAATGATATATTGAAGGATGTACTGCAGAAGGATATATCGTACAGGAAGCTAGTCTTTACTGCATGGACTATATGCCAAAAGGAGGCGATGACACTCATAAACATACTTGTGAGGCTTTCTTAGACGAGGATGATGAGTTTGCTAGTGAGATGCCTCTAGATAATGGTAAAGACATAACCTTAACCTCGGTGCAGTTTGAACAAGTTCGTAGATGGGTCCTCAATAAGTATGATGGATTGGATGAATGGGAGAAGTAAGTTCACAAATAATTCCTGAATCTCCACCATTGTAAGTATAAATGTTTTGAAATGTGTTTTTTGCAGGAGGTATAACATCTATGTGAAAAGTACTAAATCTCAATCTCGAAATGGGGTTTCATCCGTGGAAGATTGTCAAAGTTTTACTTTATGGTTACGTGGCAAGGTATATATTAAAGCTTATTTAATATTTCATGCGTACTTAAAGGTATCATACACCTTATTAATCAAACTTTTCACATATTTTATTTTTTTAGTTGGTAAAAACAAACGATGTTGATTCAACTCTTTGGCGCCTTGTGAATGGGCCGAAGTTCAAGGCGCGCAGTTATATGAAGTAGCAAGTAAATGGGTTTACATTTTCCCTGAAAAAAATACGAAGAGCAGATGGTAACACAAGACGGCGGTGTATGTATGAGAGTAATCACAAAATTTAGAGCCAGTGGGAAAGATAAAAATTATGCACAAGCTGAAACACTGTATTATGGAGTTATTCAGGAGATAATTGAGTTGGATTATATAGACTTCAAACAAACGGGTTTTATTGTGATTGGGAAAAGGTTGAAGATAAGGTCAATGGTTGCAAGATTGAACCTATTTCAAACTTGATTACAGTTAATTTAGGGAAATTGAAGACCAAAGATAGGATGAACGATGAGCCATTTATTCTTGCGTCGGAAGCTAGTCAAGTGTTCTACTCAAAACATTTAAAAAATAGCGGATGGTTTGTGGTTGTACACACACCTAAGCGGTTGACTACAATCGTGGATGATCTTGAGTTTCCTACCGTCTATCAATCAGCCTTTGAAGATAATAAAAAATTAGAAGATCTTACCAAATGCATATGTTAATATAAGATGTATTTTTTAATTTAATTGAGTTGAATTTCAAATGTGGATGAATTTAGAATTTTTTGATTATGAATTTAGAATTTTTCATGTATCACTATTTAATTATTATTCTAAATTCATGAAATCTGATTGATCAATTTTCAATACGTCTTTTACCATATGGAATTTGGAGTGGCATACCCAGTTTTTCTTCATTTTCAAGTAATAATGATTATGTGTCATATTTATTACATGCCTAAACTACGTTTGTTGTTGATCAATAGTTGCTTTTGTTGCTTCAGTTACACTTATATTCTTTATTCGTAACCGTATATATTTCTAATCGATAACAATCAAATATCCTTGCTTGCTTTTATTAGACAACCTGTAAAAAAATTGTGCTTTTTCTGCAGGTTGCACTCATACAACTATTTTGCAAGTACAATTATGCTGTACAATTATGTGCTGTGTATAAGTATGTTGTGAACTCATATATGTTTATTTCTAAATACTTGCAGCAACAATGTCAGAAGTCGCAAAAACGTCGATCCATTCAGTCGCGAATTCGTCATCTTCACAACCCGAGAAAGTTGATACAAATGCATATGGTGTTCCAGTTTATGATAATGCTGGGAAAATAGGCAGTAGAATTGGTAAATTGGTACGATGCATGTGCCGATATCATATGAAAGTTGGGATAAAGTACCAAACAAATGTAAAGATGACGTTTGGGCTGAATTGTGGGTAAGTCATTCTCTTTTTTTCCACTGTTAACCAGTTGAAAAGCACAAATGGCACAACTCATTTTTTTATTCTATATGAAGATAGGTGGGAAGTTGATTGGTTAATAGATTGATTGACAGTATACAGAGCGGCAACATGGTTACTCGGTTCTGTTAATTAACCAAATGGTTATATTTTCTTAAATTTTTCACGTTAACCTATTGCTTTGACGTCCATGAAGTTTTATCTCTTATAACTAAATTACAAACTTGTATTGCCTAATAAAATTACATAACTTACAAGTGACATGCACTAATGATCTGTGTATTTTCTTGTATTTTCTTTTTAACGTATTTTTTATCTTCAATATATACAGATATTTTATGAGCTAGAGTCGGATACAAAAGAGTTATATTTTAAAGAAATGTGTGAATCATTTAGAAGATACAAAAGTGAATTAAGGACAGGGTACTACGACAAATTTGATAACGATGAAGCTAGAAGGAAAAACTGTCCGCCAAAAGTTAGCGTAGAAGATTGGAACAGATTCTTGAAAAATGAAGCAAAACCTAGCGCATGCGAAAGAAGAGAGCTAGGCAAAAAAAATAGACCACAATACAATTATAATCATCACAGTGGTCGTACAAGTCACGCCGTAGTAGAACATAAAATGGTACAGTTTTAATTTTTTGTTATTTCGTTGCATTTTACCCTTTCGTTAAATGAGATTGTATCGGTAGGAAATAAACTCTTCGAATAAGAATCGGTTGGTTTGATAATCGATGTTTCGGTTGCAGGCAATTGAAAATCCAGGAAAAAAAATCATGCGCCGTGAAGTGTGGGAGAAAACTTATACAAAAAAGGATGGCACCATATCGGATTCAAATTCTTCGTACTTTGTAAGTTAAACAATATATTGTTTTAGATGATAAATTAAAAATCATTTACTATTATGACATATATGTTTACATGGTTTATCGGCCTATAACTTATATGCATGAAATTAAATATCTCAAGTATTATCATATTTTAGGGTAAAATTGCAAAAGCAAGGGAAATAATCAATGACGACGAGGAACAAGATATGCCATTGTATGAAGACACCTTGTCACAAACGTTCGACAAAAATAAAAGGGGCCAGAGTCGAAGTGTTGGAACTATAATACCAAAGACACAAGTTAAAGCATCTACTATTCCACGTAAACAACTCAGAAGGAGTAAACAAGACTCAAATAGATTGGAAACAAGGATGAAGAAGGTGGAGGGTTCTTTGGAGAATGTGAAGGGGACATTGAACACATTGGTCGATATATTAAAAGGATATGTGAAACAGATGCCAGACATTGCTTCCAACGAAGGAGGAAGTGGTGGGACACATCATGAAAGTTTTGAAAGAACGTCGAACAATGACGATGCTGCTAACCCGCTTATTTCGCATGTTCAGGAAAATCAAAAATGTGAAGTGTTGAACTTTGATCTAGAAGTCATTGCAACAGGTTTTGTATGCAGAGATTCGACGGCATCCATAATACATGGAAAACCTATACCTCCTACACATCGGAAGTTGATTATGGACAATATAATATTACCAGATGAGCCCACGGGCAAACAAAATCATCCTTTTGCTATGACCTTTGATGATGTTGGAATCGGTGGTTATGTGTGTCATCCAAAGAGTTCAATTCGATATCTTTAGACGCAGGAGCAGGTATACATTATTATTATCCAATAAATTCAATCTGAATGGAAACCTATATATGTTCTCTGATCTGTTCTTAATATCAGAATCCTCTAATCTTAATATCAAAACTGAAAATTCTACAAAATTGGATAATTTTCTGATCTGTTCTTTGTTTCAGGTTTTTAACATTTGTTTCAGGTTGAAGATGCTTTCTCTGTGTACCTTTCTGATTTAGAAAAGCTTGATCTGTGAGGTAACATTTTTTTGTTCACATTACTACTGAAAATAGGTCCACACCTAGTCACTGTACTTCAATTTATGCTATTTTTTTCTTACAATAATAATCAATTCCCAAATCAGTGGTAATTTATATTTCTTCTGAGGTTTATAACAAAACCTGTCAGTACTACAAAATTACACTCATCAACTTGTTATGCAGTCATAATACAACAACATGTTATAGCATTAGTAGATGAAAACTTAATTATCTATATAGGTTGGAAAAAGTTCAACAAATAAACCGAAGCTAGGATGAAAATTTTAATGGATTGTGCATGATTGTACATGTATACTTGTTATTTAAGTATTATGAAAAATTTAATGGATTGGAGCCTTCTATTTTACGATTCCTTTGTCTTCATTCTTATATTTCTGCCACACTATCAATAAGATAAAGACGCATATTATGCTTTGATGCTTTCTTTCTATTGATAACATATCCTGAATTGTAGGGCTAAAATAATGTAGAGATAAGGACACGGACAACTTAGTATAGTTATTTGAAAATGAGTGAGTTGGGGGTATCCAAATTTATGTCATTTTCAGTCACTAGATACTATATTTTGTTTTCAAGCATATTATTATCCATTTCAATGTTGTGTTATTGGCCATTTAACTAAATGTGGGTAGGAATTATTAGTGCACAACAACTATCACTACTCTATAAAATTATTGCTTTAGATTATTTGTCCATTGTCGTTTCCTTTTCTGAAAAATAGTTGTTGCATATGCATGATTGATTAAGTTTCATTTCTCTTAGTCTGTCAAATTTTAGCAGTTAGGTATTTTGGTATAAAAGTGCAGATATTATATAGGCTAATTCTAGCAGAAACCCACTATTTTCTTACAGTGGCGTTATATTGAATGAAATTATGATAACAGTAGTTTTGTTCGATGGCTTGAAGTTTGGGGCGAGTCGATGTTTGGGTGAAGCGAGAACTGGGTATGTGGCCGTACTCTGAGGTGGAAGTTGCGATGTTGTGGTTTCAGGTGATCGAAGTCGCGGCGGCTAACTGCATTGAGTTCGATTTAGGTGATGGAGGGAATTTGAAGCAATGCAGTGCGAATGCAATAGGAATTGGGTGGTTTCGAATTCGATTGGCGGAGGTGAGGTGGTTGCGCAGGCTACATGCAGCAAGAAGGTGATTGTAGGGATAATGCAGTGATGGTGTTTTGGATGAATGGTGGGTATTGATGATGATGGTGTGGTGAAATTTGTATGGTGTGAAGCAAGTCAATGAGCAATAACAGTGGAAGAGGATGGTTGAATTATTGGTGGTGTTATTGAGGCAATGCAGCAATGTGCAGTAACGTGATGAAGGTTGCGATTGGCAGTTACTGTATGGTGATGTTCAAACAGTGTGTATGGATGTGGTAGTGGTGTTGAAGTGCACATTTGTACAGCAGAGGGCGGGGATGCAAGGCAGTGAAAATGCATTGTTTGGTTTACTATAAGGTATGGTGGGGAGTGAGCAGTTCGAATGTTTTGAATGGAAGGATGATTTGAAGTGGAGGTGTGTGATGAGTGATTTTGTGGTGGAAGCAATGCACGGTATGCACAGATGAGAATGTGAACTGATGTTGCACATTGTAGCCAAATGGTGTTGGAGGATATATGGGTGCAGTGGATGTTAGGTGGTTGCTTGAGTGGTTTGCTGTTGAACTAAAGATGGGAATTGACCTTGTGATTGAATGTTGGCCAGTTAACATTTTTCTTGGTGGAAAATGTTCATAGATTTAGTTGCTTGCTGTAGGGGGAGTGGATGATATCGGTCAGTGGTATGAAGTAAAGGAAGTATGGCTGAAGTTTTGTGGTTGTGCAGTTGCATGCTATGGTTTGATGCTGGTAGCAGATGAAGGTTTAGGAAGTTTGGAGGAATTATGGTAGTGGTGATAGATGATGTAGATGTTAGCGTTGAGGATGACCAACATAATAATATATTTTTTAAGCATTGCACTCTTCCTTATCGAGTGCTTTCATCATCTTTGTTGCTGTATTGACTGGCTGAAGATGGAGAATATCCTGGGGCCGTTGGTGAGTATCCAGCACTTGGGCTGATCATTATTTAATTAAAAATAACCGTTAAATTTGCATTCTATAAGAAAAAATCGGGGACGTGCATTACAAAAGTAAATGAAATAGTGAATTTACCTGTATTGTGGGGAAGTTGGGCTGTAGTCGGGGCTCACATTGGAATCATTGTATGGGCTGGAGCAGAATGAGAAATTGTAAGACTGAGGTGCACTTATCGCATGACGCGATATGATATATGGGTGCAAACATTTGACTAAGTTACTAAAGCTTTAATATTAGAGAAGTATCATGCAAATACTAAGCCGTGATTATGACAAATTTTAACTAAGAAATAGCCGATGCATGGATTTTGTGGCACCTCCTTTTATCATCAAACAAATTGTGTAATTTTTATGTTTGGAGACTGAACAACTGAACCAAAACAATTTAAAAGTTAGAGGGTTGATGTATCTTCACTGTTAACAAAATGCACCAACTTCGTGTAATTCATACCTTTTGCACTAGTGACCTCTTTATAAACAAACATCAATTTCTTGTTTTGTGTGCAGGCATGAAACTTATGCTGGCGGGAGCATTAGACGATTGGAGGAAGACGTTATGTACCGTATGTATTGTACTATGCATGTAGTATTATGTAATGATGCCGTTGTTGTACTATGTATGTTACGTACACTTGTTGAACTATATAGTGGTATGTGTTGATGTTGAGCATTATAATTCAAACATTTGTTATGTTTGGATTTTGTGTTTAATCTATGAAAAATATTTGGTTTAATAATCTTTCTTTTGTGATACTGTTAAATTTGCAAATTTTTGTATTAATTATGATAATGAAATGACTGTCGCTGGTGCAGAGAATTTTTTTGAATATTTTGTTAAAAAAATTAAATATTAATTAGCAACGGATTAAAGCCGTTGCTAATATTTAAAACATCAGTTATACATCTACATTTAGCAACGGCTTTAATCCATTGCAAACTAAAATCCGAAACGGCTACAAGCCGTTGCTAAAGTATATTTTGCAACGGTCCTTAGCCGTTGCAAAAATATATTTCGCAATGCATTCGAGCCGTTGCAAAATTTTTACCACTGCCCATTTCGCAACGGCTCAAAGCCGATGCGAAATAATTTTGCAACGGCTTTGAGCCGTTGCGAAATGGGGATTCTGGTGTAGTGTTAGATATGCAAATCATTAGATACTACATCTCTAATATAGCCTAACACATAGCAAGGTAACCATACATCAAATTAACATGATTAGAACTCTTTAAAATAATTTAAATTCGTTTTTAGTTAGGTTTCACTTGAAAACAGTTCCAAAACCTAATTTTGACTTTAAAAATAAGTTTAAAACTTGCCAAAACTCATAGGTACATATATAATAAAGAAAGAGCTGATAAATCATTCACCAAAACCTCCAAAATCCATGTTTTACATGCAGATTGAGGCAAATCCAAAATCAGTAGCCAACCCCCAAGTTTTTCTTCCCCAAAAATATAGATTTTAAGATTTCTAACGTGTCCCCTTGCTAAACAACCCTTAATATATGATTTGGACTTGATTTGGAGGAGAAAAGAAACGTTTTGAGTGAAGAATGAGTTAACGTGAGCTTAGATCTACTTGGGAGGAGGCAAAATTAATTTGGAAATGATGGTTCAGCCAAATATAGTCTCTAAACCTGAAACGGGTTAGTGGTCTTGCCCTTGAATTTTCTAATTACTCCTAAGCAACTCCAAAACCTATCAATCTTCAAACAACCATATCTCCTAGCCATACAGTCCAAATTGTTATTGTGACCATTTTACAAAAAGGGAAACCATCGTATCTTTCCAATGAAAGTGGTCTCTGATGCTAATCCGGCTTCTATCAGAAGATATAGTTGTTACTAGTTCTCAGGGGTAAAATTGTTTAGAAAAAATCTGAATATAGGTAATGTCATTAATAGGCATTTCTCAAAGCTATAGCATTATACGACCTCATATAAATTTAAAATGATATTTTATGCATCCCACCAACATGAAGGAGCATTGCATGGTCGGCCATATAATGCCTTAAATGGTATCATACCATTGCTGGACCAATAATTGTTGTATGTGAACTCAATTAAGTTTAAATGATCATCCAAGAGCCATCTAAATCGAGAATGCAAACTCGTAATAGATCCTCCAAAATATGATTCACCTTCTAGATCTGCCAATCAGTTTATGGGTGATAAGCTGTACTAAGATGCAGCTCCATCCCCAACGCCTCCTACAAGCTCTTCGAAAACCTGCTAGTGAACAAAGGGTCTCGGTCACTCACAATGCTCTTCGACACACCGTTGATTCACACAAACCACACATACAAATCGACCAATTTGGATGTCATCCTAGTCGAATTCACAGATATAAATCGAGCATTCTTCGATAATATATCGACTATGACCTAAATGCTATCATACCCTACTCTCATCCTCGACAATCCATCAATGAAGTCCATTGAAATTTGTTCCCATTTCTAGTCAAGAATCTTAAGCGGTTGCAGTAAACTACTCGACTTCTTCTATTCTTCTTTTACCAAATGACTGTTCATGCACTCGAGATGGATGCCCCGATGTCCTTCTTTATCCCTTCCGAATAAAATGTCTGTCTCGTATCGAGGGACATTTAGTCAATCTCGAATGATGGCACTTTCATAGCACCTCATCCCTTGACCCATCGACATTGGGAACAAACAACTTCTCATCCTTATGAATCCAATCATCACGGTCATTCCCATATAGCTTCATCTCCTTAGACTCTACCCATTCCTTTATCTTCGCTATGGTCTCTGCTAGTTTAGAATCTCACCTCTGACTATTACCAATCCGCTTAATCAAATAGGTCTTGCCTTCAGGCTAGCTAATACTTTAGACACTAGCTCGCATCGGGGTCTAAAATCATAGCCTGCAATAAAATCCAACTATTTGCACTCCAAGAATGTCACTTCCAAGCTAGCATGTCTCTTACTCAATGCATCAACCATAACATTTCTCTTACCAGGGGTATAACAAATGACAAAGTCATAGGAGGCTAAGAACTCTAACTATGCTACTAACGGAAGTTAAGGTGCTTCTGGGAGAAAAGATACTTCAACGACTTATGACCTTATACAACTCGAACCTCTCCCTAAGAAAATAATGCCTTCATTTCTTCAAAGCAAATACTGTCACAGCCAACCCTAAATCATTAGTCGGATACTTCCTCTCATGCGGTTTTAATTGTCGACAAGCATATGTGACAATTTTCCCCCGTAATAATATCCCACTAAGTCTAGTACCGCAGGCATCTGTGTATACTGTCAACTTCTTATTCTCGCTCAGAATTGAGAAAACTGGTATGTTTGTCAACCACTCCTTCAGACTCACGAATCCGTGCTCACCCCTTATGTCTGAAATTGTAGTTTAATTTTTCTTCGTCAAATTGGTTAACAGTGCCACTACCTTAGAGAAGTCCTTAATAAAACGTCTATATTATACAACTAATCCAAGAAAACTTCTTATGTCTGTAGCGGTCTTAGATCAATCTCAGTCCTGTACTGCTGCTACCTTCGAAGGATCTATAGCAATACCCTACTCAGACACAACGTGACCCAAAAATCGTTCCCTCCTACAAAAACAACCTTTCAAAGAATTCGCCTTCGATCAGTCCTTCCTTAACATCTCGAGCACGATCCTCAATTGCTTCTTATGTACTTCCTCCATCCTTGAATAAACAAGGATACAATCTACGAACACAAGTACAAACTAATTTAGCCGATCCTTGAAAACATGGTCATAAGATCAACAAAGTATGCCGGTGCGTTCGTTAGCCCAAACGGTATAACCAACCTTTCATAAAATCCAGACGGCGCATGAAATGCTGTAACTCTCCTTCGCCACTCTCAGTTAATGAAATCTCGTCGCAAGGTCCAATTGAGAAAACATCTTAACACCATAAATCTAATTGAATAAGTCATCAATATGTAGGAGTGGATACTTGTTCTTCTTCATCATCTTATTCATCTCACGGTAATCTACACACAACCTCAAAGAGCCATCCACATTAGTGGCGAATAGTATAGGTGCACCCTACTCAAATATACTCCTACAAATAAACCCTTGCCTCAATAGATCATTCACTTGCGCCTCCAACTCCTTATGCTCCCTTGGTGCCATATACCTCAAAGGCATAAGGATTGGTCATGCATCCTTTACCAAAACTATACGGAGCTCTATCTTACTACTTGTTGTGGTAATCCAGTCACCTCCTCGAATTTTTCCGTATACTCTCTCGCTGTTGGCACAAATGATAATTGCTCATGTGGGACCTCGAGCAAGTACAAAAAGCTAACCATCATCTCATTGTCAAGTAGGCATATCTCCAACCTACACCCAACACCATCCTTACTTTCTCCAATGATCTCTCATAATCCACCACTACTCCGCACCTCTGCAGCCAGTCCATCCCAAGAATAGTACTAAACCTCATAAAACCCAAAACAAAGCAATCATAAGAAAATAAACATCCATGACTCGATGTTGAATAAAACACGTACAGGTGTATCAGAAATAGAAAGCATACCTTTTATAATAATGCCCTTCCCCTTCTTCTTCACCGATGAAGCAATCGATGAAGCTGGAATATAGTTCAAAATTGTAAGCAGGCACAACCTTCTTATTTCTCGATGGTTTTGGACACTCCTTCTTAATATGCCCCAGCTTGTTTCAGTTGTAGCATTCTTCTCGTTCACCTTCCAATCTATAAAAAGATGGTCCTTCTCTCCACAATTTATAGCAAGTAGCACCCAATTGCCATTCTTCTGACTACTCTTCCAAAACTGCTTCTTCGTCTTGGTGTTGCCTCACTTCCTCTTGCCTTCCTCGCCAACTTGCGACTTTAGCTCAACCTTAAGAGCAACAACCGAGTTAGGCTTAGGAATAAACTTTCATGTCAAAGAACTTTCTCCACTAGCCTTTCGAAGTTCTCATCGATATGTCCTACCAGCTTCTCCCTAAGATAATCATCCTAGCCCATAATGCACTTTTCATTCTCCTTGAGCGGAGTATCTATAAAAGATAGGTCGTACTTCCATAATGCGTTTAACTCAACCATGTACTCCAACATAGACATATCCCCTTATCTTATGTCAGCAAACCTTCAGAAGAGCATCGATTTCTGAGAAGTTGATATATACTTCTCTTCAAACCTTGCCTTAAACTTCTCTTAAGTAATCTGGTCCTCGAAAGTAGTAATTTTGACGGTGTTCTACTATCCCATCCAGAAGCTGTCTAGAGGATAGCTTCCCTTTGTTGCAACCTCTAAATCCATAGTCTCAAAGGTACATACACAAGAGTCTAACCAATCCTTCACTTTGTTGGCCGATTCTGTTCCAAGAAATGGTTTGCCTCCTTGAGTAGAATATTCCTTGTTCAGTTTGGCAAAGTCAACCGTCAGTGCTTGCACAGCAGCACCGTCACCAATAGCCACAACAGCAACAACTTGGGCATTCTGAACCATGTTTCCCACCATCTCAATGAACGTGTTCTACAAGTCGGGGTTAGCAACCCTCATTCCCGTCCCTTCCTCAACTCCAAAAACGGAGTTCCAGCAGCACTCCTTGTTAGCTGGCTCATTCTTACAAGCTGTAATAAGCATAACTAGTCTCTCTCATATATCACTCGATCCATTATAAGATGATATTCCTTTCGTTATCCATAATGGATCCAAGTATCAACTTAGGTCATCAACGCTACCTAAGCTTTAATAACAAATGTGATGACCACCCTGCAACTTTGATACCAAATATACTTATATGGGTACTATAGAGGTACTCGATCGATGTAGGATGGTAGCCAAAAACATAAAGTGGATGAAAATACCAACATAGAACCTGTAGAACATCGCACAACGCATATGCAAAATGTAATATAATAATATAGATGTAAGACAAGCGGGACAGTGGTATAGTCAGATGAACAATACATCAGAGTGCATCAGGTTCACAAACTATACAAAAATAAAATAAAGAGTTTATACATCCAAATCTTCAAAATAAACTCTTTAACTATCTCTCAAAATACAAGTACTAACATAGCTCCATAGTACTGCACAAAGGAATATAAGTGGTAGTAAGCTCTAAATATAGATATATGAAAGCGCAACCTCCTACTCATGCTCTATACATCTCTATATGCTATCCAAATCTATTTTCCCTAATTCACTCATTTAGGAGTATCCAAGATAATAAGAAGCAAAGCATAAAACCTCTGGTTAGACAACATTTTGGTATGAGCAATACATTATCTCAAAAATACTATAAAAGTTATGTTTGGTAAATAGAGGCATAGGGTATGAAGAAGCATGCCTGGCATACCGCTACATCTAAAGAGTTAGCATATAACTACCGATATATGCTAATCTACTACCATAACCATATAAGTATACTGCAATCGAAGTACAATGTCCAGTGTCTAGGTATACTATCAAAAATACCTAGGACGTGTGACACCCACGAGTTATAACAACTATGGCAAAACATTGCATCCATCAAACATTCCTTACTGTCACTTATGTGCGTTGGGTATATGATAACTCATATGGCACAATAGCAAACCAAGGACCTAATCGTAATACTGGCTTCATTGGTGCTCGAATCCATGCCACTCCGAAAGGCTAGAAACTAGATCCACAATCGCAAGGCCTAGGGTAATCTACTATCGCAAGATCCGAACATGATCGTAAATCTAGGTGGGCATCCCAATGTACCCCTGCTTTATGAGCAAAGTACAAGCCTCTGAATTATCAATGATCCATTTGCATTTGTCTGCATAATGAACTCAATCGTTATTCCATCATGGCTATCTCCATAGTAGGACACGGTAAGAAATTTCACTCGCAAGCCCATATCATTATACTTGCCCTTATGGCTCACCGTCATCACCGTCATCGTTATGTCATCATCTTTGGAACACCTTCGAACATCCACCGTCAGTCATAGAGCCATCATACTAAAGTCCAAAAGTCATCATTGTCATCAACATCGAAGCACTTTGCCATAGCATCATTAGTCGCTGCATTAAGTCTAAGGTCATTCCAAGTTGTCCCGGAGTCATCCATCCTTGCTCCCCATTAACTCATCAATGACCCCAAACCCTATCCTAAAGTACGTTGTGCCATGCTTGAAGCCTATAGCCAACACCTCCATGCTTCACTTTTGCTCAGTCAAACCTACGACCAAACCAAGCAAGACACCCCAAAAGCCAACCTAAATCCAACCCCCGAATCGATTTTGCTATCTAGAACCAAACCGAGCTACTCACCTAATCACTTCCCATTTCGAACCTGGACTAAGTGCACCCCCAAATCAATTTCAGTGTTCGGCCATCGAACTGGCCTCACCACCAAACTTATCCCACTGGCCAAATCCAAACCACTCCATTATCGAACCAATTCCATCGGCCAAATTCGAATCGAGGCAACTCATTTCCAAACCCCAATCACGTCCAACTCCGCCAGAGCCACCCACCGAACCAATTTCCTGTAGTGTCTCCGAGTCCATGTTTTACGTCAATTTCATTACTACGCTCCATTCTTCGACCCTTGTGCATTCTATATGTAGTAATACCACTCTTAATAATAAGTCAATCTGTCAAAGCCCGACTTCGTGTTTCCTAACTCTATTTCACTCTGGTGAGCATTTTCAACAATATAAGCATACATGCAAACACTATACATAGACCAAACAACATTCAAACATGCAAATCACACAATCAATCATTGCAAATTATCCTATAATATGTCTCTAATATAGCCTGACACACATCAAGGCAACCATACATTAACTAACACGATTAGAACCCCTTAAAATATTTTAATTCTTTTTTACTTTAGGTTTCACTTGAAAACAGTTCCGAAACATGATTTGACTTTAAAAATGAGTTTAAAATATGCCAAAATCTATGGATACATATATAATAAGGTGAGGGAAGATAAATCACTCACAAAAACCTATAAAATCCAAGCTTTACATGCAAATTGAAGTAAATCTAAAAATCAACAGCTAAGCCTTAAGTTTTCTCCCCCAAAAATCTAGATTTGAAGATCTCTGATGAATCCTCTTACTAATCTACCCATAGTCTTTGATTTAGACTTGATTTGAGGAGAAAAGATAATACTAGGTGGAGAATGGGTTAATGTGAGCGTATGTCTATTTGGAAAGAAGTAAAAATGATTTGGGGATAATGGTACAACCAAATATAGTCTCCAAACCTAAAATAGGTTAGTGAGCGTGCCACCAAATTCACTAATCGCCCACTAAGCTACTACAAAAGCTGCCAATCTTCAAACAACCATACCTCATAGTCAAAAAGTCTAAATCATTATTATGACCACTCTACGAAAAGGAAAACAATCATATCTTTCAAATGAAAGTGTCCTTGGATGCTAATTCGGCTTCTATCAGAGCTATAGCCATTACAAGTTTTTAGAGGTAAATTTTTTTAGAAAATTTTAAATATAGAAAATGTCACTAATAGGCATTTCCCAATGTTATAGAGTCATACAACCTCGTATGAATTAATTTTTTTTTTACAATCCTCGATGTGTAGAACATGGATTATTACAAGTAGTCCAAATGAAATATTGTACAAACACACCACAAGGATAGGAGCATGAGCTATGATGACGACTAGATGGAAACAAGGTGATTTATGGAAAATGATCAGGAGCGCCAATGAGAACGAGGCAATTTAAGGTGATATGGTGCAACCAATATATCGTGTAGGGGGCCCACAAGTATTAGGTAAGGGGTATACAGATAAAATTGGCTATGATATCTTGTTGTCAATGCAGCTCTAGTAGACTGAATATGGGAAGGATTCACTAGAAATTTACGTACCTCGTTCATGAGTATCTTAAATAGTGTGATTATATTAAAGGTTTCATCTCATAAAGGTATTTAGAATGATTTCTTAGTTGATTAGAGTTGCATCTGTAAGTTACATTAACTATAGTTGTGTAATGACCCGTAATTTTATCACTTTGAATAGGAATATTTAATTAATTTTAAATATTGAATTGATTGTTTTAAATGATAAATAATCCATTTTAATTATTATATTATGATAATAAGTGATTTATAATGATTTTATAAAATAAATAAACTTATTGTATAAAGATATACAAACTTCATCGTATTTTGGCAGACCGATGGCCTATTTTTATAAATGGACTTTATTATTATTTAATATGGTTTTATAGCTTAAACAATCGTGTTTTAATTATTTAAAGATGATAAGAAATTAATTTTTGATTTTTGTTTACATAAATAAATAGTTTGATTAAAAACTGAAAATATGACTAGGATTCAGATTTAGGATTTTCAACGGTTTAACAAATAAAAGTTATATTTGAATGTTGCAACATTGAAAGTTAGAATGACATATATATGCACATATAACAAACTAATAACATAGAAGTTAACCATAATTAATTAAAACTAAGTGTTATTAGTAAATGTAAGTAAGATTAATTAAAGGAAACATAATTTCTTAAAACAAGGATCTTATTTTAAGAAGTATGTTTCGTAGCATGTCTCATGGCTTGCTGCCCTTTCCTTGATGGATAAGGAAGAGGTTTTTTGATATTTTCCACACTTTTCCTAAGGTTATAAATAAGAGGATAAGGCCTTTTTATTTTCTACATAATTACTTCTTCCTCTTCATATCTTCTCTTCTTCTTTTCTATGGCCATGAGTATTTAGGGTAGTAGTGACCTAAGGCCTTAAGTAACAGGATTGATGAGAAGGCACTACAAGAAAAGTTGCTTTTAACGGCAATATAGCACAGCGTTTGGATGCAAACTGCAGTTGTCGATCCTTTCATTTATGTAAATACTGAAAACACGGAACAAAAATACAAAGACATCCGAACAAAACGCTGTATTAACGTCTTTTCTAAAGCCAGCAAAAGTTCCCTCTATTATTTTCATTTTACCGCTTAAAACATATTTCCCCTTTCGCCCATGATAACTACCTAATTCTCAAATCATCCATTCCTACATCTCCAAATCTAAATCCGTGATACTTCCATTGTTGAAATCCCTAAAAATGATGCCTCTATATTACGCTCGATGCCATCACGAAAGAGATCCCCATGGTCGCTTCGCTATGCTTTGGTGCTTGCATTGGTGTGTCGGCATCCACTTCGTCAATCGCAGGTACTCTAGCTATAACGAACAACTTGGACTCTAATCCTTTTTTAAATTTAGAATCTTGAATCCATGACCAAAATTTTTGGGATGCTTAGACTTTTCTCAGGTTAGAGTTCCTTTCCTAATAAATGTTAATCTTTCAGCTTTTGTAGACCATGTTTTAGACACGATGAGGGTGGATGACTGATAGCATATTTTAGACACGATCTGTACGAAGAATTAAAGTTTTTGAATTTTTTTGGTTGTCGTAGTTGTTACATGTATATTAAGCATATTGAATTCCATCATATTTCTTGCTTGTAATATGTGAATATCCAGGGGCCTTTTCTGCAGCTATACAAAGAATTGTTTTTTACCTAACGAATTATTAAATTTTAGGCTTTATTCTTGTGTTACTAAATTTGTGGTTTCTTTTGCTTGATAGACTGCCTGATGGTTCTCTGATGGAGATCACCAAAGTGTATCCACTAGATGCTGTTTTTGACACTCCTGAGGATGTTCCTGAAGATGTGAGTATCTCATCTCTTTTTTCCTTTTTCCTAACACATGGACTTTGCCAAACAGATTGACTAATATTTTGTATTTTGTATACACATCAACCATGCTTCTATCCATTGTACACTTGTATATGCAAAACTATTATATGTTTTGCAAAACTAAAAAAACAAACTGTGCTACCTTTTGCGAATAGATTCAGATCAACCATACTCGCAATCAATGTTTGTTTTTCAAGAATTTGTGCAGAAGTCTAAATTGATACACTTTTTAAGAGCAACCCAAAAACTATGCAGTAGCGTATCAACTTCCTCTCTATTACTATTACCATTGTCGTTATTCCTTCTATGCTTGTAGTCTTGTAAGACTTACTATGTTATATAATGGATTTCTATCATATTTATTTTGTTAATGTTCAATATACTTTAATCTATTTGTTAATGTGAATTTCCAAACATATGCTTTGAATTTTTCATGTCATGGTGTGCAGTGTTTTGAAATAATTGAGTGGCTAATAACCATGTATCTCAAGTGTTATGGCTTCTAGCTTTAGGTTGTGCATGGAGGTCTTGGTTATACAAAATTTTAATTCCGCTTCTCTCCCTAATATATGTTTCTGTCTATTTTATGTTTATAAATATATATTTTTTCCATATATTGGGTTTTTAAATTTTGATCAGTTTTTTTTATATTGTTACTATTCAGTAAAATCTTGATTATCTAAATTATTGAGAATAAGTTGCAGAATTCGAGCCATATAACGGTGTAAACATATTCTTGAAATAGCTGATGTTAGAGACTGATACATGTTTCTTAAAGTTTATCCTTAAACCATTCATTTTCAATTTTTATTTTTTATTGGATAACAATGAGAAAGCTAAGATTATTGTTCAAGTGAGAAGAAAAGAAAAAGTGACAACACATATAATGTTATTAGAGTTGTAATTCTTTGACAGATGGAGTCCGAATATATTTACTCGAATGATTTCAACATTAGCCTTTTCTCCCCCTCTTTTCGACATCAATATGCCTATGTGAATTAGAATATAAGAACCTGTTTTGCTTTAAATAAACATAATATAATTAGAACTACAAGTTATCTATGTTTGAAAGCACCCCATATGGTATTTGCTTTAATAAGTAAATTGATGTATACAGGAGGTATGGTTAAGCGCCGGTGAGTAATTTGACAAGAGAAGCAGAGAAAATAAGCGCTGGTGAGTAATTTTTTCAGTTTCTTGTACTAATTTTGAATTGATCTTTATTGTGATCTAATAAAATATTTTATGTTGACAAATTACATTTAGTTCTATTAAAGGTAAATAATCGATACGATCGTCGACTTCATATTGATTGGATTGTATAATGCCTGAACATGCATCAACATGTTGTGACACAATTATAAATTTTTATCCGTGAACATCCACTTCAATAAAAAAAGATGATATTATATACCACCATAAGTCTCAGTTATAACTTTTGTACTTATCAGCTTGATGCAATACCTCTCAACTGTAAAGTACGTGACATGGGTTACTTTGTCATGGTAAAGGTAGTGAATTTGATACTAAAAGATAAATTATCGTACAAGTTAGAAAATGTCTTTAAATTACTCGAATTCTTTTAAGTGACTGCCAATAGATAGTGCTGAATAACTTATACCAAGCTAACATATTTGGCAACCATATCGCCTGCAAGTTTTTCCTACAGAGTTAATCTAGTGGAAGAGCCTGCAGATTTGTCCAGAAACCATTTCATTTTAGATAAAAATTGATATACAAAATTATGAAAAAATAAGGACTTCTTAGATAATTAGCTGGATCGTTCAGCATAGTTATTATTTTGTCAACTCTCCACACTACATTTAACTAAAGACTAGCCACTACTAGAAATAAAGTGGCAAATTGTTGCATCTTCTATTTTCAGTACATTCATGTACAATGCGATGCATAAACAAGTTTACACTACAACAAAAACTTACTTCAATTGGCTTAACTGATTTATTTTTATGCAACTCAACTAGCAATCTCATTTGGCTTTTGATAGCCTAAAGTAAACGAACTGTATGTTCATTTTTCCAACCTCCTCACTTCAGTTAACTTTTAGAAGCTTATATCTCCTTCCTCCCCACCTCAAACCTTAAATACAAAACCTCTAACCCCTCAGAATCTAGAGAAGTAATTAAAGAAATTATAAAGCTATAAACTTCAGGTATAGAATCTCAAACCATTATTCATCTTTCATAGGATTTCTTTTCTTAGAATTTCAGTGATTGGACCTCGTTGTTGTCATGCTTTCCTTGCATTAATTAGTAGAGGCGGCAGCTGAAAGTAATAGGCAATAGCTCCTCTCCAATAAGCTAACAAATTTGGAAATTCAGGTGAGTGAATTTTACATCTTGTCCAAATCTAATTTCATGTGGGAATACTTGTCTGAATGTGAATTTTTAATTGGAGTTTGGCTAGTTGCTTGACTCTTTCATTGCTATGAATAGAAATAGTTTACCATCACCAAATTGCACACTGTAAATTATCATGTCATCTGATTTCCTTGTTGTACTTGTATGATATTTTGTTAATTTCATGCAAGTGTGTATACGTATGGATTAAAATAGCATGTTCCACTACAAGAAAAGTTGTTTTTGACAACCGTAGATAATAGCGTTTGAATAAAAAAGGCTGTTATAGATGCAATTTTACGTTTATAAAATAAAACATTAAAACCAGATCGCTGCCTAAATCACAAAATTTTGAAGCGGGAACCTAATTATTTTGGCGGCCACGTTCCTTTGTATTTTCAGCGTTTCATTTCGTTTCTTCGAGTTCCCACGTAAACTCTCAATACTTCATTTCCAATCCTAAGTAAATGACATCGCTGCCACCGTCTCGCATCACCTAATTCATCTAATCACCTGATTACACGGCCGCCACTGTCTCGCCTCATCGACCTTGCCGCCACTATCTCGCGTCACCTGATTTGGGTACTCATCTGATTTCCCGGCATTATTTCAGTGGCCCAATTTTCTGTTTTTGCATCGGATCTTTTTCTCCCCAAGCCATCGTAGATCTGTTGTCCTTCCATCCAAGCTATTGCACCTTTGGGTGTAACCTACAGTACTCCAATAATTGATCAATTTAAGGTTTCATTGAATCTTTCTTAAAATTTATTTTCTTACTGCTAGCTCATTTGTTATTAGTTTATTTGCATGACATATACTTACATTGATGTGTATATTATAAATTTTCAGTTTACTTACATAATTGCATGGACTAAGTGCTAATATTTATTGTTAAATGATGGATAAATGCTTATTGTTCGTTTAATTATGGATGGATTGAAGCAGGTGATAATAGTTCATACACAGTTTATTTCTTTAGCTTCTTAGTTTAGCACAAGCTTGCTATATCATTTCACATGTTGGATACATAAATTGTTTGCTGTCACTTTTAGTTTATAAATCGTGTACTTTATGCATGACATATTTCTCTACTTATCACTAAGGGTTATGCTGTTAAGATATCTTTTATTCGGCAAGAATAATTCTGACTATATTCTCTTAAAGTAATGGTAACCAACATTTCTGCTTGCTTATTTTAGAGGCACTGTATGAACCTGCATGGTGCATACTAATCCAAAATTTTAGAATTTATGAGTTATGCTGCTCTCACACTTTGAATGGGTTAACTTATAAGCATGACCTTCCTTGTATGCATGTTTTGCATTTACTCAACTTAATATGCACTCATCACTTGCAACTTAGTTTTGCACTCCAACCTATAATTCAGCATGTTATCCTTCACAACAAGCTTCTTCAAGTTTACAGCTGCACTAGTCTCGCTTCGAACTTCTTCATTTTACAACATCTACTTCAGTCTCACCTTACACATTTCAGCCTGCTCTAGTTACACACGGCTGCACAGATTTAGGTATTTGATGATTATATTTTATCTTAACTTCACATTTAAGGGTGTTTTGTGTGTGACCTTTTTTATTTGAACTACATTAACGACCACTTTATTTAATATGCTGGTTTTGTAAGAGCTATTGTTTGGTCAATGGCATATTTTGATCATTAGACTTAATGCATTTGTACAATGTATCCCTGGGTATATATTCATACACTAAGATAGGAACTCCTACTCCTAGACAATCATCAAACATTTGAATCACATTTTTGTGGTTTCTGAGAGGTAGCACATACATTGCCTTTGCAAACAACTTCATTCTCTTTGCATCTATTACGAAAGACTTTCTTAATGGCAACTTTCATGTTGTTACATGTTATTCCTTTGACAACTATGCCATGCCCACTAAAAGGATGCAAGCTAATGGAAAATATATTCACAAGAATGTGTATTGCCATAACTATTCATGATATATATTATAAATATATGTGTGTGTGATGTCTATATATTTAGAATGTATATATTTAATTCAATATACTCTCTTTATTCTTTTGGTCAATTTCCATGTAAATATATTGTCACGAACATTATTTTTTTATACAGGAATTCCTATTTCTTTTATCATTAATTGATTGCATTAGAAGCTGAGTTCATATACTGTCAACTGTTTATTGGAGCTCAAGTAAAATCAACTTAGTTTATGTTTAAGTTTTTCTATTAATTATTGTATTTTTTCCATATAGGTAATTGTCAAAATAGCTTTAAGACGTTCTTACTCAACTTATGGACTTTCAAAGTAAGGGAAGAAGAAGGTTAGCATTGAATTTTCTTGTAAACTTGTCCGTCTTTGATTCTTAGAGCTCAATAAGCAACATCAAATATATATTTGGATTATTTATTAACGAGAGATGCATTCAAGCTCAAACATTCATGCTCAGACAAATGTACCTGTTTATGCTAGTAGTGGAGGTTTCAATTCTATTAGGACGTATTATATTCGTTAGATGTTTGGGCAAGTACAATTCATTTGGCTATAGGATTTTTCTAAACATTTTGACATATCAACTTCTAACTATTAGTTTTGTACATGGGAATGCGAAAGCAAATCAAGCTTCCATCAAGAATTACAGTTCAACATAATATTGGACGACAATTTAGTATTTCAACAAGTTGAATTGAAAATTTGAAATCACAATTCACTGTTGACCTTAATAATATTGTATTTGAGGAGCTAACACATTGAAGGTTCTTTATGTCAAATCCATATGTGGTTTTCTATACTTTTTATGAAGAATTTTTTTGTAACATTTTTGGAATATTAAAGCTTTGCCTGAAATGAGAACTCATATGTGCTTTATGATAAGTGAAAATTTAAAACCATGTATTTCAATCATGTTTAAATATTTATTAATAAATTAACCAAATATAAACATCAAAAATACACATAAAAGTGCTAATAGTTTATGAAGCAAAACCATCCCATGAATTTAAATATTTATAATAAGTGTTTTAGTGATTGTTATCAAAAGTATAATAACTGTAACATTATTATTGCATCAAAAGACATTTATTATTTTGATGGAGATGGCTAATATTTCAGTCCTATCAAAATTCCAAGAAAGAGATGATAAATGCTTCCAACTGAATAAATATCTAAAAAGCAAAAACCAGTTCGACCTGTTCAACAAGCAAGGACTATGAAATTTGAAGTGAAAATTTGTGTTGTATTCTGGTGTACATTCATAGTCCATACTTTGTCATAATTTCCATTGAATGAGTTTTCATTTCCAGTATAATTTCCTCATCTTTATTTTGGGAGGACATACTTTCACCAAAGTGGTGGTTTCTCGCTCGATGGACAGTTAGCATTTGTTATTGATCACCTTTTGGATTTCATCCTGTTAAACCACTGAATGATAATTTTTTTAAAATGTCATACATTAATGGTAATCCTAGGAGGTGGTCTAGTGGTAAATGTACTAACGGGTTATAAAATATCACAGTTGGGGTCTCGGTGATAGCAATGCTTTATACCTTTCTATGTATATGCTTGATCTGTTTGTTTTGGGTTTAATGACTACTTTTCCTTTCAGAGCTTAACAATTTCCATTGGAAATGCCTGGACTTCTTAGGGTTTTTCAGGACATTCCATACCAACTTATTATTGTATAAAATATAAAAGAGTATGATTAACATCAAAATTTAAATAGTTGATTATGAAATCGATCTTCTGGGAACTCATGGTCTCAACCCATGAAGATAACTTTCTAAGAAACTTGTTTAGCTAAGGTTAATTGTAGAGATTACTTGTATCTGTTGAATTTGGCGACACCATAGGGAGAATTGAAGAATTAGAAATCCGCTTTAAGGAATGTATATACAATAAGCAATCCTTAAAAATTCGCTTTAAGGATTAAGAAATGCAAGATAGCTCAAGATATCGTAACTTCTCAGTCTAAAGCAGCAGTGCAGTTTTGCACCGTACCATGTGCAACACTACTGCATTTGCAGCAGTGCAGTTTTGTACTACTCTACATGTGTGTGTTCATGATTTTTTTAAAATATGTATATTGAAATCATGAATATAAACTGTAATATCCAATGAACAATTATAAACTGTAATATCCAAGATTATATTGATAGGTATAGAATGCTATTATGGTCATACAATACATATGCAGATTGTACATGGAAAGTTCAATATTTCATGCATTCACTCAACGTTATCTTTCTTTCTCTTAGACAATCAATACTTCCAGATTGTTTTAAATAAAATATGCTTTCCATGTATTAGCAGATTCTTCCTTCTAGTTCATAAGGAATAGAAGACCTGTTCAGCATGACAGAGCATGTACAGTTGCGGTAATAAATTTCCAGCTTGTGATGGAATTGCAGAAGGTCATGGACACTGTTGAGTTGGAGCTTGTGATGGTATGGATGATTAGTGGGATGGTCAGTGAAATGTGTGTTGTTGAACTGAAAGGGATGTAACAAGGAAGTAGGTTGGTTTTGTGATCCAGCTAGTGGTTGAACTGGTTTGGAATTGTCAACTGTGAAGTGGATTGTTGAAGTTTGATGAAGTATCGTTTGATGAATGGTGAGGCACTGGAAATGTATGGTGAAGGCAGTGCAGAAGATAGGTGTGCTTTGTTGTAGATGATGGTATGAGAGGAGTAACATGGTGAACAGTAGTGTTGCAGCAGTGATGGTTAAACAGGGTGGTGGTGGTTGATGCAGGTGGTATGCAGTGAGAAATAGTGAAGGAGGTAGGCAATGGCAGGGTATGTACTGGTTGTACAGTGGCACAGTGGTGAAGTTGGATGCATATGCATTGAAGTTTGATGGTTTTGTGGTGGTTGTCGAGTGTAAATAGTGGGATGGGGTTTGCAGTAGTGGCGAGTTTGTTTTGTGATTTGATATGTAGGTAGTGGCAAGGGACTGTGTGGTATATGTGAAGGAAAGGCAAGTCAGGTGGAATTGGAGAGGTTTGTGTGTTGTTAAGGAAGTGGATAATGTTATGTTGTATGAAGTTGCACAGCAAAGGGAAGGCAAGTAAGTGGCAGAGGTTAGAGATTGTTGTATGCAAGTGGTTTAGTTACTGCAGTCAGATGCGCAGTTTGACAGTGAGGAGGTAGTGAGTGGGATTGATGGTTTAGAGATGAATGGTGGTGTAAATGTAATGACAATGCTTGGTGTCTGGTCGTGTAGTTGAGTGGATTTTGTTTATGGATATTATTGAAACTTGGTTTATGGATGTCTTTTGTTTATTAATATTCTCTTAACTAGTTTATGTAACCAATTAATAGTTATTAGAACCTGTTATATATACTAGTTGCTTGAATATGCTTAAAATATAGTTTTGGAATATTCAAAAATAGAGTGGAATATTAAAGCTGTTATATAAATAGAAGACAGCGTTCGATTAATGCTGTCAATGAAGAAACAACAGCGTTTATTTCGTGCTGTAATTATTTTGAAACTGTCAATAACAGCGTTTTTTACATGCTGTCGAAATAGTTGATGATTCAATCACAGCGTTTTTAACATGCTGTCAAAATTGTTGATGATTCAATAACAGCGTTTAGAAAAAGCTGTTGTAAACAGTTAAAGTAGAATTTGAACATCTTCGACAACTAAATTATAAACGCTGTTGAAACATAATACAGCACGTCTGAAACGCTGTAAAAAAATTATTGACAGCTCGTAATAAACGCTGTCACAGAGATGTTTCAACAGCGTTTATAGAAACGCTGTTGTAAGTTATGTATATACGACAGCATGTCGTTATACAGCATTTCTAATAACGCTGTTGTATCATATTACAGCGTTTATCAAACGCTGTTAAAAGCCTTTTGTGGTGTAGTGAGGGCTTTAGGCCATGGGTTATGGTGGTGGAGGAGGTGGATGTGTACTACGGTGGAGGAAGGATGGTCGTGTGCAAGGAGGAGGTGGAAATACCTTGGACGTGAGCATTAAAAGGAAGAAGAATCGGTTTGTTGATGTTTTGGTTTGAGTAGAAGGTGATAGTAGAAGTGTTGATTGATTAGATATTGGTAGGAAGTAAGTGGGTAGAATAAAAGTGAGTTAACCACGCTTTGAATTGCTTGATAATATCACTTGATATTCATTTGTTAATTACTTGTTTATATTACTTATTAATCACTTAATATTGTTTGCTGTCAGTAATAGTAATATACATTAACTACTTAAAGTTATACCCTTGACCATATGCTAAAATGATTGCTTATATGGTTGTTTAATATGTTTGGATGATGATTAATTGATTATGTAAAAGTTTGGTTGCGATGGATATGATTATTATGATTTATAAGTTGAAAATCATATATGATGAGAAACGATAACTATGTAAATTAATATTACATATTTTGTGAGAAATTATTCACATTATATCAAAACATAATATTTATACAACATATGTTATGCCTTTTTTTTTTAAAACCAAAAGAAATGTCATTTATAATATTGGAATTTACTTTGGAAAAGTAAAGAAATGAGAAAGTGGAGTTTTGAAATAGATTTGGAATTTATTTTAAAAGGAACTGGAAATTGGAGTTTTGAAATTATTTGAAAAATAAAATATATGGTTACATTTATGAAAAAATAGTCTTAAAAGGTGGATAATGATATAGAAATATCGTATGGTTTAAACTGAAGGATTTTATATTAAAAAGCTTTGAAAAATGAATATCGTAATAATGTAATATTATAATAGGTGAAAGGAAGTAAAATAGATTTTTAATAAGTAAAATATGTTTTAAATTGGTTAATAAGAGTTAATTATGTGTTTGAAATGATTTAAAAGTGTTTCAGACAGGCTTCATAAAACTTGATTAAAAGGTGAAAGATAAGCCGTCACATTTTGGTAGTTTGCGATTTCACGACCTAAAAAGTTAAACGAATGTGTAGGATAAAATATTAGTTGGAATCCTTTGAAAGAATTTTTCCGAATCCTGGTTAGTATTTTTTTTGTATGAAAAAAAATCCAAGATTTCGTATAGTAAAGTTTGACATATTCAAGTTTTCAAAATTGTCGCGTTTTAGAAGTTTGTAAAATATAGTTTTCAACACTTTAAAAATGGATTTTTCTTATCTTTAAAAATTTGAAATAAATTCCATAAATATGTTAAATTGTTTTAGGATGAATTTGAGTTATAAAAATGGACATAAATATATAGTGGAATAAGTATTTTGATCTACAAAACTTTAAAATCACTATTCACCAACTATTTAACAACTGAATTTGGCAAATTTTGAAAAGGTGATTTAAACTTTTATTTCTCTTCCCGAATCTTTTGGAAATGTTTTCCAAATAACCATATAAGTATTTTAAAGGTATAATTGATTAAATAACTTGGTCGCTTTATGGTTGACAAATGTATAGTCTCTAGACTAGAGTTTGAGAAACCAGATGCCTGCTCCCTCTAGCTACGCAGACTGGCCCGACGGAGGGGATAGTTAATTTGATTTACTCGTACTGCATTTTTCCTAAGATAAAGGAAAATAGATTAGGTGTTTATTTTCAAAAGTTAAACAAGATTTAAAATAGAATTTTGATGGTTAAGAGAACATTCTAGTTAAACTCTGTATTAAATTCCAAGGAGGGAACCCATACTAATTTTTGTAAATTTAAAGGCGATTTCACCATTATTCGAAGAATACTATAGGTTGAACACAGAAATAGGCCTCGAGTATAATTAATCTAAAATCAATGAATCCTTTTAATTCAGTATTAATTGGTTTGGGTATATAGTAAACAATGTCTTAAATAACATTGTTTTTAACCCTTTAAAAGGTACATTTTGGAAATAAGTCATCTCTAATAGGATTAGAATTATACTAATAACAGAATATGGAAATATGTTCCTAAGTAATTTAAAGAAAAGTGATTTGAAGATTTTAAAAGTTAAAAGAGGTTTTAATTAACTAAAAGGATTTAACAAAAGAGGCTTAACATTTCTACATACCCATGTACACATCTTTTTATCGATAATTGGTTCATAGAGACTGGGATCAGATTTGGGTGATTCCTATGCGAAAACTACTTAAAACCAATATACGCATTCGAAAGTGAAGACATGTTGAAGACAATGATTTTAAAGACAGAGATCTTCATAATGTAGGGTTGCTTGCCACTAACCTTGTGATTCCCAAATTATATATATATATATATATATATATATATATATATATGGTGGTTGTAGTATCTTTATTGAAATCTTCAATGCAAGGACTACTAGCTACGAGTCTAGGGGTGATTCACAAACACGATGCAGTAGGAGTACCTTCGGTTTGTCATCTTCCTGGACAAATTTTATGGACTAATGTCTTACATTGCATTTCTAAGACCAAGTACATTGGTTTTTACAAACATACATTTGTTTGGTGGTGTAGGAGGTAATCCCTCTTATACTTAACACCGTTCTCTGTGGTGTATGAATTCAAGGTTTGTACTTTTTTGGAAACCATTTAATGTGTCATTGGAAATGGCAAAGTGGCATTCAAAGTGGAATTTTTCATGTGAAAGGTAAAACGTTACCTCAAGCCTCACACATCAGTAATGGAAAAAATATGATAGATGCGACAGGGCTATATAGGTCGCATCCATTATGAGATAATCACCACCTTCCTAGAATTTCCTCTATATATCGGATTTTTTGTGTATTTGGTACTATCTATAGTAGAGGTAGGCCGACTTTGTGTTGGTAGAGGGCAGTGCGGCTGTGCCTCGATACATTCCTCTATAGACGTACTATCAGAAGGTAGTCTATTACCTTGTCATGGCTGGAAATCCATTCTCCAATACGCACCTTTACAGACTTGATTGTATCCCTAAATATGTTGTCGAATTTAACAAATGTAACAATTACGGCTATTTAAATATCTTATTTGAAAAGTGTTTTCAAAGCAATGTCATTAGAAATAATATCAAATGATTTGATAAAAATGTTTTAGTTATCATAAGGTAAAAACCCATCTGTTTTTATATGTCGCATGGCCTTATGTGATACTCTTTTTTCAAAGGTTATGTTTGGCATCAAAGAGTGTGTGTGTGTGTATACATGATTCTTTTCTCACGCTGATTTGCCAAGCCTAATTCGAGTATTTCCAATACATGGTTCAGATCTGAGTAGTTTTAGGATTAGCTGAAGAAGTTGGGGTTTCCAGAGAAGAGCTGGAGATCTTCTTCAACATATGGACGCATTTTATTTTTCCACCATGTTTGTTGTTTTTGGCATTTGTAAGGACAGGTATTTATAACTGTCCTAGATGAGCTTATGATAGCCTCTGATATACATATTTAAAAGTTTTTCCGCTTTAAAGATTATTAAAATGATGTACGTTATTCCATTCGTATGAGATTCTATTCTATATTCCTTTTCTTTTTACCCATAACCGTCTGCCTTTTCGTTCAGTTTGGGTTGGATATGTTTGGTTTATTGTCAATCTAAACTGTACGGAAAAGTAGGCTATCACAAGTTGTGACCTAAGCTTTTACATTATGTGTATGATAAGATATGGGTGGGTTTAGATTTAGCGAGTATGCGACATATTTTTATTTCTTAAATGTATCACACATATACCTAACACCATATATTTTATTCTATATGCACCATTACACTCACAACGGTTTTTATCTTGACGCAGGGTTTGTTATTTATTTAGAAACCTTAGGTCAGTATGAGGTTATTTAAATGATGGTTGATTATTTTTGTATATCTATCTTGAAAAGCATACCGCGGATGAAGCAACGGATGACGGTGTTGTACCATATTAGTAGTGTATTAGTTATCATATGTCGTGATGAAATACATTGTTGTTGTTCATAGTTGCACCAGACTTGTTATGTTATGTTCTAGTCTTTAATGATTTCTAGTGGTATCAGTATTGTATATATGTTATTTTAGGTTGTTTTATATGCTTGGTTTTGTATATATTTCTATATTTTTAGACGTCAATGTTTTAGGACATCTTTTATGTATATTTTGACTTTTCTACTGTGATATCATACTTTGATATCTATTGTTTTATTTCTAGGTTATATTTCATATATATGTTCTTATATATGAGTTACTCAGTCCTGGCAACTCGTGTATAATACTTTATGCCGAGGCGAGGTACATATTATTTTATATGTATGTAGATATTAAAAAATATCCGTGTTGGACTAAGGGAATGTATATGAGAGATCGCTCATATTGTGTCCTTTGCACCGTTCAATCAGACACTTATTACTCTGTAGTAGCATGGGAACTTAGTTTGGGCATCACAATGTGGTATCAAAGAAAGGTTTGAGAAAATCAAGAATGAGAACATATTTGGCCATAAAAGAGTGAGGCTTAGGAAGTTATCAGTCACGAGTGACCCTTTATGTGACACAAGAGTTCAACAACGTTTTCTGGTATCGTGGTAGTATATGTATATGAATAGATGTATTATTTTGCATATTTGCTAGTACATACTATATACCTATTTGAATATACTACATATCTATCTTTTCTAATGAAGATGAATGTTTGTTTGGAAATGAGCATAGAACCAGGTAGACCAATAGTAGGTGCATCAACCGACCCTTCCAACAACCATCCCAGTGGGTCATGTTGTTCTATCATCATTTTGATCGTGGAGTGGTGGATAAGGTCAGGAGGAATGTCCAAGGCATGGTTGTATTTGGATTTCATAATTCGAACCCACGTTCAGTCTTTACAAAGCATTGCAGCGACTACACCAGCCTAGGTGGCAAGTCATTCCTAAGGAATGAAGCGGTGGTGGGTGTTTATTCTAGGGTATGGATATGCGAGAGGATATTTTATTATTTGGTTTTATCAGATTAAGATCATAGGAAGTTGCAATCTTGTCAACTATTGGCAGGTGCATTAAATGGGTACGATGCAATGACGGGGAAGAAGACACTTCTTGGCATTGGTTCAAAGACATATTAGAATCATATTTTCTTCCTAAAGCCGAGAAAGTGGCATTTCTTAGAAGGTTTATAAACCTGAAGCAAGGATACTTTTAAGTGCAAGACGATGTAAATAAGTTCAATGCATTATCTATGTATTGTCCAACTCTCATCCGCAAACCATTAGAAAGAATAAGAAGTTCGTCTTAGTGCTAAGGAATGATTTAAGAAACTGATTATTCACTCGATTTCAATTCCAATTGAGGAGGTTGTCAACACCTCACTAAGATTTGAGAGAGCTCATGAGTGGGATTCAATAGTAGGAGGATAGACTAGTCCGCATTTTCAGCATAAAAAAGCAAGCAGTTCTTTCAAAAGAGGAATCAGAAGTTTAAGAGAAGCAAGCAACCATTAAAGCCTACATAGTAAGGATTAAAGAAGATTTAGGACCAATCTTAAGTAGAATGCTATGCTTATGGAACCAAAGGCATTGTGCGAACAAATGTAGAAGTACAAATTAAGGTCAAATGAAGAAGTGCTGTAATTGTAATGAGATGGGTCACTTATTAGGTAGTGCACTAAGCCAAAGAAGCATATTCAAGACAAGCTTTTTGCAATAAAGGGTCTATGCACATCCGAGCAACACAAAGGGAAGTAAGTTGTGGTTATGAAGGTGTCGTCTTATTGCATGATCTGTTTATACAAGTCCCATCAATAGGCACATCACACTCATTTGTATCGATAGAACTAGTAGAAGATATGGATATGAATGTTACTCTATTAGTCACTTCTCTTAGATTAGCTAACTTGATTGTAAATGAGATTTGCTTATATGGAATTTTTTTGTTTGAGATTTGCATACGATGGAATTTTTTTGGATTCAAGGTTGTTTTCAATGTGGATTGTCCCAAGTGCTATCAAGCTCGATAATTCTATGCCAAGAAAGTGATCATACTTTAACTCTTTGATCGCGTAGACCATATTTGTATTGCTCTTGAAGCATCTAAAGCCAATTCAGGGTTTTCTTTATATGCCTTGGAATCTCAAGATGATGAAGTAAAGAATATTCTAGTAGTTGAAGATTTTCCCAATATATTTGAAACGGTTACTTGTTTGATGCCTCATCGAGTTTTGAGTTAATGATCGGCCACATTTCCAGTGCTCAACCATTAGTAGGCTGCCAAACTGTATGCTCTCAAACAAAATAGAAGAATTAAGGTCACAATTAGAAGATATTAAGCATAAGAGCTTTATCCGATGTTGTCGCTCACTATGGGGTGCATTAACTTTATTTATCAAAAGGACAGTTGGATCTCTTCATCTTTGTATTGATTACTAAAAACTAAATGATTTTACTATTAAGAGAAAATGTCCACCACTAAGAATTGATGATCTATTTGACTAGTTGAGCAATACTTAAGTTTATTCTTAGCTCGATCTCGCTACCGATTTTCAAACACTTTGAGTTGCAGAAGATGATATTCCTCTCATCATATTCAGGACTTATATTTGTAGTTTCTTAGGGTTAGGAGGGTACTATCAAATATTTATCAGAGATTTCTCCAAGATCGCTGCTTCCCTCACTCACTTGATGAAGAAATTGGAGAAATTTATTTTGTTTGAAAAGCGTGAAGAAGCTTTTCAAAAGCTTAAGGAGTTGCTTTCTAATGCTTATGTTCGTATTATTCCAGAAGGCAATCAAAATTTGATAGCATATACTGATGCTTGTGGGACATGTATTTGTATTGCATTAATGCAGGCAATAGCGTCGTAGCATATGCATCTAGATAGCTTAGGCCAAATGAGATTAGATGTGCCACTCATGACCTTGAATTGGAAGCAGTTGTATTTACAATGAAATAGTGGCAGCATTATCTACTAAGTGAGCGTTTTGTTCTATATACCGATCATAAGTCATTGAAGTACTTATTATTTTAGAGAGACATGAATATACCGCAATAGATACGGATTGAATTCTTACTTGCATATTATTTTGAGATTTAGTACACTTCGGGCAAGGGGAATATAGCTATAGATCCCCTTAGTAGAAAGCATAAGCTATTGTTTCTATGATGGTAGAAAACTAGAGATATTTAAAGTTGTTATCATCTTGTGATATTTAGTTTGGAAGGATGGAAACTCAAAAGCTTTCTTAGCCAGTTTCAAGGTTCGATGGAGCTTATATGATCAAATTCAGGTTATCTCCTATACTAGCATATCAGATTAGTCGGTTGTAGAGTGGAGGTGATTCATATGATTTTAGTAGATTCGAGCTCAACTCAAAGGGTTGTTTGAGGTATGATTGAAGGTTAAGTGTTCCTAACATAACCAATCTGAAGAAGGAGATTTTAGATTAGTTCCATCGTTCCATCTTTTATACATATTTAGGTGGGATGAAGATATACAAATACATAAAGAGGATGTATTATTGGGAAGTCATCAAGCAAGACATATGTGAGTATGTAAAGCTATATGTCACATGATAGTTTGTTAAAGGCGAACATAAGAAGCCCAACTGACTATGTAAGCCTCTTGAAGTGTCATAGTGGAAATGGGGGCAAGCATATATGGACTTTCATTTTAAACAGTTGGCTTAAATTTGTATGTACGTGAATTGAATTGATCTCTTATAAATCATAAATATGTGTTTGTTTAGATTTATGGATTTTTTTGATGGACTTCCGAGGGCAAGGCAATGAAGGCCTTTGTATGGTAGTCGATTGACTCACCAACAGTTCTCACTTTATCCCATTTCGATTTGAATGGAAGGGCATAGAGTTTTGACAAGTTATTTATTAAGCATATAGTTTGATTGCATGGTGTTCTAAGTAGTATAGTCCTTAACTATGATCCTTTATTTGCTAGTCATTTTTGTCGATGTCGGTAAAGTTCTTACGGAGTTTAGCTTAATTTGACCACAACATACCACCCACAAATGGATGGACTGATTAAAAGAGTCAACCAGATTGTACAAAATCCTATCTAAGATTTTATTCTAGAATTTAGTGGTCCATAGGAAAACCATCTCCATTTACGTTAGTTCTCTTACAATAATAATATCAAGTCTAACATCGGCATAGCTCCATTGGAAACCTTATATGGAAGGCCGTGTCGTTCTCCAACATGTTGGCTAAAGGTAAGAGGTAGACTAGTTTTGGGTACAAACTTGGTTTAAGAGACAATTGAAAAGGTAGACATCACCATAGACAAGATGAATGAAAGTCAATATAGGTGTAAGAGCTACACAGACAAGCATAGAAGAGATCATGAGTTTATAGTGGGAGATAAATTGTTTGTAAAGATATCTTGTATAAATGGTGTAGTCATATTTGGAAGAGTTTGTGAATTCGTTCCTTGATACATTAGTCAATTTTCTATTATCAAGTGAGTTGATTCTTTAACTTATCAGTTGGAGTTTCCCAATTGCTTATCTAGAGTTCACAATGTAGTTTACATTTCCTAGATGTAGAAATGTATTTAGGACTCTTATATTATTCCTAATCCAAGGCACCTTGGAAATTTGGATTTGTAGCCTAACCTAACATACACTACAAAGCTTTCTCATATTACAGACTTGAAGGCGAAGCAATTAAGGAACAAAATTGTTCGAAGAGTGAAGGTTTAATGATTAGATAAGCCTAAAGATTACACTTGAGATATCAAGGAACTGATTCGAAACACATGTCCTGAGTTGTTCCTGACTCGTCCCTAGGTACGTATGAATTAATCTGTTTGAACTGTTTGAATTCTTTGATTTGTGATTGTGTGTGAGGTTGTATAGAAGTGTAAAGAGATAGTAGTGTTATGTGCATGTATATATGTGCATGTTTTGGTGATGATGGTTAGATAAGTCATTATAATATTCCCTCTATAAATTACGAGGATGCAATTTATTTAATGAGGGGGTTTGTAACAACCTGGTTAGGAGCATAATATAATAAAAATACATTTTTGAGATTAAATCAAGAAATTTAAAATAAAGGTAATGGATTCTTAAATTAAAAGAGTGATTTCGGGAATATTGGTTATTTTAAATTTGGGAAAATGATTTATGTGGTTAAAAGTTAACTTGAAATTTATTTGTGCAATAAAAATGTAAATGTGGATATAAATCAATTTTGATGGATAAATGTATTCAAAAGTCTTTTCAAGGGTTAACAATTTAAAATTTTCTATTGAAAAATTGTTTTGAGTCAAAAAATATAAGATAATATATATCTATATATGTATATAATTTTAGGAAATTTTTAAATACCTTAAAATGAGTCATAGTGCATATAAGAGGGACTACTAATATTTATAAAGGATATAAATGTACTTTCATAAGCCTAATGAGCACTTTGGATTAAAATTGAGGCCCAAAAGTATATTTCTTTTAGTCAACCAACATAGAAAAAGTATTCCCTATCATTTTCTATTCTCTAAGATAAGTCCTAAAGCTCTAAACCCTTAAAAACGACAGCCATTTCATTTCCCTAAGTAAAGGTCGACTATTTTAAGTATTTTATTGTAAATATTCATATGGTAAAAGCTTCTAACACTTATTTAACTCATATAATTCTTATTACACGGTTAGATTCAAAATTTAATCATTATTTTTTACCATGTCAGTAGGTTATGTCTGGAAATTTGTTTCTTGGATAATAGGAAAGGGATTTCTAGTATCAAATCATTTTTGGTGAGTTTAACCTTCTATATATTGATTTGATCTTCATTACAGATGAATTGGATTTAGTTTACTTTGGAATTACTTTATACTTTGATTGATATGAATGCCATGGTTTTATTATCATTTTTTATCTTAAAAATGCAAAACACTCGTACGCATAATTTTTTGTTTCACCTACTATATGTGATTTATCAAATGCATGTCGTTACCATATGAAAAAACACCTGAAACAAGTCAATCGATGCCGGAAACGCATTGAAATCCGGTTATTGGGTTGATGATTACCAATAAAGAAAATTTCCTAAAAAATCATCAACCAGTCGACTGGTTGCTGACATCTAAATGCAATAAACTTTTGGCCGAGGATTGTATTTCTTTTATTCAGCCATCATAAAAGAAGTATTCTCCGTCATTTCCATTCTCTAAGATAAGCCCCAAAGCTCTAAACCCTTAAAAATGATAACCATTTCATTTCTTCAAGTAAAGATCGACTATTTTAGGTATTTTCTTGTAAAGATTCCTACGGTAAAAGCTTCTAACACTTATTTAACCCCTAAAATTCTTAATACATGATTAGATTCAAATTGTAATCATTTTATACCATGTCAGTAGGTTGTACCTAGAATTTTGTTTCTTGGAAAAATAGGAAAGGGATTTCTAGCATCAAATCATTTTTGGTGAGTTTAACCTTCTTGCACACATTATATATTGATTTGATCTTCAGCACGTGATGAATTGGAGTTAGTTTGCTTTGGAATTACTTTATACTTTGATTGATATGAATGCCATGTTTGATTATCATTTTTATGTTAAAAATGCAAAATACTCGTACACACAATTTCTCATTTCACCTATTATATGTGATTTATCAAATGCATATCGTTACCAGATGATAAAACAAACGAAGCAAGTCAATCGATGTTGGAAACCCATCGAAATTCTGTGATTGGGTTGATGCTTACCAAAAATAGAAAAGCTCCTAGAAATCATCAACTGATCGACCTATTGCTTACACCTGTGTGCAATAAACCTTAGGCTAAGGGTTGTATTTCTTTTATTCAACCAGCATGGAAGAAGTATTCTCCATCATTTCCATTGTCTAATACAAGTCCTAAAGCTCTAAACCCTTAAAAATGATAGCCATTTCATTTCCTTAAATAAAATAAACTATTTTCTGTATTTTTTTGTAAAGATTCTTGTGGTAAAAGCTACTAACACTTATTTAACTCATCTATTCTTAATACATGATTCGATTAAATATTTAATCATCATTTTGTACCATGTCAGTAGGTATATCTGGAATTATTTTTTCTTGGAGAAATGGGAAAGAGATTTCTAGCTTCAAATCATTTTTAGCGAGTGTAACCTTCTTGCATACATTATCATTGATTTGATCTTTAGTATACGATGAATTGGATGCTTTGGAATTACTTTGTACTTTGATTGATATGAATGTCATGGTTTGGTTGTCATTTTCTTATGTTAAAAATGCAAAACACTTGTATGCACAATTTCTCTTTTCACCTATTATATGCGATTTATCAAATGCATGTCGTTACCAGATGATAAAACACCTGAAACAAGTCAATCGGTGCTGGAAACCAATCAAAATCTAGTGATTGGGTTGATGATTTCCAAGAATAGAAAAGTCCTTAGAAATTGTCAACCGATCGACCGGTTGGTAACACTTGTGGGAAATAAAACTTAGGCTGATAGAATTTAGTTTCTTTTCTAAAATTTTGAATTAATGTGATTTAAATTCATAAATAAAGACTTAAAAATTATATATATATATATATATATATATATCTTAGGGAGGACTAGAGTGAAGGACAAACTTTGAAAAGAAATTAGACTGAAGGACATCAATCTTTATTTTTGGCTAAATGATGGATATTAGTTATAACTAGCATTATATTCAATTTTACACTATTCGAATGCTAATTAGCATTGTAATTCAACCCAAAAAAAAAATCTTATTATCCTTCAACCTAGTTTCTTTCCAAAGTTTATCGTTGTGCTTATTTTACTCTTATATATATATATATACACGTGTGTGTGTGTGAGAGATTTTATAAAGATTATTTTGGATTTATCATGAATATGAGTTCTCTTATTTTAGGTTATGTTATGACATTTTCATATTGCTTACCCGAGCTTACTATTGAAATATTGATGCTATATTCTCTAAACTTCACGCTGCTATATTATGTTGTATGAGACTGAAATATATATCTCATGCTATCTACGTTTCTTGTATGACGCTACATGAACACTTAAATGACATATGTATAAATATATGACATTTTTAGGGTTAAATGTCATTATTGGGACTGCTTTGTTAATAAATGATTAAAAAGTGATGATGACTGATCGATACGAGGTGAGTTATTAGATAATCTAGTACCCATCCTAGCTGGAATGATTTAGGGTTGCTCCTTGAATCTTGGCAATCTAGTCCGCTGCCACTAATAGTCCTAACAATCTGTTGAATTAACCATCATGAGGACATGCATATAAGCGATGATGATAACGAGATGAAAATGAGTTTATTTGAGGAACACAATGAGAAGCGTCGACAAGCGTGTATGAGATGAGATGGTGCAACTAATAGGTTATGTGGGCGTACCTACAACTATCGGTTGAGGAGTATACATGTGAAATAGGCCGTGATATCTTGGTGTTGACGAGCGTCTGTATGGTGAACATGAGTAGGATTCACCAGAGATTTACAAACCTCATTCATGAACAACTTAAACTGTCTACTTGATAGTAATAGAGACTGCAACTTATAAAGGCGTTTGGGAGTAATTTGTCAATTTCCTAGAGTTATAGTTGTGACCTAAATTAATTAGAGCAATAACACAAATATTTACATTATGCACAATGAGATGTGAGTGGGTCTAGATTTAGCAAGAATGTGACATATTTTTGTTTCTTAGATATATCACATTTATACTCCATACCACACATTTTATTATATATGCATTGTTACGCTCACAGATAGTTTCTAGCCTAACTTAGGGTTTTATTAAATATTTGACAACCTCAAGTTAGTCCGAGGTTATTTACATGATGTTTCTTTCGTATGTATATTTATTTTAAGGTGTGTACTGGGGATGGAGTAGTAGATGATGATATTATACAATATTAGTAGTTTATCAGTTATCATATGTCATAACGTAGTTCCTATCATTACTGTTTATGGTTATATTAGAATTGTTACATCATTTTTCGGTCTGTAATGATGTTCTAGTGGTATCAGTGGTGTGTGTGTGTGTATCATTTTGCACTGTTTGATATAGTCTACCATATATTTATGTTTGTCTTTTGAGATGGCCATGTTCTACGACATCTTTTATATACATATTACGGTTTGACCTTTCTGTTGTTCTACCTACTGTGATATTTGTTGTTTTATTTCTGGGTTATGCTCCTTATATATATTATGGGATGTGACTTACTCTGTCTTGGCAACTCATTTACATTACTTTTTACCGAGTTAATATGTACTCAAGTATTCCAACATAACTATATTGGCCTAAGGGAATGTATTTGGGATTGCTCATATCGTATCCTTGGCGACTTGGTATTAGACATTTATTACTCTCTAGTAGCATGGGCATTAGCCTAGGCATCATAATATCTAATTGCTATATGAGCCTTATCATCATATGTTCTTGTCCATCACCCAATAGAGCATTTTTCCACTTCCATAAACAAGGTTAATACTGATCATATGAAGGATTGGGATTAGCATTTGGAATCATCGGAAATCGATCATATATCCAAGCCTAAATACAAAACATAACAAGTTAAAATTTTTAAATTTAATTTAATAAAATGTTGTTAATATGCCATATATTATTTAATAATTTATAACCATGTTTCAAATGAATTTTAAATCAATGTAATTTGTACATATCAATACTATTTTAAGGGATAGATATCCACTTAGCTGCTTCATATCTTGATCAACACATAAAAGTGTTTTTTTATATGCTCATATTTTATCTTTATTGTATAAAAATAAATGTTACACTAGGTGTTTTTAGTTTTTTTACAAATAGGTGGATCAAATTCTTGTTCACTTTCATGAAGGAAAAACTGCAGAAATGTCATGCATTCAAACGCTTAAAAGGACATAAATTAAAGGAAGTTGTGGCTCATTAGCAAAGGTGCGATAATCTATAAAGTTGTGTTGGAATTGATCCCTAGAAAGTGCTTTATTTCTTTATGAGTTTGAGTGATCAGAGTTTACACATTTGCCGCATATGAATTGTCAAATGTGTGCATATGTGTGTGCGTATGTACATGTATATGTGTGTATGTATACACACACACTCAAATGAAGATAGTTGAAATATATACATATATTGATTTCTCCCTTGATTAATTGGAGCAAGTTCCATCTACAAATTATTCACTATCTCATCTACCATAGATTTGATATTAGATAATATATTTTAGGAAAGAAGATGTAGTCCCTAATTTTAATTAGATTTGTAACAATTAGCACATCACTTTCTACCATCGACGCTGCCTGTTGAGACGACCCGCCTTTCTCTCCACAGAAAGGCGCTTCATCTTTAAGAAAGAAAGAGGTAGAAATAGAATAGATAGAAAAAAAGAACTCAATAATATCAGAATCTCACAGCGGAACGAAACAAAATATAATATATAACATAACTATTACATAGTCTATAACATATCAAAGTTATACAGATACGACAACACAAGATAGACAGTTATAAAAGTCTGTCTAATATATAACTCAAATACAACACATACATCACAAAGATACTTCACAGCGGAAACACAATATAACTACAAACGCTGAAGCCTCCTGCTCCATATCTCCTTCAGAATTCGTCAGAGCTAACCTGAATCCCTTGGCTACTCGTAAAAATTTGAGTACCCAAGAGTTTAAGAAAAACAGAATAACTCCGGGTCAGACATGGGTCTGGTGTGAGTAAACGGGTTAAATTTGCTTAACTTTTAAAAGCCTTTGAAAACAAAAGGTATCACGTAAGACTCCCCATACATAAACATGGGTAAGTTTTTACTTTACGCTAACCAAAACATTTGATAGGAAATCCAGTGATATTATAATAGGTTCTAGGGTTTTCAAGTAAATAGAAAATAGCCGAAATTGTTACATTCATTAAATTCCAGCTACTAGCCACAAAAGTTGGTAATACAATCAAAACCGTAAGGTCACGTAGGAAGAATGAGTTTCCATCAATAGCAGAGCTACTGGGGTGCCGCCCGTCACAGTACGTGGCCTAGATCACTGTACCGAGGATCACTCCAAATCCCCTGCAACACAAAGCCAGAACCATTCCTTACTGAACAGTTGCGAACAAGACAACCCTGGCGATTCTAGCTAGTAACCGCCCACACAGCCGAATAAAAAGGGACATCTAGACAGGGGTAAATGTGGTCCTACTTGGGCACGACCCACTTAGCCTTGCTGCACCTCCCCTGTTTTAGCCATTCCAAGTTGATGAGACTTGAGGCTGCGATTACCTTTATAGATGACACCTATCTTTGAATGCTCATGGTCCACCTGACGATGTTCTGAAAGCATTTAATCCATACAAGTTCGTTCCAGGTTCGAACGAGACCGAAGGCATTATCTTGTTACACTCATTTTGGAATCACCCTCAGAGTTAACGACAATAACCCTTGCACTCTGAAATCTCCATCTCGAACCTGAAAGTACTATCTCCGTTATACTCATATTGGAATCACCCTCAGAGTTTTTAACGACAGATAATTCTTACACTTCGAGTCTTCAACTCGATCTTCACTTAAATTCACGACCTAACGTTTAACTTGGATCGATGTGGTTTTCGGATAATCAAATTTGATACCCGATCCCAGTCTCATCGAACCAAACATGTCTTAAAGGCCAAGTTGTTTAAAGATTTAAATAATTCAATTCAATTCAATTTACTTCAATGCTTTGAATTCACTCAGCATTAACACAGATAAATATCACACATTTATCATTGATATAACCAATATCATATAACAGAATGCCATAACATATCATCAATAGATATAAATCCAAAAGATATCATCCAATTCAGACATTCAACAAACAATCATCCATAAGCAAGCATTATCAATTCATACCATAATTAATTTAATTACTTAAATTAAATTAACCCCTTAAGAATTTATCACTTATTCCTGCTTATACAATCATTAATTAATTATTAACCTCAATTAATTAATCACTCCTTGATTAACTCAATTAATCAATTAATCAATCCCTAATCCAAATTAATTATCCTTTAATTATCAATTAATAAACCTTAATTAATAATTAATCTCCTTTAGCATAAAGTAATTTATCCTTAATTACTTTCATAATCAATTTATTAAACTTTAATTAACTGATTAATTATCCATCAACTATCGATTAATAACCTTAATTATTAATCAATATCTCTTAATACAAATTAATTAATCCATAATTACCCTTATAATTAACTAATTAATTAATTATTAATTAACTAATTATTTATCTCTTAATTATTAATTAATAAACCTAATTATTAATTATTAACTAACAACTTAATTACATATTAATTACTCCTTAATCACCAGTTAATTAATCTTTAATTAATCCTTAATTAACTGTTAACGTATCCTTAATTAACAGATAATCGATCCTTAATTACCATTTGATTAATCCTTAATCACATTTGATTAATCAAGTAATTATCACTTAACAACATCTTAATTAATCCTTAATTACGGATTAATCATTCTTAATTAATAATTAATAAAACCTTAGTTATTAATTAATAAAACTTAATTACAAATTAAGCACTTCTTAATTACTAACCTTTAATTACTTAATTAACTAATCATTAATTACTTAATTAATAAATCTTAATCACTTGATTAAATAAGTCTTAATTACACTTACTTACTTGATTTATTAAGCTCTGATCATTAATTAATAATCTAAATTATCTAATTAAAGATCTTTTAATTACAATTTAATTAATCTTAAATTAATTAACCTTTAATCATTAATCATTTATTAATCAAGTAAATTATTTTCCCTTAATTAATTTCTTAATCAATCCTTTATAATTAAACTAATTAATTAAACTTAATTTCTTTAAATTAACTTAGTCAAAATTAAGATAACTAAACCTTAATTAAGATAAAACATTACTTATAAATGCTTTAATCACCCTTAACATATTTACATCATTTACCTTAAGAACTATCTTTACTTAATTAAATTATTAATTAAGTTTTTAAGTTATCATTTAACTTGATAAATTAAAGTTATCAAAATACAACTTTAAATAACTTAAAATATTTATCAATTTATAGTTTAAAAAAAACTAGTTTCAATTTGAATTTAAAACTTGTCTTTTATATAAATTGTTAAAATTTCTTTCATAACTCAATTTTAAAATCACTTTAAATTTTCTTAACAAAGTTCAAATTTAACAAACTTCAAAACTTCTTAATCAAAATGTTTAAGAGAACATTTATTAAACATCAAGTAATTTATATGAGAGTTTTAAACCAATTTAAAATTTAAAATTTCAAAAAAAACAAGTTTATAAAAAACTTTTAAAACCTTAATTACTGTTTTAAGCTCCTGCTTCGGGTCGAACCCGAAGCTTACTCGGGTCAAACCCGAGTTCCCCTTCTTCCCTTTTTTTTAAACATAGATTAAAATTTGAGGTTAAAACTAATGGGCAAAACACCCTCAATTACTTCGAGTTTAAACTCGAGCTTCCTATCCAAATTTCTCGAATCAGCCTTCGAGACATCTCACAACCCCAAACACTGACACGACCCTCCTCCCTGTACACATGTACCACCGATGGAACCACTTCCGACACACGATGTACCCTCCGTCACATCACTCTACGATACTACAACCCATAACGATCATCCAAACAAACTCACAATCTCTCGAACAAATTCGAGCTTCCCAGATGAACTGGAACCCACAAACACCTCCAGCAAACTACTTCGCTCTCAATGCTCCGACCACCAGAGATCGAGCGGTGCTGACCAACTTTTGTCGAGCCGACACGCTATCATTTCCCAGAATTACACAGCACTCGATCAAACAGAGCCCACGTAGTGACCCAAAACCCAAATTATACAAAAACTTGGGTTATAAACAAATTCCGATCATCGCCGACGCCACAGTCCCTTATAGCCTCAACCACCATTTTTTCCTGAACCCCCATTACCTCCTCCACCTCCAGTAGCATTCCCGACCACCCCAAATGCTCCAGCCTCCAGAAATCACCCAAAACCCATTTTCCAGTAAACCCCAAAATCCACATTTATTCCAACATTAAAAATTTGGATTTTTGTTTTAAAAATCATAATTTTAAATGATGGTTCGATATATATACATGAATCAATATAACTTAACATTTTATTTATTACATTATTCAAGTTACCACTGCCTTTTTCTTGTTTACAGGAAATTTCAAAACTTAAATTATTTAAACATATTTTCATAATCTAGATAGAGTTTAAACTCGACTAATTTGTTATAAACCTAAAGCTTCAAAGTGTCTAGATGGGATGTTTTAAATTTTTTTTTTTTTTAAAACCTCTGTAATCAGGTATGAACAGAGAAACACAACTATCAAGTCATGCAGATTCAAATACATTCATAACTACAGATTTTATACTACTATCTACACATGCAGGAATCATTATAACAGTAATCACTTAAGCAACAATATTAACCTACTTAAGTTAAAAAATTAGATGTTTACTCACTGTTTAATAGGTAGAGCTTGAAACTGGAATGAAAAATTGAAGCCCCTTTTTGAAAATTTAAAAACTGATGTTGTTGTTGACTTCTGACTTCTAAAACTTTGTATTACTCAAACTTAAGAGCTGAAATGCTTGGTACTGAATTGCTTAACAGGAACAAAGTGATTCAACTACATTCCAGGTTTGCAGTTTTTGAAAAAAGCTATAGGTTTTTGATAAATGCTTGATAAAACAGGTTACAGCTTTGAAGATTTCCGCAGGCCTTGAAAATGCTTGAATTGTTTTTGATGGCAGGCCTGATAGAAGAGGATTACAAGTTTCTAAACCTGATGTTTGATTTTTCTTTGAAAAATGATTTTTGTTGAGGATGAACTCCTGGTTGAAGATGAACATTTCAGGTTTTGAAATTGTTTTGATAAAAATGGTTACAGGTTATGGAAATACTTGTAGTTGGAAAGAATACTACAGGTTTTGATTTTTGAGAAAGTGACTTCAAGTTTGAGAAGAAATTTCAGGGTTTTTGAAAATAATTTTGGTTTAAACAAGTTTGTTTTGAGGAAGGTTTACAGGATTTTGAAGAAGTGATTTTCAGGTTATGGCCATGGATTTCTTGCTTGGTTTTCAGTTTTGATTTTGAGAAATTGAATACAAGAGTGGCCATTAATTTCTAAATTCAAAGAATAAGAATGAAGAAAGAATGGAAGTTTATACGATAAAATTTATTGTTTATCAAAATTTAAAAAAAAAAGAAAAACAAAGAGGGACACTTGTTTAAATTTTGTTTACATTTGTCATAAACCATTGCTTACTTCATAACACATGTATTTTTTTTTTTTGGCAAGGCTGACGGTTTTATAGTGGACCGACCACTTTTATTACGAAAGTAATAAGGTTGAAGTACAGGAGTAAGGTAGAGGCACCTTAGCTACAAAGTATGAGAAAATAAACATCTATTACAGCACAGGAGCATGACAGATACATCACAACTACTAGAAATAAATATCACGGCTATTTCTCCTCCGCTGAGGAAGAAACACTCACTCCCTCATCATCCTTGGAAGAATTCAAAGATCCACCCTCAAGAAGTCCAAAAGAGGGGCGAAATAGAGCAGCAAGGGAAGGATCCTAACAATTAGTGCCTGGAGAGTAAACAAAAGATCGATCCCAGGCAGAATCAGCAAGAATAATAGAATTCATCGCAACAAACGAACCATCCATGTCTAGAACCAAGGAATCACCAGATATACTATAATAAAGGCATCGAAGATCCAATAAATCATCAGATATGTATCGAAAATATGTGTTATCCATAGGGTTGTATCTCATGTCAGAACGACAATCAACCCAACAATGTTCAGACTCAGCCCAAACAACATGCGGTGGATAGAGAACCGGAGCCACAGGGGGAACTGGAGGAGCAACATCAGGATCAGGGGAAACAGGATGCACTAAGGAAAGGGATGGACCAGGGCTAGCAGCAACCAGAGAGGCCTTGGGAATCCATTTTCTTAGCGGAGGACGAGGCAGAGGGATCTTAGGAGCAGCAGCAGGAACTACAGAGCGCACGCAATTAGCGTCAATATGTCCAAAAGAATGACAGGAGGAACAAATGTCAGGGACCCAACCATAACGAACGCGAACATCCACCACATGACCAACGGCAAGCTGAACAGGAATAGAGGAGGGAAGAGGCTTATCGGGAGTAATCTCAATCAATGCTTTGGCGAATACAAGTTTATCACGCGCTACCGTATTAGTGTCAAAACATTTCAATTTTCCAATATTGCACGCAAGCCAATTCAAGCCAAGCAACGGCTGTAAAGCAGAAGGAATTTGGGAGAAATAAACCCAAACAGGGAAAGAAAAAACTTGCTCATGAACACAAGCTACCGTCGGAGACCAGGGGGTAAGAATAAAAGGTTGTCCGTCAAAGAAGGAGGGTTCAGACTCTAGAACACGACTACGTTCCTCAGGGGAGGAGAACAAAAGGTAGTACAAGGAATCAACCAACTTAACTCTAAGGCCACCTTGCAGTCTCCAGGCCCTACGACAAACAGCAGCCACATCATGAAGACGATGTTTAGGGTCCAAAAAGAATCCAACTACGTATCCTGACCAAAAATCCAAACCCGCTTGCATAACACAGGGGGGAGGGATCATAACTCCGTTTTCTTCAATGATTTCGAAATCAACTGGTTCATATACTCCCGCATTACGGGGCATGGATTTAAAAAGGGAAGACCATGATCTGGGAACTGTTGAACTTGGGGCAGCAATGCAACACTCCACAACACCAGATGTAGCCTCAAGATTGGGGCTAGGGACCTCATTGGGAGAAACGACCGCATGCAAGCAATCACCAGGCGTTAAAACAGTGAGCACAGGGCCAACATTGTCATTGACATTTTGTCGAGCAGATGGTGTGCCATACTCTGAACCAACTTTGTTGCAAGAAAGCGAAGCCATAGGATCCACTGGACTAGCCACAACTTGTACACACTCCATAACCAACGTCTCCGACACAAGGTGACCCAAATCGAGCCTGGGTAAATCAACAACACTTACATTGGAGCTGGACATTGGGAGGATAATCGTAGCTCCAGATTTTGACGTAGACGTATTCACAGCAGCACAGCTGGTTGCTACCGCATTCGTATCATTCGAACGATGATGGGATGCAGAAGATTGGGGGGGCTGATTGACAGCAGAGAGTGGTGGAAAATCATGGGACGAGAGGAGGTCGGGACGAGCTCCAACAACATCAGACATGGATCTAAAGCAACGGCCTGAGCGCGTTGATGAGGGGGAGGGGAGACGTTGAGAAAAGGTGGGGGATACGGTCATGAAGAACGAAGATGAAGAAGGACGGGAAGACACCAAACGCCTAATCGCCTAATCGCCTGTTGCCATGAATTAAATAAAATATTGTTTGTATTTTAAACTTTGGGGATAGGGAGACTATGTCGCCCTGACCTTTGGTTAGACTGGTTTTATAGTGCCCAGACCACTTATGTCTCATTATTGTGGCCGCTGGGAATCGATCCGGTGCCACTACATTACAATGTAGCCACATCCACTATGTCGAAACCACTGGACCACTAGAACTTGACAAAACTTTGGGGACAGGGAGACTATGTCGCCCTGACCTTTGGTTAGACTGGTTTTATAGTGCCCAGACCACTTATGTCTCATTATTTTGGCCGCTGGGAATCGATCCGGTGCTACTACAACACAATGTAGCAACATCCACTATGTCGAAACCACTGGACCACTAGAACTTGACAAAACTTTGGGGACAGGGAGACTATGTCGCCCTGACCTTTGGTTAGACTGGTTTGATAGTGCCCAGACCACTTATGTCTCATTATTGTGGCTACTGGGAATCGATCCGGTGCCACTACAACACAATGTAGCCACATCCACTATGTCGAAACCACTGGACCACTAGAACTTGACAAAACTTTGGGGACAGGGAGACTATGTCGCCCTGACCTTTGGTTAGACTGGATTTATAGTGCCCAGACCACTTATGTCTCATTATTGTGGCCGCTGGGAATCGATCCGGTGCCACTACAACACAATGTAGCCACATCCACTATGTCGAAACCACTGGACCACTAGAACTTGACAAAACTTTAGGGACAGGGAGACCATGTCGCCCTGACCTTTGGTTAGACTGGTTTTATAGTGCCCAGACCACTTATGTCTCATTATTGTGGCCGCTGGGAATCGATCCGGTGCCACTACAACACAATGTAGCCACAACCACTATGTCGAAACCACTGGACCACTAGAACTTGACAAAACTTTGGGGACAGGGAGACTATGTCGCCCTGACCTTTGGTTAGACTGGTTTTATAGTGCCCAGACACTTATGTCTCATTATTGTGGCCGCTGGGAATCGATCCGGTGCCACTACAACACAATGTAGCCACATCCACTATGTCGAAACCACTGGACCACTTGAACTTGACGTCATAACACATGTATTCAAATAGCTTTACAAATTAACACATGTCATGACTTATTTTATTATTATTTTTAGATGATTTTTAAAAGCTTTATTATTAAATTTCCTAATATGTATATGCTTTTATAAATTTATAAATGCTTTTTCTTATTTTATAAAAATAAAAATATTAAAAGAAAATCAAATAAAAAACCAATTTTATTCTTAATAAAATCATACAAAATTATTTGATCGATTTTTAATGCTAATTTAAATGCTTTTCCATTTATTTACTATTAAACAAATATTTTCCAAATTTATATAAAAAAATCCTTTTGTTTTAAATTAATATAAAACAAATCTTATTTTTTTAAAATAAAAACTTTATTCATAAATCCTTTTATATACAAAATTATTTTCAAGATATAAATTCTTTTTAAATTTCAAATTCTAATTCAAATTTTAAATCCAAATTCAATTTAAACTTCAATTTAAAATCAAATCAAATATATTTATATTAAATTAAAAAAACACACTATTAAATTTAGAAATATTAAATTCTAATTTTAAAGTTAACTTTTAAATAAACATATATTTAAACAGCACTTATTAAATTGAAATGTTAAGCCTATCAAAATCAAATTTAAAAAAATAATAACACAAATTAAATAATTATTCTATTTAAAATCAATTTATTTCTAAATTTAAAAACATCATATAAATTTTATTTTGGTTATTTATTTTTGAAGATACATTTTTATCAATTTCAAATAATTTAATTTAGAGATTGTCACATTTTAAATTCTCCGAAATTCCGGAATATTACATTCCTTCCCCCTTAAAAGAATTCCGTGCTCGAAATTTAAAACAAAGATAATCCAAAATCTTTTATTTCATTTTAACCATTTAAGCATTCCTATCAACCATTCACTATCAACCAACAACAATCCATCCAAACAAATAGTTTATTTAAACAACTAATTCATTCAGTCAAACAATCCTAGCTATCCGGATATAGATCCAGATAAGTCATCCTAAAACTATTCAGTGTTTCCCAAGACAAACTCTGAAATCCTAACTCCACGAAAAAAGATAGATCGTTCACGTATTTCCTCAGATGAGATACGTGAAAAACAATGTGAATTCCAGCCATCCAAACTGGCAATTCAACCTTGAAGACTACAACACTAATCTTCTCCTGATAAGCTCCACCATCGCAGATACCTCAAATACCAAAACTGGACCAAGAACCAGACGATCTCCTAACTCTTCCCAAAAGAATGGAAATCTACAAGGTCTTCTAAAAAAAGCTTCACAGGGTGCCATCTAGATACTCGCCTAATAACTTATACGAGAATTTCATAAATACAGATGATCCTTCTAACATCCACAAAATCCAAAACACAAGCTCACTCAAATCTTTTAAGATTTGGTTCATCCTTTCCATCGATCTGGGAATGATAGGCTATACCCAAATTTAATCTCGAATCTTAAGCTAATCTATAAAGCCTCCCAAACTAGCTGGAGAAGATAAGGTCACAATTGCTAACAATGCTAACTGGAACACCAAGCAGTCAGACAAACTCTCAAGAAAACTCAGCCAAAGATGCTACAGAATGGATTGCCTTAACCAGAATAAGATGGACGTTCTTGGCCAACCGGTCTACAATCACCTATATTCCTTCAATTTCCTCTTTGATCTTTGGCAAACCGTCGATGAAATCCAAAGAAATCACTTCCCACTGGAACTTCCAAAAGTTGCAACAGACCGACGGTCTTCTGTTGATCACCTCCACTTGATAATAGATCGCACATCCAAAGATGAAAACAGCAACATCCCTTTTCAAGCTTGGCCACCAGAAGACTTTCTTCATATATCTTCGAACACCTTGGGCCGGTCACTCAACCTGGAGCGAAGACTCCATGCCAAAACTTCTTGCTTCAAAATCCAAGAATTCGGAACACAAATCCTTTTTGACGATCCTCAAATTTCCTTGGCCATTAATCTCAAAACTGGAACATTGACCATTCTTTGACTCACTTTATCCATTTCAGACACACACAAACGTCCGAGCAGATCTCAAACTTATTCTTGCCATCAGAAATAGCTAGAATAGGCGCACTAATCAGCCTTGCCTTCAATTCAAGGAAAACTCTTCACACTCGGGACCACTTATACTTCTTGTAGAACTTTGTCAAACTAGAGAACTTCGGTTGCTTCTACTCCTAAATAGTAGCTATCCAGGCTGGATCTACTGAAATACCATCACCAAAAGCAAAATGCTTCCTCAAAGCCTCTAATCCCAACTCCAAATGTCGCTAGCTCTCCTCTTCAGACTTGGAGTAGACAAAAAAAACATTGTTGAACACAAGAACATCTTATACCACACATCCCAAAAACTTGATTCATCAAATCCACACAGAATCTCAAAAGACTTATCCATCTAGGCCACAAAGACAACAGCTGAACTCCAACTGGGAAAAACTAGGCTGAACAACAGGCACTGCTTCCGAAACTAAGACGATCCAAATCTCTATCTTCCGATGAGGAAAATCATCGCTCCCTTGGAACATTCGGAAAATTTCTGACCACTCAAGGACTCTACACCTTCTGGAGATGCCTCACTTCATGCAGAAGATGACTCAAAAGAACTCTGGCATCATCGCAAGTCACTTTTGCGATTCTTCCCAACTTAATCTTTAAAGATACGATCCTTGCTTCACCATCAAAATAGTCCAATACTATCCAACCAACCCAAATCCAAAACAAGATCAAAACCCTTTAAATCAAAATAAAAGGTCTCCAGAAAACTATAGGGATGATAAGAAAATCTTAAGCCTCTACAAATCTGATTTATCTTGGTTACTCCATCTGTAGGGTTAGATACAAAGATAAGACGGCTAAGCAAACAAAGATAGAGAGATGAGACTCCTTTAGAACACATGTTGGAAATCCAAACAGATACCCAACAAATTTATATAAGTATATAGCAATATAAAAATTACAAATACGCGCTCTCAAGATAGACACCACTCTAGGGCCTAGGTATTTTCTCAACCTATGCTCTGATACCAAGTGAGACGACCCGCCTTTCTATCCACAGAAAGACGCATCATCTTTAAGAAAGAAAGTTGTAGAAATAGAATAGACAGAAGAGAAAAACTCAACAATATCAGAATCTCACAGCGGAACGAAACAAAATATAATATATAACATAACTATTACATAGTCTATTACATATCAAAGTTATACAGATACAACAACACAAGGTAGACAGTTATAAAAGTCTGTGTAATATACAACTCAAATACAACACGTACATCACAGAGATACTTCACAGCGCAAACATAATATAACTACAAACGTTGAAGCCTCCTTCTCCATATCTCCTCCAGAATTCAGCAGTGCTAACTTGAATCCCTTGGCTACTCGTAAAAATTTGAGTACCTAAGAGTTTAAGAAAAACAGAATAACTCCAGGTCAGACATGGATCTGGTGTGAGTAAACGGGTTAAAGTTTCTTAATTTTTAAAAACCTTTGAAAACAAAAGGTATCACGTAAGACTCCCCACACATAAACATGGGTAAGTTTTTACCTTACGCTAACCAAAACATTTGATAGGAAATCCAGTGATATTATAATAGGGTCTACGGTTTTTAAGTAAAAAGAAAATAGCCGAAATTGTTACATTCATTAAATTCCATCTACTAGCCACAAAAGTGAGTAATACAATCAAAACCGTAAGGTCATGTAGAAAGAATGAGTTTCCATCAATGGCAGGGCTACTGGGATACCGCCCATCACAGTACGTGGCCTAGATCACCGTACCGAGGATCACTCTCAATCTCCTACAACACAAAGCCGGAACCATTCCTCACTGAATAGTTCCGAACAAGACAACCTCAGCGATTCTAGCTAGCAACCGCCCACACAGCCGAATAAAAAGGGACATCTAGACAGGGGTAAATCTCGTCCTACTTGTGCATGACCCACTTAGCCTTGCTGCACCTCCCCTATTTTAGCCATTCCCAGTTGATGAGGGTTGAGGCTGCGATTACCTTTATAGATCACATCTATCTTAGAATGATCACCATCCACCTGACAATGTTCTGAAAGCATTCAATCCATACAAGTTCATTCCGGGTTCGAACGAAATCGAAGGCATTATCTCGTTACACTCATTTTGGAATCACCCTCAGAGTTAACGGCAATAACCCTTGCACTCTGAAATCTCCATCTCGAACCTGAAAGTACTACCTCCATTATACTCGTATTGGAATCACCCTCAGAGTTTTTAACGACAGATAGTTCTTACACTTCGAGTCTTCAACTCGATCTTCACTTGAATTCACGACCTAACGTTTAACTTGGATCGATATTGTTTTCGGATATTCAAATTTTATACGCGATCCCGGTCTCATCGAACCAAACGTGTCTTAAAGGCCAAGTTGTTTAAAGACTTAAATAATTCAATTCAATTTACTTCAATGCTTTGAATTCACTCAGCATTAACACAAATAAATATCACACATTTATCATTGATATAACCAATATCATATCACAGAATGTCATAACATATCATCAATAAATATCAATCAAAAAATATCATCCTATCTAGACATTCAACAAACAATCATCCATAAGAAAGCATTATCAATTCATACCATAATTAATTTAATTACTTAAATTAAATTAACCCCTTAAGAATTTATCACTTAATCCTGCTTATACAATCATTAATTAATTACTAACCTTAATTAATTAATCACTCTTGATTAACTCAATTAATCAATCCCTAATCCAGATTAATTATCCTTTAATTATCAATTAATAAACCTTAATTATTAATTAATCTCCTTTAACATAAAGTAATTTATCCTTAATTACTTTCATAATCAATTAATTGAACTTTAATTAACTGACTAATTATCCATCAACTATCGATTAATAACCTTAATTATTAATCAATATCTCTTAATACAAATTAATTAATCCATAATTACCCTTATAATTAATTAATTAATTATTAATTAACTAATTATTTATCTCTTAATTATTAATTAATAGACCTAATTATTAATTATTAATTAACAACTTAATTACAGATTAGTTACTCCTTAATCACCAGTTAATTAATCTTTAATCAATCCTTAATTAACTGTTAACGTATCCTTAATTAACACATAATCGATCCTTAATTACCATATGATTAATCCTTAATCACATTTGATTAATCAAGTAATTATCACTTAACAGCTTCTTAATTAATCCTTAATTACGGATTAATCATTCTTAATTATTAATTAATAAAACCTTAATTATTGATTAATAAAACTTAATTGCAAATTAAGCACTTCTTAATTACTAATTAAGTAACCTTTAATTACTTAATTAACTACTCATTAATTACTTAATTAATAAATCTTAATCACTTGATTAAATAAGTCTTAATTACACTTACTTACTTGATTTATTAAGCTCTGATCATTAATTAATAATCTTAATTATCTAATTAAAGATCTTTTAATTACAATTTAATTAATCTTAAATTAATTAACCTTTAATCCTTAATCATTTATTAATCAAGTAAATTATTTTCCCTTCATTAATTTCTTAATCAATCCTTTATAATTAAACTAATTAATTAAACTTAATTTCTTTAAATTAACTTAGTCAAAATTAAGATATTAAAACCTTAATTAAGATAAAACATTACTTATAAATGCTTTAATTACCCTTAACATATTTACATCATTTACCTTAACAACTATCTTTACTTAATTAAATTATTAATTAAGTTTTTAAGTTAAAAAAATCATTTAACTTGATAAATTAAAGTTATCAAAATACAACTTTAAATGACATAAAATATTTATCAATTTATTGTTTTAAAAAAAACTAGTTTCAATTTGAATTTAAAACTTATCCTTTATATAAACTGTTAAAATTTCTTTCATAACTCAATTTTAAAATCTCTTTAAATTTTCTTAACAAAGTTCAAATTTAATAAACTACAAAAATTCTTAATCAAAATGTTTAAGAGAACATTTATTAAACATCCAGTAATTTATACGAGAGTTTTAAACCAATTTAAAATTTAAAATTTCAAAAAAACAAGTTTATAAAAAACTTTTAAAACATTAATTACTGTTTTAAGCTCCTGCTTCGGGTCGAACCCGAAGCTTACTCGGGTCAAACCCGAGTTCCCCTTCTTCCCTTTTTTTAAACTTAGATTAAAATTTGAGGATAAAACTAACAGGCAAAACACCCTCAATTACTTCGAGTTTAAACTCGAGCCTCCTATCCAAATTTCTCGAATCAGCCTTCGAGACATCTCATAACCCCAAACACTAACACGACCCTCCTCCCTGTGCACATGCACCACCGCTAGAACCACTTCCGACCTATGACGTACCCTCCGTCACATCACTCTACGATACTACAACCCATAACGATCATCCAAACAAACTCACAATCTCTCGAACAAATTCGAGCTTCCCAAATGGACTGGAACCCACAAACACCTCCAGCAAACTTCTTCGCTCTCAATGCTTCGACCACCAGAGATCGAGCGGTGCTAGCCAACTTCTTCCGAGCCAACGCACTATCATCTCCCAGAATTACACATCACTCGATCTAACAGAACCCACGTAGTGACCCAAAACCCAAATTATACAAAAACTAGGGTTATAAACAAATTCCGATCATCGCCGACGCCACAATCCCCTATAGCCTCAACCACCATTTTTGCCTGAACCCCCATTACCTCCTCCACCTCCAATAGCATTCCCGACAACCCCAAATGCTCCAGCCTCCAGCAATCACCCAAAACCCATTTTCCAATAAACCCCAAAATCCACATCCATTCCAACATTAAAAATTTGGATTTTTGCTTTAAAAATCATAATTTTAAATGATGATTCGATATATATACATGAATCAATATAGCTTAACATTTTATTTATCACATTATTCAAGTTACCACTGCATTTTTCTTGTTTACAGAAAATTTCTGAACTTAAATTACTTAAACATATTTTCATAATCTAGATAGAGTTTAAACTCGATTAATTTGTTATAAACCTAAAGCTTCAAAGTGTCTAGATGGGATGTTTTTAAATTTTTGTTTTTTTAAAAACCTCTATAATCAGGTATGAACAGAGAAACACAATTATCAAGTCATGCAGATTCAAATATATTCATAACTACAGATTTTATACTACTATTTACACATGTAGGAATCATTATCACAGTAATCACTTAAGCAATAATATTAACCTATTTGAGTTAAAAAATTAGATGTTTACTCACTGTTTAATAGGTAGAGCTTGAAACTGGAATAAAAAATTGAAGCCCCTTTTCGAAAGTTTGAAAACTGATGTTGTTGTTCACTTTTGAAACTTTGTATTACTCAAACTTAAGAGCTGAAAAGCTTGGTATTGGATTGCTTAACTGGAACAAAGTGATTCAACTACATTCCAAGTTTGCAGTTTTTGAAAAAAGCTATAGGTTTTTGATAAATGCTTGATAAAACAGGTTACAGCTTTGAAGACTTCTGCAGGCCTTGAAAATGCTTGAAGTGTTTTTGATGGCAGGCTTGATAGAAGAGGATTACAAGTTTCTAAACTTAATGTTTGATTTTTCTTTGAAAAATGATTTTTGTTGAGGATGAACTCCAGGTTGAAGATGAACATTTCAGGTTTTGAAATTGTTTTGATAAAAATGGTTACAGGTTCTGGAAATACTTGCAGTTGGAAAGAATACTACAGGTTTTGATTTTTGAGAAAGTGATTTCAGGTTTGAGAAGAAATTGCAGGGTTTTTGAAAAATAATTCTGGTTTAAACAAGTTTGTTTTAAGGAAGGTTTACAGGATTTTGAAGAAGTGATTTTCAGGTTATGGCCATGGATTTCTTGCTTGGTTTTCAGTTTGAGTTTTTGTAAAAATGTTTTCAGCTTTGATTTTGATAAATTGAATACAAGAGTGGCCATTAATTTCTGAATTCAAAGAACAAAAATGAAGAAAGAATGGAAGTTTGTATGATAAAATTTATTGTTCATCAAAATTAAAAAGAAAAAGAAAAACAAAGAGGGACACTTGTTTAAATTTTGTTTACATTTGTCATAAACCATTGCTTACTTCATAACAGATGTATTCAAACAGCTTTACAAATTAACACATGTCATGACTTATTTTATTATTATGTTTAGATGATTTTTAAAAGCCTTTATTATTAAATTTCCTAATATGTATATTCTTTTATAAATTTATAAATGCTTTTCTTATTTTATAAAAATAAAACTATTAAAAGAAAATCAAATAAAAAACCAATTGTATTCTTAATAAAATCATATAAAATTATTTGATCTATTTTTAATGCTAATATAAATGCTTTTCCATTTATTTACTATTAAACAAATATTTTCCAAATTTATATAAAAAAATCCTTTTGTTTTAAATTAATATAAAACAAATCTTATTTTTTAAAATAAAACTTTATTCATAAATCCTTTTATATACAAAATTATTTTCAAGATATAAATTCTTTTTAAATTTCAAATTCCAATTCAAATTTTCAAATTTTAAATCCAAATTCAATTTAAACTTCAATTTAAAATCAAATCTATCTATATTAAATTAAACAAATACACTATTAAATTTAGAAATATTGAATTCTAATTTTAAAGTTAATTTTTAAATAAACATATATTTAAACAGCACTTATTAAATTGAAATGTTAAGCCTATCAAAATCAAATTTAAAAAAATAACACAAATTAAATAATTATTCTATTTAAAATCAATTTATTTCTATATTTAAAAACATCACATAAAATTTATTTTGGTTATTTATTTTTGAAGATAACAATTTTATCAATTTCAAATAATTTAATTAAGAGATTATCACATTTTAAATTCCCCGAAATTCTAGGATATTACACCTGTTATCCCGCCTTTTGGTCAAGGCTGGGATATCGACAAATAGAATAAAAAGGATGGTAACTAGAATTAGAGATCGACTAGAAAAAAGGCTATGATTGATATCGTAAATATTTGACCAAGCTCCAATAAAGGCGGGATCGATTGGGAATGATGAACAGGGCTAGGAAAGGCTACGTTACAAATTTCAAGTCATTCGGAGTTCGAATGCTCAAGACATGATCGATGCAAATCTGGCAATGCTCTCATTCGTATCCATCAGACCACCTCCTTCACATCGGTTTCATTTGTATCCATATAGGAAGTCTCGTTCGTATCCACCAAGCATCCATTCGTTCGAATCCATCAAGCATGCCCCACTTCGTATCCATCCCTCGTCACATTACTTCGCATCCATCATCCACCAGCTTATTCGTATCGATCCACCCATGCCCATTCTTCTTCGTGTCCACCGGACTCAGGCTAGTTCGTATCCATAAAAAACTATCATTTCGTATTGATCCACCCGTACATGCTTCATATTGATTAGCTAGTGATAGATGTGAAGAATACGTGATGGACCGATACAAACGACATCCTTGTAGATCGATGCGAAATAACACCTGGGAATATCGATGCGAATTAGGCAACCGATCTCATCGATGCAAACAATGTCCCAGGTGATGGATACGAAAGAAGAGGCATAAATCGATACGAACATGGGCATGAATACGAAATGATGGACACGAGACAATGGATACAAACAGTGTGGATATAGATGTATATGAAGCAGTCAACTCGGCATGAAATGTGGATCGATCCTAAAAGATAGCGCCACTTCATTGATCATCGCATGCCTAAAAGCGATAGAAGCAATGCGAACGAAAGCGATATGATTCGACAGCACATTGAAGACCCAAACTTGCATTGATCATATCTATAATGTACCAGTCCAAATGCTGCCAAGTTTTCATAGAAGATTGTGTACAACCTCAGGATTGTTCATGATCGATCTCGACCCAATTGGGCAAGATTTGGATCGATAATCTCATTCGTATCGATCATGATCGAGTCAAAATGACCAAGGATCGATCATGTGGGCTCACTCATGTGAGGGAAGGAGTCTTCCGAAGCTTGAGACGGATATTCCTAGTCTACACCTATAAATTGTAGCCCAGGGTCTTCAAAAAAGGGATCTTTTTGTTCTTTTGTGTTGTTACTCTGGTGAACTCCATTGTAACTCAATTATTAACTCTTATAACCGGCTAGTGATAATCAATAAAATAGTAACTCTTCAAAGGGGACATATGTTGGAGATACCCGAACTACTATAAATTGTATGTTTCTATTGCTTTCCTTTTAATTTTTTGAGCTTTCTTCATATTATATTTCTCTACATATTTGCTATTTGTGATCTGTGATTGTGAACAGGAGTTTTCATCGGCAACTGGGTGTTTGTGACCAATTTTGACGCAAACATTTTTGTGCTTTCACTGAGAAGGCTAGCATTCAGGTTCTTAACAGCTTGGATTTTGGATCTGAAAGCCTAAGGATTTGGATTTGGAAAGATATGGTGAACAAATCAGCAAGGAGACCAAGAGCAGAAAGGATTTGGCATGAAGGAAGTCATGAGGCTTCCTCAGAAGGGAATCAGTCCTCGGTCTTTATCACCCGAGATGAGATGGATATGATGATGGAAGCTATGCACGAGGGAATGATGAAGAGACAAGAGGAGATGATGCAGAACGTACTTTGAAAAGTTGGACAAATTTGAGTTCAGAATCAAGGAAACGCAACTACAAGATACTATAGATAGGGATCGGGAACACGGAGCAATCAGAGTTCAGAATAGAGTAGGACCATCATGAGCAGCACTAGAACTAGGGGACACTCACCTGGAGCATGTTGATCCAATCATGGGAAAAATACTAGGTGGTGCTGTGCAACACGGCGTTGATAGAGGAATGGATGCTCGTTCAAGGGGAGCAGATTCTAGAATTATTTCATGAATTCGAGGGGTAGGTTGGAGGCAACAAACAAGGACTACAGCTTGGTGATAAGATAGATTAACAGAGATGGTAAGGCGAGCCATGAGAGTCGGATTAGTGAATAGAGACTTAGAGGATGTGAATAGGAGTCCCTTTTCTCCTACGATCTGGCAAGCTAGGAACCCGCCAGATTTCAAATTACCAACACTGGAGATGTATGACAGGTGAACGGATCCTGCTGTTCACGTGACGAGGTACATGAGGAGTACGGAAGTACTGGGGGTATCAGAGGAGGTCATGGCACGATGCTTCCCTTTATATTTGATGGATATAGCAGCGTTACGGTTAAGACAGCTGGAGAGTGGTCTTATGGCACATGGACGGAGTTGATTGAAAGGTTTTGAGGCAGTTTTCGGTCCACATAGACCGACCTAAGAACACAATGGCTTTAACATCGATGAAACAATGGAAAGGGGAGTCGCTCAGGGATTTCTTAACCAGATTCAACGCGATAGTAGCTTCGGTAGATCGACCTGATCCATCGATGGTTTTGATGGCAGCAGTTTCAGGAACCGCAGACAACTTGGATTTCAAAATATCATTGGAACGAGACCCACGAAGAATCTTGGGGAATTCTACCATGAAGCGGAGAGATTCCTAAGGAAGGAAGTTGTACAGGCCGAAAGAGAAGGAAGAGAGGCCGAAGCTTACGCAGTAAGGGGTTGAGGTCCGCCTAGGTAGGATCCAAACAAAGACGATAAAAGCAAGAGGAAAATAATGACGGTGATAACACTTCGAAAGGGCCTCGAAGGGAGTCAAAGTTTTCTTCTTACATGGATTTAACTGAAACTCTAGAAAGGATTTACATGGATACTTGAGGGCGCCTCCAGTATCGAAGGCCGGTAATAAAAGAGCCTTTTGATTACGAGCGGGTCTCGAGAAAGCATTGTCTATTCCATAAGCTGGATGGGCACAACATGAACAACTACAGGCATTTGAAGGATATCTTTGAGGAGCATGTAAGGAATGATCATCTACAACAATATGAAAGAAATTGAGATGTACCAATGGAACATGAGCAGTCACCGTCCACCTCAAACGAAGATGACATTGGATCTAGGCATCGTCAACTTGTTATCAACTAATTGGATTTATGACTTTGAATAAGTAGTAGAACTCGAAGTAATACGACTAAATCACTTATACATGTACGGGATCAAAAACGGTCCCTATGCATGCTCTAAGACGATGACAAACCATATTGTTCGAGTCTATGAAATCCTATTTGCTTTTTGTTTTCTACAAACTTTGGTTCCTTCTTTGGTTACATGGAAATTTGTTTAGTTTTCCCTGTTTGTACGAACTTTCAATTTGTTAACTGGATTATGTAACAAGTGGATTTGGGATAATGTAATAAATAATACAGGTTTAGCGATTACGGCCCGTACCAAAGAGATGGGGCAGTAGTTGCAAATTAAGAGTCCCTTTGCCAGAGAGCGATGGAATAGACTCGAACACAATATAAAACCCCTCGGTCGTAGAGCCGAGGCCGAAGAATATAAAAGTCCTCGGTCGGAGAGCCAAGGTTGGAGAATATAAAAGTCCTCGGCTGAAGAGCCGAGGCTGGAGAATATAAAATTCCTCTGCCGAAAAGCCGAGGCCGGAGAATATAAAAGTCCTTGGCCGGAGAGCCAGGGTCGGAGAATATAAAAGTCCTTGGCCAGAGAGCCAAGGCCCGAGAACCTAAAGCCCCTTGACTAGAGAGTTGGCGTCGGAACAAGATAACGTGATCCAAAGAGGTCCATGGATTTGAAGTTAAACCCGGAGAGGTCATGGATTCGGATTTCAGCTTAGGATAAATGGACCCGGAGAGGTCTGGGATTTGGCCAAAGGCCTGGAGCGGTCCCGAATTTGGATATCAACCCAGAAAGGTTATGGATTTGGCTATTGGTTATTGGATATATATAGATTAAAGCTTGGTTGATGGGTTCGAATAGCTATGGAATTGGCTAGGGATTTGGTTACAGGACTTCGTATTGGACATCGACTCGGAGCAGTCATGAACTTGGATATGGCTATGGCACTTGGATGGGATGGCTTGGTAATAGATTGGATTATGGATCAGATGGTATGGAAATGGATGAAATATGGACTTTGGATGTTGGATACGGAATTATTCAAAACATGCCTTCTTACCACAAGGCCTGTTTTGGGGGGCAAATGTTATCCCGCCCTTTGGTCAAGGCCACGATATTAACAAATAGGCTAAAAAGGATGGAAACCAGTATTAGAGATCGATCGGAAACAAGGCTATGATCGATATCATCAAAATTTGCTCGAGCTCCAATCAAGGTGGGATTGATTGAGAATGACGAACATGGCTAGGAAAGGCTACGTTTCAAATTTCAAGTCAATCGGAGTTCGAATGCTCAAGATATGATCGATGCAAATCAGGCAATGCTCTCATTCGTATCCATCAGACCACCTCCTTCGCCTCGATTTTATTCGTACCCATCCAGGAAGTCTCGTTCATATCCACCAAGCATCCATTAGTTTGAATCCATCAAGCAGCCCCACTTCGTATCCATCCCTACTCACATTACTTCGCATCCATCATCCACCAGCTTATTCGTATCGATCCACCGACGCCCATTCTACTTCACATCCATCGGACTCAGGCTACTTCGTATCCATAAAAAACATCATTTCATATAGATCCACCCATACATGTTATTCGTATCAATCAGCCAGTGATCGATGAGAAGAACACATGATGGACGGATATGAACAACATCCTTATTGATCGATGCGAAGTAGCACATGGGAATATCGATGCGAATTAGGCAACCCATCTCATCGATGCAAACGAAGGCACACGTGATGGATACGAAAGGCAAGCACAGATCGATATGAATAGGGGCATGAATACTAGATGATGGACACGAGACAATGTATACAAACAGCATGGATGTATATAGGTGGATACGAAGCAGTCAACTCGGCATAAAATGTGGACCGATCCTAAAAGATAGTGTCACGTCATTGGTCATCATGTGCCTAAAAGCGATATGGATAGAAGCGATGCGAATTCGACAGCACATTGAAAATTCAAACTTGCATCGATCATATCTCATATTCTAGAAGTCCAAATGCTACTAAATTTTCATAGGAGCTTGCGTATAACCTCAAGAATGTTCTTGATCAATCTCGACTCGATTGAGCAAGATTTGGATCGATACGTATCTCATTCGTATCGATCATGGATCGAGTCGAAACGACTAAGGATCGATCATGTGGGCCCACTCACGTGAGGGAAGGAGTCTTCCGAAGTTTGGGACCGATATTCCCAGTCTACACCTATAAATAGCAGCCCAGGGTCTTCAGAAAAGGGATCTTTTATTCTTTTTCCCCTTATTCTGCTGTACTCCATTGTAACTCAATTATTATCGACAATACTCTTATAACCAGTGATTGATAGTCAATAAAATAGCAACTCTTCAAAGTGGACGTAGGCCGAAGATAGACGAACCACTATAAATCGTGTGTTTCTATTGCTTTCCTTTTAATTTTCTGAGCGTTCTTTATATCATATTTCTCTACATACTATCTGTCTATGATCTGTGATTGTGAACGGGTGCTTTCATCGGCAATTGGGTGTTTGTGACCAATTTTGGCACAAACACTGCCAAATGTTGAAGATCTAAAGGCATGTATCTTGGCTTGGACTATCACATCCACAATTATAAAGAGAAGATATTTCATTTATGTAAACCGGATATACGAATGGATTTGACCAAAGACATATATGCATATATAGAGAAGACATCATTCACTATAAATACTACTATACCAATTATAAATGTATGCTGGAATTTTCATGTCTTCTTTAATAAAGTTCCATTCTTCTTCTTTTATTTTTATTTTTTACATTTTCTATATAGTTAATTGTGTTTCTAGTCAATTCTATTACTAGAACATAATTCATTTACTTTATTTTATTTTTTACTAATGATTAACTATATAATTAATTTTGGCGATAATCCTAATTTTGTTATTTTACTTTGTGCTTTTGATTGATTCTGCTCTTTTATTTTTATGTTCTACAATTCTTGCACTTTTTATTTTACTAATCATCAACTTTCCCTTCATTTTCCTATTAGTCGATATAGTTTGATTTAACATTTTTATTTGACAAAATTAATTAATTTATTACTACAATAACATTTTATATTTAAATCCAGGGAGATTAGAAATTTAAATATCTTCACTTTCAATTTATAATTGAATTTTAGTTGTTGATTCAATCCGGTTTGTTTCAAATTAAATTTCAATTTCAATTTAATTTGCTTGATCATATCAAATTTTATTTCCCATTATCTTCCAAAATCTTTTACAGCTTGCCGATGAGTTTCAAAATTCCTTATGTTCGACCTACATACTACATACGTATATGCTGTAGAATTTTACAACAAATTCCACTTTTCTAATTCAATAGAAATGGAACAAACACATCTCTCTGAGAAGCAGTCTAAGATATTGATACAAGTATGCTAGTATTTCCACTCCTCAAGCCTTCTCTTTCATCTCTTTCATTGATTCCTTTAGTGCATTCAATTAATAAGCTGACATCTTTGTATTCAGTTTGTCAGGAAAGTGAAAATAACCAATAGCATATAATAAATAACCAATAGCATTCAATTCCATGCTTTATGACTGACTCGAAGTTTATGTTTTCTCCTTAAACTCTCGGGTACTCAATTGATTTTGAGTAGTTTGAGAGTTGAGGTTTTTAGGTACCTCTTAAGACACAAAAACTTCCGGAGACATGCAGAAGGCACAATAGCTATTTAGAGTTCTCTTTTCTTTTTATTCCGCTATGTTGTTTGTAATGGAAAAGTTGTTATATTGCCTGTATATACTTTGATCATCCAAGAGGGCATCTTCATATGTCGCTCTTGGCATATGTTGTAATAAATATATTTTCTCTGAACGTGATTTGCGAATTTGGGATTATGTAATGAATTGGAAATATGTTGGAATGAAATTTGATTTTGTTTGATGTTTAATTTTTTTCCATATTCATGTGTTTCTGTGTATCAATGAATCTAACACCTCCATATTTGGTCGTCGAGGATTAATAACTATGGATGATTGCAGCATCCGTCGCCGTTAGTTTTGGACCTCCAAGTAGGGAGATGTTGCAAGTTGGTATTAGAGCATAGGTTTACGGAACTTTAATATAAAGTTAAACATAAAAGTTTTTGAAGCATAATCCAATGAATTTGAAAATATGATTGGGGTTTTGGTTAACGCTGCAGTAACGTACTTGTATTTGATGCACACACACATGTACATGTTTGTGATATCCTGGAATTTTCAAGCTAATTTAAATGTGATAATCCCCATTATTAATTATTTAAAATTTGGCAAAATTTTTATTTTTAAACAATTGTAATAAATGTGTTGTTTTAAAATATAGATAAATAAATTTTTAATAGAATTATTAATTTCGGATTGAATTTGGGTTTGTTTAAAATATATATATATATATGATGTGTGTGTATTTATTTGAATTGATTTTAAGTTAGATTTTAAATTGAATTTGAATTTAAATTTGAATTTGGATTTAAATTTGAAAATTTAAAAGAAGCATATCTTAAATACATTTTAGATTTAAAATATATTATATATGATTTTATTTAGAATATGGTTTTGTTTTATATTACTTTCTTTTAATGGATTTTATTTATATAAATTAAGATATGTATTTATTAATTAGAAATTTAACTATAAAATCTTTATAACCATTTAAAAACTAATTAATTCATGCAAATTACATTTGTTAGCTATTAATCTCTTTAATAACAAGTGTAAATGAACTAACTAAGGTAAAAGACAAGTGTTAAATGTAAAAGACACGTGTCACCATTTTATTTCCATTTTCTTTTATTTTTAATAAATCCTAAATTAAGTCTATATAAACACATCTCTTTCCATATCTCTCCTTTTCTTTGTTCAGTAATTTTTTTTCCAAAACTTGAAAATAAAAACCTATTAAATATTCAAATCCGAGAAAAAAAAGAATTTGTAACAAAGCAAAAGGAAATCTTCTCCAATTTAAATCTAAAAGCTAGCTTTTCAAATCCCAGATCAACCCCAGTTTCAGTTTCAAAGACTAAGCAAGCTTTCAAGTTTTCAAAAATTCAAACCTATTTCAAACTGCTCTGCTCATCATTAACAGGTGAGCAAACAACCAAGCTTTGTTTTAAATTGCTGTTTGTGATGTATATAGTTAGTAGATGATGTGATAACTACTTGCATGTGTGAAACATTGGCTTACATGTTGTAAATATGTTGAATTATAAACATGTATATCTGTGAAACCTGGTATATCTCTGTTTCTTACCAACATGCTTAATATTAAAAAAAATCAAGTTCTCTACATGTAATCTCTTATAGGCTGTAGTATTTGAACAAATTATCTTTGTTTAAACATAAACTAAATCTTAAAATTTTATTTACATGAAATAAGTTTGAAAATTATCTGGAAAATAAAAAGAACATCGGAAACTTAAGTATATGTTAAAAATCATACACAATGATTTGTTAATTCATGTATAAAATCTGAATCCCCTTTGCAAACTAGGATTTTTGAAACAAAAATCACAATTTCTAGTTGAGTGTTGTGGGAGCAGTTCGAAGATGAAAAAAAGATGAGTTTTAGGCTATTTCATGCTATCGATGAACTTTTGGTTGATCGGGGTTTTTGTCGAAGCTAGAGTGGCGATCGGGAATGTTAGGAAAAATGGTGGAAGTGATGATTTTCGTCATGGCGTCGGCGGTGGGTCGAAAATGGTTTCGAGTAGATTTTTAGTCGAGGTCGGAAATTTCATTACTACGCCGTTGTCGGAGCCTCGAGTCAGGCGGTCATGGGGGAAACGGTGCTAGGGTCGTGGACGAAGCTGTGGCTGGAGAGATGGAGCTTTTGATGGTCGGGGTTGTCTGGTCGAGGCAATTTTTGGGTCGGAGCTGTTGTTCCAGTTTGAATCGGAGCGCTCGATCTCGATTTCGAGCACTATGTTGATATCTGGGTGAATGGATCGATTTTAGAGGCGATCCATGTCTTGCCGGAGGTGGTGAGGGTAGCCGCAGCGCTGCCGTGGCACTGTGCACACGCACGGTCTTCTGATGTGTCTGCGTGTTTGCGAGGTGGGTTGCCTCGGGTCGAAGCACGGTAGGAATGATGTTGGGCTCAGGGTTGAACTCGTGCATGAGAGTGTTATAATATAGTAGTTTTTAAAATTTTAACTAAGTTTTTAAAAAAAAATAGAAGATAGGGAAGAAGAACTTGAGGCAGGACTCGAGCAATGGTCGGGTAGAACCCGAAGTAGGTTTTTAAACAGATTTTAAAAAGTTTTTTTTATAAAGAAGTTTTTAATTTAAAATTCAACAATTAAACCTATTTTAAACTATTATAGGATAAATGTTTTAAAATTTATTTGATTTAAAGAGGTTATATGATTTGTTAACTTAAGTTTGTTAAGTAAAAATTATTTTTATAAACTTAGTGTAGTAATTAAATTAAGTGTAATTTAAGATAAAATATATTTAATATGTAATAAGTCATTAATAAGATAAGGATTTGTCTTAAAGTTAACTAAGGTTTAATGATTTAAGATTATTTAAGTTAATAAAGTAATTAGGGAATAATTAATTAATGATTAAGTTTTAATTAGTTAATGATTAAGGGTTATAAGTTAATTAATTAGTGGTTAATTAAGTTGTAATTAAGCAATAATTAATTAACCAATTAGAGATTAATTAATTGATAATTAAGAAATAATTAATTAAATAATTAAGATAAATTAATTTATAACTTGAGATTAATTAAGTAATTATGGATTAATTATGTGACGACCCGGAATTTTTAACAACTTAAATTGGAATAATTAATTGATTTTAAATATTTAAAAGTTAATTTTAATTTGAATTTAAGATATCAGTATTTACTTGATAATAAAATCATTGAATTGTATAGCTTAAATATTGAATTTTATAATTGAAATTGGGTAAATTGTTGAATCTGAGATTCTAAGCCTGTTTCAAATAATTTGAAGGCTTATAAAATTTATAATGATGACACTGAAAATAATAGAATGGTTGAAATTTAATTTAAAGGTGATTTGTTCAGTTCTGAAATTATATCGTTTAAATCGATATATAAAAATAGCCTTCCGAGACACAGTCTCGGAATTCGACGAAACCAGTTCCATTGGATCCGTAATAGTTAGTTATTATCGGATTTCAATTTTCGTAGCAATCAGAGTTGTCGTTTGACCCTGTCAGCTCAAAACGCTTAGAACTATTCTAGGCAATTTATTTTAAAACTGATCGTTTTCTTCTGTAACTCGTGTATACGATCGACTTAGGTTCTGAACACGTTTCATCATGTTCGGGACACGAGTAGAATCTTATCATTGCCTAACGGCATTTCTTAAGAGGGATTTGAATTTTTATGGAAGTTTTTGCGACGTTGTGATGATATAGTAAAATTTAAAGGGATAGGGTCATAGATATTTTCATGTTGTCGTACCCAAGAAGCCTCTTCCCCCCTATATCTATTTTCTTGTAACCGCGTACATTCACTTTCTTCCCCATCTTCAGTTCATCCAAAACCTTTACTGTCGAAATCAACTTCAGTAATAAAAAAAAAATGAGGCTGAACGTTTATCTTAAGAAGAATACCCCAAGTTAATCTTCCCTCCTCCTTTTGTAACCCGCGTTTTCATTCCCTATCCCTAAGTCGCGATTTCCAGAAATCATTGGCCGAATCAATTTGTGACATGGGGGAGCTTCACGTGGTGATGATCGTTCAAAAGGGAGAGGCCGCATCGTCGTTCGAGTGGGATGAAGGGTCTTCGGCATCTCGACGTCGTTTGAATTAGGGGAGTATGGTTCGCGAGCTAGGGTTTGGCCATAGCCGTCGCTGGTGAGGGCTTCAAGTTGGGATCTGATAGTCGCGATCGAAGATAAGGATTGCGTACGAGTTTTGGGGAAACTCGAGAAGCTGGGGCTTCGTTCGCGAATTGTAATCAGTGGCAAGAGCTCGACTCGAACTCGTGGAGGAGGAGGGTCGCGGCAGTTTGGTGGCGTTCTAGTAGCACGCGTCGATGGTGAGTAGCTTCTTGTTCCTCTTTTCTTCTTGATTTGAAATTTTAAAACGTGTAACTATGGAAATTTTATTTAAAATTTAAGTTACTGAAAAGAAAAAAAAAAGAAAAGAGAAATGAATTGGTTTATAAAATCTATTTGATTCTAAATGGTAATCAGAAGCTATTACTGATTTGGGAAATATAGGAATTTTAATGAAAAATAAAATCGATGGCTGATTAAAGTTATGAAATGGAGATTTAATTTGTACAATTATGGCAGATGTTGACAAACTGTATAATAGTGATTTAAGAGCTTAAACCGTGGAGTCAATCGAGAATGAAGTGGATTGCAGAATTTAAGGGAGGCAAGGGTGAGTAAATCTTACACAGTTAGATAATCATTTAAATTTAAATGAGTAAATTTAAATAATTGATTGGATGAATAAATTGATTGAATGTGTACTGATGATTATGTGACTTTGGTTATGGTGGTTCTCGAATTAATTGTGGGTTGACTCGAAGTATTGGGATTTTTAAATTGTTTAGATTTTAAATTTCAAATAAGAGAATATTTTCATTCTAATGTTGTTAAGGGTTTGAATTAATTAATGAATTAAGTTTTAAGTGACAAATTAAATCTAAATTAATTTAGGATAATCATTGGATGGTTTAATAGGCAATTACTTAATGCAATTAATAAAATAGAATTACTTTGTGAAATGAATCAAGAGATTTATTAAGATAACTAATTAAGGAGTAATCAATATATTAATGGAGTAAACAAAAAAATAATAATAGTTAATTACAGATTGAGATCATTCGAATGATTAACATTGTGGTTGCATTAGGGTACTTAATTTGGATTAGAATAAATGAAAACATAATTGAAAATCATTACTTATATAATTAACGGGGTAATTAAAGATAGATTAATTAAGATAGAGTATTTGATAATAAGGGACATATGGGAAGTTCACTAATATGAGTAATTAATGATTAGTGAAATTAAATAGTTCATTAATTTATACAGTAATTTAAGATTACTTATACGTTTTGGTTAAGAATAATTAATATTGTTAAATTTATTAAAGATAAGTACTTGAATGTGATTGAAAATAATTAATTCAGGGTGATTAATTAAGATGAATAATGAAGGGTTGATAAATTAATTGTTCTGGAATTAATTAATGAAGGAGTCAAAGTGATTGAGGTTTGAAATTCAATTAGAATTAATTGAACTAATTTGTATGTGATTAAGCTTTGCTTATGAATGATTGAATGATATTGGATGTTTTGAATGAGTTAATATCTCTAATATGAAATTTTGTGAATTTTATTTGAATAACTCGGGTTAGGATAATATAAGTCTCGAAGAGACCGGGGTCGGGTATTTGGAAAATACCCGAAACCACTTCGAATATTTATATATTGATTTGTGAAATCAATAGGCTGGATTGAAATGATTTGGGTAGACTGGAATATATATCTAAGTTTGGAACTTAGAAATTGATAGGGAAATAAGTGTTGTCTATAGCGAATTGTGAATTGGTTAAATTGATATAAGTTACCCCGGGTCTTATGTAAGTTATTTGCTTTAGTATTTCATGTTAGATGGGTTTACTCACGCTGGTTTCCAGCCTGACCCGGGTGTTACTTTGGTGTAATGCTCGGGTCAGACCGAGTATTACAGATTTTCAGGTTAGGACGTTCAGGAGCTCAGGAGGCGAGCTGGTGGCAATATCGCATGGAGTTATCCGCTGTATTTATATTATTGTTCACCTGAGTCGTGATAATTGTATATATATTCAGTTAAGTGTATATATGTAAAACTCTGATGTACTAAAATGTAACCGATAGATATAGATTCTTTTGTAAACTGTTATTATTTATTATTATATTTTATCCGCTGCGAATGTGAGATGTTTGGTGTTTCTGTTCTTTTTCTTCTATCTCTTTCTTCTTTTTCATAACTCTCTGGAATTTTCGGCTTCGAAAATTTCGGGTCGTTACATTTGGTATCAGAGCTGAAAGGTTAAGCGAGAACCCTGGCTCTGGTGGGGATTACTCATTAAGGATAGAGTCAGCAGTACTCTAGAATGAGTTGAATATATAAATATATATCTATGAGCGCGTACTTGTTATTTTCTTATACAAAGGTTTTAAATGATTTTATATAAAAATGTATTTTGATATATAAAGCCATAATTCCTTCTAATAAATATTAAGGTGATTGGGTGTTAAATTATTGGAATTAAGTTAAGAAGAACTATAATACAACCAAATTAAAAATTAAATTAATTAAAGGTAAAATTCTAGAATTAGAACTCAGAAATTAGAATTGTTTGAAACTTTAAAATGAACAAAGTTAAATTTGGTTTAAAAGGGTTAAACCAATTTTTGAGAATTTAGCTCGAATTATATAATTCGAGATGGTTTAAATTTGAAGTTGGAATTGAACTCATTCAAATTGAATTCGATTTGAATTAATTAGATTTGGGATGGAAGATGTATAAGTTCAAAAATATTTAATGGGAGATTTGAATTGGATTGAATCGGAATGATTGAAATTGAAGTGAGTTCAATTGAATGAATGTTAGTCCAAAGTAATTGGAATAACTTTGGAATTGCAATTAAAGTGGAATTGGTTTAAAAATCAAAATGGAATTTGAAATATCGACTGTAAATGTAATTTATTAATTGAAATAAACTTCATAAATAAATGAGATTATAATTTGAAATAGAATTCCAGAGAATATTTGAAATAGAGTAAGATGAAAATTCCAGAGTAATGTTTAAATATGAATTTGATGGATTGAGAGTTTGGAATTTTGGGAAAAATTAAAATTCCTTTTGGTTTGAAGTGGTTTCCAAGGGTTTTAAAGAAAGAATAGTATTATTTCAAAAATATTTTTGTGTTTGAAATTTGAGAGATTTGAAATCAAAAATATTTGGAAGTGTTTTTTTTTAGAGAGATAAAAGCATTGAACTCTTTTGGTCACTGGAAAATAAAGTCGGTGATGACTGCAGCATCATCGATGTTCATTTTCGAGTTTCTAGAAGAGAAATTGCTACCAAATTGTTTTAAATTGGGATTGTTTGTAAATTGGGTTTAATTTTGAAATTCAAAGGGATAATTGAATTTGCCAAAGAATTTTGGATATAGTTGAATTCTAAGGTGATATTGTAATTTGGACATTTGTTTAAACTCTGGAATCTTGATTAAATGTTTATGGAATAATAAAAATATATTGGCTAAATAAAATGTATAATTCTGAGTTAAAAGAAAAATGTGAGTGTAATTGATTATAAATAGAAGATGTAAAATTGAAATTATACTTAAAGTTGTACAAGTTTAAAGATCAAATGGAATTTGATTTGAAGATGGAAGGAAATTGAGAATCAATTTAATTTAAATTGGGGATGAATCAAGACCAATGGAAATTGGAGTTAATTAAATTGGGATTGGGTCAATTTAAATGGAGTGGAAATTTAAATTGAATTGTTGGGGAAGTGAACAGTTTTGACTCTAGACCATTTTCAATGTAAATTGTTTTAATATAAGTAGTTTTAAATCTATTTTCTTATCTACTTACCATACAACTTTCTTTTTAAACCCAAACTATTTTTATACTGGTTTTTGCCACTACTTTTGGAACTATTTAACTATTTTACAACTGTATTATAAACTAATTACTAATTTTCAACTAAGTTACGAGTTAATTTCTATTTTACAACTATTTTGCAATTATCTAAAGTTTCTGAAACTATTTAACTATTTTCCAACTATTTTTCTATTAGTTAACCATTTTATAGCTATTTTGCAAACTAATAATTATTTTTCAACTACTTACCTATTTTTAAACTTTTCAAGCTATTTTTCTAAACTGGTCGGAGTTCAAACTGTTATTGATTAAAATACCCAACTGAGATAAGGATTGAAGTAATAATCCAAATGGGGATTAATGTAAAGGTGAACAGGGAATGTGAAATGGTTCTTTTGAACTGAAAGAATATTTTGAGAAATATGAAATGAATAAAGATGGAAATTGGATATTTCTATGGTTTTTGAGAGTGTTTGGAGTATAAAAGTTGTTTTATACAAGAAGGTAAGGATCCAAAGTTTTAAAAATTTATATATATATATATATATATATATATGAGTATATATAAAGGATCTTATGAGGATTTTGAGAAAGGCTTTTGATTTTCGGAAACAAAATCAATATTGAGTTTTGGAAAGCCTATTTTGAGAATTATCGATTTTGGGATAATCGATTTTGTGTAAAGGAACTTTGTATAATATCATACTAGGTGTATGATTTGAAGATACTATATATGTATAGAATAAAATGTTTTGATGATGACTCTGGGGAAAAAGGCGTTCCCTTGAAATGAACTTCTCAGGAGTGCCACCGGGTGGTGCTGCCTTGAGCCCAAGGGGGTTCTAAAGTTGATCCTGTGAGGAGTCCGGACAAAACTAGTTCCTGAGGATTTTGAGTTGAGTTTACCATAGCGTAAGTCGTGTGTGCCGCGGAGAGCCAACAGTTACATGGACTTTTGTTGTGACTGCAACGTAACCCAGGATGTAACTGCGACCTATGGTAACATTGCGAAAGTCGTGTGTGCCACTGAGAGCCAACAGTCTGCGTTTGAGTTTATCTCGGTAGACTGCGACCTATGTAAGAGTGGAGAAGTTTCATTTTGATAGCGAGATCGAGAGGCCGCGGAGAGCCTGCAGTTACATGGACTTTTGCTGCGACGGCAACGTAACCCTGGATGTAACTGTGATCTGTTGTGTGGGATCCATGGCGTAATCGAGAGGCCGCGGAGAGCCTGCAGTTACATGGACTTTTGTTGAGACTGCAACGTAACCCTGGTATGTAACTGTGACCATGGATGGGTGTGATGATTTCCAGAGCATTCTCACCAAAGATATTTCCTCTATTTTCAAAAATTGTTTTCTGTATTTTCAATAAAATTATTTTCCAAATATTTTCACTGGGTGTTGAAAACGGGTTTACCAAGTACTTATAGATTTTCGGTCCTACGCCTGATCAACGTATGACTGAATTTCTGTGAGAACAAGGATGGACTGGTTGAGACATCGAGTTATAAGAAATATTTTATAAAAGCTATTTTAATATTATTATGAGATTTTATAGGCATTTCTAAAATTTTAAAATAAAGGAGATGAAATTTTGGAAAATCAAGGGAAGTTCAAACTGAAATTGTAAAATAAAATTGAAACTCGGGAAATTTTAATGAAGTGATTTTTTTTGTAATTAAAAATCCAATGTTGAATTAAAAATTGGAAGTAAGCTAATTAACTAAATAATTATGTGATAGAGTATGTTAATAAAATTTAACCCTGTTAAATAAATGGATTTGTAAGTTAATAATGGAGTTAGGAGTTGAACTCGAATTTATAAATTGAATTCGACTCGGATCTGCTAATGAATTAAATAAGAGGAGATATTGTAAAATAAAAATGAAATAGAGTTGGATTGATAAATGCGATGGTTAGAGTTGTAAATCATAACCCAAGTGAATAGAAATAAATTGAGAATAGCCTTGTATTAATAAAATAAATTCAATAACGAATTAAGTAATTGAATTAAAAAAATTAAAATGGGTTAATTGAGTTGAATAATAAATGGATGAAGTCTGATTGAATAAAGACTAAATCAAAGATGTGATTGGAATTGGATTATTAGACTGAACTTAAGTCGGTGGCATATTAATTTGAAGTATAAATGAGTTAAGTAGGTGCTTGGGTATTATTTTGATATATTGAAAGGTGAATTTGAAATTAAAATTTAAAATGGATGGGCTAATTGTATTTGATGGAAATTGCTTAAATAAGAATCATATAGAAGCAAACTTAAGTTTGATGTTGGAATAAATTAAAGTAAATTAATGTAAGTTTAAAATTTTGGAAACTTGACTTCGAATAAGGATGAAAGCCCATTAATTAAAGCTCGGATTAAATTAATTTGGAAATGGTCATTAATTTATAAATTTGAATGCGCCAAGCTTAATAAGTTGTTTGCATGAATCTAATGCAGAAATAAAATGAAATGCAATGTTTGATTAGTAGATAAATTAGAAATGAAATGGAATTAAATATAAAATGAAATAGAATACCCTATGAAGCGAATATCGTCGAGATTGAATAACAATAATTGTTGTTTGGCGTAAACCAAAGAAATTAAATTCTATGGGTTGCTAGGGATTAAATAAATTTGATTCGGAATCATATGAAGTGAAAATGAGCTTACTTGAATTATAAATCAATGGAATGTGTGAGATTGAGTTCTAAACCATTGAAATTGAATGAATTGGTTTATAAATTAATCGAAAGCAATTGAATAAGCTTTAAAATCATATAAATCGCTTATGGGAAGCATTTGTCATTTGTTGTGTATGTAATTCATTGTTTAGCTATTGAAAGTAAATGAAATGCTAATAAATTCTCTATATATGGCACTTACATATTTAAATTAAGTAAGTACAGGTACCTGAAGGCTGTTTGGTTGATTTGGATTGCGCTAATTGCTAATATAAATAAGCTGCTTGCTTAAAATGCTAAATAAAGGTACGCATACGCAATAAAAATAGGAAATATGAACTGTTTTTGCTTTTTCCGACCGTGTGAGTCGATGTATACATATTTATATCCCTTGTCAAATTGCAAAAGCTCCTCCGTACAAAGGAGACTCTGCCAAAATTTTCTGAAAATTTTGGGAGTTAGAAATTTTTTGGAAATTTTTTGGTTAACGACAAAACAATTTCAAATTGAAAATCAAAGTAAACTAGTAAATGAAATTAATATGAATCAGTTGAAATGAAAGATACAACTCAGTATTAAAATTTGAAAATAAATTGAATTCATATGAAATGGTGGAAGCTAATTTGAATAGAAGTGGGTATGAAATTTCTGTAAGGAAATGTATACAGTGATTTGAAGGTTACAATTGGATATTGTTGTTAAATAGAATATGCAGGTATTAAAGGAAAAAGCAAGTGGATTTGATTCCAAAAGATAAATTTGAATGGCCCAACAAAAAGGTATGTATTTAAAATTCTGTATGGAATTGGATTGGGTTTTTGATGTAGCCACTTGGCTTTTGTTTCTTTTTGGAATTTGGGGGCATGTAGAGGCCTTTTGTAGTTGTACCGAGCTAGCCGCGCAAAGGAGACGCTGGCAAAATTTTTCGGAAATTTAGAGAGTTAGAAAAATTTTGAGAAAATTTTGATAATTCGAAAGTTGGTTAAAATTTAAATGATCGAACAAACGGGTAGTATTTGAACTATAAAAGATTTTGGGGAGGTTAGTTGATAATGGGTCATTAATAAAGGATAGTTGGTAGGATGTTGATTGTGAGTTTTGGGAAAGGTAAACGGGTAATGGTCAATTCTTCCTGACTAGTAATTTCGAGGACGAAATTCTTTTAAGGGGGAAGGAATGTGACGACCCGGAATTTTTAACAACTTAAATTGGAATAATTAATTGATTTTAAATATTTAAAAGTTAATTTTAATTTGAATTTAAGATATCAGTATTTACTTGATAATAAAATCATTGAATTGTATAGCTTAAATATTGAATTTTATAATTGAAATTGGGTAAATTGTTGAATCTGAGATTCTAAGCCTGTTTCAAATAATTTGAAGGCTTATAAAATTTATAATGATGACACTGAAAATAATAGAATGGTTGAAATTTAATTTAAAGGTGATTTGTTCAGTTCTGAAATTATATCGTTTAAATCGATATATAAAAATAGCCTTCCGAGACACAGTCTCGGAATTCGACGAAACCAGTTCCATTGGATCCGTAATAGTTAGTTATTATCGGATTTCAATTTTCGTAGCAATCAGAGTTGTCGTTTGACCCTGTTAGCTCAAAACGCTTAGAACTATTCTAGGCAATTTATTTTAAAACTGATCGTTTTCTTCTGTAACTCGTGGATACGATCGACTTAGGTTCTGAACACGTTTCATCATGTTCAGGACACGAGTAGAATCTTATCATTGCCTAACGACATTTCTTAAGAGGGATTTGAATTTTTATGGAAGTTTTTGCGACGTTGTGATGATATAGTAAAATTTAAAGGGATAGGGTCATAGATATTTTCATGTTGTCGTACCCAAGAAGCCTCTTCCCCCCTATATCTATTTTCTTGTAACCGCGTACATTCACTTTCTTCCCCATCTTCAGTTCATCCAAAACCTTTACTGTCGAAATCAACTTCAGTAATAAAAAAAAAAAATGAGGCCGAACGTTTATCTTAAGAAGAATACCCCAAGTTAATCTTCCCTCCTCCTTTTGTAACCCGCGTTTTCATTCCCTATCCCTAAGTCGCGATTTCCAGAAATCATTGGCCGAATCAATTTGTGACATGGGGGAGCTTCACGTGGCGATGATCGTTCAAAAGGGAGAGGCCGCATCGTCGTTCGAGTGGGATGAAGGGTCTTCGGCATCTCGACGTCGTTTGAATTAGGGGAGTATGGTTCGCGAGCTAGGGTTTGGCCATAGCCGTCGCTGGTGAGGGCTTCAAGTTGGGATCTGATAGTCGCGATCGAAGATAAGGATTGCGTACGAGTTTTGGGGAAACTCGAGAAGCTGGGGCTTCGTTCGCGAATTGTAATCAGTGGCAAGAGCTCGACTCGAACTCGTGGAGGAGGAGGGTCGCGGCAGTTTGGTGGCGTTCTAGTAGCACGCGTCGATGGTGAGTAGCTTCTTGTTCCTCTTTTCTTCTTGATTTGAAATTTTAAAACGTGTAACTATGGAAATTTTATTTAAAATTTAAGTTACTGAAAAGAAAAAAAAAGAAAAGAGAAATGAATTGGTTTATAAAATCTATTTGATTCTAAATGGTAATCAGAAGCTATTACTGATTTGGGAAATATAGGAATTTTAATGAAAAATAAAATCGATGGCTGATTAAAGTTATGAAATGGAGATTTAATTTGTACAATTATGGCAGATGTTGACAAACTGTATAATAGTGATTTAAGAGCTTAAACCGTGGAGTCAATCGAGAATGAAGTGGATTGCAGAATTTAAGGGAGGCAAGGGTGAGTAAATCTTACACAGTTAGATAATCATTTAAATTTAAATGAGTAAATTTAAATAATTGATTGGATGAATAAATTGATTGAATGTGTACTGATGATTATGTGACTTTGGTTATGGTGGTTCTCGAATTAATTGTGGGTTGACTCGAAGTATTGGGATTTTTAAATTGTTTAGATTTTAAATTTCAAATAAGAGAATATTTTCATTCTAATGTTGTTAAGGGTTTGAATTAATTAATGAATTAAGTTTTAAGTGACAAATTAAATCTAAATTAATTTAGGATAATCATTGGATGGTTTAATAGGCAATTACTTAATGCAATTAATAAAATAGAATTACTTTGTGAAATGAATCAAGAGATTTATTAAGATAACTAATTAAGGAGTAATCAATATATTAATGGAGTAAACAAAAAAATAATAATAGTTAATTACAGATTGAGATCATTCGAATGATTAACATTGTGGTTGCATTAGGGTACTTAATTTGGATTAGAATAAATGAAAACATAATTGAAAATCATTACTTATATAATTAACGGGGTAATTAAAGATAGATTAATTAAGATAGAGTATTTGATAATAAGGGACATATGGGAAGTTCACTAATATGAGTAATTAATGATTAGTGAAATTAAATAGTTCATTAATTTATACAGTAATTTAAGATTACTTATACGTTTTGGTTAAGAATAATTAATATTGTTAAATTTATTAAAGATAAGTACTTGAATGTGATTGAAAATAATTAATTCAGGGTGATTAATTAAGATGAATAATGAAGGGTTGATAAATTAATTGTTCTGGAATTAATTAATGAAGGAGTCAAAGTGATTGAGGTTTGAAATTCAATTAGAATTAATTGAACTAATTTGTATGTGATTAAGCTTTGCTTATGAATGATTGAATGATATTGGATGTTTTGAATGAGTTAATATCTCTAATATGAAATGTTGTGAATTTCATTTGAATAACTCGGGTTAGGATAATATAAGTCTCGAAGAGACCGGGGTCGGGTATTTGGAAAATACCCGAAACCACTTCGAATATTTATATATTGATTTGTGAAATCAATAGGCTGGATTGAAATGATTTGGGTAGACTGGAATATATATCTAAGTTTGGAACTTAGAAATTGATAGGGAAATAAGTGTTGTCTATAGCGAATTGTGAATTGGTTAAATTGATATAAGTTACCCCGGGTCTTATGTAAGTTATTTGCTTTAGTATTTCATGTTAGATGGGTTTACTCACGCTGGTTTCCAGCCTGACCCGGGTGTTACTTTGGTGTAATGCTCGGGTTAGACCGAGTATTACAGATTTTCAGGTTAGGACGTTCAGGAGCTCAGGAGGCGAGCTGGTGGCAATATCGCATGGAGTTATCCGCTGTATTTATATTATTGTTCACCTGAGTCGTGATAATTGTATATATATTCAGTTAAGTGTATATATGTAAAACTCTGATGTACTAAAATGTAACCGATAGATATAGATTCTTTTGTAAACTGTTATTATTTATTATTATATTTTATCCGCTGCGAATGTGAGATGTTTGGTGTTTCTGTTCTTTTTCTTCTATCTCTTTCTTCTTTTTCATAACTATCTGGAATTTTCGGCTTCGAAAATTTCGGGTCGTTACAAATTAACTATTAATTAAGAATTAATTAACTAGTAACTAAGGATTAATTAATTTAATATTTAGATTTATTAATTAATAATTAGGATTTATTAATTAATAATTAAGGTTTATTAATTAATAGTTAAAGGATAATTAATTAAAGATTAATTAATTGGTTCTAAAAGTAATTAAGGAATGATTAATTAATTAAATGGTCTATAATTAATTAATTAATGATTGATTAAGCAAGGTTAAGTGATTAATTCTTAAGTAATTAATTTAATTTGAATTAATTAAATTAATTATAATATGGATCAATAATTCTTGCTTGTGGATGGTAGTTTTGAGTAGAATGTCTGGAATGGTTGATGTCTATTGGATGATAATCTATGATATTCTGCGATGTCATATTGGTTATATAAGTGATAAATATGTGTTATTTATTTATGAAAAATGCTATGTGAATTCAACATAATTGAATTGAATTGTTTAAACTTTAACAACTTGACCTTTAAAATGGCGTTTGGATTTCGATGAGACCGGGATCGGATATCAAGTTTGGTTATCCGAAAACCACATCGATCCAAGTTAAATGTTAGGTCATGAAATCTCAAGTGAAGATCGAGATGGAGTTATCAAAGTGCAAGGGTTATGGTCATTAACTCTGTGGGTGATTCCAAATTGAGTGTAACGAGATAATGCCTTCGGTTTCGTTCGAACCCGGAGCGAACTTGTATGGATGAACTCTATCAGACCATTGTCAATGGAGGACGATGAGCATTCCAAGATGTGTTCTTAAAAGGTAATCGCAGCCTCAAGGCTCATCAAACGGGAATGGCTAAAACAGGAGAGGTGCAGGAAGGTCAAGGGGGTAGCACCCAAGTAAGACAAGATTTACCCTTGTCTAGAGGTCCCTTTTTATTCAGCTTAGTGGGCAGTTGTTGGCCACAACTGTGGGGTTGTCTTGTTTGGGACTGTCCAGTAAGGCATGGTTTCGGCCTTGTGTTGTAGGGGATTTAGGGTGGATTCTCAGTACGATGATCTAGAATACGTACAGTGACGAGCGGTACCTCAATAGCCCTACCATTGTATGGAATCCAATCTCCAATAAGTGCCCTCAGATTTGATTGTACACCTATGTATGTTGGAATTTAATAAATGTAACAATTTCATATTTTCTAGTTTATTTGAAAACCCTAGACCCTATTATAATATCACCGGATTTTCTATCAAATGTTTTGGTTAGCGTAAGGTAAAAACTTAACCATGTTTATGTGTGGGAAGTCTTACGTGATACCTTTGTTTTCAAATGATTTTTATTTAACCCGTTTACTCACACCAGACTCATGTCTGACCCGGAGTTTATATTTGTTTTTCTTTAACTCTTGGGTACTCAAATTTTTATGAGTAGCCAAGTGATCATGTTTTGCTTGATGTATTTTGGATAGCTTGGAGCAGAAGCCTGGCATAACTATATATATATATCTATTTCCGCTGTAATGAAACCTTTTTGACTGTTGTATTTTGGAATGTAATGGATAGACAGACCTTTATAACTGTCTAATGTGATGATGTTATGCAATCTATGTAACTCTGATATGTAAAGACTATGTAACAGTTATATGATATATTATATTTCGTTTCGTTTCCGTTGTGAGATTCTGATGTTGTTTAGTTCTTTCTTTTATCTATTCTATTTCTACCTATTTCTTTCTTATTGATGATACGTCTTTTGGTGGAATGAAAAGCGAGTCGTCACAATGTTCCCCTCTCTCTTAGACTATACTTCTGTATCTTACTAAGGATCGTAAAAATTTATGAGAAAGAAGATATGGTAGCATGAAACGAAAGGGAAAATCTAGGTAGAGGAAGCACCACTACCAATGTAAATGCTCAACCTAATACCAGGAGGAATCAAGATCGATAGGCTAATGCTAATCCAAATGCCTAAGCCAATGTAGGTTCTAAAAATCTGCATGTAGATGCGAGGATGGTATATTAGTTGCTGTCCAATCTTTTGCAAGCTGGAGTTGCTGGTAATGTTGGAGGAGCTAATCCTTTAGCTCCAATTAGGAATAACTATGTAAGCCAAGCAGAGACTACACCAGTTTGGGTGGAAACCATTTGTTGGAACGGAGGATGCTATTGAACTTGAAAATTGTCCATTGAGCTGTGAAAGGATCTGCACTGATCTAGGCTTGGATGATGGGCAAAAGAGAAGGTCAGCCTATATGCAGTTGCAAGGGTCAGCGCTTCACTGGTGAAATAGTATGACTGCCGGAGTTCCGGAGGAAGAGCTGACATGGGCTGATTTCAGGAGAAGGTTTGAGCAGAGGTTTCTATCTGAGGTTGCTAAGTCGGTATTGATGAGAAAGTTCATGGATCTAATGCAAGGAGAGATGTCAGTGGTCGAGTATGCTACTAAGTTTGACGAGTTGTCTTGATATGAATATGTACTGGTTGACACCGATGTCAGAAGGAATGAAAGGTTCATTCGAGGACTGAGACCTGAGCCTGCTAGAGTGACCAAGACCCATATTCGAGAACCTTTTAATGTGGTGTTGGAGATGGCCATTCGCCATGAAGAGATGCTTGCTATTTCTAGTAGAGAGAAGCCAGTTGAATCCCAGAGTCCTCAGGGAAAGAAGAGGAAATTCTTTAAGAAGAAGGGAACCCAGAAAGGGGATGTTACCAAGAAGGAAAAGGCTGATTTGATATGTTACACATATGACAAGAAGGGTCATTATGAAAATGAGCGCCGGTCAGGCAAGGGGGCGAAGGCTGTAGATAAGAAGAATGTGAAATGCTTTAACTGCGATCAAGTTGGGAATTACAAGAACCAGTGTCCAAAGCCAGCCATGGTAGACAAGGGGAAGTTTTTGCTTTGGGATCATCAGCTAAGCCCACTACAAGTGTAAAGGAACGAATGCGATGGAAGGTACGTTTTGATTCAGAGTATATCAATTAGGATACTTTTTGATACCGATGCATCACATTCATTTATATCCCAATATTTGGTTGGTAGGTTATGCTTAGAACCCACATACCTTTTTATGATTGTGAATCCAATAGGAGGGTAAGAACTCTGGAGATGTGATGTGACCAGTGTGAACTTGATCTATTAGGACATATGTTTGCATGCAGTTTGAATGTTTACGATTTCGTAGATTTCAGAATCATTTTGGGTATGGATGGGTTGAGGAGGTATGAGGCTAGGATATTCTACCAGGATGGGGAGATATCTTTGAGACACCTTGAAAGTCATAACCGAATTATATTCTCAGTAGAGAATTCTGACCAAAGTAGTTGTGCTTTGTTAAGCGCAATGGAAGTGGGAGAAGAATTAAGTCAGGTTCGAATTGCAAGAGAGTTTGTAGATGTGTTTGAGCCAATCACAAGACCGCCACCAAAACGAGCTGTTGAGTTTCGAATAGATCTTGTACCAGGAGCTGAACTGTGAGTAGACCACCTAGCAGGAGACACCGACTGAAATGTAGGAATTGAAGGTGCAGCTAGTGGATCTAGAAGGAAGGAATTTTATTAGACAAAGTAGTTTGCCTTGGGGGCGGTCGCGGTATTCGTGAAGAAACCAGATGGGACGTTGAGGATATGTATTGATTATCGTAAGCTAACGAAAGGACGATAAAGAATAAGTATCCTTTGTGGAGAATTAATGATCTGTTTGATCCGTTGAGTGGAGCCAGAGTGTTTTCCAGTTGGATTTGGTGATGGGGTTCCATCTGTTAAGAATGGCAGAGGACAACATTCCTTTGACTGCATTTCAGAATAGATATGGTTCGTATGAGTGGTTAGTGATGCCATTCGGATTGATGAATGCACCTGTTTTCTTTGTAGATTTGATGAATCGAGTCTTCTGGGAGTATTTGGATAGACTTGTGTTGTTGTTTATTAATGATATTTTGGTATACTCTAAGAATGAGAGAGAGCATGAAGATCGTCGTAGAATTATGCTAGAGATGCTAAGGCAGAATTAGCAAAAGGCGAAGTTTTTCAAGTGCCATTTTTGGAAGAATAATGTTAAGTTTCTTAGTCATGTGGTTTCAGAGAAAGGACTGTCGGTCAATCCAAATAAGATTGAAGCTATGAACAATTGTAAGAGACCAGAGACAGTGACCGAGATCAGAAGTTTTCTTTGACTTATTGGCTACTACCGGAGATTCATCAAGGATTTCTCACGGATAGCGGCGTATTTGACTAAGCTTACCAGGAAGGAAGTGAAGTCTGTTCGGTCAGATAAATGTGAGTAAGCATTCCTTAAGTTAAAGCATTTGATGACCAATGCTCCAGTGTTAGTAGTTCCATATGGAAACCTAGGGTTGGTAGTATAAACGGATGCGTGTGGGAATGGATTGGGAGCAGTGCTAATGCAGAAGGGCAGAGTCATTGCTTACGCATCTAGACGGCTTAAACTGTACGAAGTAAGATATGCTACTCATGACTTGAAGTTGGCTACGATGATTTTTTCCTTGAATATTTGAAGGCACTATCTCTTGGGGGAGAGATTTGATGTGACAACTCGGGTTTTTAGCAATATAAACGGAATAATTTTCTAATTTAAAAATTGCAAAACCTATTCTTTTCAAAACAATTAAAACATGCTATCCAATTTCTATTGTGTGTGTGTGTGTGTGTATATGTGTGTGTATATTGTAAATGGAGCTTTGATTTGAAATTCAAAAGTAAATATCTTAAAAATAATTTAGTTTTGAAACTCTACATTTTAAATACTAGTATATATACTTAGTTATTGATTTAAAATGTTGATAATCTTAGTTTAAAATTAAAAGAAGGATAAATGTAAAAGTATAAATACAAATAATATGAAAAGAAAATAGAAAAAAAACGTATATGGACATTTGTAGGCTTGAGAGGCACATACTAATACAAGTGTCAAATTTTCTTATGCACTTATAAATATCCCAATTACTCCTTTCTCTCATTTTCTTGAAATCAAACCAAAAGCTAAAGCCAGGAATAAAAAATAAAAAATAAAGGAAAAACAAATGGATTTATCATTTCTGAAGAAAAACAAAGTAACAATTCAAGTTCAACTCAACTAAAAGTAGATCAAGCTTCCAGTTCAAAATCAAGATTAGCTGTTCCCAGTTTTTCAAATCATTCTTTGTTCAAACATTTTAAGGCGAGTAAACATCATTTCTTTTAAACCAAATTCTCTTTATATCACTGTGCATGTAAAATATGATTGTGGAAATAACTTGAATATGATTTGCATGGGTGAAATGAAGGGTTGTCTGGGTATATAGGTTGAGATACTATGTGCATGCTTGTGTGTGAATATGCATGTCTCTGTTTTGTTCAACAGATCCAAAAACAAACCAAAATATAATTTCTCTTCACTGAAACAACTATAGGTAATGATGCCTATAAGATATGTGTTTGTATTAACCAAACCTTATTTTTAAAAATGTTTTCAAGTGGAACTAGTAAGTATATTTATCTGGGAAAATGAATTCACATGAAAATAAAAAACATGTCAAAAATTAATTGTGTAAATAACATGTTTCTCATACATGATTTAATTCGTCTTTGAAATTGATAATTTTTAGTGAGAGTTTTGTGATTTTTAAGTACGTATTTGGGAGGGAATTTTGAGATGATAGGAATTGGGTTTTATTTCAAATTTCAACGATTGCGAGGTTCGGTGGCATCGGGGATGTGGCTGGAGGTTGCTCGTTGGTCGATGATCATGGGACAAATGGTCAGAGGTTTTTTGTTCGCCATGGTGGCGCGGCGAGGTAGAAATAGGGTTTTGGTTCGAGTTTTGGTCGAGGCTGTTTTTCTGGCAATGACGAAGTCGTGGTTTGATTTGAAGGCTGTGGTACAAGGGGAATAGGTGGAGAGGAGAGCGGCAGGTTTCTGGCGAAATGGAGTGGTCTTCGGTGGTCGAGGATGGTGGTATGAGACAGAGTAGGGTGTCGGTTGTTTTTACTGGTGGTGGTGATTTGTGCGTTTTCATTTTTGGGGGTATCGTGGAATACTAGGGGATCACGAGGGTTACGCCGGCCGAAGATGACTTAGAGGCGAGGTCGGAAGTAGTCGGCGACTCACCGCCGCTGTGTGCACGTGCACAAGCGAATGTTTCATGCAGGTAGGAATTGTAGAGGAAGGTAATTGGAAGGAAGAAGTGAGGAAAGGAAGAAGGGTAGGGGAAATCTGGGTTATGGGTTTTGGGCCGATGGGCTTACGTTGTTTTGAAATTTTTTAATATAATGTTTTTAAGAAATTTCAAAATCAATTACCTTTAACTATTTACCTTTAAACCCTAAGACTCTCTGATTTTGTAAATGTAGGAACCAAATTTGTTAACTCAGTAACCACTCGTTAATACCCCTGTTTGAATATAAATTTGATAATTAATTAGTTGTGGTCAATATAAATAAGATGATTAAACTTTTAATAAATTAAAGCCTTAGCTTAATTATACATCTAAATAAAATAGTGTAATTAAGTAAATGGTCAAGGAAAATAAAATGCTGTAAACCTATAATTAATGAAAAGTCTTAAGTGATTTTACATGTTAATAATTTTCTAATTCCACATATTTGATTTGAATAAAATAAAAATATAAATGGCTTGTAATTAGTCAATGACAATTAAGTAGGATTTGTAAGAAATTAATTTATTCTGTTTTAAATAAATTAGAAACTATGTGTCTAGTTAATCTTGTCTATAAATGGTTAAAATTGGATTGAATGTTTGAATTGCTTTAATATATCCGATATGTTAATGGTGATATTCTATGATACGAGATACCCTGGATTGAACTATTGATAAAGGTGACACATTTGTTTAAATAGATATCTGTGATGGAAATATCTGTGAAATATGACATTCTAAATTTAAATTGAATTGTCTTTAGCTAAACAACTTGGCTTAAAAGATGGTATTGGATTTGAAGAGATCGAGGTCGGATATCAGCGATATCCGGAACCACTTTGACTTAGTAATCATTATAAATTTTATGGATTTGATCTATAGAATTATATAGGCTGGAATTGAATAAATTATGTAAATCTGATTATTTTCCAAAAATTAGAAACATTAGTGTAAATGTCGGGGATTTCTGAAAAAGTGATTTTGGTTAACAGGAAATTATTGTGAAAGACAAAAATATTCAGCATTTTAGCCTCAAGGACACACCTTCAGTATTTTAGCCAGAAGGACAACTTTCTTTAGGTATTAGCTTTTAGTTATTGATATCAATTTTTAGGTATCAGTTTATACTTATCAGTAGCAGTTTTAGGTATCAGTTTTTTGTGCGGTAGCAGTTTTGGAAGAATGTTTGTCCTTATGAATAATTTTGAAAGAATGTTTGTCCTTGTGAATAATTTTTAGAAGAATGTTTGTCCTTGTGGTTAAAATATTGAGGTTGTGTCCATAAGGCTAAAAATATACGATTTTTTGTCCTTTAAATTAATTCCTCCTTTGGTTAAATCAGGTATAACCGTTGAGTTAAATAAGTTGTCTTGGTTTTCGTGAAGCTTTTAACTAAAGAGTTTTATTTTAAGTTGGTTTACTCATGCTGGTTTCCAACCTGACTCAGGTGTTAATTTATTGTAATGCTCAAGTCAGACCGAGTATTATAGATTTTCAAGTTAGGTCATTCTGGAGCTCAAGAGAAGGGCTGGATGGTAGAGACGTATTGATTCCGCTGTGTATTAGAATTTGTATTGATTATATTCAAGGACAAGTTGTTACAACTGTCCAGTTTCTTTGTGAATGGTTGTACTCTGATATATTGTATGTAACGCTACGGAAATTTTCGACTTTCGAAAATTCAACATCGATACTCACTTTATCGACTGCCGAGAAATCGAAGGCCGGAAACCCGAAATGTTATGGTTTAAGAAAAAGAAAAAAAAATAGAAGATGGAGAGGAAAGAAATAGAAAAGATAGAGAGGGAAAAGAAAATAGAACAGAGAACAGAACAGGAAGAAAATAGGGAAAACATAGAACAGATAGAAAATAGAACGGAACAGAAAACAACAGAACAACATCAGAATCTCACAATTCGCAGCGGAACAACATATAATAAATAAATGAATAATCTTTAAACAAAGAACTATATCAGTTATTACATTTTATACTTTACATCATATCATCAGAGTGTACAACAACAACATATAGTGCAGCGGAAAAAGAAATACTATATACTAGTATTACGCCATGCCATCCAGCTTGCCTCCAGCAATTCCAGAATATCCTGATAAACCTAACTCTTAACTGCCCGTGTGGAAATTGGTGGGCACCCAGAGTTTAGGAAGGAAAACAATAAACTCCAAGTCAGTCATGTGACTGGTGTGAGAACTCAAAACAGTTTATTTATCTTTAAAATCAAAATAGAAGAATATTTTTAAAGTCAATTCGCAATGCTTTTAAAAATGAGACTACCATAAGACCTCCTGCCACACACACAATGCAAACGCAGACTTGGAGGAGATTTCTCCTTATGATAGTCAAAGATGCTTGATACGCATTTAAAAAGAACATTTCATATTATTATTAGTGCATAGTGTAGGAAACAATTTCGAAAGTAGAATATAAATCTTAGCCAGCATAGGTACCATTATATTATGCCTACTAATAGCTACCATATTAGATGGCAGGTTCTACAACTAAAACCGTACAAGTCTCGTATTGTTTCTTTGGATTTCCAACGAATGATCAGGCCAAGGAACTTCCCATTGCCACATGAGAATGCCTCTGAATGGACATCCCCGAGAACCAAACCGGATCTCTACCAGCACAAGGCCGGGTAACCCCTAACTGAGTAACAACTGACCGAATATGCCATCCCCCGGTCCTTTGGGACCTTTCACCGAGCGCTCGCAATCAATTCACACAATCATAACAAAGTGTTTTCAACATGAGTAAGTATCTGGGCTCCATACCATGATACCACCCTTTTCCAGAAGGAAATGCACACATCCTAAAGGGCGCTACCCCTCATAACCTTGCTGCTTCTTTCCTGTTTTGACCATTCACGGGGTGTGAGGCTCGACGAAGTCACGTCCACAAAAACATACTTTATACAAAAGCCATGCTTTGGGTCAACAAATGATCATAGAAATGATCACCAGGATAGACGATCAAATAAACGATCCTATCAAAAATAATCAACACAATGATCATTTACAGCAACACTCAGCATGTCACATTACCAAATTGGGAATATATCGCTGATAACCTTCAACTACATAACCTCTGAGCTCGTACGTCTCAGAGAAGGGTGTTAAGCTAAAAGAATAAATTCTCCGCCACCAACAGAAATATATTTGAAAGAAATCGGCTTTATATCTCAACTTGTAATGTCATACATACAATCCATACAAGTCTGTTCCGGGATCGAACAAAACCGAAGGCACTTCTTACGAAGCCCTTGCAATCCGGGTATTCACAATCCCGATTGAATTTCCCATCACTTAAGAAATCTCTATACCAGGAGCTACCCAGTGCAGAGACAATCGATAGGTCATCCTATCGCTTTCACAAATACTCGGTCTTCAACACCGATCTTCAAATGCAATTCATAACAACGTATCACATATTCGGAATGGGTTATACGACCCATGGTCCTTTCCCGGTTAACCCGAATAGTGAGCGCTTATTCAAAAATAAGTGTGGCATTCACATTCAAACAAATCACATCAATTACCCATTCAAAGGGAAATATTGATAGTCGGTTATTGAACTATCAATGGATATGGACACATCACCAGTTTCCAAATAATTTACCAAATTATTTATTTTCCAAAATATCTTTACAAGATATATAATTTCCACACTTCAAAAATAAATCAATATTTATTTTTAAACAACTTCCCTCTCCATTCATAAATTCCATAATGAATTTATATTTCACAATATCCATGCATATACGATTTCAATTATTCATTTCAATTTATCTTCAAAAAGATAAATTCTCAAAGTATTCACTTTATATTGGAATACATTTCCATACTTATTTATTCATAAGTAATTCACAGATTTTATTTATTTTCAACACTTGGAAAATATTCAATATACTTAAATCGAAATTAAGTATATATTTCATTCTTTAAGGAAAACATTCTCTTAAACATATTATTTGGGCCAAAACGAATGTTGCGTAAAACATTGTTACGACAACCCAAAATCACTAGTATAGGGATTCGAAATTAAAATAGATATATAAATCCCAATACTATACAAAACATTTCCTTTCGGAAATCATCTACTATAACAACAGTGTTATAGTCCATTATTTCCTTCTATTTCTCGAAAACGTCTATTTCAACAATCAATGTTGAAATCTATGGTTTCGAATCTTAACATATTTAAAACATCGTTAGATCGTTTTAATTCAATTTAAAAATATCACATTCTAAACATTTTCTTTAACATATTATTCACTATTCAAAAACGTGAATAAACTATGTTAACAAATTTCATCATTTCTATTCATTCTATTTCAAAGGATCATTCACAGTCAAAAATGTGAATATAACTCCATTAATAGGTTTCAACAATTTACTTATCAAAATAAGTCGTTGCGAATTTTATAAAACAACGTTTATAAACTCCATTTCTATTTATATAACAACTTCTTTTTATAAATCCCTTTATTAATCTATTCGATTTATAACTCAATTATAAACCAAAGATTCATATTATAGGTTAAATGGTTATAAAACAATTATTTTACAAAATCGTTCCTTTGAACTTCATAATTATAAATCTTATAACTTATAAGATTCAATTATTTATCCAAAACCATTATTTTAATAACTTTACAAATTTTATAAACCTACTGTTTATAAAATTCTATTTATAACTTCACCGTTTATAATTCTATAAATTTCATTCAATTTATGAAATTCATTTTCACTTCATTCAAACACTTATAAAAACTCGTTTTATAATTTCAATATTTCAATTTATAAATATCCATTTATAAATCTCTTAATATAATTCAATTTGTATTATTCTTTTAAAACGTCTTTAATCTCCTTTATTATTTCACCATTTTGATTCATAAAATAATTAAATTTTATAAATCCTATATTCAAACTTTTCACAATAAATTCAGAAATCCAATTTAAACTATTTTATAAAATCATTAGCATCATATTCTCAAAAGTCAACCTTTAACTATATTTCTCAAAAATCATAATTTTTATATAACATTAAAATTATACGTTTATTTGTTTAAAATGGATCAATTCCAAAAATATAGTATATTTAAAAAAAATCACTTTTAAAAAATCATTTTAAAATTCCAAGGTTTGGTCTAGTGATGCTACACACCAAATAGCCAATCACGACTACAATGATATCATATATCGATATGATAATCCATCAAATATCAAAATATCTGAAATCAAATAAATATTGTTGAGGAATCCAGTTGGATCCCTCCAACCTGTTTCCTACATCACAAACATTAGCACAATACCAATTTCGCTCCAGTACGAAATTATCGCGGTATATGGGATTTAAATATTATCCGCTTAATAGACGGCGCAATAGGGTCTCATCCGCTAAACAAAAAATACGGGAAATCAATAACTCCAATATATACATATGCCAATATATATATTTCTATTATATATAATACCAATTTCACTGTTTATGAAATATTCGCGGTATATGTTTTTAATAAATAACATCCGCTTACTAATGGCGCATAATGTCTATTTTAACAATCAATAGATAACAATCATCATTCAAACATGCATTCAAATATTTTAAATCTAACTATTTAAAATAAAATCGAAACTGATTCGATTGAGTGAGAAGTTCTCACCTTGATTTTAAATTAATTTTAGCGATTTATTTCGAATAAAATTAAACGGACGTTTAATTTTACCCAAAATTCTCACTAACTCCAAACGACTCCAATCCAATTCCATCGCGTAGTGCTCGTCCATACGATTCCAATGCAACTGGTTTCGCGCGTTTTCGACCTCGTATGAAAAAGATATGAATTTTCAAATTTTATACGATTTTTACTTAATAAATTTACAACATAAATTAAATTTTAAACCTAACTTTAATCTGGGCCATAGATCCAAACCCCCCCCCCTGATCTGGACCGCACCATCCTTCTTCCTCTCCCTCTCGTTCTCCTTCACGTTTCCAGGCCGCACCACAAACCCATGCTCGATAGTTAGGGTTTAAATTTGCATCCTCCTCGTTCACCTATACTTCGATCAGGGAGTGTCAAACGAAGCCCCCTACCCCCCTCCACCTTCGGCCTGAAGGCCATGAAACTCGGCCACCTCGTGATGCGCGTGCACGAAGGTGAACACTTGATGAACGCGGCCCCCTAGACGCTACCACGTCACTCCATATTTGATCATAGCCGTTCACATCGAAGCTCTCATCGCCCTCTTCAATACTCTAGTTGAAAGTTTAGCCTAATTGTCGACGGATTTGGAGTAATCGAGGGATGAAGGTTGCGAATTTCTGGCCATTGGTTTTTGAAGTGGCGGCCTGCATAGAGAATTAGGGTTCTTTTTTTTTTTTTTTTTTTTTGATTTTAAGGTGTATTTATAGAGAATTTTCGAACACTATTCATCCGGAAATTCCGAACTCCGATTCACGCGACGTAACCAACGTTTCTAGGGTTTACCCCGCGTTCCGGAAACAATGGAAAAGGTTTCGGAAGCTAATTCGGACATCTGTGCGAGTTATGGCAATAAACGCTCAATTTAAATTAAACCGATTTAAGCGATTTTCTAGGCGTTTTAATTTGTACCGGACAAACGGTAAATCCAATTGACTTGAAATTTGAAACCTTACAATAATATCACATTACGGATCCGATGAAACTTGTTTCGTCGAAATCCGAGACTTTTTGAAAAATGGCTATTTTAACTCGCCAAATTAAAATTAAAAACAATTCGATGCGTTTCGAGCTGCCACGATCAAACGATAGCTCCGATTGACACGAAATTTGAAATCCGGTAATAACTAACTATTACGGATCCAATGGAACTGGTTTCGTTCAATTCTGAGACTTTTCAAAAATTGGCTATTTTCACTAGTCGATTTTAATATTAAAATATTCAATTTTCACAAATTAACTTTTAATTCGATTTTAAAAGTTCTAAAATATCATTCTAACTCCAACATGATAAAATAAAATTTTACAAATCATTTTCAATCATATTTAACGTAATTTTCAATTATTTCCATAATTTCACTTATTTAAATTATCGATTTAATTATCCAATTAAATCCAATTATTCAAATAAAAATTTATTCGACTTATAAATTTCACTTATTAATATTTAAAATTAATTAAATATTCAAATTTTAATTAATAAAAATTCTGAGTTGTTACAATCTTCCCCCCTTAAAAGAATTTCGTCCTCGAAATTAACAAGTAAGAAAAGTTACAGAATTTATTTACTTTCCAAAAATTCATAGTTAAATTTCTTATAATAACTTACTAAGTTTTCAAATCATACTTAGTTATCTTTTCAAAAACAACTACTATTGTTTAACTTTCCATTCCAAATCAAAGTTAAAGTTTTCAAAAATTTTCCAATTTTCTCAAATTTTTTTCTAACGCCTTAAATTTTCGGAAAAATTCGCCATAGTCTCCTTTGCGCGGCTCGATCCGAAAAAAAATGACAGTATATATATCACAAATATACATCTCATCAAGTAATGAGGCATCCCGAAGGGAAAAAAGTATAAAAGTACGATATTTAATCCGAGATATGTACCTTATATTTTATTAGCAAGCATATACGGCTAATATAGCGCGAAAGCGAGCTCCAAATGCGAAGCAAACGCGATCCGCACCTACTAAACACTCAACAAACAACATGAGAACATGTATATAGACAATAGTATCAATATACAACATATAGCAACATACTAACTATATATGTCAACATAGCAAATGCAACTAAAGCAACAAATGCAAACATCAACCAACTAGCATTCATAACCAATAAATATTCATTTATATTCTCGTTAATATTCAATGAAATAGGTTTTCAATTTAAATCACATTTGATTCATTAACAGTGGATGTTCTTACTAACATTCAATTTCAATTAGTTTATATTCACTAATTCATATTTAAGTTGGTTCACTTCCAAATCAAATTCAATTCTATTTAAGATTCACTTAACTTCCAATTGAATTTTAATTACTTTAGCTTCCAATTTCATTAACTCAATTTCATTAACACTTAATGAATTATACACAATCAACTAACAATCATATAACAACCAATGTATATTAAATACAACCAAATTCCTTTGCTTATCAATTGGTTTAAATTAAATTGATTTTCATTCTATTATTCAACTTCCAATAACATTAGATTTTTATGAATTAACACTTATATTCATTATTTCATACCAATTATTCACATTTAATTGATTATTATCCAATCCATTCTTTCAATTCAATTTACCAAAAGTTGAATTTCATTTATATAACTCAAGTTCACATTTATCACTTAACTTTATTAATTTACTTTGATACTAATATCAATTTCATTCAACATCTCTTAAGTTATATTCCATTTAACTTTAAATTCATTCTTTATTTACAACTCATATTCATAAATATATTCATATAGTTTCACTTCTTATATATATATGTTTATTTCACAATTGTAAATCACTTTAATTATAATTCAATTCTTATAATTCTTTTGCTTATACAATTATTCTTCAATTTAGATTATTCAAACAACTAAACAATCCACTTATATACACTTCAAAATAATTCTAAAAAATTATTTCTTTATATATAAAATATATTCACGGTAAAATTATTCCATTTACCCAATTTTAAAACAATATCGTGTCGAATTGTTCTATTCAAGTGTTTAGAAACCCCTTCGGCATAGTCTTGCGGACCACGCTGACGAAAGTTCATATGCCACTCAATAAACCAATCATCACAATATAAAACAATTTTATATATTCACTATCAAATACGCTTTCATAGCTATTATTACACTCAAACCCATTCTAGAGTACTGCTGACTCTATCTCTAATGAGTAATACCCAACAGAACCATGGTTGTCGCTTAACCATATGCTCTGTTACCAAATGTAACGCTCCGGAAATTTTCGACTTTCGAAAATTCAACATCGATACTCACTTTATCGACTGCCGAGAAATCGAAGGCCGGAAACCCGAAATGTTATGGTTTAAGAAAAAGAAAAAAAATAGAAGATGGAGAGGAAAGAAATAGAAAAGATAAAGAGGGAAAAGAAAATAGAACAGAGAACATAACAGGAAGAAAATAGGGAAAACATAGAACAGATAGAAAATAGAACGGAACGGAAAACAACAGAACAACATCAGAATCTCACAATTCGCAGCGGAACAACATATAATAAATAAATGAATAATCTTTAAACAAAGAACTATATCAGTTATTACATTTTATACTTTACATCATATCATCAGAGTGTACAACAACAACATATAGTGCAGCGGAAAAAGAAATACTATATACTAGTATTACGCCATGCCATCCAGCTTGCCTCCAGCAATTCCAGAATATCCTGATAAACCTAACTCTTAACTGCCCGTGTTGAAATTGGTGGGCACCCAGAGTTTAGGAAGGAAAACAATAAACTCCAAGTCAGTCATGTGACTGGTGTGAGAACTCAAAACAGTTTATTTATCTTTAAAATCAAAATAGAAGAATATTTTTAAAGTCAATTCGCAATGCTTTTAAAATGAGACTACCATAAGACCTCCTGCCACACACACAATGCAAACGCAGACTTGGAGGAGATTTCTCCTTATGATAGTCAAAGATGCTTGATACGCATTTAAAAAGAACATTTCATATTATTATTAGTGCATAGTGTAGGAAACAATTTCGAAAGTAGAATATAAATCTTAGCCAGCATAGGTACCATTATATTATGCCTACTAATAGCTACCATATTAGATGGCAGGTTCTACAACTAAAACCGTACAAGTCTCGTATTGTTTCTTTGGATTTCCAACGAATGATCAGGCCAAGGAACTTCCCATTGCCACATGAGAATGCCTCTGGATGAACATCCCCGAGAACCAAACCGGATCTCTACCAACACAAGGCTGGGTTACCCCTAACTGAGTAACAACTGACCGAATATGCCATCCCCCGGTCCTTTGGGACCTTTTACCGAGCGCTCGCAATCAATTCACACAATCATAACAAAGTGTTTTCAACATGAGTAAGTATCTGGGCTCCATACCATGATACCACCCTTTTCCAGAAGGAAATGCACACATCTTAAAGGGTGCTACCCCTCATAACCTTGCTGCTTCTTTCCTGTTTTGATCATTCACGGGGTGTGAGGCTCGACGAAGTCACATCCACAAAAACATACTTTATACAAAAGCCATGCTTTGGGTCAACAAATGATCATAGAAATGATCACCAGGATAGACGATCAAATAAACGATCCTATCACAAATAATCAACACAATGATCATTTACAGCAACACTCAGCATGTCACATTACCAAATTGGGAATATATCGCTGATAACCTTCAACTACATAACCTCTGAGCTCGTACGTCTCAGAGAAGGGTGTTAAGCTAAAAGAATAAATTCTCCGCCACCAACAGAAATATATTTGAAAGAAATCGGCTTTATATCTCAACTTGTATTGTCAGACATACAATCCATACAAGACTGTTCCAGGATCGAACAAAACCGAAGGCACTTCTTACGAAGCCCTTGCAATCCGGGTATTCACAATCCCGATTGAATTTCCCATCACTTAAGAAATCTCTATACCAGGAGCTACCCAGTGCAGAGACAATCGATAGGTCATCCTATCGCTTTCACAAATACTCGGTCTTCAACACCGATCTTCAAATGCAATTCATAACGACGTATCACATATTCGGAATGGGTTATACGACCCATGGTCCTTTCCCGGTTAACCCGAATATTGAGCGCTTATTCAAAAATAAGTGTGGCATTCACATTCAAACAAATCACATCAATTACCCATTCAAAGGGAAATATTGATAGTCGGTTATTGAACTATCAATGGATATGCACACATCACCAGTTTCCAAATAATTTACCAAATTATTTATTTTCCAAAATATCTTTACAAGATATATAATTTCCACACTTCAAAAATAAATCAATATTTATTTTTAAACAACTTCCCTCTCCATTCATAAATTCCATAATGAATTTATATTTCACAATATCCATGCATATACGATTTCAATTATTCATTTCAATTTATCTTCAAAAAGATAAATTCTCAAAGTATTCACTTTATATTGGAATACATTTCCATACTTATTTATTCATAAGTAATTCACAGATTTTATTTATTTTCAACACTTGGAAAATATTCAATATACTTAAATCGAAATTAAGTATATATTTCATTCTTTAAGGAAAACATTCTCTTAAACATATTATTTGGGCCAAAACGAATGTTGCGTAAAACATTGTTACGACAACCCAAAATCACTTGTATAGGGATTCGAAATTAAAATAGATATATAAATCCCAATACTATACAAAACATTTCCTTTCGGAAATCATCTACTATAACAACAGTGTTATAGTCCATTATTTCCTTCTATTTCTCGAAAACGTCTATTTCAACAATCAATGTTGAAATCTATGGTTTCGAATCTTAACATATTTAAAACATCGTTAGATCGTTTTAATTCAATTTAAAAATATCACATTCTAAACATTTTTTTAACATTTTATTCACTATTCAAAAACGTGAATAAACTATGTTAACAAATTTCATCATTTCTATTCATTCTATTTCAAAGGATCATTCACAGTCAAAAATGTGAATATAACTCCATTAATAGGTTTCAACAATTTACTTATCAAAATAAGTCGTTGCGAATTTTATAAAACAACGTTTATAAACTCCATTTCTATTTATTTTATAACAACTTCTTTTTATAAATCCCTTTATTAATCTATTCGATTTATAACTCAATTATAAACCAAAGATTCATATTATAGGTTAAATGGTTATAAAATAATTATTTTACAAAATCGTTCCTTTGAACTTCATAATTATAAATCTTATAACTTATAAGATTCAATTATTTATCCAAAACCATTATTTTAATAACTTTACAAATTTTATAAACCTACTGTTTATAAAATTCTATTTATAACTTCACCGTTTATAATTCTATAAATTTCATTCAATTTATGAAATTCATTTTCACTTCATTCAAACACTTATAAAAACTCGTTTTATAATTTCAATATTTCAATTTATAAATATCCATTTATAAATCTCTTAATATAATTCAATTTGTATTATTCTTTTAAAACGTCTTTAATCTCCTTTATTATTTCACCATTTTGATTCATAAAATAATTAAATTTTATAAATCCTATATTTAAACTTTTCACAATAAATTCAGAAATCCAATTTAAACTATTTTATAAAATCATTAGCATCATATTCTCAAAAGTCAACCTTTAACTATATTTCTCAAAAATCATAATTTTTATATAACATTAAAATTATACGTTTATTTGTTTAAAATGGATCAATTCCAAAAATATAGTATATTTAAAAAAAATCACTTTTAAAAAATCATTTTAAAATTCCAAGGTTTGGTCTAGTGATGCTACACACCAAATAGCCAATCACGACTACAATGATATCGTATATCGATATGATAATCCATCAAATATCAAAATATCTGAAATCAAATAAATACTGTTGAGGAATCCAATTGGATCCCTCCAACCTGTTTCCTGCATCACAAACATTAGCATAATACCAATTTCGCTCCAGTACGAAATTATCGCGGTATATGGGATTTAAATATTATCCGCTTAATAGACGGCGCAATAGGGTCTCATCCGCTAAACAAAAAATGCGGGAAATCAATAACTCCAATATATACATATGCCAATATATATATATTGCTATTATATATAATACCAATTTCACTATTTATGAAATATTCGCGGTATATTTTTTTAATAAATAACATCCGCTTACTAACGGCGCATAATGTCTATTTTAACAATCAATAGATAACAATCATCATTCAAACATGCATTCAAATATTTTAAATCTAACTATTTAAAATAAAATCGAAACTGATTCGATTGAGTGAGAAGTTCTCACCTTGATTTTAAATTCGTTTTAGCGATTTATTTCGAATAAAATTAAACGGACGTTTAATTTTACCCAAAATTCTCACTAACTCCAAACGACTCCAATCCAATTCCATCGCGTAGTGCTCGTCCATACGATTCCAACGCAACTGGTTTCGCGCGTTTTCGACCTCGTATGAAAAAGATATGAATTTTCAAAGTTTATACGATTTTTACTTAATAAATTTACAACATAAATTAAATTTTAAACCTAACTTTAATCTGGGCCATAGATCCAAACCCCCCCTGATCTGGACCGCACCATCCTTCTTCCTCTCCCTCTCGTTCTCCTTCACGTTTCCAGGCCGCACCACAAACCCATGCTCGATAGTTAGGGTTTAAATTTGCATCCTCCTCGTTCACCTATACTTCGATCAGGGAGTGTCAAACGAAGCCCCCTACCCCCCTCCACCTTCGGCCTGAAGGCCATGAAACTCGGCCACCTCGTGATGCGCGCGCACGAAGGTGAACACCTGATGAACGCGGCCCCCTAGACGCCACCACGTCACTCCATATTTGATCATAGCCGTTCACATCGAAGCTCTCATCGCCCTCTTCAATACTCTAGTTGAAAGTTTAGCCTAATTGTCGACGGATTTGGAGTAATCGAGGGATGAAGGTTGCGAATTTCTGGCCATTGGTTTTTGAAGTGGCGGCCTGCATAGAGAATTAGGGGTTTTTTTTTTTTTTTTTTTGATTTTAAGGTGTATTTATAGAGAATTTTCGAACACTATTCATCCGGAAATTCCGAACTCCGATTCATGCGCCGTAACCAGCGTTTCTAGGGTTTACCCCGCGTTTCGGACACAATGGAATAGGTTTCGGAAGCTAATTCGGACATCTGTGCGAGTTATGGCAATAAACGCTCAATTTAAATTAAACCGATTTAAGCGATTTTCTAGGCGTTTTAATTTGTACCGGACAAACGGTAAATCCAATTGACTTGAAATTTGAAACCTTACAATAATATCACATTACGGATCCGATGAAAATTGTTTCATCGAAATCCGAGACTTTTTAAAAAATGGCTATTTTAACTCGCCAAATTAAAATTAAAAACAATTCGATGCGTTTCGAGCTGCCACGATCAAACGATAGCTCCGATTGACACGAAATTTGAAATCCGGCAATAAATAACTATTACGGATCCAATGGAACTGGTTTCGTTCAATTTTGAGACTGTTCAAAAATTGGCTATTTTCACTAGTCGATTTTAATATTAAAATATTCAATTTTCACAAATTAACTTTTAATTCGATTTTAAAAGTTCTAAAATATCATTCTAACTCCAACATGATAAAATAAAATTTTACAAATCATTTTCAATCATATTTAACGTAATTTTCAATTATTTCCATAATTTCACTTATTTAAATTATCGATTTAATTATCCAATTAAATCCAATTATTCAAATAAAAATTTATTCGACTTATAAATTTCACTTATTAATATTTAAAATTAATTAAATATTCAAATTTTAATTAATAAAAATTCTGGGTCGTTACATTGTATGTAAATTGACATTTACAGCTTTCTTTGAGTAAATGCTGTTATTTGATATTATATTTTGTTCTGCTGCTATTGTGAGATTATGTGCTGTCGTTTTCTATTTCTTCTTCTACCTCTTTTTCTTCTTAACCCTAGCAATCTGGGATTTCCGACATTCGATTGCTCGGCACTTCTATAGTGAACGTATTAGTGTCGAATTTTTGGAGTCAAAAATTTCCGGTCGTTACATTTGGTATCAGAGCGAGGTTAAGCGAGAACCTTGGCTCTGGTGGGTGTTACTCATTTGAATAGGGTCAGTAATACCCTAAAATGAGTTGAGTGTATTATATATGAGAGCGTACTAGTTATTTTCTTATATAATGATTTTCAAAATGGTTTTGAAAATGATTTTTATATAAGTACATAAAGCAATAATTTTTCTAATTATTATAATAATTGGTTGTTGATTATTGAATTCAATAAGATCATAAGAATTAAGTGTAACCAAATAGGAAGTGGATAATATGAACTATACAATAGGCTAAGCCAGAAATCGATTCAAACTAGAAATTAAAATCCTAAAATTTGTAGAAGTATTTTCAAAGCGTTGAAATAAGTTACCCTGATTTTATTTCCAACAAATTATGAGATAATATATGGTGAATTGGTTCCCAGATACGATAACCTTTGTTATTATCATAAAATGGTTGTTGTGTCTAATAATGGGATGTTTGTTTTCTAATAATAAATAATGATCAAGCAAAACGGAATGTTTTAAGGAAGTAACAATCTAGATAGGTATGACTTATAAATTGAAATGGCTTTAAATTTTAAAGATTTAAATCTAGACCCAGAGAGATTAGGAATTGGAATTGTTTCAAAGTGTTAAAAGAAATAATAAATACAGGAAATTATTATCAAGGACAAAATTTCACAGCTTTTAAGCCTCAAGGACAGACCTTCAATATTTTATTCTGAAGGACAACTTTCTGTAGGTATCAGTTTTCAGTTATTGATAGCAGTTTTTAGGTATGAGTTTGTAGTTATCGGTAGCAGTTTTTAGGTATCAGTTTTATCTCGGTAGAAGTTTTGTTGTCCTTATGAATAATTTTGGAAAATGTTTGTCCTTATGAATAATTTTTAGAAGATGTTTGTCCTTGTGGTAAAAATATTGAAGTCGTGTCCTTGAGGCAAAAAATATACAAATCTTTGTCCTTTAAATTAATTCCCCTTAATAAATAATATTACTCAGAATTGAATATAGGAATCTTAAAAATAAGAGTTGTTTTCAAAGGAAACTTGTTTTGAACTAAAAAACCAAGAATGGTTTAAAATTGGAAATATGACTTGTTGTGTAAATAAATAAATATGTATATGTATATATGTGGAATGTACGTAATATCAAAGTTGATTGAAATAAATACTAAGTGTTGGATTCTAAATTCCCTAGAATGAGATGAATAACCCAAAGTTAAATAAGTTGTGGACTTATAATCTGAAATGGGAGATTTCAAGATAAAATTGAATTTAACTTAGGGAAGTTAAATGGGTTAAATTGAAAAGGGAGTTATTTGTGATCTCAAAAAGGGTTTGAATTCTGAAAATCGGTAATGGATGTTATTGATGGATGTTTTAGATACTTTGGATGTTTATTTACTTTGACAAATCCTGCTATCATCCTTTTGTTATAGATAATCTATGAAATTGTAAATTGGATTGTTTTGAATGAATTAAGAAGTAGATTGAGATATTTGAAGCCATTTAAATTATTTTGATTTTAAGAGATAAAGATTGAACATATGAAATGGAATCACTTTGAACTTAAGATTTGAATGTTTAAAATGAACTTGCAAAATGAAATTGTTAAGAATTAGGTTCAAAGTTAGAAGTTAAAATTGGGTAATAAATTGGATCTCGAAAATTGATTTGTTTAAAAAGCTTTGAACTGTAATTTGAACCTTGAAATAAGTTAAGTAAAGGTAATTTAAATGAATGTTAAAATTTTGGACTCGGAATTAAATTGTTTTAAGACTTAGATTGTTAAATTAAAAGTAAGAGTTAATTTGATTTAAAGGATTAAATCAATATTTGAAATTTTACTCGAATTTATATAATTCGAGATGGGTTAAAGTTGAGATTGGAATTGAAATTAGTTCAAATTGAAATTCGATTTGAATTAATTGGAATTGTAATCGAAGTTGAATAAGTTTAAATTCAAATGGGAATTGATTTGAATTTGGAATGGGAGTCGAGGTTAGTTCAAATTGAATCGGAATTGAATCAATTTAATAGGATGGGAAATTGAACCTGTTTGCTCTGAAACTATTTTCAAATAAATTTTAAAAATAAACTACCTTAAATCTATCTTTTCTAGTTATTTACTATGCAACCTTTCTTTTTAAAACCCAAACTATCTTATACTTATTTCACAAGTATTTTGGAAACTAATAACTATTTTACAACAATTTTACATCTGTTTTACAAACTATTTATCTATTTTACAACTATTTTATAACTACTTAACTATTCTACAGCTATTTTACAACTAATATCTATTTTACAATCACTTAACTATTTTAAACTTTTCAAGATATTTTCTAAACTCAAGCTGGTTAGAGTGCAATCTGTTTGTAATTAATACCAATTGAGAAGAATTAAAGTGACAACCCAAATGAAAATTGAAGAAATTTTGAATAAGTGAATAGAAATAAATATGGATAAAAAGAAAATTGATTTAGCTAATTGTAACGACCCAAAATTTTCGACATCGAAAATTCCAGATTGTTAGGGTGAAGAAGAAAAGAGGTAGAAGAAAAATAGAAACAAAACACAGAATCTCACATTTCTCAGCGGATCAAAATATAATATCAAATAATAGCATTTACAAGGAAAGCTGTAATTATTAATTTATATTCAATACATTAGAGTTACAACCAATAACAAATCAACTGGATAGTTGTATCAAGATGTCCCAGTACTAACATCCATACAAACTCTATACTGCGGAAAACTCCACACGTTCCTACCATCCAGCTCGCCTCTTGAGCTCCAGAACGACCTAACCTGACCATCTGTAATACTCGGTCTGACCCATTCATTACATCAAAGTAACACCCGTGTTAGGCTGGAAATCAGCATGAGTAAACCCATTTAACATAAAATACTAAGATATAAAACTTATTTGAAAACCCGAGGTAACTCGTACTCCACTACGAGTTCTTAACTTGTTATGGTCAACACTTATTTCACAAATCAATCCTTAAGTACCCTTACTTTGTTTCAGTGGCCCATATTATCCCATTCCAGCCTATCGATTACATATATTAAATCTATAAAAAAAATATAGTAGATTTCAAATAAAAATGGTTTCGGGTATTTACTGATACCCGACCCTAGTCTCTCCAAATCCAATGTCATTATTAATCCAAGTTGTTTAAGTGAAAACAATTCAATTCATATTCAGAGTAACATATTCACATAGCGATTCCACTACAGATAGATAATCCATATTATCACCGTTCAACTCAAACATATCATCTCACATAGCATCACAAATCACATATCAGAGATATCAAATAATCCAGGGCTCATCCATAAGCAAGATAAATTAGTCACACCATTTCTAATTAATTTAAATTAATTACTTCAATCACTTTTAATCCTGCTTACTTAACACTAATTAATTACAAACCGATTAATTAATCATCCTTTAGTTATCATCTTTAATTACATTAAGTGGTTAGCCTTTAATTAATTACACAAATTGATTAACCTTCAACCACTCATATTAAATAATCCTTAATTACTCTCATAAATAAATTAATAATAATTTATTACATTGATCCTTAATTAATTACTCTAATTAATTATTCTATAATCACTTATGGTGATTAATTATCCTTTAATTAATCACATTAATTAACTGACCCTTTAATGAATTTCCTTAATTAATCAATCCTTTAATTAATTACACTAAGTAATTAATCCTTAGTTACTTCCATTAAGTAATTTCCCTTTAATTACTTACATTAAATAATATCATTTAAGTAATTAATCTCCAACTACTTACATTAATTAATCTCTAATCACCAATTAATTAATCTCTAATTACCAATTAATTAATCTCTAATTCATTAATTTATAATCATTAATAATTAATTAATTAATCCTTAATCATAAATTAATTAATGTCTCTTTAATTACTTTATTAATTTAATTAATCTATAGTTATCCAAGACACTAATTAACTATAAGATAAACCCTTTTATCTTTATTAATTTCTAAATCATTATTAAGATCTTATTAATAAATCTTAAAATCACTTATCATTAGCATATGATACAAAAACATATTACTTCGTTAATTAACTACTTAATTACCTATTTAAAATTAAGTTTAAATAAACTTAAGAATCAACTAAATTAATTTAAGTAACGTGAATCATTCAACTTCTTAAACCAATTGAAAAAAAATTATTACATATAAAGAAATTTATTTAAGAACAGGTTTAGATTTGATTTATTTTAAATTTCAACAACTTGATTTTTACATAAATTTTAAAACTGTTATAAGTTTTCTATGGGTTCAACCCCGTTAATACTTGAGCCCAGACCCGAGACAATCCACCTTCCTTTTTTTGACTTAGTTTTAGTTTTAAAACATAAATTCTAGAAACAAAACACACACGTGAAGTCTCCAAGACCAACCCGAGCCACGACGCTTCCTCCACGAGACCCACCCCGAGTCACAGGCCTCCTTCACAAACACTGACACCTGACTTCGACGTGCATGTGCACGACTGATCAAGGTGGCTATGACCATCTAAACTACCGTCGAAAAGTCATCGACCAACTCCACTTTCAAACCCAACCACCCAAACTCCCAAATCGATCATAAAATCGAAATCAACTCGATCAATCCCACTGGAACAAAACTCCTCGTCCATAAACCGCCTCGACATGCCGATTTCGACCACCAGAAATCACGAATCTCTGCCCAAAGCTTCGCCATGAACTCAAACTCCATTTCCTCCACTCGCGATCATCTCCAACTCCTTGATGACGACACACCAACCCAAAATCTACGCTCGACCAATTCCTATGCTAAAACCCTAAATCGAAGCCTCGCTGACATTTTGGTGGTCGTAAAATCCTACGACCATTTTTGCCAGAACACCCGAGCTCCCAGCCTATTCCAGTAGTGACCTCGACCACTCAAATTCCACCAATCAACAGAAAATGCACAAAACCCACTTCCAATCAACATGCAATAACTCACGATTTACAAACTTAAAATTCATGATTTTATTCTTAAAAATCCTAATTTTCGAAAACGAAATTGATTTTATACAAGAAACCAGAATTCATTTAAATCAAAAATTTGATGTGTTTTAAATTTCACCGTTCTTCTTTCTTTTTGTTAAAACTAGCTTTAAATCTTACTTGGAAATTTTTTAGATCAAACATCTTGTTATTACAAACAAGTTTTGTTTATACATCTAAGTCTAAAAAGAAACAGGGATAGAGATATGAATATTTTTTCTTCAAGTTTTGTAACCTGTATATCAAGAACAGAGCCAACATTCTGTATACAAACATGCACATCCATATATTCAGATATATACATATAATTCATATTTAAAACCATGCAAACAATCATTACACCTAACTTCAAATATTTATTTCATGCATCCAGATTTAAAACATATTAAAGTTTGGTTTACTCACCTGTAGAAGATAACAAAGAAGCCTAGGAAGTTTTTGAAATCTAGAAACTGAGGTCTTGACATGAGGCTTGATATTGATTTTGATCTCTGAATTGAGTTTGAATTTGCATGTTTGAATCCTTAATCCTTGCTTTAAACTGAGATGATTTGAGGTAGTTGATTTATTGATATGTTTTTTGGTTACAGGTTTGTTTTTTTACAGGCTTTGATTTTGTTCTGGTTTGTATATTTTTGTTACAGGCTTTGATTCTTTGAGTTTTTGAAAATTGAAGATAAAAAAGAATGAAGAAGAGAAGATATTGATATATATATACATAGACTTAATTTTATGATTATTTGAAATAAAAGAAAAATAAAATAACATAGTGACACTTGTTTAACTTGTTAACATTTGCCATTAGCATGTATTAAGTGACTTACATTTGTTAAACTCTACACACTTAACTTACAAGTGTAATTTCCTTGAATTAATAAATTTTTAAATGATTTTTATAAAATTTGTATATATATATACATATACATATATATATATATTCTATTAAGTAAATACATTATCTTAATTTACATAAATAAATCTTTTAAAGAAAATAATATAAAACCATTTATATAAAAGAAAGAAAATCATATATAATATGTTTTTAAATCTAAAATATTTTAAGATATTTATCTTTTGAATTTCCAATTCAAATTCAATTTTAATTTAAAATCCAATTTAAAATCAACTCATATATATATATATATATATATATATTTAAATAAATGAAAATTCAATTTGTTTGAAAATAATAATTTTTCTATTTAAAATCTTCTTATATCTATATATATAAACAATCGTTATTATTTGTTTTTTAAAAGAATAATTTGTCAATTTTAAGTAATTATATTAGGAGATTATCAAATAAATATTTATCCAGATATTTATAATTCAACTTTTATTATATCTTCAAATTCATTACATATCCAGATATCTTTTATTATCATAATTTTGATCTGTTCAATTGAATAAACCAGTTAATTATCCAATTATCACATGTCCAAAATACGGGTTATCACACTAATAATCAATGAAAATAAATACGTAGGATGTACGTATATTATCCTATTCGCATAATGATTTGATCCAGATACAAGCATGGAATTTCGAGATAATATATCGATCTGAGTTGCGATTTTTCACTTGATTTTCGACGGTGAACCCTGGATACGGATTTTTGGTTGATTTTGGAAATTCTCTATAATAGTTACTGCTATGCAAGAGAATGACGGTTTCTGATCAAGAAACCAAGTTTGAGTCCGCACTAGGAAGTCGGGTGGACGATACTAGTTCGGAAGTTAAATTGTGTGATCGAGTAAGCAATCGGATTTGATATTGCGTATGGATGATATATGTACATCATACGTGCTTGAATAAAATAGATATTGAAAATTTTAAAAAGAAATGTAAAAATGATTTTTGAAATGGCAAAGTAATGACGAGTAAGAGTGGAAGTTGGATATCATTATAACTGAAACTCATTTTATAAAAAGTAAGTAATGTGGCAAAATAATTTTTGTAAAGGAAATCGAATTTGAATGTTGATTTGGCATAAATGAAGTATGTATATATCTGTTATATATGATAAACTCCCCTAGTTGAACTTATAAGCAGAAGGAAAAATCTTTGAAAAATAATTAAAGTATAAAAAGGAATTTATATAAGTAGGAGGTTATCCAAAAATATTTTGTTCTATTTAAAGGAATAAACTTATATATATATATATATATATATATATATATCTACATATATAAATGTTTTGATGAAATTGAGAAAAAGGTTTTTGGAACCCACTGATTTTTGAAAGGCTTTTTGATTTTTGGGAAAAATCAATTTTGGAAATTTGGAAAGCTAAGTTTGAGAACTATCGATTTTGAGATATCGATTTTTTGCAAATGGGATTCATATGTGATACATATAAAGAATATGATTTGAAAGATACTATATGTGTATAGTATAAAATGTCTTGAGAATGTTATGGGGAAAAGGCGCTCGCATTTAGAGTTGAAACTTATAGTAGGAGATCCACAGGGTGGTTCTGCCTTGAGCCCTAAGGGGGGTTCTAAATTTTGATCCCAAAGGATGTCCGGAATAAAGTGAAGCTCCCGAGGATTGTGGTTGGGTTAGCGAAAGTCGAGGGCGCTGATGCCTACAATGACATTGGGGTTATGTTATGATGACAATGTAACTCGATGTAACTGCGATCCATAGCGTAAGTCGAGGGGCAGTGATTGCCTAAGGTCTACATTTGATTTTTCTGGGAGAGCAATGTAACATCAGTAGACTGCAATCTATGAAGTCACAGCGAAAGTTGCATGGCAGTGAGTGCCAACAGGATATATTGGGACTCGACTGATGTAGTCTGCGATCTATGTGGTCTGTGTGGTGAAGTTTATTTGGCAGCAAAATTCGAGGGCGCCGATGCCACATTTACATGGTTTTTGCTGTGATGGCAACGTAACCCTGGGTGTAGCTTCCATCTGTGACGGTTTCATGGTGTAACCGAGAAGCGCAGATGCCTACAGTTTTCTATGGTTTTACCGGAATGGCGACGTAATCATCGGGCTAACTCTGACCATGGAGGGGGTAATGATTTCTAGAGCATTCTCACCAAATTTTTTTTCTATATTTTCACAAAAGTTTTCCAAGATTTTTCATTGGATGTTGAAAACAGGTCTACTAAGTACTTATAGATCTTCAATCCTACGCCTGACCAACATATGACCAAATTTCTGTGAGAACGAGGATGGACTAGTTGAGACATCGAGTTATAAAAAGTATTTTTATAAAGCTATTTTGGTAATATTATGTAGATTTTAAAGTGTTTTGAACTTTATAATAAAAAGAGTAAAGAGTTGAGAATGTTTAAAGGATAATTTAACTGATAATTAACAGTATAATTAAAATTCTTTCCTTGTTCCTTTTCAAGGACGAAAAGATTTGACGGGGAAGGAATGCAACAACCTGGGTTTTTACCAATATAAATGCGAAAAAATTTCTAATTTAAAAATTGCAAAACCTATTCTTTTCAACAATTAAAATGTGCTTTACAATTTCTATTGTGTGTGTGTGTGTCTATATATATATATATATATATATATATATATATATATATTGAACGGAACTTTGATTTGAAATTCAAAAGTAAATATCATAAAAATAATTTAGATTTGAAACTCTACATTTTAAATACTAGTATATATACTTAGTTATTTATTTAAAATGTTAACAACCTTAGTTTAAAATTAAAACAAGGATAAATATAAAAGTATAAATACAAATCATATAAAAAGAAAATCTAAAATAAATGCATATGGACATTTGTAGGCTTGAGAGGCACATACCAATAGAAGTGTCAAATTTATTTGTTTTATATACTTATAAATATCCCAATTACTCCTTTCTCTCATTTTTTTGAAATCAAACCAAAAGCTAAAACAGGGAAAAAAAATAAAAAAATTAAAGCGAAATAAAGTAGCAATTCAAGTTCAACTCAGCTAAAAGTAGATCAAGCTTCTAGTTCAAAATCGTGGTTAGCTGTTCCCAGTTTTTCAAATCATTCTCTGTTCAAACATTTTATGGCGAGTAAACATCATTTCTTTTAAACCAAATTCTCTTTATATTACCGTGCATGTAAAATATGTTTGTGGAAATAACTTGAATATGATTTGCATGGTAGAAATGAAGGGTTGTTTGGGTATATAGGTTGAGATACTATGTGCATGCCTGTGTGTGAATATGCCTGTCTCTGTTTTGTTAACCAGACCCAAAAACAAACCAAAATTTAGTTTCTCTTCACTCAAGCAACTATAGGTTATGATGTCTCTAAGAAATGTGTTTGTATTAATCAAATCTTATTTTTAAAAATGTTTTCAAGTGATACTAGTAAGTATATTTATCTAGGAAAATGAATTCACGGTGAAAATAAAAAATATGTCAGAAATTAATTGTGTAAATTACATGTTTCTCATACATGATTGAATTTGTCTTTGAAATTGATGATTTTTAGTGAGAGTTTTGTGATTTTTAAGTATGTATTTGGGAGGGAATTTTGAGATGATCGGAATTAGGTTTTATTTCAAATTCTGATAATTGAGAGATTCGGTGGCATCAGGGTTGTGGCTGGAGGTTTCTCGTTGGTCGATAATCATGGGAAAAATGGTTAGAAGTTATTTTGTTCGCCATAGTGGCATAGTGAGGCAGATATAGGGTTTTGGTTCGAGTTTTGGTCGAGGCTATTTTCTGGCAGTGGTGGCGTCGTGGTGGGATTCGATGGCTGCGGTACAATGGGAATGGGTGGAGAGGAGAGCGGCGGGGTTTTTGGCGAAATGGCGTTGTGTTCGGTAGTCGGAGATGGTGGTACGAGACAGGGTAGGGTGTCGGTTGTTTTTACTGGTGGTGGTGATTTATGCATTTTCGTTTTTGGGGTTATCGTGGAATACTAAGGGGTCACGAGGGTTACGCGGGTCAAAGATGACTTGGAGGCGAGATTGGAAGTGGTCGGGACTTACCACCGCTATGTGCACGTTCACAGGCGAATGTTTCGTGCAGGTAGGAATCGGAGAGGAAGGTAATTAGAAGGAAGAAATGAGGAAAGGAAGAAGGGTACTAGAAATCTAGGTTATGGGTTTTGGGCCGATGGGCTTACGTTCTTTTGAAATTATTTAATATATTTAGGAAATTTCAAAATCAATTACCTTTAACTATTTACCTTTAAACCCTAATACTCTCTGATTTTGTAAATGTAGGAACCAAATTTGTTAACTCAATAACCACTTGTTAATACCCCTATTTGAATATAAATTTGGGAATTAATAAGTTGTGGTTAATATAAATAGGATGATTAAAATTTTAATAAATTAAAAGCCTTAGGTTAATTATACATTTAAATAAAATAGTGTAATTAAGTAAATGGTTAAGAAAAATAAAATGTTGTAAACCTTTAATTAATGAAAAGTCTTAAGTGATTTTACATGTTAATTAATAATTTTCTAATTCCAAATATCTAAAGTCAATAAAATAAAAATATAAATTGCTTGTAATTAGTCAATGACAATTACGTAGGATTTATAAGTAATTAATTTATTCTATTTTAAATAAATTAGAAATTGTCTGACTAGTTAATCTTACCTATGAATGGTTAAAATTGGATTGAATGTTTGAATTGCTTTAATATATCTGGTATGTTAATTGTGATATTATGTGATATAGATACCCTGGATTGAACTATTGATAAATATGAGATATTTATTCAAATAAATATCTGTGATGGAATTTTTTGTGAACTATGACATTCTGGATTTAAATTGAATTATCTTTACTTAAACAATCTGGGTTAAAAGATGGTATTGGATTCGAAGAGATCGGGGTCGGATATCAGCGATATCCAAAACTACTTCGATTTAGTAATCAGTATAAACTTTTACGGGTTTGATCTATAGAATTATATAAGCTAGAATTGAATGAATTATGTAAATCTGATTATTTTCCAAAAATACTATACTGAAAAATTAGTGTAAATACCGAGGATTTCTGGAATAGTGATTTTGGTTAAATCAGGTATAACCGTTGAGTTAAACAAGTTGTCTTGGTTTTCGTGAAGCTTTTAACTAAAGAGTTCTATTTTAAGTTGGTTTACTCACGCTGGTTTGCAGCCTGACTCAAGTGTTTCTTTATTGTAATGCTCGGGTTAGACCGAGTATTATAGATTTTTAGGTTAGGTCGTTCTGGAGCTCAGGAGACGAGCTGGATGGCAGGGACGTATTGATTCCACTGTGTATTAGAATTTTTATTGATTGTATTAAGGGACAAGTTGTTACAACTGTCTAGTTTCTTTGTGAATGGTTGTACTCTGATATATTGTATGTAAATTGATAGTTACAGTTTCTTTGAGAAAATGTTGTTATTTGATATTATATTTTGTTCCGCTGTGATTGTGAGATTCTGTGCTGTCATTTTCTATTTCTTCTTCTACCTCCTTTTCTTCTTAACCCTAACAATCTAGGATTTTCGACGTTTGATTGCTCGACACTTCTATAGTGAACGTATTAGTGTCGAACTTCTGGGGTCGAAAATTTCGGATCGTTACATTTGAGTTGTATACGATCATTAGTCTTTGAGATACTTATTCTCTCAGAAATAGTTGAATATGAGACATCAAAGGTGTTTGGAATTTTTGGTTGCTTATGATTTTAGTATAGAGTATACACCAGAGAAAGGTAATAAAGTGGCTGATGCTCTTAGTAAAATACATCAGAATGTAGTGTTGGCTATGTCAACTAAATGGAAAGATCTAGAAGCTTTAGCCAGTTGTGGTGTGTAGTTAAGATCGACTGCTAGTTCTACTTAGAATGCTGCCATGTTATCCTGTATAGAAGTTCGACCAGTGTTGATCGAGAGAATTGCTTCTAAGCAGAGGAAGGATCCATTATTAGCTGAGAGGATCAGAATGCTTGAGGTTGGAACTGAGGTCGATGATTTGAAAGATTTTTGTCTTGACCAGAGAGGATGATTGAGAAAGAAGGGATGGTTATGTGTTTCAGATGTGGAGAACTTTAGAAGAGAAGTTCTCGAGGAGTGTCATCGATCCAAGTTTACGATTCATCCTGGAGGGACCAAGATGTATCAAGATATGAAGAGGAGCATCTATAAGAAAGGCATGAAAAGAGATGCTTGATTGTGGGTTAGGTAGTGTGTAAACTGTCAACAAGTGAAAGCCGAACATCAAAAGCCGAGTGGGTTGCTTCAGCCTTTAGAGATTCCAATATGGAAATGGGATTCGATATCCATGTATTTTGTAGAGGGGTTGTCAAGATCAAGCAAAGGAAATGTGAGTATATGGGTTATTATGGATAGATTGACCAAGAATGCCCATTTCATTCCAGTAAAGTCGACCAGAATGACACCTGTTCTGGCGAAGTTGTTCCTAAAGAACATAGTTAGACTCCATGGGATTCCTAGTAGCATAGTAGTTAATAGAGATGCATTATTCACTAGCGAATTTTGGAAGAATCTATGAGACGTATTGGGTACCAATCTCAGGATGAGTATAGCTTACTGCCCACAGACGGATGGCTAGACAGAGAGAGAGTCAGTAAGGTACTCGAGGATTTGTTGAGAGCTTGTTTGTTGGAGTTTGGTGGATCTTGGGAGGATCACCTGCACTTGGTTGAGTTTTCCTATAATAATAGCTATCATCCTAGTATAGGAATGTGCGTTTTGAAGCTTTGTATGGAAGGCCATGCAAATCCCTACATGTTGGTTAAAGTCTGGAGATAGATTTGGCAAGGGAGGCGCCTGAGAAGATTGAGTTGATCCGAGAACGGATGAAGGAAGCTCAATCTAGAAAAAAGACTTACGCAAATAAAAGCCGTAAGGACCTTGAGTTCTCAGTTGGAGACATGGTTTTCATTAAAGTATCACCGATGAAGGGTGTGGTACAGTTCGGGAAGTCAGGGAAACTTGCAGTAAGATATGTTGGTTCGTTCCAGATTATAGAAAGGATTGGAAAGCTTGCATACAGAGTTGAGCTGCGGAACAGTATGATAGGTGTCCATAATGTATTTCATGCGTCTCTTCTTTGTAAGTATGTGCAGATCCAGAGATTACCATTCCTCAGACAGAGTTGGAGGACTTGGTAGTAGAGCCTGATTTGACTTTTGTTAGACAACCAGTTCGGGTTGTAGCGAGAGATGAGAAAAGATTGAGGAACAAGAAAGTCAAGTTGGTGAAAGTTCAGTGGAGCAACAACGAGAAGGACTGTACTTTAGAGACAAAGGACAATATTCGAGATATTTATCCTAGTCTGTTTTGAAGGTATGTCTATATTAGACTTATATAGATAATTCATAGTCAGGTAGACCAGTATGGTTGTTAAGAGTCCTTACAGATGATTGCTACATTTTGTATTTAATCCTTACTGAATTTCGAGGACAAATTCTTTACGAAAGGGAGCCTGTAACACCTCTACTTTTTAATAACATTATTCTGGAGAGTTAATTAGATAAATTAAATAGAATAATGTAAATATAATTGATAAGAGGATTGAAACTTGAATTAATTAATTAAGGTCGTGCCTAATAAACTAATTAATAGGCTAAAGCATGGTTTTAGGTTAAACAAATTGCGTAAGGGTATAACTGGAAATTGTCGCCCAATGACCCTTACCCATATATATATTTTGTTCTTACCATTTATTCACATTTACATCATTTTGAAAAAGCAAACCGAAAGATAGAGGAACGACCGACCATTAAGAAGAAGAGGAAACCAAATTAAAAAGTAGAGAATCAAACTTAGGGGAAATCAATCTCAATCCAAAATCCTTATAAGGTCAATAATAATTCCATCTCTATTTTTTTTACATCATATCTTTTCGGATTTAAGGGAAAATTCGTTTTATGACATATGGGATGATGACATGCTCGATTTATGATTTATTTAATTTAAACAGGATTGTTTAACGGGTTTTTGCATGGTTTTAACATAAAACCAAGATCTAATGATGTTTAAATGTCATGGAAAAAATTTACGTTATGAGAAACATGAATTTGTAGTTGGGTTTCAATTTTGATATTTTTTTCAAGTTATGGAAAGATTATTTTGAATTTTCAAAGGAAATTATGGTATTTGGGTTTATAAATTTACTATAGAAAATATATTGAGAATTTTGGTCTGGAATTTTGATATGTTTGATAATATGAATAAAGTGAATTTCTGTTTTTGGGGATTTTTCCAAAGTGATTTCTATGCAAAATAAATTGTTTTAGAAGAGGGACCTCTTTGAGAAAATTGGAAGGGCTTGATTGATTGACTTAACCATGGTTTAGATCTGGATTAGCGTCAATTATTTTGAAAAACTAATTTGAAAAAATTAAGGCAACCAATCTGGTTTTGACATGTGGCACGTTATGTAACAACCCTATATTTTGTAATTATTTTATTGTATATTTTAATTGTTTTAATGTAAAATTTTGGTTTAAAAAAAACTTTTATTTTTACTCATTTGAAATGATTAAATTTATTATTTAAATATAATCTTGATTTTTATGAGTTATAATCCCAAACTTGTGTAAGTTGAAATATTTGCCTGAAATGCTGATTTTGGTCAAAATAGTCAAACTGTGACTTTCAACTTAAAATTTTAAAAGTTTGAAAATTTAATTTTATTTCTTTTATTATGAAAGTACATAAAATTCTAAGAACGCCACTTTTCGTTTCGTTGAAATTGGATGTAAATTGTGAAAGTTATACCCTTTACAATATTGTGCGTATATAGGGTTAGTTAACAATGACTATTTTAAATTGTATAAATTACTTCTTCTTGGTTATATTTTATTTTAATATGTGATAATATGTTTTATTATGTATATTTTGACTTTTAAATATTTTTAAATGATAATAGAATTTTCTCAAAATTTACTGTATTTATTTCCTATTTTTAAAGGCTGTTTTCTAATTTTCTGCCATTTTCTTTATATAAATTATATTTAATAATTTTTTTTTGTGAATGCACTTTTATTTTTTTGTTATTTTATTTGTTATAAATATTTTACAAGTCCATGAAGATTTTCTAAAGTTCATTTGGATTTATTTCTAATTTTAAAACCTAGTCTACAATTTTAAGCCATTTTCTTATTTTAATTATATATAATTAAAATTTATTTATTTATTTTATGCACTCACTTTTATTTGCTGTGTTTTACTTTACTTTATTCATTTTACATGTATTTAAATTAAAGTAAATTTTTCCAAAGTGTATTGAAGTTATTTCTAATTCTTAAGTCTAGTTTTCATTTTTCTGTGCTATTTTTCTTATTTAATCATATCTAATTAATATTTAATTTTTAATATTTTGTTTATCTGTTATATTTTTGAATTTTAACTGATATTTTAATTATTTTCAGTTATTTGGATGTATATAGATATATATGAGAAATTTGAAAGGGTTAAGAGCTAAGAAACGGAAAAACGTTTTATCCGTTTCTTTTGCAGTTTCTTCTGTCATTAATACATCAATTCATCTTAGCCATTCCTTTCCCCATCCTTTGCAGCCGACTTCCTCTTGTCATTCATGAATTTTTGAAGCCCCAAAATCCTAAAAATCATGGCCTCCACCTTGAAGAAAAAAAAATAGGTAAATCCCTCTCTTCTTTCTACTTTTCTTACTTTTCTATGCAATTTTGCCTTGTTTCTCTTCTATGTTTGGATCGGCCTCTTCTCCATAGCCGCAGCCACAAACTCCTACATCTCTTCCATGCCTCCAACACCATCTACTCCACCAACCATGACCATGGCCGAGCCATCTATGGTGGCCAAACCCTTCAATTGCAACCTACATGCCTAAAAACAATGTTTTTGACCATTGTTGCCTCATTCCCTTCATCTCCACTTGTTGTCTTGCCTATATGATGTTAAACCTGACCTATATGATGTCATACCTGAGCCAAAGCATCATCATTGCCAAGCATAAGTGTCCCTTAGGCCAAGCATTGAAGTGGTTGAAGCAAGGTCCAATCTATCTTGTTCATTCGCTTTGTATTTCAAAATTGTTACAATGTTATTTTATGTTGAATGTTTATATAGTGTCTGGTTTGTTTTGTTTTGGGTTGTTGATACAAAATCATATCTTGGCTATCTTTCAACTCAAATCAAAAGTCGTGAAATTGTGCTTGTCGTGCCTTTGGAGTCGTGCTTGTATGTTGTTTTGGTCTCTAGCTTTGAAAAAGGCGAGTCTTTCTCACTCTGACATATATACTTATAAAAAGTGGATTGATGACAAGTGTTTAGTAATGTAAAATGTTTATGCAAGTTAATGATGATCATATGATATGCTATGCCATGTTATTACCATGTTATTACCATGTTAAAACTGTTAATTTTCACCTGACATCTGATACATGACTGTACATTGTGGTATTGACATTGTTTATATTATTTCTGTATATGATCACACTGCAAGTTCCCTGTTAGGATAAAAATCATTATGGGCTGAAATGATAGGCCTGAGTTATTTTATTTATTTATTTAAACTTGGGATTGCGGGTTTGAAATGATAGAACCCGGACTTTTACCTTTTAAACTGCGGATTGAAATGATACATATCCGTATCACTTGACCTAGGTTAGAAAACTATATACAGACCCGTGGTTATTCTATAAAGTGCTTTGAATATTTTAAGTATTTTAAAAATATAAAATTATGAAATTTGATTTACATAGATTTTGAAAGGTTTTAAAATAAATAAATTATGATTTTTCTATGTGTTAAAAATGTAATTTATGAATGGATTAACTGGATTTTGAAATATAACTTATGTTCGAAATTTGAAATTTTGACTAAAGATGATATTTAAGTTACATGAATAAAATGGACTTTAATTTTATTTAGAAAATGGTAAATATGATAAATTGATTTATATTTGAATTTAAGTGATTTATTAAAGAATTATTGATTTTCTATAAATTTAAGTGGTTGAATAAATGACTGTTGAAAATGAAATTTTAAAATATAACTTGACTTGAAAATGTGAAATTTGAGTTTTAACTAAAGATGTTAAATTAATTAAATAAACTGGAAGTTTAGTTAAATTTGTGAAATGGTAATATAAATCTGAAACGTATAGGTTTTAATTTATGAAAAAAACGTATAGGTTTTAATTTATGAAAGAAACGTATGGGTTTTAATTTATGAAAGAAACTTATAGGTTTTAATTAATGAAAGAACGTATGGTATTCTAATTAATGATAGGAACATATAAATTCCTAATTAATGAAAGAAAGGTATAAATTTTAATTAATGAAAGAAACGTATAAGTTTTTAATTAATGAAAGAAACGTGTAAAGTCCTAATTAATGAGAGAACATGAAAGTTTTAATTAATGCAAGAACATGTAAAGTTTTAATTAAGAAAGAAACATGTAAAGTTTTAAGTAGTGTGGTATTGATTTAATTAATAAATGTTCATTATTGTAATAGGAATATAAAATTTAAAACGTACATTTGACACGTAGATTTTAATCAATGTAATGGTGTATTTTAAATTGATTAAAATGATAAATGTTACTTACTGTAATAATAAAATGTAAGTTGATAACGTACATTTGATAAACAAGTTTTAATTTATGCGAATGGCATACTTTAAATGATTAAAATAATAAAGTTTCTTTATTGTAATAATAATGTAAGTTAATAAGGTGCTTTTAACTTAACATAAGAATTTCGGTTTAAATTGTATATTACAGTAAGAAAGTTTATTTAACTATAAGGCTATGATAAATTGACATGTTAAAATTTTAAGTTTATCAATACTTTGAATTATATACAATGTAAAGTGGAAAGTAGTACATTCCAAAAATGTTATGATTCCTTAAGGTAACATTTCCAAAATGCTATGACAATTTAAAGGAATATTTAAAGTTTAATAAATTTAAAGAAATATTCAATGATTTGAAAATTTGGGTTTTATTTGAATGATATAATATTGAATTATTTTTGAAATGGAAATGATACAATTGTGATATTGTTTTGAAATGAGTATGATATTTTGGTCTTGAAAGTATAAATTATTTGAAATAAATATCCATGGGTTATAATAACGATTGGTTGTTAAAGAGACCGGAATCGGATATTGTCTTATAGCCGGACAATACCGAAAACCACTTTAACAACTGTGTACGCAGTGGAGATTCCAGAATGAAGTAGGATGGTGGCGACGTTCTCGAGGTATGTTACGTGGACCCAACTCCCGTGAGTTGGCATATATGACTAAAACAGGAGCTATACCGGGCTACACAAAGGGTCACACCCTTTCATCGAGCATGCTCCATCGGAAACTATTCTATTACTGTTGTGATTCGATTCGGTGGCGCCACTTTGATTCGGGGGTATTGTTCGAGGTGGGCGGAAGCTGCTGGCTTGCCGTCACCACCGGTCCGGGAGTGCGAACGGTGTATCCACCCTGGCATTTCCTTGCATGCCGTGTCATATCCTTATATCGAGCCCACTACGATTTTGGTTTTAAAGATCCGACCGCGTTAAGGTTCACCATCCCCTTAACGCTATTTTCTATATGATTATACTTTACTGATTAGACTCTACCGTATATAGCGTATATTACTACATAGTAAATAGTTTAACGGATCCTTAGAGGATGGGCGGTCCCAAGCATCCTTTAAGTTACTGATGCATTTTGTTACTGTTCACTTGAGTTGATTTATAGTTTATAAGTATTTATGTCCTGACTCGAGGGTTTTGTGTTTTGCTTTACGCTCGGGTCAGATTGATTGAGTTAGCATTCAAGATTCACCTTCGGCATTGGAGCTTTCCTTGAAGATCCAGCCATCTATTTTGTTTCAGTATCCAGTGGTTAAGTGATGTATTTGATTTGTACCTTATGTATCCTGTTACTCTTCTGTTGTATCTTATATTTTCTATAGTAGCTTCATGAACTACTATCTCCTCTTTTACTTCCGCTGCATTTTTACTACTCCGTGTCTGCGATCTGTGATTTTTATTTACTGTATACCTTGAGATTTGCCAAATTTTTATTTACAACGCGGTATTTTGAGCAATTCAATTCCGGCATGAGCATCTACCTATACACTTATAATGGATGCGAATGGTTGAAAATACCTGGTTGTTACAGTTGGTATCAGAGCTTTGGTAGCTCTAGGAAAAACTCAGCATATAGAGTGAATGTATTTACAGAATCACTTTCATTCGAGTTTGAATCTCTTCCCTTTTGACTCGATTCCTTTGAATTTTGGAACGTTCTCTGCGGTTCCAAAGTCCATTCTTATTCCCCTCTATTCATCTTCATTTGATTCTGGAGTATCCCACAACTCCACTTCGAATGATCTTTATAGTGAATTGGCGGTCCCGCCAATCTCAAAAATTTTCTTGTAAGAGGGGTGAAACTCCATTACAACAGCATCGATTCACCAAAGATTTTATATACTCGGTTTAGATGCTAGTATCTCCTATTATCCCAAACTCTAACTCTTGAGATCAAACGTAGATTTACCCCAGAAAATCCACTTCGATCTTATAATTTAAGTCACGGTTGACCCGATTAAGGTTGCCCATGATTTATTTTAGCTTATTCACCTCCCTACTCTATATTTAATCATGTTGTCTTTTGTTTCCAACATATTTTCAAACATTTTGAATTGTATTTGTCAATCTAATTTTATTTTTTATATTGTGTTGTTGGAGTTGTTGATGTTGATTTGGGTTTCCGATCGATTCTTCTGATCAACGCTATCAATAGGATTTCTAAAACACTTTGATAGAACAAACTGACACGATATTATTTTAAATTTTGTTTTGGTTAATGAAATAAAATTTTGATATATATATTTATAGAACTTAATAAAATGATTCAAATTGATAATTTGAAATGATAATACTTGATTTATCATTTATTGTTCTATAAATGAATTTATAAATAATTGTTTATAAATTTATATGGGAACTTAAATGAATTTAGAAAAAGAAATTTGAAAATTTAATTTCCGATGGTTCCAAACCTTTTTTTTTTAAAGTTTAAAGGGATATAATATTTAAAATATTTTTAAATAGAAATTTGTTTCCAAAGAATTTTAAGTTTAAAATTAGTACTCTTCTCTTTGTGGCTGGAAAATAACTTCGGTGATGACTGCAGCATCATCGACGTTCATTTTCGAGTTTCGAAGTGAAGAGACTGTTCTGTAGTCTTGCTACAACTTTGTTTTGGGAAATTAAATTGATTTGAATTTCTAAAATATGACTTAATTTATAATATATATAGATATATGATTGAAATTTGATTTGACAGTGAAGAAATCGGAAATTTAATTCTTAAATTTTATTTTTAACAATAATTTCAATTATAAAAAGAAAATCAAATTTTTTTGGATAAATGATTAAACTTGAGATAATTGAATTGGAAAGTTTTATTTGTATGACACAATTTCATTCCAATATAACTTACCTTAATTTCAGAAGTTAACAATGTAATTGGGTAATATACAATATAAAAAGATTTTATAAATAAAATTTGAGTGGTTATAATAAATGTTATACACTTAAATTTTAATTATAAAATGATTAACAGAGGTAAATATAATAAAGGGTAATTGAATAACTTATGACAAAATAATATTAAAAGAACTAAGAATACAAGAAAGCAGTTATATTAAGTGTAAGTATGTTTAACATAAGTGATAAATATAGTGAGAGGAATAAATTTAGTTTTATTTGGGAATAAAGAAGAATTAAATTTATTAAATACATTGTGAGTGTAATAAATGATTATTTTTCAAACCCATGGTTTTGAAATTTGTTAATTTATGATGATTGGATAACAAGATAATGAAATTTGAGATAGTTAAGATTTATTTAACCTGTGTAAAGATTTATTCTCTATTTATGTTGAAATTTCCATGTTTTCAAATCAATTTCCTTATTTTGTTTTCCAAACTATTTTTTTTTGTTATCCTCCTCCTCCGTATCTTGCTATAGATTGGTATAGGAATCTTTCTATAATCTTTGATAGATCTTTGGTAATCATTTTGAATCCACCTTTTCGTGCTTGTGTTCTTAATTTTGGAGAATCTTGGAAAGATCAGCTCCACCTTATAAAACTTACCTATAACAATAGCCATCATGTATAATTTCATTCTCCTTGTCATCTTGTCCTAACCTTATTTCACTCTATCTTTTTCTGTTCTTTCTCATACCTCATTCCTTTTCGGGGACGAAAAGTTTTGAGTGGGGGAGAGTGTAACAACCCTATATTTTGTAATTATTTTATTGTACATTTTAATTATTTTAATGTAAAATTTTGGTTTAAAAAAAAAATTTATTTTTACTTATTTGAAATGATTAAATTTATTATTTAAATATAATCTTGATTTTTATGAGTTATAATCCCAAACTTGTGTAAGTTGAAATATTTGCCTGAAATGCTGATTTTGGTCAAAATAGTCAAACTGTGACTTTCAACTTAAAATTTTAAAAGTTTAATTTTTTTTCTTTTATTATGAAAGTACATAAAATTCTAAGAACGTCACTTTTCATTTCGTTGAAATTGGATGTAAATTGTGAAAGTTATGCCCTTTACAATATTGTGCGTATATAGGGTTAGTTAACAATGACTATTTTAAATTGTATAAATTACTTCTTCTTGGTTATATTTTATTTTTAATATGTGATAATATGTTTTATTATGTATATTTTGACTTTTAAATATTTTTAAGATAATAGAATTTTTTTCAAAATTTACTGTATTTATTTCCTATTTTTAAAGGCTGTTTTCTAATTTTCTGCCATTTTCTTTATATAAATTTTATTAAATAAATTTTATTTTTTTTGTGAATGCACTTTTATTTTTTTGTTATTTTATTTGTTATAAATATTTTACAAGTCCATGAAGATTTTCTAAAGTTCATTTGGATTTATTTCTAATTTTAAAGCCTAGTCTACAATTTTAAGCCATTTTCTTATTTTAATTATATATAATTAAAATTTATTTATTTATTTTATGCACTCACTTTTATTTTCTGTGTTTTACTTTATTTTATTCATTTTATATGTATTTAAATTAAAGTAAATTTTTCCAAAGTGTATTGAAGTTATTTTTAGTTCTTAAGTCTAGTTTTCATTTTTCTGTGCTATTTTTCTTATTTAATCATATCTAATTAATATTTAATTTTTAATATTTTGTTTATCTGCTATATTTTCCAATTTTAACTGAGATTTTAATTATTTTCAGTTATTTGGATGTATATAGATATATATGAGAAATTTGAAAGGGTTAAGAGCTAAGAAACGGAAAAACGTTTTATCCGTTTCTTTTGCAGTTTCTTCTGTCATTAATACATCAATTCATCTTAGCCATTCCTTTCCCCATCCTTTGCAGCCAACTTCCTCTTGTCATTCACGAATTTGTGAAGCCCTAAAATCCTAAATATCATGGCCTCCACCTTGAAGAAAAAAAAATAGGTAAATCCCTCTCTTCTTTCTACTTTTCTTACTTTTCTATGCAATTTTGCCTTGTTTCTCTTCTAAGTTTGGATCGGCCTCTTCTCCATAGCCGCAGCCACAAACTCCTACATCTCTTCCATGCCTCCAACACCATCTACTCCACCAACCACGACCATGGCCGAGCCATCTATGGTGGCCAAACCCTTCAAATTGCAACCTACATGCCTAAAAACAATGTTTTTGACCATTGTTGCCTCATTCCCTTCATCTCCACTTGTTGCCTTGCCTATATGATGTTAAACCTGACCTATATGATGTCATACCCGAGACAAAGCATCATCATAGCCAAGCATAAGTGTCCCTTAGGCCAAGCATTGAAGTGGTTGAAGCAAGGTCCAATCTATCTTGTTCATTTCGCTTTGTATTTCAAAATTGTTTCAATGTTATTTTATGTTGAATGTTTATATAGTTTCTGGTTTGTTTTGTTTTGGGTTGTTGATACAAAATCATAACCTTGCTATCTTTCAACTCAAATCAAAAGTCGTGAAATTGTGCTTGTCGTGCCTTTGGAGTCGTGCTTGTATGTTGTTTTGGTCTCTAGCTTTGAAAAAGGTGAGTCTTTCTCACTCTGACACATATACTTATGAAAAGTGGATTGATGACAAGTGTTTAGTAATGTAAAATGTTTATGCAAGTTAATGATGATCATATGATATGCTATGCCGTGTTATTACCATGTTAAAACTGTTAATTTTCACCTGACATCTGATACATGACTGTATATTGTGGTATTGACATTGTTTATATTATTTCTGTATATGATCACACTGCAAGTTCCCTGTTAGGATAAAAATCATTATGGGCTGAAATGATAGGCCTGAGTTATTTTATTTATTTATTTAATCTTGGGATTGCGGGTCTGAAATGATAGAACCCTGATTTTTACCTTTTAAACTGCGGATTGAAATGATATATATCCGTATCACTTGACCTAGGTTAGAAAACTATATACAGACCCGTGGTTATTCTATAAAGTGCTTTGAATATTTTAAGTATTTTAAAAATATAAAATTATGAAATTTGATTTACATAGATTTTGAAAGGTTTTAAAATAAATAAATTATGATTTTTCTATGTGTTAAAAATGTAATTTATGAATGGATTAACTGGATTTTGAAATATAACTTATGTTCGAAATTTGAAATTTTGACTAAAGATGATATTTAAGTTACATGAATAAAATGGACTTTAATTTTATTTAGAAAATGGTAAATATGATAAATTGATTTATATTTGAATTTAAGTGATTTATTAAAGAATTATTGATTTTCTATAAATTTAAGTGGTTGAATAAATGACTGTTGAAAATGAAATTTTAAAATATAACTTGACTTGAAAATGTGAAATTTGAGTTTTAACTAAAGATGTTAAATTAATTAAATAAACTGGAAGTTCAGTTAAATTTGTGAAATGGTAATATAAATCTGAAACGTATAGGTTTTAATTTATGAAAGAAACGTATAGGTTTTAATTTATGAAAGAAACGTATAGGTTTTAATTTATGAAAGAAACGTATAGGTTTTATTTATGAAAGAAACATATAGGTTTTAATTAATGAAAGAACGTATGGTGTTCTAATTAATGATAGGAACATGTAAATTCCTAATTAATGAAAGAAAGGTATAAATTTTATTTAATGAAAGAAACGTATAAGTTTTTAATTAATGAAAGAAACGTGTAAAGTCCTAATTAATGAGAGAACATGAAAGTTTTAATTAATGCAAGAACATGTAAAGTTTTAATTAAGAAAGAAACATGTAAAGTTTTAAGTAGTGTGGTATTGATTTAATTAATAAATGTTCATTATTGTAATAGGAATATAAAATTTAAAACGTACATTTGACACGTAGATTTTAATCAATGTAATGGTGTATTTTAAATTGATTAAAATGATAAATGTTACTTACTGTAATAATAAAATGTAAGTTGATAACGTACATTTGATAAGCAAGTTTTAATTTATGTGAATGGCATACTTTAAATGATTAAAATAATAAAGTTTCTTTATTGTAATAATAATGTAAGTTAATAAGGTGCTTTTAACTTAACATAAGAATTTCGGTTTAAATTGTATATTACAGTAAGAAAGTTTATTTAACTATAAGGCTATGATAAATTGACATGTTAAAATTTTAAGTTTATCAATACTTTGAATTATATACAATGTAAAGTGGAAAGTAGTACATTCCAAAAATGCTATGATTCCTTAAGGTAACATTTCCAAAATGCTATGACAATTTAAAGGAATATTTAAAGTTTAATAAATTTAAAGAAATATTCAATGATTTGAAAATTTGTGTTTTATTTGAGTGATATAATATTGAATTATTTTTGAAATGGAAATAGTACAATTGTGATATTGTTTTGAAATGAGTATGATATTTTGGTCTTGAAAGTATAAATTATTTGAAATAAATATCCATGGGTTATAATAACGATTGGTTGTTAAAGAGACCGGGATCGGATATTGTCTTATAGCCGGACAATACCGAAAACCACTTTAACAACTGTGTACGCGGTGGAGATTGCAGAATGAAGTAGGATGGTGGCGACGTTCTCGAGGTATGTTACGTGGACCCAACTCCCGTGAGTTGGCATATATGACTAAAACAGGAGCTATACCGGGCTACACAAAGGGTCGCACCCTTTCATCGAGCATGCTCCATCGGAAACTATTCTATTACTGTTGTGATTCGATTCGGTGGCGCCACTTTGATTCGGGGGTATTGTTCAAGGTGGGCGGAAGCTGCTGGCTTGCCGTCACCACCGGTCCGGGAGTGCAAACGGTGTGTCCACCCTAGCATTTCCTTGCGTGCCGTGTCATATCCTTATATCGAGCCCACTACGATTTTGGTTTTAAAGATCCGACCGCGTTAAGGTTCACCATCCCCTTAACGCTATTTTCTATATGATTATACTTTACCGATTAGACACTACCATATATAGCGTATATTACTACATAGTAAATAGTTTAACGGATCCTTAGAGGATGGGCGGTCCCAAGCATCCTTTAAGTTACTGATGCATTTTGTTACTGTTCACTTGAGTTGATTTACAGTTTATAAGTATTTATGTCATGACTCGAGTGTTTTGTGTTTTGCTTTACGCTCGGGTCAGATTGATTGAGTTAGTATTCAAGATTCACCTTCGGCATTGGAGCTTTCCTTGAAGATCCAGCCATCTATTTTGTTTAAGTATCCAGTGGTTAAGTGATGTATCTGATTAGTACCTGATGTATCCTGTTACTCTTCTGTTGTATCTTATATTTTATATAGTAGCTTCATGAACTACTATCTCCTCTTTTACTTCCGCTGCATTTTTACTACTCTGTGTCTGTGATCTGTGATTTTTATTTACCGTATACCCTGAGATTTGCCAAATTTTTATTTACAACGCGGTATTTTGAGCAATTCAATTCCGGCATGAGTGTCTACCTATACACTTATAATGGATGCGAATGGTTGAAAATACCTGGTTGTTACACGTTAGTTAGAGAAAAGTTTACTTTAACAAGAATTAAACCTGATTTGCTCAGAAAATAGGTTCCGCTCACTTAGGAAAGCAACTTTCGACACAGAAGCTTCCGCCTTCATCTTTATCGAAACCAACTATGTCGAAACCAATACATAGGTATCACCCTGATGGTACACAGTGAATTGGAGGAAGGCGGGAGATAAGGTGTCGAAAGCATGGCTTCTTAAGGAGTCGAAACCATGGTTTGTTTTTAAAAGAAAAGTTTCTGCCTTTGTTTTAATTTAGCCTTCGATAGAGTCGAAGCGTTTGTTTCGAAAAAGGATTTTGAGAAAGGTTTCGAAAGGGTTGCCATTAACTTAAGATTGCTTTCGACTGGTTTCCTTACTTAAGAAATAATGTTTTGAAAGAAGGGGTTTCGACCTAGTCGAAACCCTACTGCCGTTCTATAGCCTTTCGATGGTGTTGAAGATATTAATGTTGTCGAAAGGTATTTTTTATAAGTTCAAGCCACTTTCTATAGCTTTCGAAAGAGGTTAGGGGTTTTGAAGGTGATGGTTTCGAAAGGGGTTTTGACGCCAACCTTCCAATATTTTACCCATATGTTTTATGCATTCGAAAGAGATGGTGCCGACGCCATCAAGTTTGCCCTAATATTTTATATGACAAGGGATGGTTTTGAAAGAGTTAGTTTTGCCTATATCCACTTTGACCCAAATAATATTTTAAGCATAAACCCAATGCTTTCGAAAGGGGTACTTTCAATGATTTCGAAAGGATCACTTCCAATGGTGTCGAAAGGGATACTTTCAACTAGTTTCAAAGCTAAGCTTCTAAAGTTAAATGCTTATACTTTAATATATTTCGAAAGGTTTCAAAAGGTTGATTTTAAAGTATTTAAAGGAAAGAGCATAACATTTTGAAGATTGATTTTTAAGGCTTTTGAAGGAGGCTATCCTATGAAGTCAAAAGCTATGTTTCGACGGTATCGTAGGGTTTTATAACCCAAGCTCTATTTTTAAAGAAGCAATTCCATGGATAAATTAAAGGAGTTTTGTAATGGATTTAAAAATAAGCTTTTTTTGATAAATTAAAAGGTTAATGGGATTAACCTTGCTTTATATTAAACCCATGGGAATGGTATTGCTATGTTATTGTATTGCTTCTTCTAATATGAATATATTCACTTCATAATGGACCCATAACTGCATTTTAGGGATAAAGGATTGAAGAACCAGTTAGGTTAGTGAATATAAATTAATTAAACTCTTGAATGAGTAGAACTGCATCTAGGAGGTCAGGAAGACCAGAATATGTGATGCTAAAATATAAAAGAAAGATATTGGCAGGGGCCAGTAGGTTCTCAATAAGCCCATGAGAACTGTGTATAGGAAAAGTTATTGGCAAGGGCCAATAGGTTCATATTAGCCCATGAAAACTATGTATAAAGGAAGATGTTAGAAAGACAGATTCATAGTTAGCCCATGAAAATTATGTATAAAGGAAGATGTCAAATAGATAGGTTCATAGTAAGCCCATAAAAACTATGATTGGGTACTGGCAAGGGCCAGTTGGTTTGTAGTTAGCCCATGAAAACTATATCCAGATGAAATATTTACAGTTGTCAATAAGTTCCTAGTCAACCCATAAAGACTAAGGTAAGAAGATAGGATATGGGAGTCACCTATAGGTTCCTACTCAACCCATGAAAACTAGGATAAGAATAAGATATTGGAGTTACCAATAGGTTCATATTTATCCCATGAAAACTATGTAATTGGATAAGGAGTCCTCATATGCTTAATTGGTAATTAGTCAGCCCATGAAAACTAATAGGTTAATAGTAATCCTGGAAACTATAATTGAGACAGATAGTCTAAAATGAATGGGAGATGGGTAATCCAGAATTGATTCATTTGTTTTGCATATCATCATATTATACTGTTTTGAATTGTTTTAACCATTGTAGATGCAGGAGCATAGCATATGATTTTATAAAGATTTTGAGATGCTAATGAGGGGAAACCCGTTCCGCTAAGCGGCGTAATCTCACTAGATATCTAAGTGATTTGAAATGGTAGATTATTATTCATACTAGGCTTTATGTATGACTCGAAGTTTATGTTTTCCCCTTAAACTCTCGGGTACTCAATTGATTTTGAATAGTTTGAGAGTTAAGGTTTTTAGGTACCTCTTAAGACAAATAAGCTTCCGGAGATATGCATGAGGCATAATAGCTATTTAGAGTTCCCTTTTATTTTCATTCCGCTGTATTGTTTGTAATGGTAATTTTTTTTATATTGCCTGTATATACTCCAATCACCCAGAGGGCATCTTCATATGTCGCTCTTGGCGTATGTTGTAATGAATATATTTTCTCTGAATGTGATTTGCAAATTTGGGATTATGTAATGAATTGGAAATACGTTGGAATGAAATGTGATTTTGTTTGAAGTTTGAAAACTTTCCATATCCATGTGTTTCTGTGTATCAAAGAATCTAACACCGCCGTATTTGGTCGCTGAGGATTAATAATTATTGATGACTGCAGCATCCGTAGCCATTACTTTTGGGCCTTCAAGTAGGGGGATGATACACTGGTTCATACTAAGTGGAAGCCCCAAGTATTTAACTTGTAGAGTTCCCTCTTGAAACTTTAAAACATTCATGATTTTTATTTCACTTCTGCATCCCTCACTGAAGTATATTTTGCTTTTGCATTCATTGATTAATAAATAGCAAACTCATTCAATTTTCCGAAAATCCTTACAAAGGTATTTGCACATAATTGTCTGCATTTAAATTAGTAATAAATCATTAGCATGTAATAAATGTGTTATACATGGTTAATTTTTATTTGTAGGTTTTAAATTTTCATTAATTTGCTCCAATTCTGTTTGTAAAGAGAAAAATTTCATAGCAATAGTGGATAAAAAATGGAAAAAGGAAACCCTTGTCTAATTCCTCTATTGCTATGAATGAATGTGGTGGGTAATCCATTAGTGGGAAAGGAATATGCAATATTATTTATGCATTGTTTAACAAGATTGTAGAATTAATTATGAAATCCAGTTGATTCAGCATATGCAAAATAAAATGTCTATTAATTTTATCGAAAGCTTTATGTAAATTAATTTTGGTGCACATTTTATTTTTTCTATCCTAATTGAAATTTCTTATCATTTAATGTGATAAATGTGTGCTTTTAGCAATATGTCTTCCTGGAATATATGCATTTCGATTTTCAAAAATCAAATATTTTAAAAATATTTTTATTCTATTGCATAATATTATAACAGTTATTTTATAAAAGAAATTCAAGATGCAATTGGCCAATAATCCCCCAAACCATTAGGCATTTTAAATTTTGGTATAAGGGTGATAAAAGTATGATAATGCCTTTTTTTTTAATTCTAGTCACAAAAATTCATTTTTTCCGTCAAATAAATTTTTTGTCTCCTCCTAGTGTATTTTATAAATTTAGCCCCAAATCCATCTATATTTGGTTTCCATTATTATTTGCGTTAAAAATAATGTTTTTAATTTGCTCAATACAAATGGAGGGTAGCAAAATTTCTTGACTATTATCATGCAGTAAATACTTGGAGATTATACTTCGAAATCGTGGCATCTAAGAATCATAATTATCTAAAGTGTTGAAATAATCGGTAGCCTCTTGCTATATTTGAGAAGCCTCATTTATCACAACTCCATTACTATCAAGAAATTTTCCTACGTCATTTTTGGATATTCTATTGGAAATTTGGCATAGAAGAATTTTCTTGCTTCATCACCATTAGTCAACCGGTCCACTTTGCTTTTTGCCTCATGTTTATTGCTTAACCATGAAGACTTTTAATAATCTTACTTTGTATTTGGAATAATTTGTTAATTTGATTGATTATAAGTTATCTTTATTTATTATATATTGGAACTACTCACATTCCTCTCTGATTTTGTTTATTTCAATTTTATTTACATCCAAATTTTTGGCTTTTTTGTAAAAATTTACCTAATTTATACTAGGTAGTCCCCGATACTTTAATAGTAAGACTAACTTTATCTACATCTCAGTAGTTATTTTCAAATGTCTATCATTTACAAATCTAAAGAAAAATTTAATCCTATCTAAACTAGGTTTAGAAAAAAGATCTAAAATGGGGTATTATAACTTAAAGCCTAATGTAAAATGTTATAGTTGAAATTTGGAAACATTTAGTAATTTTTGATTTACTAAAATTCCATCTAACTTATAGTGTACATTATGAATTCTCATGACTTTCAAATTTAATTATTTTGAAAAATAGTGGGTTCTACTAACCCTATTTTCAAAATACAATTATTTATTAATTCTAGTTTTAAAAAGAAACCGGAACTACCCTTATTTTTTCAAATGCATGTAAAATGGAATAAAGTACCTTGGTATTATCCAGGGGTGTTTGATGTTTTATCGGACCGCCCTAAATGATTCTATAATGAGATTCTTTCATTTTCCCTATTGGAGGTATAAACAAATGTTATATCTAAATGAAACCCCCTTGTTTATACCGATATGATGTATATACTGAAAATTTATAATGTACTAATTTATCTCCCATGTATTAGGGTCCCATAATATTAGAATTCTACCATCATCCCCCATTAAGTTATTGTAGATATTACCGTAGTTTCTTAAAGCTCTAGAATGATAGTCTTCTATTTTTGTTATTGTCCATTTTATTCTCATGTATACGTATAATACTGGGTTTATAAGAGTTTAACATATTTGCTAAATCTAATTTTCTTTCAAGGGATTTAATACCCATGTGTTCCAAGCTATGATAGACATTAGTAAAATAATGAAAAGATTAAAATATTAGTAAAGGATACTGAAGATATATCTAGTAGTTATAATGAATTACTGCAACTATCTCTGTCATCTCCTACAACTGTCTTTTTGCCTCTTTTTTTGCATGGCTTCTTATCCTTTACCTTAAGCCATTCATCCCATTTTTAAATTTTCATGATGCGTTTTTCTTTGAAATCACATGCTTCAATATTATCTACATTGGTGGATATAATATCGTCCAGATTCATTAGTTTATTCTTTTTTCCTTTTGTCTTTGTATGTGGGGGAAAATGTAGTAGTTAATAGTGTGACTGCATTTTCTAGCTAAATCTTTTGAATGGGTTTTGATTAGTGTGTTGGTATTGTGACGATTTGGAATTTTCTAGGTATTTGAAATTGAAATGTTTAATTGATTCTAAATATCTGAAAGTTAGTTGAACTTGAATTTCAAATATCACTATTTATTTGGCAATTAAATTATAAATTTAACAATTAGGAATTGGGTAAAATATTGAATCTTCAGTTCTAAGCTTGTTAAAAATAATTTGAAGGCTTTTAAAATTTATATTTATAATACGAAAGATAGTAGAAGTTTTAAATTTGAATTTGGAAGTGTTTTATTCAGTTTTAAAAATATTGTTTAAATGGATATTTAAAAATAGCCTTCCGGGGCACAGTCTCGAAATTCGATGAAACCAATTCCATTGGATCCGTAATAGTGTATTATTATCGGATTTTAATTTTCATAGTGTTTGGAGTGATCATTTGGCTGTACGGTAGATAAAAGCCCTGAAATCTATATCGAAAATTTGATATAGATGGGTCCAGAATGTTATCTTCTCCATACAATCGAATTAGGACTCAAAACCTTTTCCATTGTGTTTGGAATAAGGCTTTAACATTATAAACGCCTAGCGGCATGCCTCGATGGGAGATCGAGATTGTGAGTTGCAGAAATCGAGACAAATTAAATTTAAAATTTAAATAATTTGACTGGCCAATGATTCACACCATCTTTTTATACCCTGGCCACTTGTCTTTGGTTCATGCCACTTGTCACCTTCGCATACCAGATGTCCCTCCCCTCTTTTCTTGTTTTAGCCGTGCATTTTAAAAGAATAATACAAATCAAAAACGAGAGAGAAAGAAAAAAATAAAAATAAAGGGCCAAATAAATTCTCCTAGCTTCCTCATCTCAATTCATCCACGAAACCAATATCATCAAGGCCGCGTTGTCGTTGGGAAAGAAGGGCGTTTGTTGGCGTTCGATTCGAGTAGGGATTAGCCCGTTAGTTAACACGCTTCAAATAGAAGCAGCCTTTTCATTTTCGATTAATCAAAGGCACCAAAATTATAAATTTGGTCCTAGGGTTTTGTATGCAATGGCGGGAAGAAGCGGAGAGATTTTGATGCTGGATGCATCGGCAGATCCCAATCGAGAAGGATGGTCAGTCTTTAACCGTCAGAATGATGTCATAAACGATTTCCTTCCGTATATCGAAGACGACTACGGCAATCTACGAGTTAAAATTGAAGTCGACCGACTAGTGGAGGAAGAGATGGTAAGAGCGTCAAGAAACCTTTCGATTTTCTCAAGGAGTTGCCTCATATGCCCAAATTTGAATTTGACAATGGAGAATCTTGAGTTAATGCTCAAGCATGGAGCCGATGTCTGGAAACTCCACAACAAACAAATGGAATCTTTGTTATCAAGGGTGTAGGGCCTAGACTTAGAACAGAATGCAAGGATAGAAGGTGTGAATCGAGAAAGGACATTCCACTAACAAAATATAGGTGGTCAACTTAATGCTCTGGCTACTGTATGGAGGGAACTTTGTGAGAAAATATTGAAATAGAACCAGTATGTTCTGAGATTTAGAATCATATAGAGCAGCTTAGGAAAGAAGCTGCAGGAAGAGATCTTATATTGGATGCTTCAATGGATAGTACAAAGCAATAAGCTTGTAACTCTAGGGTCTAAAATCAGGAAGAACAAGCTGGTTTGGATCGGATTGCAAGTCAAAATCAAGGTGAGTTAATGATGCAGTGCAGGATGATAATTCGGTTTCCTTAAGTCGCTTGCGACCTAACAAGTGTGCCAACAGCAAGTTATGTCGCTCCAACGACCTAACGAGTATGTCCAACGACTTAACGAGTATGTCCAACGACCTAACTAGTATACCAATAGTGAGCGGTGCTTTAGGTCGCTCGTTCAATAAGTCGCAACCACCTTAGGTCGAAAGCTGTATGTCGCGGTTCCATAAGCCTTCACAAGGCCGCTTTGCCTTAAGTCGCTTGTCGTTGATAAGCCACATTCTTTTGTCACCATATTCCTTAAGCCGTTGTTTCTTTAGGTCGTTCCAGTTATGTCGCAAGACCTTGAAGATTTCCAGAAGCCGGTTTCTTAGGTCGCGAACTTCCTAAGTCGCGAGTTTCCAAGAGGTCACGTATGTTCTTATGTCGCTTGTGCTTAGGTCGCTCAAGCTGCCTGCAGCTTAGGTCGTTTATGTTGTTAAGTCGCGTGTTTTGTATTTGTTATGTCGCATCTATGTTGTAACGTGTTATGTCGCTTATATGTTGTAATTGCCTAGGTCGTTTGTGCTTATGTCGTGTAATGTTTGTGTTGTTGATAGGTAGCATATATATGATAGGTCGTAGGTCGTGTGTGCGTGGGTCGCCGACCTATGTTGTAAAATCTTCTATAAATAGAGGGGTTGGGTCATTTGTAAAGATGGTTGATTTTGAATAAACTTTTGTCTGAGTGCTTTGTGCCTCTTTAAAATTGAAAGTTGAGCGTTGTCTCCTTTCTCCATTTTCGGTTATTCGAGTGTGCTCGAATCAACGGATTTGAAGCTGATTCACGGAATCTCGTGCGCCAGATCAACGTAGAAGAATCGTAGATATTTTAACACGGTATCATGCGCGATCAACGTCTTGGAGATAGCTAGAATCCGGTATCCCTGGAGATCAACGGATTTGGGCATTTATCCTTGGTATCATCAATCCATCATTCCATATTTGCATCATTCCATCGTTGTTTTGTTCGTTTTGCATCATTTGATCACAACTTGAAGTTATCCGCTGCGTCAGTTTGGTATCAGAGCTAGACTTAGCCAATCATAGCTAAGCCGAGCCTATTGGGAGAAGAATTGAAGTGTTGAAGTGTTGGAGATTGAGCTGAGTTGAAGTTTTAGATCAAGGCCGAGTGTTGCAACCGAACCGAGCTAAGTGCAGGCCGAGCAAAGTCAAGTTCAGATTTGAGTTGAAGTTGTGCTAGTTGAAGTGTGTTTGGAGGTTGTTGCTTGATAATCATGCTGCCGAGACGTGCTAACCGTTTTCAAAATGTTGAAGATGTGTATCGAAGACAAGAAGCTGAGCAAATGGAACAACGTATTAATGAAAAGTTCGATGAAGGTATTGGGAAGTTAGAGAAATTGATGAATGATATGAATCAAAGTCAAGGGAGAAGGTCACCAATCTCGGACCATGGAGGAAACAGAGTTTCGCCATCGGTTGCGGAAGCGAGGAGGGTGTCACCATAATCTTGTCGAGAAAGAAGAGAATCATTAGTTTCCATGAGAAGAGAACGCCATAAGTATCGAGGTGAAGAGAGAAGAACCCCACGAGGATTTGAAAATGAACCATATCTTGATGTTGAAAGACATAGTAGAAGAGATATGTATGATCGTAGAGATGTTGATGGTCGAGATCGATACCGAAGTACATTTGATTATGATGAAGATGGTGATAGAGGAAGTGTTCATTATCGAGATCGAGGCCAAGTGCGAAACCAATATGTGGAGGTAGAAGATGACCGTCGATGGGAGTCGGGGATGAAAACAAAGATTCCAGAATTTAAAGGGGGAATGATTGCGGAATAGTTTCTGGATTGGTTATCAAATGTTGAAGAAATTTTTGACTTCAAGGAAGTACCCGAGCATCGTAGAGTTAAGTTGGTTGCTACACGATTGAGGGGAAGAGCTATGGCATGGTGGCAACAAACTAAACTTACATGGGAGATAATGGGAAAGTCGAAGATTGTTTCATGGAAGAAGATGAAGAAGTTGATGAAGGCTACTTTCTTGCCTTATAATTCTCAGTCTCTTATGTATCCGCGCTTACAGAATTTGAGACAAGGGACGAAGTCAGTGAATGATTATGCTGATGAGTTTTATCAACTGATTGCTAGGAATGATATCATGGAGACGGAGAAACAGTTGACAACTAGATTTGTTGGAGGGTTGAGAATACAAATTCAGGATATGGTGAATATGTTTGATCCAAGATCCGTTGCGTAAGCACACCAGAAGGCTCTAGCTTGGGAGAAGCAAGGTAGAAGAGGAGGTAGTGTGTTTACAAATTCCAACAATCAAGTGAAAGGGGCTAGTAGCAATACGAATGTTTCCAAGGCTGTTGGAAAATCGGTTGTCAATGAAGTTGCTAAGACCAAGGTCAACAACAATTTCAAGTGTTATAACTGTCAGGAGTTTGGTCACAAGGGCAATGAATGTTCGAAGCCTAAGAAGCGAGTGATGGTTGCTGAGGTTGAGGATGAGGATGCAGAAGTAGAATGTTCCAATTTACCATGAGTTGAGGAGGAAGAAGAATTATTGGCGGGAGGCGAAGGATATTCTTTAATGATGAGGAGATCTTTCTTGACACCAAAGCAGGAAGAGGAGACTAGTTGGTTGAGGAGTAACATCTTTCAGTCAACGTGCACTATTTTGCGAGGGTTCGCAAGTTTGTTATCGATGTAGGAAGTTGTGATAATATCATCTCTACAGAAGCTATAAATAAGTTGGCGTTAAAGACTGAGAAGCATCCCAAACCTTACAAGTTAGCTTGGTTGAGGAAAGGGGGGAAGTGAAAGTTAATCGAAGAGCTTGTGTAACTTTTTCCATCGGAAAGAAGTATAAAGATGAAATTTGGTGTGACGTGGTAGATATGGACGTATGTCATTTGTTGTTGGGGAGACCGTGGCAATACGATAGAGCTGTGCAACATGATGGGAGGACTAACTGCTATAGTTTCATGTTCGAGGGCACCAAAATCACTTTAGTTCCTAAAAAGCGACAACAAGATGAAAACAAGTTGGAGGAGAATGAAGAACTAAAGACTCTGTTATCTTTGAAGGAGTTTGTTAAAGAAGTAGAGGATGAGCCTGAAGTGTTTTTGTTACTTGGACGTGAATGTAGTGAAGCAGTTGAAATTCCTAAAGAAGTTAAGCCAGTATTGAAGGAGTTTGAAGATGTATTTCCTAAAGAATTGCCAACAGAGTTACCACCATTGAGAGACATACAACATCAGATAGATCTTGCTTCGGGAGCTGTGTTACTGCATAGACCGCATTATAGAATGAGTCCAAAGGAGCACGAAGAATTGTGAAGGCAGGTGGAGGAGTTACTTGAACAAGGGCACGTACAAGAAAGTTTAAGTCCTTGTACAGTACCAGCTTTGTTAGTGCTAAAGAAGGATGGAACTTGGAGAATGTGCACAGATAGTCGAGAACTAAACAAGATTACAGTGAGGTATAGATTTTCGATGCCTAGATTGGATGATTTGTTAGATCAGTTGAGCGGAGCTGCTATCTTTTCAAAGATTGATATGAAGAGTGGGTATCATCAGATTCGAATTCAACTAGGTGATGAATGAAAAACAGCATTCAAGACACGGGAAGGGTTGTATGAGTGGCTGGTCATGCCGTTTGGTCTTTCGAATGCACCTAGTACTTTTATGCGAGTGATGAATCAGATCTTTCGACCGTTCATTGGAAAGTTCGTGATGGTATACTTTGATGATATATTGATATACACTGGGAGCACCGAAGAACATCTACTACATTTGCGGGAAGTGTTGATGATACTTCATCCGAAGCAATTTTATGCGGCAACAAAGAAATGCGTGTTCATGACGCATAGTGTTTTGTTTTTGGGGTATGTATTGTCCAAGGAAGGTATCCAGGTGGATCAAAGTAAAGTTGAAGCAATCAGAAATTGGCCACAACCTAGGACTATAATTGAAGTGAGAAGCTTTCATGGTTTAGCATCATTCTACCGAAGGTTTATTCCACATTTCAGTAGCGTGATGGCACCTGTTACTGATTGTATGAAGGGTAAACAGCTTTCATGGTCAAAGGAAGCAGGATCTGCTTTTGAGCGAATCAAGGAACTTTTGACGACTGCACCAATTCTAGTTGTCGGATTTTCAGTTGCTATTTGAGTTACATACAGATGCATCTAAAGTTGGAATCGGAGGAGTGTTGAGTCAGAGGAGACGTCCAATTGCTTATTTCAGTGAGAAGCTTCCGGGAGCAAAGTTGAGATATAATACTTATGACGTGGAATTCTATGCTATTGTCCAAGCCATAAAACATGGAGACACTATTTGTTTCATAAAGAGTTTGTGTTGTGTACTGATCATGAAGCCTTGAAACATTTGCAGGGACAGGATAAGGTTGCAGACAGGCATGCTTCATGGATCGCATACTTGCAATAGTTTACACTTGTTATGAAGCATAAGTCGGGTGTTACAAATCGAGTGGCAGATGCGTTGAGTAGAAGAAATCATTTGTTGACTACAATGAAAGTTGAAGTGACGGGGTTGATGTTTTGCCAGAATTGTCTGTTGAGGATCCTTACTTTGCTAAGATTGTAGATGAAGTCGAGAAAGGAAAGACGGATGATTATCTGTTGGCGGATGGTTTTCTATTCAAAGGAAATCGATTGTGTATACCAGAATGCAGTTTGCGAATGAAGATTGTGAAAGAATTGCATGAAGAAGGACATGTGGGACAAGATCGTACTTTGCAGTTGATTTCTCAATCATATTTTTGGCCTTCCATGAGGAAAGAAGTTGAAAGATTTGTGGAGAGATGTCACATATGTCAAGTTTCCAAAGGGACAGCTACGAATGCAGGATTGTATATACCATTTCCCGTGCCTATTAGACCATGGGTTGATATTAGCATGGACTTTGTTTTGGGATTGCCGAGAACTCAATGAGGAAATGATTCTATATACGTTGTGGTGGATCAATTTTCGAAGATGGCACATTTTATAGCTTGTAAGAGGACAGCTGATGCATTCTGTGTTGCTCAATTATTTTTCAAAGGGGTTTATCGACTACATGGGCTACCTGAAACCATAGTTTCTGACCGGGATACTCGTTTTCTAAGTCATTTTTGGTTGAGTTTATAGAAGATGGTTGGGACTAAGCTGAATTTTAGTAGCGCCTATCATCCGCAAATATATGGGCAACCGGAAGTAGTGAACAGATCTTTGGAAAATTTGTTGAGATGTCTTGTGAAGGATAATTTGAAGAGCTGGGATGTGAAGTTATGTTAGGAGGAATTAGCACATAATCATGCAGTGAATCGAAGTACTGGATTCAGTCCATTTCAAGTGGTATATTCAGCAATTCCGAAGTGACCGTTGAATTTGTCGACAGTGCCACTTCAGAAAGGGATTGTTAAACGAGCTTGTGATTTCATGAATGAGTTGCAGGAGTGCCACAAGATTGTTCATGAACGATTGCTTAATTCAAATGAGAAGTATAAGCAACTGGCAGATAAGAAGCGAAGGAGCGTGGACTTCAAAGAAGGTGATTTTGTTTATGCAGTTTTGACGAAAGATCGATTTCCAGTTGGAACTTACAACAAATTGAAAGCTCGAAAGATTGGTCCGGTAGAAATCTTGAAGAAGATCAATGATAATGCTTATCAGTTAAGGTTGTCGGACCATGTCCGTACTGCCGATGTGTTTAACATCAAACACTTGATTCCGTATCATGAGCATAAGCTTGTCGAAGAAGAGGAAAGTGTGAATTCGAGGTCGAATTCTTGTCAACCTGGGGAGGATGATGCAGCGCAGGATGATAATTCGGTTTCCTTAAGTCGCTTGCGACCTAACAAGTGTGCCAACAGCAAGTTATGTCGCTCCAACGACCTAACGAGTATGTCCAACGACTTAATGAGTATACCAATAGTGAGAGGTGCTTTAGGTCGCTCGTTCAATAAGTCGCGACCACCTTAGGTCGAAAGCCGTATGCCGCAGTTCCATAAGCCTTCACAAGGCCGCTTTGCCTTAAGTCGCTTGCCGTTGATAAGCCGCATTCTTTTGTCACCAGATTCCTTAAGCCATTGTTTCTTTAGGTCGTTCCAGTTATGTCGCAAGACCTTGAAGATTTCCAGAAGCCAGTTTCTTAGGTCGCGAACTTCCTAGGTCACGAGTTTCCAAGAGGTCGCGTATGTTCTTGTGCCGCTTGTTCTTAGGTCACTGCAGAGTTATGTCGCACAAGCTGCCTGCAGCTTAGGTCGTTTATGTTGTTAAGTCACGTGTTATGCATTTTGTTATGTCGCATCTATGTTGTAATGTGTTATGTCGCTTATATGTTGTAATTGCCTAGGCCGTTTGTGCTTATGTCGTGTAATGTTTGTGTTGTTGATAGGTCGCATATATATGATAGGCCGTAGGTCGCGCGTGTGTGGGTCGCCGGCCTATGTTGTAAAATCTTCTATAAATAGAGGGGTTTGGTCATTTGTAAAGATGGTTGATTTTGAATAAACTTTTGTTTGACTGCTTTGTGCCTCTTTAAAATTGGAAGTTGAGCGTTGTCTCCTTTCTCCATTTTCGGTTATTCAAGCGCGCTCGAATCAACGGATTTGAAGCCGATTCACGGAATCTCGTGCGCGGGATCAACGTAGAAGAATCGTAGATCTTTTAACACGGTATCGTGCACGATCAACGTGTTGGAGATAGCTAGAATCTGGTATATCGCGAGATCAACGGATTTGGGCATTTATCCATGGTATCATCAATCCATCATTCCATATTTGCATCATTCCATCGTTGTTTTGTTCGTTGTGCATCATTTGATCACAACTTGAAGTTATCCGCTGCGTCAGTTAATCTCACTCATTTGGAATTCCATTTGAATTTAAACAGTTAAATTTAAGTTATTGGTTGAATGATTGAATTGAATGGATGTGGTATATTATATATAGTAGTATATAGTATACTGGAGTGATTTATTTGCCGCATTATATAGCAGATAAGACCCTATGTGCCGCATAATAGTGGATGAGATAATATAACCCCATATACCGCGATATTCCACCTCAAAGTGAAATTGGTATATTTTTGTATTACGTTAACATATGTGGATGCAAGGAAACAGGTTGGGGGGATCCAAATGGATTCCTCAAAATATTTAGATTTATTTTAATATTCTGTGGTATGATTTGATAATCTGAGATAGACTATATTGGTAATTGAAATATTAGATGTTATGGTTTGATTGAATATATTTGGATATACTGTGTTATCAAAAATATATAGATTGGATTTTTGATGAGAAAATATGAGAGAGAATTTTTAAATAAAATAATTATATAGAATTTGAATAAATTGAAGAATGAATTGGGAAAGAATAAAAGTGATTTTTAAATTCTAATAAATAAATTCCAAATATGGGAAAGGGGATTTTGAATAAAGGGGAAATAATGAATTTTAAAACTTAAGTGATATTATTTAAAGGAATAAAGAACTTATTTTAAAATTTCAAGGTTAAAATTTATTGGAAAGGGTAAAAAAGGAATTTGAAAAAGTATGAAATTGGTATTTTCAGTTAAATAAGATTTTAAATCATTATTAAGAAGTAAAATCTGAAGTTAATGTGTTTTGAAATAAATTGAGTAAGTAAAAGAATTTATTTTAAAATGGAGTAAATTTGGAAATCGATTTGGAAATTGATAAAGTGTTTGAAACTGTGATTTAAAAGGAGTGAGACTATGGAATTTATAAACTGGGTTTATAATGTGGAATAAGGTATTAGTGGATATTTGAAATTATAAATTCACGATGGGAATTTATAAAGGAATGGGTAATTTATTTTAAAAATAAATAGTGGTTTATTTTTAAAGGTGTGGAAGAGAAATGTACAAGTACGTTTTCAAAGCAGATTTTTAATATAAGTTAAAAGTTTTGAAGTTTGTTTAAAGGAATGATTTTTAAAAGAAATTATAATTTTTCTATTTAAATTTTATAAGTAAACATTTATTTAAATTAATTATAGTAGTAATTATTTGGAATGCTTGACTAGTATCATGATTTTAAAGATCATTATTAATATTAATATTTTTTTAAGGCAGTTTTATTTTAAAGATAGTTTGGCTAAAGTTTTATTTGAAAGCTTGTATAGAATTTCATAAATCTTATTTTAAAATTTAGTTTGACTTAACTTTTATTTTAAAATTATTTTTATATTTTATAAAGTAGTTTTATTTTAAATATTTTTAAAGTATATTTTTTGAATAAAGTGTTTAAGTAGTTTTAATATTAAATGTTTTAAAGTATATTTTAGAATAAACTGATTTAAATTATTTTAAAATCTAAAGTATTTGGACTTGGTGATTTTCAGTGGAATAGAAAATATTTGGGAAATTTATTCCGTAAGAGAAAGTCGGTTTGAAACTGTTTTCAAAGGGCTGAAATATGGAAAATAGCTTGTGAAGTTATTTTGAAATAAATAATTTGGAAAATTATATGGTTGTTTGTGAATGTTATTTGATAGTTAAATAGCCGACTTCAATATTGGACAAAGCGCTTATCGTTTCGAAGAGACTGGGATTGAAATTTATTTTTCGAAAACCACTTCGATTTGGTTAGAACGTTTTCGTGAGGAAGACAAAAGCTTGGAGTCAAAGATAGAGCAATGAAGTGCAAGGGCTAGTCACTACTAATCCTGAAGGTGATTCCAAAATGGATGTAATAGGAGTAGTGCCTTCGGTTCGGTTCGAACCCCGAACGGACTTGTATGGGTGATGCTTTCAGAACACCGTCAGGAGGATGATGAGCATTCTAAGTGATTGTGTGCTAAAAAGGTAACACATAGCCTCAAGCCTCATCAACCGGGAATGGCTAAAATAGGGGAGGTGAACACCTGGCTAAGTGGCTAGCAACCAATTAGGGTAAGGTCACCCCTGTCTAGATGTCCCTTTATTTCGGCTATGTGGGCGGTTGCTGATCCCAACCGTGGGGTGAACTTATTCAGACTATCCAGTAAGGGGTAGCTCCGGTCTTGTGATGCAGTGGACCAGGGTGGATCTCAGTATGGTGATCTAGACCATGTACTGTAACGGGCGGTACCCCTATCATTGATGGAAATCCATTCTCCCTATGTGCCTTTATGGTTTTTGTTTATAGAACCCACTTTGTGGCTAGCGGATGGAATTTAATAATGCAACAATTTCGGCTATTTGAACAAATATTTGTATATAGAACTAATATCAGAGGATTTTATAAGAAATGTTTTGGTTATCATAAGGTAAAAACCCGGCATGTTTATTTGTGGCATGGCCTTACGAGATACCATTGATTTCAAAGGATTTTGAAAAGTTTAATAATCCAATTGAGTGTGTTTTCACACAGTGGTTTTCCAGACTGACTCCGGTGTTATTAAACTATAATGCTCGGGTCAGACCGAGTATTATAGATACAAGAAAGGATGGTGTGAAGCTCAGTAGACAAGTTGGATGGCGAGACGTAGTATACGTACTTGATGTATAATTCCACTGTGTTGTAAGTTGTATTGTTAGTTGGTGAGGACAAGTTAATATAACTGTCCAGTTGTGTGTTATAGATGTTGTTGAACTCTGATGTTGTATTCTGATGATGTATGTATAAAACAAATATAGTTTCTTTTGTGTTAAGATCAGTTATTATCCATTATATTTTATTCCGCTGCGTTGGTAAGATTCTGATATTGTTTCTATTTCTTCTTCTACCTCCTTCTTCTTTAACCCTAATGGTTTGGTTTTCTGGCATTTGATTGTTCGGCATTTGATAGTGGATGTATTGATGTCGATTTTCGAGCATCGGAAAATCGAGTCATTACAGATTGGTATCAGAGCGAGGTTAAGCGAGAACCTTGGCTGTAGTGGGGATTACTCATCAAAGGTAGAGTCTGTAGTACTCTAGAATGAGTTTGAGTGTATTAATAGGTATGAGCGCGTATTTGTCAGTGAATATAAAAATTATTTTTATATTGTGTTGACTTATCTATTGAGTGTTTATGAATTCTGGTCGATATATGGGACGCCATGTCATCGTAGGGGTTTCTAAACTCTTAAACAAGATAAAATGACATAGTATTATTTTAAAATAGGGTGAATGAAATAATTTTACCCAGATTATTTTTGTATGTAAAGGAAATAATTTTCCGTAAATTATTATAAGTTATATATGGTTGCTTGGTTGTTAGGAAGTGATAAAATTAAATTATTATCATTGTAGTGTTAAAAATTGAATAAGAAATTGAAATCATAACTAAAAGCTAAGAAATAAATTCATACACAAAATGGGATTTGTAAATGTAAATTATAAATGTGGTTTATAATTGGAAATGAAACAAAAGTTCTAGTGAAATATTTGAAAATAAATTGAAAGGATTTGAAATTTGAAAAATTTAAAATTCTTTTGAGTTTGGAAATGGTTTTCAAAAAGGTTTTGGAAAAATAAGGGTGATATTATTTCAATTTTTTTTTTCAATTGGATTTGAAATCTGGTGAGATTTGGAATTTAAAAATATTTGGAAAGGGTTTTTGGAAGGAATAAAAGCATTGGACTCTTTTCGGTCGCTAGAAAATAAGTTCGATGATGACTGCAGCATCATCGGTGTTCATTTTCGAGTTTCCAAGAGAGGAATTGCTGCAATATTGTTTTAAAATGGAGTATTTGCAAAATTAAGTTTGGTTTTAAAATTCTAAAGATAATTTGATACCAAAGGATTTTGGTTATAGTTGATTTCAAAATGATTTTTAAATACTTAAATGACTGTTGAAGACTCTGGAATTGGATTAAAATGTTTTGAGTGTTTAAGTATTGGTTTGAACTATAGAAATTTGACTAAAAATGTTTATGGATTATGAACAGGTTTGGAAATTTATAAGTTTGGAAATTTTCCTGGAGTGGAATTAACTTGTAAATAGTAAATAAAAGTAAGCATGGAAACAAAATAAGCTGAAAGGTAAGCTAATTAATTGAGGTGAATTAAAAGAAGTTAGTCAATAGAAGGTAAATAAATTAGAGAGCTTATTGAATCTTGAAAGCTGAATTAAATTAGAATATAACTAAACCAAGTTAAGTATAAATTGAATGTTGAGGAAATAAATGTAACGACCCCAGATTTTTATGAATTTAAATTGATAATTTAAATGAAATTTTGAATTAAAAATTATAAAATTGATTTTTAAATGATGCGAGTTTCCCCGATTCAAATATAAAATATATTAAGTCAAATTGATTTGAAAATTTGCATATATGTGTATATATGAGAATATATATATATATATATGTATATGTTGGATTTTAAATAAATTCTTAAATAAATGATTTTGAAGAATAAATAAATAAATTGATTTAAAAATTTATAAATGATGATAATTTGAGTTATATAAAATTTATGTGTATATAGAGAAATGTAAAACAATAATTTTTAAAGAAAAATTTATGATAAATATTTAAACTAAAAGTAGAAGTAAATATGCAGGCAAGACAAGAGGAAAAATAAAATAGAATGTACAGGCCTGTAAATAAATGCTAGGCAAGTATAAAAACAAAGTTGTAAATAAATTTCAAAGTAACAAGGCCTAAACAAATATAAGAAACAAAACAAAGCATAAAACTAAAGCAAAGTACAGGTAAGTATGGACTGAAGTAAGGCAAGTGATATGTGCAGTAGTGTGCAAGACAAGATAATAAATGCAACCACCAAAATATAGCTGCAGCCACCAACAGAAATAAGCCTTGTCAAAATAAAAAAAAATAAAGTATGAACAAATAAATCAAAATATAAATATACATAAACAAGTACAAGCAAACATCCTAAGTACATACAACATCTTCAGCCCATAACTATTGTACAAACAAACATTAATAATCCCTGTACAAACATTTTTCTCTACATGTATACCTCTATCCTATTTCATTCATTCACTAAAAGTTAAGCAAAACCAGAGAGAAAGAAAAAAAAAAAATAAGAAACAGTAGTCAGTAACAAAAGCAACTACAACCTGATAATCAAGATGAAGGCTTCAGTTTGAAATTACACAAGGCTGCTCAAACAAAAGCAAATCTAGTTTCCAGTTCTCAGAGCACTTCCAGCTGCTCATGCTCTCTGTTTCAAACAACACATGTGAGTAACTTATGTTCTTTAAAATTTAAAAGTTGAATTGATTTCATATAGGTGTCTGTTGCTATATATATATCCTCTGAATAATTTGGAAACAAGAGATTACAGTAAAATCTTTTAAATCTGAAAAAAATCACTGTGAGTAAACAACTTTAAATTAAACTGAATATATTTAGTTGTTGTTTGTTAAGTTTGAGATCTGGAATTTCTTTGATGTACATATACATATATAAATCTCCTCTGTTTCCTTGTTCTTCTTCCTTATTGACTGAGTTACAGGTTTAAACAAACAAGAAACTTCAATCTCTTATCATTAAACCAATATCAGACCTTGGTTTCAAAGATAAATGGGTAGGTTTAAGTTTCAGGGATTATTTAAAAATAGTTTTAAATAAAACAAGGATATACAGTGTGAAAGAAAAGAAAAAAAATTGATTCCACCGAGCAAACTTTAAATTTTAATAAATTCGATTGTAAAGAATTTGAGATTCATTCACATAACATGAATCGGCATTAGAAGATAAGAATTTTAAGCCAAGATTTATGATTTTTAAGTGAAGGAGTTGAGAGCAGTTTGGTTTTGAACTGGAATTGATTTTTGATCAATTTCCGGGACTTGGTTAAACTGGGGGTGTAGGGGTTGTTCGTGGTGATGGAGGAGCCTATGGGGGTGAGTAGAAAAATGGTCAGAGGTGGTAATAACGGCGGCGGCGTCGGCGGCGAGTGTTCGAAATTTCTAAACCTAGTTTTTGAACGGGAAGGAAATTCGTGCACCACGGTTTCATTCGAGCATCGAGTTGCTCGAGGGTCTGGGAAATGGTAGCTATGGGTTTGATGAAGCGATAGCCGGAGTTATAGGTTGGCCGGTGGCCGAGGCGACGAGATTGGGGCATTGACAGATTCGGGGGTGATGGGTTCAAGCGGTTCCAAGTTTTGAATTTTTGCTCGAATTTTGATTTCGAGGTGGTGGGATGGTTCAAGTGGTCGGAGTACAATCAGGAGTTGATCGGTGACGTGTTCGACACCACGGCGATGGCCGGAGCTGGCCGGCGTCATTGTACACGTGCATCGTGCCCATTTCGGTGTTGGAGCAACAGTGTGTGGTGCAGTTTTTTTTGGCTTGGGGAATACGCGAGTTATTCGAGTGGATGACTCGAAGCAAGTGAAGGGTTCGACTCGTGTATTTTTAGGTTCATGCCGAGTAAAATTTATTTGTTACAGGTTTTAACAATAACCTGTACTATTGTGTTTTAAAAGTTTAAAATGAAATTTAAAAATTTATGTTTTAAATAAATTTAAATATCTTAAATTTGAAGGGAATTTAATATCGAAAATCTTTTAAATTTCTTAATAACAAAGTAGTACTTTAACATATGAATTTAAAGCAAGTTGAAAAATCAATGTTTCAAATATTGTTTTTTTTATTTTTTTTATTTTTTTGTGTTAACTAAATCATTAATAAATATGAGTTTTACTTTTAAGTAAATGAAGATTTAATAATTTGTAATTCATAAATTATTAAGTTAATTCGAATGATTAATTATGAAGTTGGTTTAAAGGTTAATTTAAATAAGTAAGTAATTAAAGAAATATTATTAGTTAATGAAGATAATTAATTAGAGATTGTTAAGTAATCAAATTAATGTAATTAATTTTGATAATTAATTTGAATTTATAAATTAAGATAATCAAATGTAATTTGTTGATTACTTAATGAAAGAAATTAAGGGGTTAATTACGAATTGTAATTATAAATTGGATATTTTGATCAAATTTTTGATAAAGGTTAACTGGTAATTAATGATTTATTTGTATGAGATGGTTGCTTAATGATAAGAAATTAAAAGATTTAATTTCTTTAAATAATTAATTAAAGTTAATTAATTAGGAAATTGGTTTAAAATGTTGATTTAATTAATATGATAAATTAAGAGGTTAATTAAGTAAGGTAATTGATCAATTAATTTATATTAAATGATTTGAAATTAATTCATCAGGATTGGATAATTATTTCATAAGTAATTAATTTAATTTGGAAATAAATAGAATTGATTTGGATTAAACGATTAATTAATTCTGCTTATAAATAACTATTGAATACTTAATCATACTTATGAATGATTGTATTATATGATATGCCTTAAATTGATTGTCCTATCTGATTTGTGATACTTTGTTCTGCAGATTGAGCTGTGTATATTTATTTGCATTTGTACATTATCTGTGAATCTGTGAATGGACGATAAGCGTTATAGTTATATCGCTTATCAACCATATTTCTGTGTTTTAATCTGTGATGATTGAATGATGTTGCACTATTATGTTAAACCCCTGGACCACACCTTACACACACAAATATGGATTTCACGAGGAAATCGTTTAAGTCACAGATGTTTGAAATAGTTAAATTTGAATTTTCTTTAAATTCAAATGTTTTGGAAATGGAATCGGAATAAATGTGAAAAGCTTTTGGAATGGAATTTCAAAATAAAATTTATTATTTTTAAATTACTTGATTAAGTTTTGGAATTTAAATAATTTGATTTAAATTTGAATTCAATACTTGAAATTGAATTCTGTAATTTGAAGCTAGGGATTAATGATATTATACTAGTCATTATGAGTTAAATCATTTTTAAAGTATTATTTTTGGGAATTTGAATTTAACCCAAGGATTTCAACTCGTATAAATGAATCAGATTTCCAAAATGAAAACTGTTGTTTTCAAATGATAAACACTTTTAGATAAGAACTGAAATTCCAGTTAATTAGGGGAATTTCAAGATTGAATAGAAAAATGATTTTCCTAAGTTATGAATGAATTCTTTTTGAAAGCTATGAATTAAATATGTTTATTTTTAACTGATTTAAATTGTTGATTTGTTTAAATCAAATTGAAATGAAATTTGTTTTGAAGCTATAAGTTAAATCTTTGATTTAAAGATTTAACGAGTTAATCAAATGGAAATGAAAAATTGATTTGGAAAATCTGTGAATGAATCTTTTGTTTAAAAGATTAAAATGTGAAAATGGTTTAAACCGTTAAAGGTTGTGAAAATGAATCTTTGTGTTTAAAGATTGAAATGGTAATTGGATTAAACCATTTGAAATAAAGTTTTGAATTATTAAGTTGTGACTTAATTGAAATCCCATTATCCATTTGTTTTTTTTTTTTGAAATATTGCGCTCACTATTCGGGTTAACCGGGAAAGGACCTTTGTGTCGTATAACCCATTCCGAATATGTGATACGTCGTTATGGATAGCATTTGAAGACCGGTGATGAAGACCGGGTATTTGCGAAAGCGATAGGATGACCTATCGATTGTTTCTGCACCGAGTCGCGCCGGTATAGAAACTCCCTAAGTGATGGGAAATCCGATCGGGATTGTGAATATCCGGATTGCAAGGACTTCTTTGTAAGTGCCTTCGGTTCTGTTCGATCCCAGAACAGACTTGTATGGATAGTATGTCTGACGTTACAAATTGAGATATAAAGCCGATTTCTTTCAAATATATTTCTGTTGGTGGCGGAGAATTTATTCTCTTAGCTTAACACCCTTCTCTGAGACGTACGAGCTCAGAGGTTATATAGTTGATGGTTATCAGCGATATATTCCCAATTTGGTAATGTGACATACTGAGTGTTGCTGTGAAATGATCATTGTGTTGATTATTTGTGATAGGATCATTTGTTTGATCGTCTATCCTGGTGATCATTTCGATGATCATTTGTTGACCCAAAGCATGGCTTTTGTATAAAGTATGTTTTTGTGGACGTGACTTCGTCGAGCCTCACACCCCGTGAATGGTCAAAACAGGAAAGAAGCAGCAAGGTTATGAGGGGTAGCGCCCTTTAGGATGTGTGCATTTCCTTCTGGAAAAGGGTGGTATCATGGTATGGAGCCCAGATATTTACTCATGTTGAAAACACTTTGTTATGATTGTGTGAATTGATTACGAGCGCTCGGTGAAAGGTCCCAAAGGACCGGGGGATGGCATATTCGGTCAGTTGTTACTCAGTTAGGGGTAACCCGGCCTTGTGTTGGTAGAGATCCGGTTTGGTTCTCGGGGATGTCCATCCAGAGGCATTCTCATGTGGCAATGGGAAGTTCCTTGGCCTGATCATTCGTTGGAAATCCAATTCCCAATACGAAACTTTGTACAGTATTAGTTGTAGAACCTGCCATTCACTTATGGTGGTCACCACTGTTTGGATGGTAGCTATAGTAGGCATAGTTCGAAATGTCTATGCTGGCTAAGATTTATATTCTACTTTCGAAATAAATTTTTCCTACACTATGCACTAGTAATAATATCAAATGTTTCTTTTTAATGCGTATCAAGCATCTTTGACTATCATAAGGAGAAATCTCCTCCGATTCTGCGTTTGCATTGTGTGTGTGTGCGGGAGGCCTTATGGTAGTCTCATTTTTAAAAAGCATTGCGAATTGACTTTAAAAATTTTTTGTTGAATGTTTTAAAAGATAGACTGTTTTGTTGCTCACACCAGTCCCACGACTGATCCGGAGTTTATGGTTTCTTTCCTAAACTCTGGGTGCTCATTATATTTCTACACGAGCAGTCTAGAGTTGGGTTTTTCAGAGAGTCAGGTTTAGTAGATTATCTGGAGTTAGTTCAGTCTTTGGATCGCACCAGTCTTGGTTATCTAGGTGCATCGTTATTGGGAGTTCGAGCTTCTGCTGATTGATTCTTGGAAATGGAGTTACAGTTCCGATTTGGAGTTCTTCGTTGAAGACTATTTTAGAGTTATATTGTTCCGTATGCTAGATGTTATCTATTTTCTTTTCCGCTGCTGTTTTATTGTATCATATCTCTGATGTATATTGATATCTATTGGATCATCTGTTGTATCAGATATTGTATCAAAGCTGTATATCAATGTATTATTCTTTTATTCCGCTGTGTTGTTTACTTAATGATTGTTATAAGCTCCGACGAATCGGATTTGAACGGTCGAATCTATGACATTCGAATACGATTTGAAGTATGGATGTCGATTTTTGAGCGGGCAAAATCCGACTCGTTACAATAAATCTAAGTAGGATAAATAAAATAAGTTATTGGAAATTAAATTTATTAGTTGCCAATAAATTTGTGAATGAACAAATGAATTTATATTTGTAAGCAAATGAAATTGAAATTAAATATTGAAATTAAATTTAAATGGTGTTAAATAAAGTAAAATGGAAAATATAGTTGAGTTGGACTAAATAAAACAAAAGATTGGAAATAAAAATTAGTAAGTAAACTAATTGATTAAGTGGGTTTATAAATGAACTGGAATTGAATATTGGAATGATATTTAATTTAGATTGGGTGAAGTAAAGTAAAGTGAAGCTGAAGAATTAGTTCTTAATGAACTAAAAATAGTAAAAGTTGGGAATAGAAGTGTTTGAGATTTAAATAAATTAGCAGTGGGACTAATTAAAGAAATGATTAATTGAATATGGTTTGAGATAACGGTAAATAGAATTCAATATCTAAAATGAAGGTAAATTGAGTTTATTTGTAACTGGAGATCCAGTTTACAAATAAGTGGATATAAAGGCTAAAGTGGTAAAGTAAAAATAGATATAAGAAGTGTATAAAATATTTATATTGAACTTAAGAAATGAATGGTGAAATTCTTAAGTAAGTTTGGTATTGGAAATATACTAAGTAATTTTGGAATGGAGATTAAGCAAAGTTTTGAAATGGGATAATTGTGGATAAGTGTGTAGAAATCAAAATAATGTGAATAAAAGAGAATTGATAAAGTTAATAATCAATGGATATAAATAAGTAAGATATATGTATACTATTTTATTTACATAGCGATTTGATCCAGATTCGTGCACAGAATTTCGAGGTAGTTATACCGATCCGAATTGGGATTTTTCACTCGATTTTCGATGGCGAACTCTGGATATGGACTTTTGATTGATTATGAAAATTCTCTATCATAGTTTAGGGCTACGCAAGGAGGATGACGATTTTTTATCAAGAAACCAGATCTGAGTTCGCACTAGAAAGTCGGGTGGACGATACTAGTTTGAAAGTGAAATTGTGTGATCGAGTAAGCGATCGGATTTGGTATTGCATACATATGATATATGTGCATCGTACGAGCTTGAAGGAAATATATATTAAATTTTTTGTAAAGAAATGTATATAATGACTTTGAATGCTGGGATTGGATATTATTTCTTAGTAGGATACGAGTTTTATAAAGGAAAAGGGAATTGGGGTTTTTGATTTCTGAAGATATATATGAATAGATCGAAAAAAGGGTATGTATTTAAATTGTTGTATGAAATTTGATGATCTTCTGGTCTAGCACTTGACTTTTTGTTTTCTTTTTGAATTCTGGGGTCCCGTAGAGGCATTTCGTAGTTGTACCGAGTTAGCCACGCAAAGGAGACGCTGGCGAAATTTTTCGAAAAATTAGGGAGTTAGAATTTTTTTAAAGGAGTTTTGATAATTTAAAATTTAGTTTTAAATTAAATTTTGAATGGTTGGGTAAGTGATATTGGTAGGAACCTATGAAAGAAGTTTGGAAAGTTGGTAAGGGTAATAATGTGACTTCAATAAAAGATTGTTTGGGAAGTTGTGAACAACTGTTGGTTTGGGAAATAAGCAGATTATGGACCATTTTTCCTAACTAGTAATTTCATGGACGAAATTCTTTTAAGAGGGAAGGAATATAACGACCAGGAATTTTCTGGGTATTTGAAATTGAAATGTTTGATTGATTTTAAATATCTGAAAGCTAGTTGAACTTGAATTTCAAACATCACTATTTATTTGGCAATTAAATTAGTAAATTTAACAATTGGGAATTGGGTAAAATATTGAATCTTCAGTTTTAAGCTTGTAAAAATAATTTGAAGGCTTGTAAAATTTATATTTATAATACGGAAGATAGTAGAAGTTTTAAATTTGAATTTGAAAGTGTTTTGTTCATTTTTAAAAATATATTGTTTAAATCGATATTTCAAAATAGCCTTCCGAGGCATAGTCTCGAAATTCGACGAAACCAGTTTCATTGGATCCATAATAGTATATTATTATCGGATTTCAATTTTTATAGTATTTGGAGTGATCGTGTGGCCGTACGGTAGATAAACACGCTGAAATCTATATCGAAAATTTAATATAACTGGGTCTATAAAGTTATCTTCTCCATACGATCGAATCAGGACTCGGAACCTTTTTCATTGTGTTTGTAATAGGGGTTTAACATTATAAACGCCTAGCGGCGCACCTCGATTGAAGATCGAGATTGTGAGTTGTGGAAATCGAGACAATTTAAGAAATATTTTGGTTATCGTAAGGTAAAAACCCGACATGTTTATTTGTGGCGTGGTCTTACGAGATACCTTTGATTTCATAGGATTTTGAAAATTTTAATAATCCAATTGAGTGCGTTTTCTCACGCTGGTTTTTCAGACTAACTCAGATGTTATTTAACTATAATGCTCCGGTCAGATCGAGTATTTTAGATATAGGAAGGGATGCTGTGAAGCTCAGGAGATGAGTTGGATGGCGAGACGTAGTATACGTAGTTGATGTATAATTCAGCTGTGTTGTAAGTTGTATTGTCAGTTTGGTGAGGACAAGTTAATATAACTGTCCAGTTGTGTTTTATAAACGTTGTTGAATTCTGATGTTGTATTCTGATGATGTATGTATAAAACAAATATAGTTTCTTTTGTGTAAAGATCGGTTATTATCTATTATATTTTATTCCACTGCACTGGTAAGATTCTGATATTGTTTCTATTTCCTCTTCTACCTCCTTCTTATTTAACCCTAATGGTTTGGTTTTCTAGCATTTGATTGTTCGGCATTTCATACAGTGGACGTATTGATGTCGATTTTCGGACGTCGGAAAATCAGGTCGTTGCAGGTATTGTGCTTCGGCAAATGCATCACTCATAGTAGATTTAGTGATATATTCAATATTTGAGCAGATTTCCATATTTATGCATCCATTATCTGTAATTAAAATTGATTTATCCTACTAATAGGGTGCTCAATGACCTATTGGCTATAATCTCCATCATTCTATCGTTTACCTACTATTTACATATTTTTCTATTGTTTTCTTCATTTCTTACTGGTAAGTCTTACATAATCATGTGTTGATCTGAATTAGTGTTTCTCATGCACTTGCCAGTAGTAACTATTGTGTCAAAAACTGTTTGATTTTGAACAATCTCCATATACTCAAAGTTTTCACTAATTGTATCATTAACTTCATGCTATTATGAAGTTGCATTTTTGCCAAAGATTATCCTTTCAAATACTTCATTAATTCCTGAGTTTTCTTACTTAATGGTTTCATCATTTTGATCACTAACATCATGCTTTTTTGAAGTTTCATTTTTCTACCAAAGATCATCTTTTCAGGTACTGCATTTTTTGCTAGAATCTATCAAAGTTCATAGTTTCAGATGTTACCCTTTGTTGATTCTTTGAGATTTCCTGAACGTGAATTCCAGAATGTGAATTTTTGTTAAGGTTCATATTGTTTGAAACTGGTATTGAAACTGGTATGTCCTCATCCATATTTATAGTTTTGAATTTATTTGTTTTCTCCCTCCACACATTTTTTGTCGAACGGTTTTCTATGGAGTGCCCAAAGCAGATAAAAAAATAAATCTTGGTGGGATCCATTTATATTCGATTTTCTGCACTAAATTTTCACCTTCATGCGTTATAATATAAACTTCATCTTGTAATTCTGCATTGGCTTTTATTTTTACCTGTATTATTGCATAACTAAGGTGAGTACCATTTGCTTTTGGCTCATCCAATTTCAATGAAATCCCTTTTACACTAGCAATCGCATTGAAAGCTTCTTTATTCCATAATTTCAATTTATTTCAGGTAGCCTAATCCAAATCAGTAATGTTTAAAGTAAGTCTTCGTCAAAAACAAACTTATTACTCCACTTTTCTAGACAATAAGTTTTCCATTTATAAAGTAAGGTCCTCCAGTAATGGATTTTTCACAGTCAGATGCATTTTCAAATTTAATGATAAAGAAACCATTATTTCTTGTACAGATTTCAAAACTACCTGTACGGTTTTAGGTTGTTGAAACAAATGCCTTGAAATGATGATAAAGAAGATGATTGTCAAATACATAATCATAGAATATCCTCATTTGGTTTCAGTCCTTTTGTGACCTCCTCATTCACTACTACCACCCTTTTATTACCGATGGTTATGGGTGACATAGTTTAAATCAAAATTAGAATTTAGGCCTCCATTTTTTATCATATCTAATTAAGAAGACGGCTTTTTTACTCATGCACTATCTCTAGTCTGAGGCTGAGGTTGCATGTTAACAAAAGTATTGGTTACCTTGATTCTAGCTCAGTATATGGTCTGTTTTTTTGTGCCCATCAGGCCATTTTTTTGAAGTTTTGTGGTTGAAATCTTGGCATTTCTTAGGACCTAGGTAGTCTTGAGGAAAGTTAGGATTACTTCGATGATTCCTTACTAGTTGAAACTATTTATTATCTATTTCGGAAGGCTTCTCTTTAGGATTAGGAGGTGGAAGAGGATAGAGAATTGGTAGAGGAGTGGAGACTATGGGTGAAATATCTTTTGAATTTGATCTCTCATTTTAACTAAGGCATGTAAAAATAGTTTAGCTTATTACAATAGTTTATGGGTGGTACTACCTACAAATCAAAACCAACACTAACTATACTTAAACAACTAATAAAATAAAATCACCATGGACACTACAAATACGCACTTTGATCATTTACACAAAAATGGATGGAAAAATAGTCATCTAGGTAGCATAACCAAACATAGCGTATAAAATAAATTACCCTGATTATCAAACATAATAACTTCTCATATCATTATATAATGACATGTGATATTAGAATTAATAACATAAGTAAGACCCACTTCACTATTTTTAAACCGTTGCTGTATGAAGTGAGAGATGTTTACTAATATTCATATTATTTGTGGTATTTGTTTGTCTTGTAATCTCATTGATTTTAAGGTTGAGTTATTGTAGTAATAAATGACGCTGGTTTTAAGATAGTCTTTAATGTAAATTAAATATTTGATTGAAACGATAACACATACATTAAACTAATTTAGTGAAAAAAAGTAGCATAACTGAACCGATTTAGAAAACCATAATTTATAATAGTTGATGTAGTATAGAAATCCATTCGACATATTTATTAATGTTTTTCTTGTTTTATTTTCAACAGTTTAGCTTGATGAGTCTACATGTTTTCTGACATGTTTTGTTGAATGAGAATTACATGCTATTATTTTATTTAAATTTATTTAATCTTCTATTTTAGAGGACTGGTTGCTCTAATGAAGTAGTTTGTAGCAAAGATTTTGAAGATGAATAGATAGAACACATAGAAGATTTTCAAGGTATTAAAATATGAGATGTGAGTATAGTAGAAAATGGATTTGATGTCACAGATAGAGATGATTCAGAATTAGTGAAAATGAAGAAATCAAAGTAGACCTAACCTAGTAATTTTTAAAAATATGTTTCAATAATGTCAACAAGTATCGATCTCTAGGATCGAACTTGTGACGTTTAATCTCGTAATCTAAACTACCAACAGTTGAGCCAAACCTGTTGGCTCTAACCGAGTACTTTACTACTAAAGAAGTAAGTTATTCTATATAAATATTTTGACAAAAATATAAAAAAGTTATTGGATTGTCATTTCATATGTAGGTTCACCCTTCACGTGAAACTATGATTCGTGGGTGTTAGATGACTGGAAAGAAGTTGAAAACTATAATTGTGACTATTCAATTTGGTAAGCACTTAGGGAAGAAGCCACAAGTTTAACTTAGATGTGTAAGAGGTGGGAAATTATGGGAAAAGGAAAAGTGCAAAAGGTAATGAAGGAAGTACTAAAATACGTGAACATACTTTAAATAAAAAATATGACGTCCATTTTCATTTAAATGAGATATAGGTAAAAGAAATGACTTCTAGGTACTGGATTGGTTAATGGTATTCATAATCATGAGTTACCAGAATCTCTAATTGGTCACTCGTATGCTAAATGATTTACTGCAATAGAGATAAAACATTGTTTAGATTTTTCTATTTCAAGTATGAAATCTAAAGATGTTCTGCTTAATGTTAAAAAGTATTTATTTTAAGAACACTTCGACAACAATAACATTGTATTAGTTAAAATAGAAGATACTTAAATATGTTCTACCTAATGTTAAAAAGAATTTTTCTTAAGAACATTTTGACAGCAATAACATTGTATTAGCTAAAATAGAAGATATGGCACTACTAGAAAATGCAACATTTACCTATTTGGTTTGACCAACATCGTTCCGACGCCGTTAATATGGGGTCGACGAGGCATCAAATGGTGTCAGTGAATACCAAACTATGAAAAAATACCGATGCCCTTTTGTCACCTATGTTAAGGCATCGGTAGGGCGTTTGTTTGGCGTCGGCCCTATTCATTATACCCTGGTCGACTTCTTCTAACTTCTCCACACTTCCAATAAAAAACAACCTAGCCGCCTCCTCCTCCCTCTACTTCCATTATTACCGCCTCCTCCTCCCTCGATTGACCACATGTATATACATATATCTTATACGAATGCTTAGTATAATTAAGTTTGAGTTATTTTAAATTCCAAGAACCGCATATATGCTGTATGTATCCCAAGAATCATCATTTTAAAAATAAATTAAATAAATATATATATAATTAAATCACTCAACAAATTAAACAATGTATATATATAATTGAGTTAAATTATAAATTTTGTTTCAATAAATTAAACAAGAGTACGTTTCTAACTGTTAAATCACATGATAAATTATATATATATACATATTATTAGATTAAATTATACATTTTATTTCAATAAATTGTATAAAAATTTATTGGAGTTAATTATAGAATTTTTTGATTCACATAATAAATTAAACGAATATATAAGTTAAATTACTCAATAAATTAAATAAATGTATATATAATTAAGTTTTTTTTTGAAATGGTACTTTATATACAACATGTCACTAGGATAACATATCACATGTCAATAAACGTTTGAATCACACTATGCAAGTTTCAAACTTATGACCTCTCGCACTAAAGCCAAATCACTTAACCACTGGGACAATGGTTCTTGCCATAATTAAGTTATCTTAGAAATTCTGCTTTAATAAATTAAATAAGAGTCCATTCAAGTTAAATTACCTTTTTTAAAATCATCCAATAAATTAAACAACTACAAAAGTTAAACCACTCAATTAATTAAACAAATATATGGTTAACACAAAGTTAAAAATTGTATTTTGATAAACACAATAGTTGAAATAAAAATTTACTCATTATTAACAAACAAATTTGGTTAAAATGTAGAGATCATCATTAGAAAGATATACTATAATTAACAATGCTTGTTACAAGAAGAAAACTGATGGTTGAAGTCAAATATTAGTAAGCTAGAGATGAAGCTCAGATTGCATAAGGATGTTTTTTTATAATGCTTTCCAAATAAGGACATTTTGGTGATGGTGATGGAGATGGTGGCCATGGTTTAGGGGAGTAGTAAGTATTTGTGTTATTATTGTTTAGATGTTTGGTTTATATATACTACGGTGATACTGCATGGATATTTGGTTTGTATTATGATGATACTGCTTGAATATTTAGTTTGCATTGTGAAGGTATTATTTGGATATTATGATGTTGAATAATATTTATGATATTATTATGTTGGGTAATATGTTTTTGTATATGAATTTGGTGGTATGTGATAGTATGATATATGAATTTGAGATATCAATGTGTTATGTTGAGGTGAATATATATTGTATATATTTAAATATGCGATTGAGGTTAGAATGCATCATAAATTTTGCAAATATGTTACAACAATGGCGTTGGCAAGGCGTCTGAATGGGGTTAGAAAATCTAATTTTAATAGTTTAATTTAGAATCGAAATGGTGTGGAAATAGCATAGAAATGGCATTTGAAAATTCAATTTTAACAATTTAGTAGGGCGTCGTGATGGCTTTGGAAAGCAATCAAAAAGGCATCGAAAAATTTAATTTGCACAATTTTAATTATAGTCCCAAGGAATTGCAAAGATGTTGGAAATAAAGCATTGGAGAGTTATTAGAAAATAGAATCTTATTGGTGTCGGTAATAATCCCACACGAGACGTATGCAGGCGTCTAAATTTTCGGATGTACTTTCTACTGACGCCTTTTATAGCGTTGACGCAACGTTGGTAAGACATTTATAGATACCCCGCCAATGCCTTCTTAGGGTCAGTAAACTCCCTTATTTTTATAGTGGGTGTGGTTGAGATGTAAAGCAGGTCCATAATGCAACGTTTTTCTAAAGTTAGGTAATGCATCTCATTATGTTCATTAGGTGGGAAGGAATGAAGCTAACTGTTTTGTTTTAGATATTATGTGGATGCATCCAAAATCTACTATATTGCACAAATGTTTTCCTTTAGCTATAATCCTTGATTGCATATATAGGACGAATAAGTTTGGGTTGCCATCACCACAAATGATATCTATCACATCTATAAATAAAACTTTTATAATTGCATAGTATTTATTGTCACATGAGACGGGAAATAATTATCATTGGGCTCTCATAAATTTAAACTAATTATATAATCCAAATAAATTACCTAATGTAAATAAAACAGATAGAGAACATGTGTTAGTTGATGGAGTGAACAGAATATTTCCAAAAGCAACTTATTTAGCATGTGAATGGCATATGTCAAATAGTGTTGTTACGAAGTTGAAATTTTTTGAGTCAGTTGAAATTGCTAAACTATTTGTAATAGACTGAATGTTTTTTATTCGAGCAAAGTATCTAAATGGATACTGTGAATGTTGAAAACATACAATAATACGTGGAGAACTATCCCAGTGCATTTAAAATTTATTTCTGATCAATGGATTCCTTATAAGGAGCAATTTGCGTGTGTGTGGACTATAAAAGCTAGACATCTTGGTAATAGAACATCAAATAGAGCTGAATCGGCATGTTCTATACTGAAACGATATCTTGGAACATTGAAGGGTTTAGTTGTTATGATTTGGAAAAAATGAACGATTTGTTGCCTTTAAAATACACAAATTAGCTGTAGCTTTGAAAAAAAAATCGGTAAAATTCAAAAACATTATCAAGACCCTATTTTCAAATATATTAGATATAAAGTTTCATTATTTGATATGGACATGATTCATGATGAAGAAAACAAAAGGGAATGAAATCGTTATTTCTACTTATCATTATACACTTCATATGGTTTATGGTTTACCATGTGCACACAAGCTAAATCTAAATGATAATGATTATCTTGCAATTTCATTGATGCACTTTATGAACATTAGCGAGTACTAGATTCCTCTTATTCAGGAGTACATAGAATTGGATCATACGCTTAAACCCATATAATTTAAAAAAACATTTTGACAATGCTAACCCAAAAAATGGATCAACACCCTGACTTGAGTGTGAAAGCACCAGAGCAGATAATCAACAACATAAATCTTAAATAAACAATAAATAAAAATCCGAAGTAAGAAAAGAGACACATAATTTTTATAGCGGTTCGGCTGACTCTGGCCTACATCCACTTTAATCAATCTTTATTATGATTATACTAGTTGAATCTCTTTGGATATCAACTAGTTAGCCCTCAAATCTAAGTTACAACCAGTTAAAATAAGTCATAAGTATAAGTGTCGACTGGAGGATCATAGTAACTCCCTCGATGATTGTTCGGTATAACAATTTGGACTTTTAATAGCGTTTAAAAAATGCTATTAAAGGATTTTATAGCGTTTTTATGAAAGCTGTATATCAACATGCAGTTTCAAGTCTGTGACTTACGATAGCAACACAAAAAAGCGGTAAATGAGATCTTTTGAAAGCATCAAAATGTTAGCACCAAAATTGGTCACTAACACCCTTAGGAAGATTGCGTAGAGAGATTAATGAAGAAAGTTAATTAAAATAGAGAACAATATATAAATTTGAACGCAGAGGACAAGAACACCAAATTTATAGTGGTTCGGCGTAACTGCCTACATCCACTTTGAAGTTAATCTTTATTGCCTTCCCCATTACTCGGGTACAGATGCAATCCGTAAATCAGTCACTTGAATACAAGTTTGAATGGAAAAGAAGAGAGTATAAAAAATGGCAGAGTCTCTCCAGTGTTCTCGAAAAAGGATCCTTTTCACTGTGCCCCTGCCACATTATTTATAGACGAAGGTGGGTTGGACTTCCCTGGTGGGACTGGTAGCTGGATATCACGGCCCAGATGGAGTAAACTCTATGTGCCGACCTGAGCACGCCGAACGGCCAAATGCCGATCAATCGTTTTCATGCCGAAGATGTGGTGTTACGTGGAAAGAGTAGGCCGAGCAATCAATAGAAGCCGGACGAGATTGAAAGAGTGCCGAATAATCTTATGTCGAGCGTCCTTGCTATGCCGAACAATCTCCTCATGCCGAGCATAGCGAAGCCGAATGCTCTAAGTGCCACAGGAGGCATTTGCACCGAACGATACTGGAAGCCGAACCAGTGACTTGGCCGAACGATGTTTGTATGCCGAGCAGAACCTAAGTCGGACGATATTTTAGCCGAACATTACCCAGGACGAACTATGTCTCGGCCGAACGATCCTTAGGCCGAGCAATAGTTTGGCCGAACGGAGTTGATGCCGGACAATCCTGCCATGCCGAACGTAGTGGTACCGAACACCTAGGATGCCGAGAAATATGGAAGCACGCCGAGTGAAGTGGAGCCGAACGTTATGAATGTCGGGCACCCTGTCTGCCGAACACTTCCCAATGCCGAACGCTACTAAGTGCCGAGCGCTCCTTTCTACCGAGTGTCCCCTTATGTTGAGCACTCCTAAATGCCAAGTACTTGTTGGATGCCGACCGTGATGATATGCCGAACAATCCAAAGGGGCCGAGTACCGAGTTGCCTGGTCAAATCTCCAGGAAACACTTGCCCTCCAAAGCGTATCGCGTGGTCGAATGTGATGCGCTTTGTATACATGTCCTTTGTGCTTCGCTTCGAACCCTGGCCCATTATACTTGGGGGTTGTTTTTCTTGTGAATACCAGTTATGGAAGTTTGTGCCGAACGTAGTGTGAAGGCCGAGCGATACAACCGAAGCCGAACGATCCATGTATGTTGAACAAACTGATGCCAAACGATTGTTTTGACCGGTTCTATCGGTCATCGTCGTTTCGCCTACTTCTTCTTCCATATAAAGGCCAGCGCCTTCCCCCTTTTTCTCTTTTCACTTTTTACCTCCACTACCTTATACTTGCAAATTTCTCCTTTAAATCAGATACTAAAGACTTAATCAATCCTTCCTAAGTCTCGATCTACCAACTAGGTATTGCCTCCTCTATCTAAATCCTTTCCATGATTAAACAGTTTCAATAAGAGGCTTAAGTTTGTAAATTGGGACTGTAGCCCAAAGGGTTACATGGATGGAGGAATCAAACATCAATTAGGATATCTTTAGGGATGGATGATGTGAGGTAAGGAGAAATGACCGGGGATGATCACACATAGGAGTTGTTGGGTGATGTGTTGTGGTTCGGCTCGGTCTCTTCGTGCCGGACGAGACTGGAAGAAAAGAAAAAATAGAGGAGGAGTAGGAGGTGGTTAGAATGCCGAACGGCATGACCTGGAATGACTCGCCGAGCAATCTGCTCTTGTTGTTCGACGTGAATGGAGGAGGAGAGGAAAAATGATACTGTATCCAAGGGCGGAGTGCCGAGTGTTAAGGCTTGGCATAACCCTGGTTCGACATGACACACCATTTGCCGAACAGTGGAATGGAAGGTTAGGGAGGAGGCATGAATTAGTGGGGATGCCGAATGTTACTTTGGCGGAGCAGGACTAAGGCCGGGCGTTATTTAGGCCGAACGATAGTTTTGCCGAACGAGGGCTCGGCCGAACGATAGCTTGCCCGGTCGACAGTTAAGCCGAACAACCTTTAGGCCGAACGATCATGAATGCCGACCCATATTTCAGCCAAGCAAACATAAATGTTGAACCACATTTTATAGCCGAATAGTCACGGATGCCGAACCATATTAAGGCCGAACCGAACTTAGGCCGAACGATCAATTGCCTTTTCTAATTACATAACAAAACAAGGACAGAAACTTCAGCATACTAGTGTATCGAATTGACTTGGACTGATAACCTCCTAGTTTCAACAGACATAAACCTGAACTTAAATTGACATGATCGGATAACTTCTTCTAACATTCTCTGAATTCGAAACTATAAACACCATAAGGCAGGCTTTTGGAGACAGTCAGCGATGACGGTCTTCGAAGGCGATGATTCGAAGCTCAATTTCATATTATTAACTCTGTGACTTTCAATTTTTTAGTGCTTACGCACGATTGATTGCACTAGTTCACACACCATATAGGGGAATATTTGTGTTGTTGATTCTAACGTCGAACATTCTTCAAGTATATTTCACACGGGTGCTTAGCCGAATTCACTATTTATTGAAGATGTATAAAAAATCCAGCTCCGCCATGATTTCTGACAAACCGGGGCCATCCTCTCGACAAGAAGTCGCAGATGTCTCAAATCCATCAACCTCCCCTGCACATAACTTAGCCCCCAATGCCCTTGAGGCATCGATTCTCTTGGACAACCCTGTCGATTCACAGGCTTCAAAAATCAATGAAGTAGTGCTCCGGCGAATATGTTCCATTCACGGGATGCCTTTTGACGACGTGCTGGTACCATCGGGGCACAATCGGCCACACCTGCCCCCAGTCGGATACATGGCGTGTAATAAATTCATGTGCTGGGTTGACAGCGTGCCACCGTTCAATTTATTTCTTCGGGACGTGCTGCAATACATCGACATCGCCCCGTCCCAGCTGCACCCAAACGGTCACGCCTTCATCTACGGCACTTACATACTCTTCATGACCATCTTCTCTAGGACTATTGTATTCTAATGCTTGTTTTCCATGATTTCGCGTAGGTCGTTCTGATCCTGGGCCCACTCCGAGGAGCGATGTCGCCAAGAAGGTGGAGGAAAAGATAGGTGAGGCCAGTCAGACAGGAGTAGCTCTCGGGCCAGATGCTCAGGTGATTGGGGGCACTAGAGGAGGACAAATCTGAGACTTCTTCTCCCATCGAGGGGAGTTATGAAGTAGAGATCACAGGCGCCTTTGAACACACATCTGAGCTGAGTGTGAAGGAGCGGCTGGAGAAAGAGAAGAGAGAAACGACCAAGATCAAAGTCGAACCTCAAGCCGTAGACCCCGATGATCCTTTGAATAAGCCGCTGAAGATCATTCTCCCTGGCAGGTCTGAACCCATGGATGTCCCTCAAACTTCTTCGGCTGTCACTCCTCCATTAAAGAAGGGTATCAAGGGTAAACGCGGAGGAGAGGAGTCGTTTGAGAAGACAATGGAGGCGAAGAAGGCGAAGAAGCACAAGAAGTAATCATTACTCTCATTCAAGGAGAGTCAGTTTAGATTAGGCAAGTACTTTTGTTTTCTTAGTTTGTGTAAATAAACTTTTGATTCCGAGCTTTAAAGGAGTTGTAATGGAAACTTATCTTCGATGAATAAAACTTAGTTTTTCTGTCTTTCCATGGCTTTTATCGTTCAATTTTCTTTGTGATTGTGATTCAAATCCGAACTGTTGTGAATATAATAGACCTCTCGGTTCATCTTCATATAGCTCGGAAATTCTTTGAGAGCTATCTGTTTTTTCTTCCGCGCTCCAAGCACTTAGAATATTTTCTAATACGCATGCCGAAGGCTCGACGACTTCAAGTCATTTATATCCAGTCCATCTTCAGCGGACCTGGTCATTTAAATCATTTATACTTGAGTCCGCGCTCCGGGGACTTAGAGTACTCCAGTCCGCACTCCGGGGACTTGGAGATTTTTAAGTCATTTATACTCGAGTCCGCGCTCCGGGGACTTGGAGATTTTAAGTCGTTTATACTCGAGTCCGCGCTCCGAGGACTTAGAGTACTCCAGTCTACACTCCGAGGACTTGGAGATTTTAAGTCGTTTATACTCGAGTCCACGCTCTGGGGACTTAGAGTACTCCAGTCCGCACTTCGGGGACTTCGAGATTTTAAACCATTTATACTCGAGTCCGCACTCCGAGGACTTAGAGTACTCCAGTCCGCACTCCGGGGACTTAGAGATTTTAAGTCGTTTATACTCGAGTCGCACTCCGGGGACATAGAGTACTCCAGTCCGCACTCCGGGGACTTCGAGATTTTAAGTCGTTTATACTCGAGTCTGCACTCCGGGGACTTAGAGTACTCCAGTCCGCACTCTAGGGACTTGGAGATTTTAAATCGTTTATACTCGAGTCCGCACTCCGGTGACTTAGAGTACTCCAGTCTGCACTCTGGGGATTTGGAGATTTTAAGTCGTTTATACTAGAGTCCGCGATTCGGTGACTTAGAGTACTCCAGTCCGCACTTCGGGCACTTGGAGATTTTAAATCGTTTATACTCGAGTCCGCACTCCGGGGACTTAGAGTACTCCAGTCCGCACTCCGAGGACTTGGAGATTTTAAGTTGTTTATACTCGAGTTTGCGCTCCGTGGACTTAGAGTACCCCAGTCCGCACTTCAGGGATTTGGAGATTTTAAATCGTTTATACTCGAGTCCGCACTCCGGGGACTTAGAGTACTCCAGTCCGCACTCCGGGGACTTAGAGATTTTAAGTCGTTTATACTCGATCCCGCGCTCTGGGGACTTAGAGTACTCCAGTCCGCACTCCGGAGACTTGGAGTAAGTGTCCGTGCGCGTTCGTACATTAGCCGGAATAACATAATTTTATTTGCTTGTCACAGGATCATCATTTGTAGAGACATTAGTAATTCATGGAAAAGATGGCTTCAAGCCTTTATTAATGAGAGCAAGCTAAATTGTCTTATTACATGCCAATAATTAGAAATAAAAGCATACTGGAAATAAATGCAGCTAATACATGAAAGAAATAGACTAAGTATAATAATGCCGCAAGTGCTTGCTGTTCCATGCTCCGGGGAGCGTCGCACCGTCGACGGTCGATAGCTTGAAAGTTCCTTCTCCAAGCTTCCATTCGATGATGTATGGACCCTCCCATGCGGGATTCATATGAGATGGGATCCGAAAAACTCGTTTCAAAACTAGGTCTCCCACACCAAAAATTCTTGGTCGGACCTTTTGGTTATAATATTTGGCGACGCTATGTCTGTATGCGGCCGCTCTCAAATTGGCCTCTTTGTATTTTTCGTCAATGAAGTCCAACAATTCCAATAAAAGATTCTAGTTCGACTCGGGGCCGTAATAAGTTACGCGATGTGATGGAACTTCAAGTTCCACGGGTGTGACAGCTTCTGTTCCATATGCCAATGCGAAAGGAGTGTGGCCAGTCGCGGTCTTGTGGGTGGTTCTATAGGCCCAAAGCGTCATTGGAAGTTCATCCACCCACTTGCCTCTTGCCTTTTCCAGATGCTATTTTAATATGGACTTGATTATCTTGTTTACGGCTTTCACATGTCCGTCGGCTTTCGGGTGAGCAACCGCTGCAAACTTCTTCTCAATGCCATATTTCTGACAAAATTCTTTGAACTCTTTGCTCTTGAATTGAGTTCCATTGTCTGTGACGATGGTCCTTGGAAGGCCAAAATGGCACATGATATTTCATACGATGAAATTAATAACCTTCTTGGTGGTTATTGTGGCCAGAGGCTCTGCTTCTATCCATTTGGTAAAGTAGTCGACCGCAATTATTGCATATTTCGCTCTACCTTTGGCTAAGGGTAAAGAGCCAACTAGGTCAATCCTCCACATTGCAAATGGCCAGGGACTAACCATCTGCGTGAGTACCGTCGGCGGAGCTCTCGGGATTTTTGCATATATCTGGCATTTGTCACATCTTCTCACATAGTCTGCAGCATCCCGATGCACCGTTGGCCAATAGTATCCATAACGGAGGATTTTCTTTGCTAAGGTATGCCCCCCGGTATGGTCGCCGCACTCTCCCTCATGGACTTCCTTTAGCACCCGTTTTATCTCATCATGGGCCACGCACCGGAGTAAGGGGGTCGAGAATCCCCTCTGATACATTATTCTGTCATGTACTACATAACGCGAACACTTACGGAGGACTTGGTGTCTTTCGTTCCACTTTTCAGGCAAATCCCCTTATAGCAAGTACTGTCTAATCGGGGTCAACCATGGTTCCTTCTCAGGTTCGGTTTCTAACACGAGATCTATCTCCATCATCTCTATAATCGGAGCATGGAGGGTATCAACAGGGAACAATCCCATCTGCTATGCATCACCAGTGCTTGCAAACTTCGCCAATGAATCGGCTTCTCTATTTTGTTCACGTGGGACATGCGAAATGTCGTAGTATTCCAGATTTGTCAGCAGCTCTTGAACTTGAGCAAGGTAAGGAGCAAGTCTTTGTCCCCTCGCCAGATAGTCTCCCTGCACCTGATATACTACCAATTGTGAGTCACAGAAGATTTTAATTGATTTCACTCCCAATTCGTTATCATGTCTCAAGCCAGCAATCAATGCTTCATATTCGGCTTCGTTATTTGTCGCTGCAAACTCAAGCTTCAAAGCGTAGCAAATTAATCGGTCTTCAGGAGTCACAATGACTATGCCAGCCCCGAGCAACGATCGTTAGATGCCCCATCGGTGTGCATCTTCCATCGAACGGGTGTTATGACATTGTGGCTGTTTGATTCACCTGACACAGTGAATTCAGCGATGAAGTCAGCTAGTGCTTGTCCTCGTATGGCTCTTCGCGGCAGATAGGTAATGTCGAACTGACTTAACTCAATATTCCATTTTAATATTCTTCCAGAAGTTTTAGGTCGTTGGAGTACTTGCCGTAAGGGTTGGTCAGTGTAAACACTGATTGAGTGTGCCTGGAAGTATGGACGAAGCTTGCGTGAAGCAATCACCAAGCAATAGGCTAGCTTCTCAATCTTCGGGTAATTTCTTTCTGCCCTCGTCAAGCGTTTGCCAACATAGTAAACTGGCTTTTGAACCCGGTCTTCCTCACGAACCAAAGCTGTACTGATAGCATGCTGGGATACAGCCAAGTATACGTACAACGTTTCATGGTCTATTGGTTTTGATAATACCGGGGGGCTTTCTAAGTGCCTCACAAGAGCTCGAAAAGCTTCCTCACAGTCGGATGTCCATTCAAAATTCCTTTTCCTTTCTTTATAACATCGAAGAAAAGAATACACATTTGCTATGGCCCTGGATATGAATCGGCTCAGCGCGGCTACCTTTCCATTCAAGCTTTGTACCTGTTTTATGGTTCTGGGCACTTGTATATCTCGGATATCCTGAATCTTCTCTGGGTTAGCCTCGATTCCCCGGGCATTCACAATGAATCCCAGAAACTTTCCTGATGCTATGCCGAATGAACACTTCAATGGATTGATCTTCATTCCATAATGCCTGAGTATGTCAAACATCCACCAAGTCTCAGACGTGGTCGTTTGATTGCCTGACTTCACGGGCATTTCATCCACATAGACTTCCATTGTTTTACCAATCTGATCTTTGAAAATTCGATTCACCAGGCGTTGATAAGTCGCTCCTTTGTTCTACAATCCAAATGGCATTACTACATAGCAGTACAATCCCTTGTTCGTGACGAAACTGGTGTGTTCTTGGTCTGGGAGATGCATTCGGATTTGATTATATCTAGAGTACGCATCCATAAATGATAATAACTCATGTCCGGCAGTTGAGTCGACCAGCTGGTCAATCCTAGGCAACGGGAAACTATCCTTAGGGCATGCTTTGTTTAAATCAGAATAATTAACACAGGTCCTCCATTTTCCATTTGATTTCTTCGGGTTAGATACCCATTCAGGGTAGAGGGCGTCGCGGACGAACCCGTTGGCTTTGAGTTTGTCCACCTCCTCTTTGAGAGCCGCAGACCTCTCCAGGTCCATGCCTCTCCTTTTTGTTTCACAGGTACATGTTTCGGGTCTATGTTCAACATATGACTCGCAATCGCAGGAGAAATACCCCACATATCAGAATGTGTCCAGGCGAAAACTTCAAGATTCGGTCGGAGCAAATCAATAAGGTTCTCAACGGCCAAAGGGTGGAGTTGCGACCCAATTTTAAGAACTCATGATGGGTCACTCCGGTTAACTGGGATGTCAATTGTGAGTTCAACCGGTGCTGCATTGGTTTCACTGCGTTCCCCATCATTGTCTCTCGGATCTATGTCTCTATAGATCCGAGAATGTTGCCCGAGCCAGGACTCGGGCGATACTTGTTAATCATCAACATTTCAGATGCGGATGAAGTGGTCCGCAACTTTCCTTTCTCTCTACGTCGAGCCTCTCTTAGCTCAGCCACATAGCAGGCACGTCCGGTCGCCTGATCGCCGTGTACCACTCCAACACCACTGTTTGTGGGAAATTTTAATGTCAGACACCAAGGGGCCAATGCTGCCCTAAATTCTACCAAGGCTGTACATCCTAGAAATACGTTATATGGAGAGTCAACGTCCAACACTATGAATGGTAGGATTCGCACCCTCCTACGCTCGCCTTGCCCCAGTTCAACTGGTAACTCCACATATCCCACTGCATCTGTTGCTGCACCGTTAAAGCCATGGATTCTGGCATTGGATGGCTTCAAATCCTTAGCTTCCATCTTCATTTGGTCATATGCCTTCTTGAAAATGATGTTAACAGAGCTTCCACAATCGATTAGAATTCTCTTCACAAACGTCGGCCCGATTGTCGCAGATATGACCATCGGGTCGATGGTAGGGGCCTTCATCTTATCCGCATATCGGCTTCTGAATACAATATTATCATCCATCGTTCGCCGCTGCTTTGCAAGATTCCCATCCTCCACATTCGAACAACACTCATACTCTGCATGTCTTAAAGAGTTAGCATATCGCTCCATCTTTTGCCAATTCTTATCCGCAGGATAAGGTCCGCCCGCAATCGTGTTGATAACCAATCTACCCACAGTTCGAGCAGGTTGTTCTGGTTGGCGTGGAGCTGGCCCATGTCCGGGGTCTGACGTCTCTTGTCTTCCGTCTTGTGGGTCTTTGACGAACTCCTATAGCTTCTTCTGTCTAATCAACTTTTCAATAGCGTCATGGAGGTGCCTGCACTCCTCTGTGTTGTGCCCATAAGACTCATGAAAGCGGCAGTACTTTCGAGTCCGCTTTTGTTCCTCCGTTGATTCCTTTGGGCGTGGTTTTCTATACTGGAAAGTGTTGCAAGTTGACAAATAGATGTTCTCAAGTGATGCGTTGAGCGGGGTGTATTCATTGTAGGTCGGGATCCTTGACTTCCATTTCCCCGTCTCTCTTTTCTTCCCGGGATTTCCCCCTTCGGATCCTTTAGACTGTCCAGGCTTGTTTTGACGTTGGCTTGAGCTTTTCCCGAATTATCGCTAGCTTGCTTCATGGCGGCGGTACTTTTCACAGTCTCCTAAGCAGGCCCTGGTGCCTTGTCTCGTCTATCGAGCTTCTTCCCTTCTTACGAATTGATGAGCTTTCGAATAAAAATGCTCCAGCGTGGCTGGGGGCTTTCCCGCCAACCAATCTCCAAATTCAGAGTCTGGATCCACTCCACGCATTACCGCCATCAAAATTGCGTGGTCGTTTGGATTGCTCACTTAGTAGCAGCAACATGAAATCTCTGCAAGTATGCTTTCAATGACTCTTCTGGAGCTTGGATTACGCTTGATAAGGACATCACATCCTTTGGACGAGTGGTGTGTATCCTGAACTGCTTTATGAATTTCATTGCCAATTCGTCAAAGCTGGATATAGATCGCGGGGGAAGTCGAGTAAACCACATGGTTGCGATTTCGGACAGGGTGATTAGGAAGCACCTACACTTGGTTGCATCATTAGCTCTTGCAGAATCCATCATCCATCCGTACTTCATCACATGCTGCCTGGGATCAGCCTTCCCTTCGTAGGCTGGGATAGTCGGCATATTGAACTTCTTGGGGGTACTCAGCCTGCAGGATACCATCCGTAAAAGGGGTATGGCTTCTGGACACTCCCCAATCTCCATTGGTCAAGCCTTGGTTTTCTCTCATCAGCTGCCTGACCATAGCTATTAAGTCCGGAGTTTGTATGTAGGATGGAAGGTTGGGTTCCATTCCATGGGACCGTGCGGGTTGATGTCCCACCTAATTTGGGTCTTGGAGATTCGGGTGTCCAGTCTCTTCACGGGCTTGATTCCAAACGCCTGCTTGTGCATCTCCATCCTTACGGCATCTACGCCTAGGAGGTTCGTCAGCTGAGGTTGAGCTATCAAATTCAGAATAAGGGGCAGGGTTACCTCCAGCATTACGGCGCTGCTGTAGAGCGAGATGAGTCATGAGGTTAGTGTTGGCTTGAATCAGCTCAACAAGCCGCCTTCTACTTTCTTTGAGTTCTCTTATCAAGTCATTGAACTCCGTTCGGGAAACAACTTCCACTTGGATTTGGGTGGAGGGCCCTGCACCTCTGGTTGTTTACTGGTTTCCAGGTCCAACTTGTTGTACGCTAGCAGTTTCATGGACATCTGCGTTGTGGAAGGCCGATCTGGTTCGTGGTCTCCCCATAGTAGAGTTGTTGGTTGTAACTCTGAATAGAATCAACAGATGCCTTATGAATGTTCTCGGATCTCCGCTGGGGGGATTTATGCAATCCAGTAGCTACAAAGAAGATCCTAACAGGATGAGTTCAATTCTCAGTGAAAGCATCAAAATATTAGCACCAAAATTGGTCACTAACACCCTTAGGAAGATTGCGTAGAGTGATTAATGAAGAAAGTAAATTAAAATAGAGAAAAATATATAAATTTGAACGCAGAGGACAAGAAAGCCAAATTTATAGTGGTTCGGCGTAACTGCCTACGTCCACTTTGAAGTTAATCTTTATTGCCTTCTCCATTACTCGGGTACAGATACATTCCGTAAATCAATCACTTGGATACACGTTTGAATGGAAAAGAAGAGGGTATAAATAATGGCAGAGTCTCCCCAGTGTTCTCGAAAAAGGATCCTTTTCACTATGCCCCTGCCTCTTTATTTATAGACGAAAGCGGGTTGGACTTCCCTGGTGGGCCTGGTAGCTGGATATCACGGCCTAAATGGAGTAAACTCTATGTGCCGACCCGAGCACGCCGAACGGCCAAATGCCGATCAATCGTTTTCATGCCGAATGATGTGGTGTTACATTGGATGAGTAGGCCGAGCAATCAATAGAAGCCGGACGAGATTGAAAGAGTGCCGAATAATCTTATGCCAAGCGGCCTTGTTATGTCGAACAATCTCCTCATGCCGAGCATAGCGAAGCCGAACGGTCTGAATGCCATGGGAGGCATTTGCACCGAACGATACTGGAAGTCGAACCAGTGACTTGGCCGAACGATGTTTGTATGCGGAGAAGAACCTAGGCCGGACGATATTTCGGCTGAACGTTACCCAGGCCGAACTATGTCTCGGCTGAACGATCCTTAGGCCGAGCAATAGTTAGGCCGAACGGTAGTTGTGGCCGGACAATCCTGCCATGCCGAATGTAATGGTGCCGAACACCTAGGATGCCGAGCAATATGGAAGCACGCCGAGTGAAGTAGAGCTGAACGTTCTGAATGTCGAGCACCCTGTTTGCCGAACACTTCCCAATGTCGAACGCTACTAAGTGCCGAGCGCTCCTTTCTTCCGAGTGTCCCCTTATGCCGAGCGCTCCTAAATGCCGAGTACTTGCTGGATGACGACCGTGATGATATGCCGAACAATCCAAAGGGGCCGAGTACCGAGTTGCCTGGTCAAATCTCCAGGAAACAGTTACCAACGCTATGAAAACTCTCTTTACAATAGCGTTTTTTGACTGCTATTAAAAATTGCATATAGCGCTTTAAAAACACTAATGTTGCCTTTTACAACATTTTTTAATGCTATTATCTTATTACATAAGATTTTATGTACTTCTTTTTGACGTTTCATTGCAAATATGTATTATGAATTTAAATATCACTAAGATCACATTTGACTACCAACACATCATCTGTAAACAAATAAAATTACACCGAAACAACATGTGTTTGTTATGTTCCATAACTATGTATGAAAGTTACAAATGCAAGTAAAGAAAACTAATATTATACATAAGCAATCTTACCAAAACGATATATAGAAGTATTCAAAACACTAAAGATACACACGACACTATATATTACTTCTAATCACTTTGTTGCTACTTGCTAGCACCAAATGTATTAGTTACCTATAAAGAAAAAGTTTCATAATTAGTCGTAATAGACATGATTCATGAAAAATATGCATACAAAGTGACTTTGGACAACAATATATGACGTTTATGAACTTATTCAATTCTGAACCACTATTGTATTTAAATGAGTATAGATACCATTAATTTTATAAAACGTATTTAATTTTTATAAAACTTGATTTATTTCCATAATACCGCTTTTATTTTTGGCAACTTAAGTAATTAGCTAAATCTTTATGATACATAATAAATTCTATAGAAACTTTGTTAATTTAGTTAAATTTTTATAAAACGCAACTAATTTTTTATCAAACTTGGATAAATTAGACAAATTTAAATCAGATGTTTATAAAACTTGGTTAAATTTATAATAATTAGTTAAATTTTATTAACTTGTTATTTTTATAAACTTAATTTATTTTAAAAACTTAATTAAAGTTTATAAACTTAGTTATTTTTGTAGACTTGCTTAATTTGTATAAAACTTGGTTAACTTCTACGGAAATTAGTTAATTTTTATAAATTAGGTTGATTTTTATTATTTAATTTTTACAAAACTTAGATACCTTATTAAATTTTTATAAAAGTAATTATTATTTTATAAAGTTGCTTACCTTTTACAAAATTTTGTCAATATTTAGATAATTATTTAATTTATATACAACTTGTTTAACTTATTTAATTTTTTATACAACTTAGGTCATGTTTATAAATTTACTTTTAGTTTTCTAAAACTTAGTTAAGGTTGAGATTATTTACTTTTTATAAAACTTGGTTAACGTAGTTAATTTTTATAATTTATCTAACTTAGTTTAATTTTAAAAAAAGTAATTAAATTCTTATAAAACATAGTTAGCTTTTTATAAAATTTGGTTAAATTTTACAAACTTAATAATCGAATGTTTATAAAACTTGGTCAAGTTTTATAAAACTTAGTTAAATTTTATTAACTTTGTTATTTTTATAAATTTAGTCTATTTTGAAAACTTAAACTTACTTAATTTCTATAAAACCTAGTTAACTTCTATAAAAATTAGGTTATTTTTTATAAATATATTTAATTTTTATAAGACTTAGATAACATTGTTAATGTTATATTTTGTTCTGAATACCTTACTCAACAATTGCATGTCGATTGTTATAAACTTATTAATTTATATAAAACCTAGATATTGTATAAACTTATATAATTTTAAAAAACTTAGTTTAGTTAATTATTATAGAACTTAAGTAATTTTAAACTTAATAAGTCCATTATCCATATCTAGTTGAGAGGTACCACTCGGAAAAGCTTATTGAACTACTATTGTATATATTTTTCGCTTCTAAAGTGGAGAAATGACAGAATATCGATTTGACAGTGGATATTTTAGAAAATTCATTGAAAGGGAAAGAATAATTACTTCAGGTGCTATTAATATTTGACTACACTAAACTGAGCATGACATTCCTCCATCAACTATAGTGATAAACAATTTCAAAGTAATGACCGAATTCCAGACCTATGGCTACATTAACATGAAAGTTGAATGATACCATCTTCATTTACTATAACAAAAAAATGTATCTTTGCATGAGATTGGTATCCATTATAACAGATGTGCATTTAGTCAGTTGGCATGTTCCCAGAGAATTAAATCATGCAGCAAAGTTGAGAAAAATATGCGGCTAATAAATTAATACAAGCACGCCCAATCATTTATAGACAGGAATGAATGTGTAAAGTACCTGTAGTAGTTGAAGGAGCACAATTTTGAGATAAGAGAAACAGGTCAGGGAAAAATGGCACAAAGGAAGAAGGTAGAAGCAAGTCAGCAGCCATGTACTACAGTGTATGGGTAGTAATTTTTGGAATGAATATCGAGATTAAACAAGTTGGAAATTGTTAGCGAGTTATAACTTATAAACCTTCTTTTAGTTACGAATAATTGTGAATGGTCAACAGATGCAGACAGAAAAATGGTTAAGAGGTGTAGATTTAACTACCAAATGACGACAGCCATCATCGTGCATAGCAGTAAGCCTTCTCCCTGTCCTATGTAATGTTTAGGTAGCGGGTCACAAATCTACAACAACTCTTCTCCAAATTAAATAATCTGCAGACATACAATCACTATTATGGACTGATAGTTGGAAGGAAATATGGGTGATAATCATGGTCGAAATATTACAAGACATGGAAACAGACAAAAATATGTATGCATAAACCAATAGTTCCTCAAACAATATATTGATGCTCTGTTTAGAGGACAAATAACATATGAGCATAAACAGAAGAAAATGGACAATTAACGTAGAAGGATCTAGTTGATATGTGGAGGACATACCCCAATAAAGACTACAGTCCTATAGCTATAAGGGTTACCGCCAGTTACAGCCATAGTAGCAGTTCAGTCATATAGGTATCCTATTATAAACCATAAATGCCAGTGCAACCGAAAGATCGAGTAACACATATAATCAAACACATTGTCAGCTACCAAATAACAGTATCGGTGGGGAAATAGTTGTGGCCCATAACAAATTTCTAGAAACACTTTTATCATTTGTATTGAAAATGCTTCAAGGAGAAGATAACATTTGACATAAAACACTAATTTAATTCTGCTAGTTATAGGAATTATAACTGGTTTATATATCATTTGAATTCAAGATCCATGACAACAACAAAGATTTAGGTGCCAAGAAATGAGATAAGATATTTACCATGAGAGTAGAAATGGCCCCTTCAAGTTATTATGGACATTGATTATAAGACTGCCATTAGTGACAGAGTAGATGTCAGGACCATGAAATTGTCCATTGATCAATATCCCCTATAAAATTAAAACGTAAGCAACATGAATATACCATTATGGATGACAGTAAACATTGCATTCTTAGGCTGTATATGTAATATGTGAAAAGCTTACGTGCTGCTTAACACCAAGAGGGGAGATTTCACCAAATGTAACAACCCAATCAAAAAATATGTAGGGATCCTCTGCTTTAATTGAAGATATAGAACAAAATAGAGCAAGTGCTTTTACATACTTGTATCTTATTCGATAACATACTTACAACCAAATTTCTAACATAAAAGTATGTACAATCATCCAAACGAAAACAACCCTTTGAATCTGCACTTCACGACTTAATTTTTGATTTAATTTTTTAGTTCCCTTATTTCATATTTTCAGGATAACCCCGTAGGGTTATCCAGTCCTTAAGTAACAGGACCAGTTGACCAAATTGGCATGTCTTAGCTCATCTCATGATTTACTGCAACTAAATGTAGAATGACACCCATTGTCATCATCTATTAAGATTTCGAATTATATTGAAGTTGTTTACATCCTACAATTGGCAACAAGAAATATAATGGAGATAACCAAGTTGAAAATTAGATATTGACTAATCAACCATGAAGAATAACTTTAACTCTGTCCTTAGCTTATAATACAAAATTAAACACTATTATAATAGCAGAACTATAACGATCCGTAAGTTAAACTGGTTTTTATAACGTTATTACTGAAATTTCATGAAATTTTAAACGATAAAATTGTGAAATATAAATTTGATATTTGGAATGCGTCCAGTTAAACATAGAAACCGGTAAATTTTCGTTCGAAAACATTAAAGTTTATTTCACGCGTAAATTTACTTCAATTTAGTCAGTTAAAAAGCGATGGAAATAAAAAATTTCCGAAACCTGAATATTTTTATATAGAAAAATTCTAAATCATCTTCTGAGCAAGACGTCATTTTTCATTTTTCAACATTTGGACTTCTTTAGCTCTGTCGATCTTATTCTTCTGCGTTTTTCTTGCATTTTCCAATAGTAGAAAACTCGAATTTCTATAATACAATCGAATCACGGATATCTGTGTACCGTTTTGATCGTCTCATCATGCTGATCTCTACGGTATATTTATTTCTGTATTGTGAGTTCCGGTACGCGACGTAAATGATAAACTGTTCGTCATATCGATACCAAAATTGTGACCTTTTGTTTCCTTGCTTTCAAATTTGAACCGTAGCCACAAAAATAAATTATTATAAATGCTATTCAGCAGGATCGCTCGAGACCGTTGCCATTTCCCTCTGCAGCTTTGCTTTAATTATTTCCATGAGTTGTGGCATGACTTTTGGTTTTTCAACTTTCAAAATATTATATATAATAAAATATAAAACATATAATATTTTGCATACAAGTATCCAATCTCAACCTTTTAATTTCCGTCCATTCAATTGTACTCGTGTAAACGAATAGCCACCACCCATTAACATTGTCAGCTTTTTACTTTTGTTATTTCCTAGTTTTAATAAATATTATGCTTGTTCGTTTCTACCTATCTCTCTTCTTTGCATTTTATTTTGTGCTAAGCTAAGGAAATAATATATTATACTAATCATAATTTCTTGGCATCTTTTCACATCTTCCATCCTAACAACTCGTTCCTTTTACTTCGATTCTGTTTATTTGGAAGAAAAATTATTATAATAGAAATAGAGAGCATATATAATTGTTAAAAGCCTGCTGATCTCCTTCCTTTGCACGTCCCTTCATACTTCATGGCCAAACTCCACTTTTTTTGCCTTTCTCCACCGTGCCATCCATCTACTGTTACTCACCTTCTTTGATGTTACCCACACGTCACCCACCGCTAGCAAGTTGAAACACAACCTCCACCTCTGAGCAAAACCCACCGGCACCACCACAAACCCTCAAACCCGTCCCTTTCTCGTACCCACAACCATCTCCAAGTAGCAGCCCATAGCTCACTGACCCACCACCACATGCCTCACCACCCGAACCTCACCAGCCCAACGCCATGCCAAACGTTAACCCAAGTCCACAGCCTTCCATCGGGTGTCGACCCCCTCTTCCCTTCCATCGTGTTTCCGGTCCATCCACTGCAAGCCCGATAGAAAACCCACCACTTCATCGCCTATAACCACCACGTCATCCACTTGATCCCCACTTTGCCGAGACCACAATCTCAAACAACGTGCTCCACGTCCAACTGCCGCCACCACCTTCTAGCCCACAACCTCCGCGCAGCCCGCAACTCTACCCACCAGCCATCCTTGTTCTGCATCTTCCGACCTCCTGCCACATTCCCTGCATCGCAGCTAACAGCTGCACTTACCACCACCACTACCCCATTGACCGCTCGACCACGGCAGACCTGCTTGCTTGTATCCCTTTTTGCGTGCATATTCAGTGTAAGTTTATACAATGAGTATTATATTTACATTGTTTTCCTTCCTTTGCGTTCCCTGTTCTAAGCTATTATAAAATATGTCCTTATACATATTAAGTTTAGTTGCTTATATTTTATACAGATTATATGTATTGCTGATACATTTTGTAGTTCCTGTTGCACATATACGTTTATATGTTTAACAATATTTAGTATAAATTGTTCTACATAAGCTTACAATGTTTATTTTAGAAAGTGTTGCGTATAGATTGCAAGTTCTAATCCTTTCACTTATATGGGTTTATAATATCGTTAGTTTATATATGTATTTGTATATATGGGCTGTGATAGTTATAAGATATGGGCTGTGTTAACTAATTTTCTGATTGTATATATATAAGCTTATACATTTACTACGTATATAGTTTTACAGTTTATTTTATACATACGAGATTTTGGAAGCAACAGGGCTTTTAAGAGTTGTAAATATAATAGTATAAAGATTGCTTATGTATATTGGCTTATTATACGTGTGTTTTGGTTTTAATTTTTTTTTTATGGTTTACATCCTGTATTCCTTCCAACGCATGTTTTATTCGATGTACGCATTTTTGTTTAAATCTGTCATCCATTTTGTTTTGTTGTATTAGTTGTCTGCATAGCTTATTTATTCATTAATTTTTAATTTTAAACTGCTCGTATGTATGGTTATTTTAATGATTAAAAATATATCCGATGTACAAGAGCATACATATTCTTGTTTACATATATATTTAATTAATTTATGTTTAAATTTATTTTTATTTTGACTTGAAAATGAATATATGTAAATATATATATATATATATATATATATATATATATATATATATATTACTGTATGAATGTATGTCTGAAATTTTGTTTAGAGTGAAGTTATAACATACATCTGTTTCAGTTATATCAGGATTTTTCTGATTTGTTTATCAATTTCCTGTCATCAACTTTGTGCGTTCGATTTCGTGCCAGTCTTGTTTTGCTTTGAAATTCGTGCTTGGATCCATAACTCTTCTCATTCTCCTTCATCTCTAGCCTCGAAAGGTGAGCAATCACTCACGATTAATGTTCTTTTATTTATTAAATTTGATTTCAATTGAAACGACAATTGAAATATACTGTTGTTAGTTATTTACACTGTTATTTATGTTATTACTTGTATCAGTTCACCTGTGACATCTGACATCATTATCTGTTAATTATACGATGATAATCCAGTTTGATTGATAATTAATTGATTGTTTGATGTTACATTGGACGTTAAATTGTTATTGTTTAAAATGATGAATAAAAGGTTATTGAATTTGATATAGGATAAAATTGATATATATGCCAAATTTGATCTGTTAAAAGTTGTATAATATGACCCTTCAAATGTTAGATTGATTGACACGTAGAAATTGGTTAAATACACCTCGAACCATTTGAATGTATGTTGTTTAAATCGATGTAGTATGAAATTGAATAATTGATGTAAAAGGTAGAATTGCATAGAATAATTTGTGTAATAATCTTTAATCTACATGAAATGATAATGTAGATTCCAGAAATAATTATGTTAATTCGCACAAACAACAATGTGAATTAATACGATTATTTCGGGATTATTTGAATTAATTATTGGATTGTTATTGATTGTTGTTATTGCTTGTTTATTTAGTTTGACACCATCCCAGTTATCACACTGCAAGTTCCCTTTGTTATGCTTTGATTTTTGAATTGAATTGGAGTGGGGTTGAAATGATAAATAACCAAATGAATTTGACTTAGGATAGAGAACTAAATAACCGATTGGTCAAATTTTGATTTAAAAATAAAATAAAGATTTTATTTGAATAAAGAATAAGTTTTCGAAATGAATTTAGAATTTGAAATTTTAATGAAAGAAATAATGTTAATATTTAATAAGCTGAAACAAAATTTTAACATAGTAGTTATCGAAAGAACGTTGTTTTAAAATAAATTATTTGACAATAAATTGGAATTATTCATTGAATTAGGTTTGAAATTATTTGATAATTAAGTTTGTATTTATAATTAAGTTTGAAATTATTAAGTTTGAAATTATTTAATAATTAAGTCATGAGATTATTAATAATTAAGTTTGGAATTATCTAATAATTAAGATTGGAATTATTTAATAATTGAATTTTGAATTATTAGTTAAGATTGAAATTATTTAATAATTGAATAATATTGAATTATTTGATAATTGAATAAAAATTGAATTCTTTGATAAGAAAATCTGAACTTTTGAATAGGTAAATTTGAACTTCGTTAATAAATGAAATTGGGTTTCTTTATTTATTAAGTTTTGGAAAATTATTTAGGTAAGTTAATAAGTGAAATTGAACTTCTTGAATATGTGAAATTTAGTTTCTTTATTAATTGAGCTTTGGAATTTGTAACTAAGTAAAGAAATAAGTGAAATTGAATTTCTTTAACAATAAATAAAATGTGATTTATTGAAATTAACGTAAGACTTGTAATTTAAGAATTAATTTGACAAAGCTAATTTAATTCAATTTGAAGTTTTGATATAATGGAGTTGAACATAAGTAATTGATTTAATGAATTGGAAATTTAATAGGAATTGTTTGAATGACAAATTTACTTGACGAATATTGAATGAAATCGATCAATGAATTTAAATTGATTTGAACGTTAAATTAAATTAATGATTTCGGAATGAAATTTTGTACGAACTTGAATCAATATTTGTATTGTTTAAATAGAATTTGAAATTTGAATCATAAGATTTTGAAATGAAATTTGGAAGTTATGAAACGTAAATTTCGAAAATTGTTTGTAAAGGCAAATGAAATCTTAAATTAAAAATTCTAATGGAAATTGAATTTGATTTGATTTGAAATTTATCTAACGACCAATCGGAAAAATAATTACGAAGGTAATTAAAGAGACCGGAATCGGTTATGGACATACTCTCTGTCTAAACCGAAAATCACTTTAATAACTATACGCGGAGTGTGATCCAGAATGAAGTGGTTGGAATGATGTATGTGATGACTAAAGAAAGAGAACGATAATGGATAGCCTAGACACTTGTGTCAAATTGGAAATGACTAAAACATGAGCCGTGCATGGCCAAATGGGGTTAGCCACCTCAAGCGAACACACTTCTTCGTAAACTACTCATTACTTGTTATTGATTAGTGCACCCTCGTAATTTTGGGAGTGCTGTTTCGCGGTGTTGCGATCGTTGCGACGATGCGTTTTCACCAGTCCGGATCAAGAAAACGGTAGTTTCACTACCTTGGGTATTGCCTCATGTGCCTTATCATACTTGTATCCCTATATACGCGACCACTACGAATTTGTTTAGTGTTATACCTATGGAGTACTCCCTGATATCCCACTAGTTTATGGTGGAGTTTACAGTGCTGTATAGACTATGACAGTTATATAAAATGTGTTAAGGGGAATAATGGTAACGCCTTAACACTATTTTGATATTTTATATTACTGATAAACATTGTCTATTTAGCGTATATTACTACATAGTAGATAGTTTAATGGATGCTTACAGGATGGTTATTCCAGCGTCCTTTGAGTTACTTGTATTTCAATTGTTATTTCACTTGAGCTGGATTTATTGATATAAGAATGTTAATCCTGACTTGAGTGTTTTGTGTTTTGCTTTACGCTCGGGTCAGACCGAGTGTTCAGCTTTTGAGACTCGCCTTTAGAGTTGGAGCTTCGCCTGGAGATCCAGCTATCTTTCCAGCTTCAGATATTCAGTTGATTCCAGTGATGTATTCTGATTCTTGTATTTAACTATTGTATTCGAGACTTCTGTATAACTTATTTAACTCTGTTACATATATATAGTAGCTTCATGAACTACTATCTTTTGCTTCCCCTGTATATTATTACTCTGTGTGTATGATTCTGTGATTATTTATTTACTATATATGTTCAGTTTTGCCAAATTTAAATTAATAATTCGGTATTTTGAATTATTCAAGTCCGACATGTGCGGATGCGAATAGTCCAAAATAGCGGGTCGTTATAGTTGGTATCAGAGCTTTTGGTAGCTCTAGGCAAAACTCAGCATATAGGGTAAATGTATTACAGAATCACTCTCATTCGAGTTTCAATCTCTTCCTTTTCACTCGTTCCTTTGAGTTTTGGTACGTTCCCTGCGGTTTCAAAATCCTTTCGTGCCCCTCACTATTCGTCTTCTTTCAATTCTGAAGTATCTCATAACTCCACTTCGAATGATCTTTATAATGAATCGGCGGTCTTGCCATTCTTCGAATGATTTGTAAAAGGGTAAAAACTCCTTTACAAAAGACATTGAATTACCAGAGATTTCTGTATCCTCGGTTTACGATGCTATTTATCTCCTGCTATACCTGAATTCTATTTCTTAAGATCGAATGTTGATTTACCTCGGAATTCAGCATCGATCTTATTCTTGAAGTTACGGTCAACCCGGTTAAAGTTGCCCGTGAATTAAATAAGCTTATCCATCTCCCGATTTTTTTAATTGAGTCATCTCACCTTTTCTTCGAACTTGTATTCGAATCAGAATTCTCTTTAATTTGAGTCTATAAAATTTGAATCTCTGTCCTTGCTTTGAAAAATCCCTTCTTGTATCATCACGCGAGAAGTGTATTTGTAAATTAACATTAATTTTTTTTTTATATTTTGTTGTTTGAGTTGTTGATGTTGATTTGGGTTTTCGGTCGATTGTCGGATCAACGCTATCGATAGGATTTCCAAAACACTTGAACAGGGCAAACTGACACAATATTTATTTCAAATTTAGTAAATAAAATAATTTTGAATGATTGTATTACATATAAATATAATTTTTTTTGAAATTAAACTGTTAATGAATTTGTTGTCTGGAATGATAATATGTATTTTCATTTATCGTTTATAAACCCTTGACTATTTCATAATATAAATAAATGAAATTATAAAACCTAGTTATAATTCGATTTAGAATTTGAAAGTGAATTTAAAGTAAAATTTGAGAATTTAATTTCCAATAATTTCAAACTATGGTTTTCAAGTTTAACATGTATATTATTTAAAATATTTTCGAATAGAAATGGTTTTAAGGAATTTTAAATGATTAAGTTAGAACTCTTCTCTTTTGTCGCTGAAAAATAATTTCGGTGATGACGGGCGCATCATCGACATTCATTTTCGAGTTTCGAAGTGAAGAGACTATTTTGTAGCCTGCTACACTTTTGTTTGAAAGGAAAAATTTGATTTGAATTTCTAAACATGACTTGATTTCTAATATATATTAAAGATTTTAAATTTGATTTGATATATTATGAATATATTTATTTATTTATTTATTTATTTTATCTCTAAGATGTTTGAAGCTAATCGGAAATTAATTCTTAAATATTTTTTTTAAAGGATGATTTTCAATTATAAATGAAGCCAAATTCCTTTTATATAAATGCTTAATTTGAAATAAGTAAATTGCAAAATTTATTTGTGTAATACTCAATTGCATTATACATAACTTACCTAAATTTTCAAAAGTTAATTATGTAATTGAATATTGTACAATATAAATGATATCAAAGGAATTTTTAAACAAATTTGAGTAGTTATAATAAGTGTAAATATACTTAATATATATGTGATAAGATATAGTGAGTAGAATAAACTTAATAATAATTTGGAATAAAGAGGAATTAAATTTATCGAATAAAGTATGATTATAATAAATGACTATTTAAATTTATGATCTTTGAAATTGTTAATTTAAGAAAATTGGATAATATACAATAAATTGTCTTCATAAATAAAATGTGAGTGCGTATAATAAATGTTATTCACTTAAATTTGAATTATGAAATATTTATGGAAATAAATAGAATAATAAGTTAAATAAATAATAGGTGTGATTAATAGTAGAAGAAAGAAAAATTGTTTTGGAAGTTAATAAATGGAAGTAAATCAACTTAAGGGAGTATCTTGAATTAATTGAATTTAAATTAAATTTAATTAGAGAGAAACCTTTTGTACCTAACATTAATAAATTGAAATCGTATCAACTTAATGAATTACCTTTAATTTAAAGTCAATAGTGAATATAAATTTATTTAAACTGAAATTTGTATGGTTTAAGTTAATTGTTTATTATGTAATTCAAGCCTATTTTCTTTTGGTTGTTTCTATTCTCCTACGTCCTTCCTTTTCGAGGACGAAAAGTTTTGAGTGGGGGAGAATGTAACGACCCGTAAATTTAACTGGTTTTAATAACGTTATTACTGAAATTTTGTGAAATTTTAAACTATAAAATTGTGAAATATAAATTTGATATTTGGAATGCATCCAGTTAAACATAGCAACCGGTAAATTTTCGTCCGAAAATATGAAAATCTATTTTGCGCGTAAATATAATACCTAACATTCAATGCAAAATTAAATTAAAGGTACAGATCCACGGAGTTTAGTTTTATGCTTTGCAAATCATTTATCAGAACCATGCATTAAAAACCCAACCATGCTTTGTTCATTAGTTCTATCATATACGTTACATGGTACACATTATATGGTGCACACAAATATGTTAAATCAAATAAATAATTTGATAAGCCTACCTTACAGACGCTACTTTTAATTAAGTAATTTTTACATTTGTTCTTAGGTTGATCGACTTAAAAACCCAAGCAAAGTATTTTCTATTGCAAAATACAATTTTCCATTAAATAAACTATTCAAGACGATAATGTTATTGTTAATATATATAAGCTAAATAGCATCTGATAAATATGCATTTTATATCTGGTGTTAATATTCAAAATCACCACTTACTTATTTGCCAAATACTGAAACAAGTACAGTCTATGAAAATCTCAATTGATCCCTATTTAACTAGTCAGACTGGAAACTAGCACACTTAACATTTCGAATGCAACATGATGCAGTAATAAAGTGCATATTTGAAATAAATTCTATCTATAAATATAAATTCAAAAAACAATAAAATGGATTTCCTCGTTTCTATATGGAAGCTTGGAAAGAAGCTAGTTCAACTAATTTTTGTCCTCTTGCAGTAAATCCACCTATTGAAAAAATAGTTTATCTGCTAATAATAAAAGGAATACTTAACTTTCAGCTCAGAAAATCAATTACCTAGGTGAAGCAAAATCAATCATGGAGCATTTACCTAAAAGTTGAAAAATATATACCTAAAAAATGGTCGAAGTTCACGGCTAGGTTGAGGAAGCGGAGTGTAACGACCCGCTATTTTGGACTATTCGTATCCGCACATGTCGGGCTTGAATAATTCAAAATACCGAATTGTTAATTTAAATTTGGCAAAACTGAACATATACAGTAAATAAATAATCACAGAATCACAGACACAGAGTAATAATATGCAGCGGAAATAAAAGAGATAGTAGTTCATGAAGCTACTATATAAATATATAAGATACATCAGAGTTAACTAGATACAAAAGAAGAGTAACACGATACATCAGATATAAAACAGAATACATCACTTGAATCATCGAATGCTGAAAGCAGAATAGATGGCTGGATCTTCAAGCAAAGCTCCAACTCCAAAGGTGAGTCTCGAAAGCTGAACCACTCAGTCTGACCCGAGCGTAAAGCAAAACACAAAACACTCGAGTTAGGATTAATATTCTCATATCAATAAATCCAACTCAAGTGAAATAGCAATCGAAATACAAGTAACTCAAAGGACGTTGGAATCACCATCCTTTAAGGATCCGTTAAACTATCTACTATGTAGTAGTGTACGCTAAATAGATAATGTCTATCGGTAATATAAAGTATCAAAATAGTGTTAAGGCGTTACCATTATTCCCCTTAACACATTTTTATAAATGTCATAGTCTATACAGCACTGTAAACTCCACCGTAAACTGGTGGGATATCAGGGAGTACTCCATAGGTATAACACAAAACAAATTCGTAGTGGTCGCGTATACAGGGATACAAGTATGACAAGGCACATGAGGCAATACCCAAGGTAGTGAAACTACCGTTCGCCTGATCCGGACTGGTGAGAACGCATCGCCGCAGCGATCGCAACACCGCGAAACAACACTCCTGAAATTCCAAGGGTGCACCAATCAATCACAAGTAATGAGTAGTAGTTACGAAGAAGTGTGTCCGCTTGAGGTGGCTAACCCCATTTGGCCCGGCACGGCTCCTGATTTTAGTCATTTCCAATTTGACACAAGTGTCAAGGCTATCCATTATCGTTCTCTTCCTTCAGTCATTACGTACATCATTCCAACCACTTCATTCTGGATCATCACTCCGCGTATAGTTATTAAAGTGGTTTTCGGTTTAGATAGAGAGTATATCCATAACCGATTCCGGTCTCTTTAATAACTTCCGTAATTATTACACCGATTGGTCGTTTAATATATTTCAAAAACAAATCAATTTCAATTTCAATTCGAAATTCAACATTTCGTTTGTCTTCAAATATCAATTTCCAAAATTTACATTTCAAAACTTCCAAATAACCATTTCAAAGTCTTGCAATTCAATTTCAATTTTTATTTAAACAATTCAAATATTAATTCAAGTTCATATATAAATTTCATTCCGAAATCATTTAAATTAAATTAATTTAACATTCAAACCAATTTAAACTCACTAATCGATTTCATTCAATATTCGTTAGGTTAAATTATCATTCAAAACGATTTCTATTAGATTTCCAGTTCATTGAATCAAACACTTAAGTTCAACTTCATTATATCAAACTTCAAATTTAATTAGATTAATTCGTCAACTCAAATTCTTAAATTCAGGTCATATATTTATTTCAATAAACGCATTTTTATTTCTTGTTAAAGAAATTCAATTCCCTTTATTCATTTACTTTCGAATTTCAAAACTCAAATAAATAAAGAACTCAATTTCACTTGTTCAAGAAGTTCAATTTCACTTATTAACTTACTTAAGTTTTTCAAAGCTTAATTAAATCAGAAACCCAATTTCATTTATTAACGAAATTCGAACCCACTTATTCAAAAGTTCAATTTCTCTTATCAAAGAATTCAATTTTTATTCAATTATCATCTAATTCGATCTTTTTCAATTATTATATAATTTCAATCTTAATTATTAGTAATTTCAAAACTTAATACTTACAACATGATTATAAATTCAAACTTAATTATTAAATCATTTCCACTTAATTCTGAATTCAAACTTAATCATCAAATCATTTCAACTTAAGTATAAATTCAACTTAATAATTTCGAGCTTAATTAAAATTTCAAACGTAATTATAATTTCAAATTTAATTATTAAATGATTTCAACTTAATAATTTCAAAACTCAATTATTACCAATTTCAAATTATTTATTAACAATTCCAAATTTAATTATTAGATAATCAAATTTCAAACAACTTTCTTTCATCAATTACTATGTTAATATTTGTTTCAGATTTCAATCTTTACATTTTCCTTTCAAAAATTCAAATTCCAACTTCATTTCAAAACTTATTCTTTGCTCGAATAAAATCATTATTTTATTTTAAATAAAATTATTGACCAATCGGATTTTATTTAATTCTCTATCCTAAGTCAAGTTCATTTGGGTATTTATCATTTCAACCCGATTCCATTTCAATTCAAAATCAAAGCATAGCAAAGGGAACTTGCAGTGTGATAACAGGGATGGTGTCAAAGTAAATAAACTTGCAATAACAACAAACAATAACAATCCAATAATCAATTCAAATAATCTCGAAATAATCGTATTAATTCGCATTGTTGTTTGTGCGAATTAATATTATTATCTCTAGAATCTACACTATCATTTCATGTAGATTAAAGATTATTACATTACGGTTTTTCCACTTGTCGTTCAATTTAAATTTTATACTACAACAATTTATACAACATACAATTAAATGGTTCAAGTTGTCGTTAACCATATTCTACATGTCAATTAATTTAACAATTAAAAGGGTCATATTTAACTAATCAAATTCAACATATATGTCGATTCAAATTTTTAAACTATCCTACGTCAAATTCAATTGCATGATATTTATCCCTTTGTACATTACAATTTAACATCCAATATAGACAACAATCAATCAATCAATTATCAACCAAACAGTATTATCGTCGCATAAATGATTAACAGATAATGGTGTCAGGTGTCATAGGTGAACAGATACCGGTACTAACAGTGTACATAACTAACAACAGCATATTTCAATTGTCGTTTGAATTGAAATCAAATTTAATAAATAAAAGAATATAATCGTGAGTGATTGCTCACCTTTCGAGGCTAGAAATGATTCGACAAATGGAAAGAGCTACGAATCCGCGCACGAATTGTAAAGCAAAGTAGATTGCCACGAACCCGAAGAATAGAGCTGATAAATAGGAATTGACGGAATCAAATCAGAATTGGATCGATGCAGATATAGTTTAAACAAAAGTACATTTTAATATTTTCCTCCAAAACCGATATTAAAATTAAAATACATATTATAAATTTTGATTTATAAACAATATATAACTAACTTATAAATATATAAAGATCGGAACATATCTATATATATAAATATCAAAATCCATACACATATTAGAACAGAGGAACAAACTTATTATGTAAACTAGTGTATAGGCTTTAGATTTATAATAAAACTTTTCTTTCAACAGTACAAACAAGAAAACAAAAACAAATGTACGCAGGCTAAAAAATATATAATATGTCCCATATATATGCAGTAACTCATTAAATTATATATATAATATCTCTTAATACATATACTCAAGTTATAAACATGAATATATAAATGTTTAAAGGAACAAATATCAATACCAACTTTATATACATATAATGCCCTTTATAAAATATATACACAATACTGCAACTAAACAGGTAATAAAATTTATGATATAACTGCAATAACAAAACATAAGAAGACATACATATCCTATATTAAAATAAACTATTTACACTAATGCATCATACTATACCACTGAAACACGCACATATATACAGTGCGAAAATAATATGACCCTGATATAAGCCTATAATATATATATATTTATAAATTGCTACTATCAACGTATATATTTAACATAAAACAATATTATATTGTAATTAATATAAAGCAAAGTCGATAAGTTGGTTAATATTCTCAGATCTAAACATAAAGTACGCGACTGACATATGCAAGGACAGTGATATATATATAGCTTATACTGATTTGTAAAGCAACAGATTCCATAAAGCAAAACAAAACAACTAATACATAACTAGTATAAGAACTTCCAAATATTAACGTAGTATAAATATGTACAACTTAATATAAATTTTCGAATTACATGTAAAATAACTCACAGACCACTAATAAAAGTATAACTTTATACTTATAAACTAATGTATATAATAGTTTATCATATACATAAACTAATATACAATGTACAATATGTAATATATATATGTGGTACCTTATATCAGCTGAGGGTAGAAGTGGTGCACGACAAGAGCAGTGGCTGCTCGAAGGTGGGACGAAGTGAGACCAAAGCAAGTGGAGACCATGGGTCCTGTTAGAACAATCAGCATAGATAGGTGATGGGGGAAGGCGGAAAAGCACGGAATTTGAGAAGGCGGAGGTTGGTGTATTTGTCGTGCATGGCGGCTGTCGAGGGGAGGACTCGGTTTGCATAAGTGGCAGAGCTCTGGAGTTCGGTTTTGTGGAAGTTGTGCTTGACGGAGGGGCGCGAATGGCCGGAGTTACGGCAGGGCTTGGGCGTGAAGAACGCTGACGTTGGTGGAAGGCCATGGCATAAGAAGGGAAGCGGGGTTTCTTAGTTTGGAGATGGCATGAGCTGCGCACGCAAGTGAGAATGAGGAGGGCAACTCGGATCTGAAGGGGATGAATTTTTGTGATCGGTAGGAAGGAGGCAGCGCGGCCAGGGAGGTGGGAAGAGTGAGGAGAAATAAAGAAAGAAAGGAGTGGGGAGGAACAACGTAAGCAATTGAAGGAGGTGAATGGGTAGAAAAATGGAAGAGGACAAATGAAACGTGCAAGAGGTTGAACAGACAGTTTATATAAATACTTTAATGTATAATGTTTCCAAAGCAAAGATAATGACACGAATGCAACTAACAATGTTGAACAAAGAATAATAGAAAAGGTTAGATATAATTCCCAAGAAATAAAAGGCCACGCACGAAAGCCAGAGACTATTGAGTTATTCACATGAAATTTGAATGAACACAAAATAACAAAAAGGCACAAAACCGGTACCGATATGGAATTGTGTTTCCGCGGATTCCGCTGCGTACCGGACTTCAAAACACAGAAATAAATATACCGTGGAGATCAGCACGACGAGACGATCAAAACGGTATACAGATATTAGCAGTACGATTGAATTTTAAAAATTCGAATTTTATAATAGCGGAAAATGCATGAAAAACGTAGAAAAATAAGATCGACGGAGCTAAATATGTCCGAATTTGGAAAAACGACAAACTGACATCTTGCTCAGAAGATGGTTTAGAATTTTTCTATGTAAAAATATTTTGGTTTTGAAAATGTTTTATTTTCATCGCTTTTTAACTTATTAAACTGAAGTAAATTTACGCACGAAATAAACTTTCATATTTTCGGACGAAACTTTACCAGTTGCTATGTTTAACTAGCCGCATTCCAAATATAAAATTTATATTTCAAAATTTTATCGTTAAAATTTCACAAAATTTAAATAAAATACGTACTAAAACCGGTTAAAATTTACGGGTCGTTACATTCTCCCCCTCTCAAAACTTTTCGTCCTCGAAAAGGAAGGAAGTAGGAGAATAGAAACAACCAAAAGAAAATAATCTTGAATTACATTATAAACAATTAATTTAAACCATATAAATTTAAATTTTAAATCAATTTGTTTTTAAATTCAAGATTTTCATTAAATTGATTTGATTTCACATTTATTAATGTTAGGTAGAAAAGTTTCTCTCAAAACTAAATTCAATTAATTCAAGATTTCTCATCAAGTTAATTTAATTTCAATTTATTAACTTTCAAACAACAATTTATTTTTTTCATTTTAATCACATCTATTATTCGATTAACTCATTATCCTATTTATCTTCATAAACATTTTATAATTAAAAATTAAGTGAATAATATTTATTATACGCACTCACATTTTAAATAGTCATTTATTATAATCATGGTTTATTCGACAAATTTTAATTCTTCTTTATGCCAAATTATTATTAAATTTATTCTACTTAATATATCCTATCACATATATATTAAGTATATTTACATTTATTATAACTACCCCAATTTATTTAAAAATTCCTTTGATATCATTTTATGTCGTATAACATTCATTTACATTGTTAACTTTTGACAATTTAGGCAAATTATATTGAATGCAATTGAGTATTATCTAAATAAAATTCCTAATTCAATTCTCTCAAGTTCGAATATTAATTCAAAATTTGGTTTCATTTATAATTGAAAATCATCCTTTACCCAAATTTTTAGAATTAAATTCCCAATTAACTTCAACAATTTAGAGAAAATTATGTATATACTATATATATATAAACTAAATTTAAAATAATATACCTATATACATATAAATCAAATCATACTTAAGAAATTTAAATCGATTAAATTTTCAAATCAAAGCTGTAGCAAAGCTACGAATTTGTCTCTTCATTTCGAAACTCGAAAATGAATGTCAATGATGCGGCCGTCATCACCGAAATTATTTTCCAGCGACAAAGAGAAGAGCTCTGCTTTAAACATTTTAAAATTCCTTGAAATGATTTCTATTCGAAAATATTTTACATGCATTACCCTCTAAATCTTTCAAATCGAAGTTTGAAATCACCGAAAATTAAATTTTCGAATTCTTGATTTAAATTCGTTTAAACTTCAAATCAAATTATAACCAAAGTTATAAATTTTCATTTATTTATATTATAAAATAGTCAGTGATTTATAGAACAACCATTGAAAATTAAATATTATCATTTCGGACAACAAATTCATTAACAATTTAATTTCAGAATTTTTTTTTTGTATAATATAATCATACGTACTATTTTGTTTATCGAATGCGAAAATATTATTGTGTCAGTTTGCTCTGTTCAAGTGTTTAGAGATCCTATCGATAGCGTTGATCAGACGAATCGATCGAAAATCCAAATCAACATCAACAACTCAAACAACACAATATATAAAACATTTAAAATATTATTTTACAAATACATTTCTTTGCTTGACGATTCAGGATGAATTTCAAAATAAGGATAGGGTTTCAAATTTTGTGGACTTAAATCAAAGAGAATTTTGATTCGATAATAAGTTCGGAACAGAAGATAAGATAATTCAATTAACAGAATCGGGTGATGGATAAGCTTATTTAATTCACGGGAAACCTTAAACGGGTCGACCGTAACTTAAAGAATAAGATCGATGCAGAATTCCGAAGTAAATCAACATCAAATCTCAAGAAATAGAATTCATGCATAGCGGAAGATAGATAGCATCGTAAACCGAGGATACAGAAATCTCCGGTAAATCGATGTCCATTGTAAAGGAGTTTCACCCATTTACAAATAATTTGAAGGTTGGTGAGACCGCCGATTCATTATAAAGATTATTCGAAGAGGAGTTATGGGGTACTCCAGAATCAAAAGAAGATAAATAGTGAGAGATATGAATGAATTTTGAGACCGCAGAGAACGTTCCAAATTCAAAGGATTTGAGTTAAAAGGAAGAGATTGAAACTCGAGTGGGAGTGATTCTGCAAATACATTTACCCTATATGCCAAGTTTTGCCTAGAGCTACCAAACGCTCTGATACCAACTGTAACGACCCGCTATTTTGGACTATTCGTATCCGCACATGTCGGGCTTGAATAATTCAAAATACCGAATTGTTAATTTAAATTTGGCAAAACTGAACATATACAGTAAATAAATAATCACAGAATCACAGACACAGAGTAATAATATGCAGCGGAAATAAAAGAGATAGTAGTTCATGAAGCTACTATATAAATATATAAGATACATCAGAGTTAACTAGATACAAAAGAAGAGTAACACGATACATCAGATATAAAACAGAATACATCACTTGAATCATCGAATGCTGAAAGCAGAATAGATGGCTGGATCTTCAAGCAAAGCTCCAACTCCAAAGGTGAGTCTCGAAAGCTGAACCACTCAGTCTGACCCGAGCGTAAAGCAAAACACAAAACACTCGAGTCAGGATTAATATTCTCATATCAATAAATCCAACTCAAGTGAAATAGCAATCGAAATACAAGTAACTCAAAGGACGTTGGAATCACCATCCTTTAAGGATCCGTTAAACTATCTACTATGTAGTAGTGTACGCTAAATAGATAATGTCTATCGGTAATATAAAGTATCAAAATAGTGTTAAGGCGTTACCATTATTCCCCTTAACACATTTTTATAAATGTCATAGTCTATACAGCACTGTAAACTCCACCGTAAACTGGTGGGATATCAGGGAGTACTCCATAGGTATAACACAAAACAAATTCGTAGTGGTCGCGTATACAGGGATACAAGTATGACAAGGCACATGAGGCAATACCCAAGGTAGTGAAACTACCGTTCGCCTGATCCGGACTGGTGAGAACGCATCGCCGCAGCGATCGCAACACCGCGAAACAACACTCCTGAAATTCCAAGGGTGCACCAATCAATCACAAGTAATGAGTAGTAGTTACGAAGAAGTGTGTCCGCTTGAGGTGGCTAACCCCATTTGGCCCGGCACGGCTCCTGATTTTAGTCATTTCCAATTTGACACAAGTGTCAAGGCTATCCATTATCGTTCTCTTCCTTCAGTCATTACGTACATCATTCCAACCACTTCATTCTGGATCATCACTCCGCGTATAGTTATTAAAGTGGTTTTCGGTTTAGATAGAGAGTATATCCATAACCGATTCCGGTCTCTTTAATAACTTCCGTAATTATTACACCGATTGGTCGTTTAATATATTTCAAAAACAAATCAATTTCAATTTCAATTCGAAATTCAACATTTCGTTTGTCTTCAAATATCAATTTCCAAAATTTACATTTCAAAACTTCCAAATAACCATTTCAAAGTCTTGCAATTCAATTTCAATTTTTATTTAAACAATTCAAATATTAATTCAAGTTCATATATAAATTTCATTCCGAAATCATTTAAATTAAATTAATTTAACATTCAAACCAATTTAAACTCACTAATCGATTTCATTCAATATTCGTTAGGTTAAATTATCATTCAAAACGATTTCTATTAGATTTCCAGTTCATTGAATCAAACACTTAAGTTCAACTTCATTATATCAAACTTCAAATTTAATTAGATTAATTCGTCAACTCAAATTCTTAAATTCAGGTCATATATTTATTTCAATAAACGCATTTTTATTTCTTGTTAAAGAAATTCAATTCCCTTTATTCATTTACTTTCGAATTTCAAAACTCAAATAAATAAAGAACTCAATTTCACTTGTTCAAGAAGTTCAATTTCACTTATTAACTTACTTAAGTTTTTCAAAGCTTAATTAAATCAGAAACCCAATTTCATTTATTAACGAAATTCGAACCCACTTATTCAAAAGTTCAATTTCTCTTATCAAAGAATTCAATTTTTATTCAATTATCATCTAATTCGATCTTTTTCAATTATTATATAATTTCAATCTTAATTATTAGTAATTTCAAAACTTAATACTTACAACATGATTATAAATTCAAACTTAATTATTAAATCATTTCCACTTAATTCTGAATTCAAACTTAATCATCAAATCATTTCAACTTAAGTATAAATTCAACTTAATAATTTCGAGCTTAATTAAAATTTCAAACGTAATTATAATTTCAAATTTAATTATTAACTGATTTCAACTTAATAATTTCAAAACTCAATTATTACCAATTTCAAATTATTTATTAACAATTCCAAATTTAATTATTAGATAATCAAATTTCAAACAACTTTCTTTCATCAATTACTATGTTAATATTTGTTTCAGATTTCAATCTTTACATTTTCCTTTCAAAAATTCAAATTCCAACTTCATTTCAAAACTTATTCTTTGCTCGAATAAAATCATTATTTTATTTTAAATAAAATTATTGACCAATCGGATTTTATTTAATTCTCTATCCTAAGTCAAGTTCATTTGGGTATTTATCATTTCAACCCGATTCCATTTCAATTCAAAATCAAAGCATAGCAAAGGGAACTTGCAGTGTGATAACAGGGATGGTGTCAAAGTAAATAAACTTGCAATAACAACAAACAATAACAATCCAATAATCAATTCAAATAATCTCGAAATAATCGTATTAATTCGCATTGTTGTTTGTGCGAATTAATATTATTATCTCTAGAATCTACACTATCATTTCATGTAGATTAAAGATTATTACATTACGGTTTTTCCACTTGTCGTTCAATTTAAATTTTATACTACAACAATTTATACAACATACAATTAAATGGTTCAAGTTGTCGTTAACCATATTCTACATGTCAATTAATTTAACAATTAAAAGGGTCATATTTAACTAATCAAATTCAACATATATGTCGATTCAAATTTTTAAACTATCCTACGTAAAATTCAATTGCATGATATTTATCCCTTTGTACATTACAATTTAACATCCAATATAGACAACAATCAATCAATCAATTATCAACCAAACAGTATTATCGTCGCATAAATGATTAACAGATAATGGTGTCAGGTGTCATAGGTGAACAGATACCGGTACTAACAGTGTACATAACTAACAACAGCATATTTCAATTGTCGTTTGAATTGAAATCAAATTTAATAAATAAAAGAATATAATCGTGAGTGATTGCTCACCTTTCGAGGCTAGAAATGATTCGACAAATGGAAAGAGCTACGAATCCGCGCACGAATTGTAAAGCAAAGTAGATTGCCACGAACCCGAAGAATAGAGCTGATAAATAGGAATTGACGGAATCAAATCAGAATTGGATCGATGCAGATATAGTTTAAACAAAAGTACATTTTAATATTTTCCTCCAAAACCGATATTAAAATTAAAATACATATTATAAATTTTGATTTATAAACAATATATAACTAACTTATAAATATATAAAGATCGGAACATATCTATATATATAAATATCAAAATCCATACACATATTAGAACAGAGGAACAAACTTATTATGTAAACTAGTGTATAGGCTTTAGATTTATAATAAAACTTTTCTTTCAACAGTACAAACAAGAAAACAAAAACAAATGTACGCAGGCTAAAAAATATATAATATGTCCCATATATATGCAGTAACTCATTAAATTATATATATAATATCTCTTAATACATATACTCAAGTTATAAACATGAATATATAAATGTTTAAAGGAACAAATATCAATACCAACTTTATATACATATAATGCCCTTTATAAAATATATACACAATACTGCAACTAAACAGGTAATAAAATTTATGATATAACTGCAATAACAAAACATAAGAAGACATACATATCCTATATTAAAATAAACTATTTACACTAATGCATCATACTATACCACTGAAACACGCACATATATACAGTGCGAAAATAATATGACCCTGATATAAGCCTATAATATATATATATTTATAAATTGCTACTATCAACGTATATATTTAACATAAAACAATATTATATTGTAATTAATATAAAGCAAAGTCGATAAGTTGGTTAATATTCTCAGATCTAAACATAAAGTACGCGACTGACATATGCAAGGACAGTGATATATATATAGCTTATACTGATTTGTAAAGCAACAGATTCCATAAAGCAAAACAAAACAACTAATACATAACTAGTATAAGAACTTCCAAATATTAACGTAGTATAAATATGTACAACTTAATATAAATTTTCGAATTACATGTAAAATAACTCACAGACCACTAATAAAAGTATAACTTTATACTTATAAACTAATGTATATAATAGTTTATCATATACATAAACTAATATACAATGTACAATATGTAATATATATATGTGGTACCTTATATCAGCTGAGGGTAGAAGTGGTGCACGACAAGAGCAGTGGCTGCTCGAAGGTGGGACGAAGTGAGACCAAAGCAAGTGGAGACCATGGGTCCTGTTAGAACAATCAGCATAGATAGGTGATGGGGGAAGGCGGAAAAGCACGGAATTTGAGAAGGCGGAGGTTGGTGTATTTGTCGTGCATGGCGGCTGTCGAGGGGAGGACTCGGTTTGCATAAGTGGCAGAGCTCTGGAGTTCGGTTTTGTGGAAGTTGTGCTTGACGGAGGGGCGCGAATGGCCGGAGTTACGGCAGGGCTTGGGCGTGAAGAACGCTGACGTTGGTGGAAGGCCATGGCATAAGAAGGGAAGCGGGGTTTCTTAGTTTGGAGATGGCATGAGCTGCGCACGCAAGTGAGAATGAGGAGGGCAACTCGGATCTGAAGGGGATGAATTTTTGTGATCGGTAGCAAGGAGGCAGCGCGGCCAGGGAGGTGGGAAGAGTGAGGAGAAATAAAGAAAGAAAGGAGTGGGGAGGAACAACGTAAGCAATTGAAGGAGGTGAATGGGTAGAAAAATGGAAGAGGACAAATGAAACGTGCAAGAGGTTGAACAGACAGTTTATATAAATACTTTAATGTATAATGTTTCCAAAGCAAAGATAATGACACGAATGCAACTAACAATGTTGAACAAAGAATAATAGAAAAGGTTAGATATAATTCCCAAGAAATAAAAGGCCACGCACGAAAGCCAGAGACTATTGAGTTATTCACATGAAATTTGAATGAACACAAAATAACAAAAAGGCACAAAACCGGTACCGATATGGAATTGTGTTTCCGCGGATTCCGCTGCGTACCGGACTTCAAAACACAGAAATAAATATACCGTGGAGATCAGCACGACGAGACGATCAAAACGGTATACATATATTAGCAGTACGATTGAATTTTAAAAATTCGAATTTTATAATAGCGGAAAATGCATGAAAAACGTAGAAAAATAAGATCGACGGAGCTAAATATGTCCGAATTTGGAAAAACGACAAACTGACATCTTGCTCAGAAGATGGTTTAGAATTTTTCTATGTAAAAATATTTTGGTTTTGAAAATGTTTTATTTTCATCGCTTTTTAACTTATTAAACTGAAGTAAATTTACGCACGAAATAAACTTTCATATTTTCGGACGAAACTTTACCAGTTGCTATGTTTAACTAGCCGCATTCCAAATATAAAATTTATATTTCAAAATTTTATCGTTAAAATTTCACAAAATTTAAATAAAATACGTACTAAAACCGGTTAAAATTTACGGGTCGTTACACGGAGTAGCGGCGAAGTTGAGGAATTTGGCAAATCGAAGCAGCGGCGAGGTTGAGGAAGTTGAGGAGCGACGAGCGGCGAGGTTGAGGAACGGTGATTGACGATTAATTTAGGGATTTGGGAGGGAAGTGTGAAATGTGATATTCTAGGTAGAGGTTGAAATATGACCGGGAGAGTAAAGTTGTACGCTCCAACTTTTGGTTTTAATCGATTATGCGTTAGTGAGCTATAAATTTTATGTCAACATCTACTAAGTAGGTAATGATTGCAAGCCATTCTTCAATGCAATCCTCACATGCTATCAATAAAATATTTTCTTGTAGTGGTTATGAGGGAGAAGAAAGTTGAAGAAGTGAAGGAATTCCAATAGAGTAATGGCGGTTCACTCCTCGAAAAAGATCCATCTCTAGTTGCTCGTAGGATTGTATTTATAGGGGTCGGAAAGTAGTTAGGCCAAAGTCGACTTGTTAGAAGCCTCTACACAGTGCTAGAAAGAACCTAGAAAAACTCAAGGCGGCCCAAGCTAACTAGCGATCCATGGGTGGTGGATCGCTAGCAATCCATGTCCTTAGACTATTTTTGAGTCTACCCTTTTGGGTTGCCTTCCTTTCATCTACTTGAATCCCTTGTTCAAATTTCAAGTCGTTTGATGTTTGTTTGATCATCCGTCTTCATGGGTCATCTAGTCCAGAAGAATCATGCATAACTCGCTCAAAACTTAATGAAATCTAATGAAGCTTTACAGGTACACTCTAGAGGGTGTCTAGAACCTATCTTAAAATTTTCAGGTGGTGGGAACCACTCTACATGGATCATTAGCGATCTACTTACTTAGGTCGCTAGTGATACATGAAACAAACTCTTGCGCAATAAAATAAACTTCAATATCATCTGATGAAAATTACCAGTTGCTATGTTAAAGTAGACGTATTCCAAATACTAAATTTTTGTTTTCAAATTTTATTGTTTAAAATTCCACAAAATTTCAATTAATTTAATAAATAAAACCTTTAAAATATTTCGGGCAGTTACACTCTCTCCCACTCAAAAATTTTCGTCTCCAAAAAGGAAGAAGGTAGGAGAATAGAAACAACTAGAAGAAAATTAGATTTGGAAAACAAAATAAAACAATTAATTTAGAACCATATAAATTCAATTTAAATTAATTAATATTCAATAAATTTGGTTAAATCTCTTATTTTTGAATCCATTTACTTATTTATAAAGATCAATTACTTTCGAAAACACTAATATTTTATTATTAAACCATGTAGTATATAAATAAATAATATTTTGAAAAGGATATTAAAAACGGAAAAGAAGGTAGATTCAAAAATAAAATATAGGCGAATAAATAAAGCCGAGCAGATAAGGTAGATGCAAAAGAATAGTATCGGGCACGAATAGTTAAATTCAAACCAAAAAAATTTCAATTTCAATTATTAATACAAAATTTCTTTGTTGGAAATACTTTTATAATAAAATACCTTTATAAGAAAATACTTTTATAACTCGATGTTTCAACAAGTTTATCCTTGTCCTTGCAGACTCTGGCCATGCGTTGATCAGGCGCAGAGCTAAAATTCTTCAAGTATTTAGTAGACCTATTTTGAACACCTAGTGAAAATACTTTAAAAACCTTCAAAAACCGATATGGAAAGTACAATCTAAACAAATCATCTGGATCACAGATACACAATGGTTACGCCTGGATCCCCTAGGAAACATCCGTATCTTTAAGCATTCACTGCCTTACGAATTACGCCATGATAACCAAAACCCGTAGACCGCAGGATACATAACAATGGTTACACCTAGATCTCCCAGGAAACATCCATACCCTTTAAGCAATCTCTGTCTTGCGGATCACGCCACGACAACAAAACCGGTAGAAGGTAGGATACATAACAATGGTTACGCCTGGATCCCCCAGGAAACATCCATACCCTTTAAGCAATCTCTGCCTTGTGGATTACGCTACTCAAAAAAACGACCATGGTTTATGCCACGGTAGGACACTCGAGTATCACATCCGGAAAACCAAAATCAGAGAGAATAAAATCGATAGAATGAATCCACAATTTTGTCACAAAGCGGATATCAAGCAGAAGACACTTTCCATATCTTTACTTCGAAAATATGTATCATATAGTACCTTTTTAAATAACTTTCAAATATCATACTTATATAAAGCCCATTTTAATGTAAGATTCCATTTTCAAATCGAATACTTTTCAAAATCAATAGTATATCAAATCACACTTATATAGACTTCGATTTATATAAGATTTCGCTTTTCAAATTGAGTACATTTCCAATCAATAGTTTTCGAATCACTTCATACTTATATAAATCAATTTTATATAAGTTCGGTAACTCCCAAATCAAAGATTTAGTAAAATAAGGTTCTTAATTTCAATTCGTTTCCAATATCCGTTCATTTTGAAAATCATATACGATTTCACCAAATTATTTCTTCCAAATTCAATATCTTCAGTTTCAAAGTTTCCAAAATAATAGGTTTAGAAAGAAAGCCTAGTTTCCAAATCAACATAATTTAGGTCAAACAAATTCATTTCCAAAATCATCATATCCATACTGGCTTTTACATTCCAATCTATTTTCAAAATCGAATATTTTTCTCAAAATCAATTATACCCAAAATGATTTCCAAGTTTATAACTATCCCTTTAAAACCTTTAAACTATTTATTTATATTCGAAAGATCCAATTTGCCTTTTTTGAAAATCATTATTCTATACATATAGTTTTATAAAAGATGTTCCAAGGTCAAAACTTTTAGAATTACATTTTATTCGAAACATTTCGGAACAAAATTTCGAGTTATTATAATTCAAAATAGTCTTATCATTTACTTAGAGAAAACATTTTCAACTTTATTTAAACAATATTACTTCATATTTTTAACATACAAAACTAAACTTATATACTTTATCAAATAATTTATACTTTTCGAAATCACACAGCTTTGAAAATTTAAACCTCGATTTGGAAGTGCTCGAACATTCAAAATAGTCGGAGAAATCAAATTTTCAATCCAAGAGTTGGAAATTAGTAACCAATCAGTATTTTAATTTCAATAGATAGGGTTATACCAAATCAAATTCTAAATTTGAGGACTGAACAACGGGTTCACTTCAAATCGTTTAAAATATATATATACATATATCTTCGAATATTAAATCATACTTCGGAATTTGAAATAAAAATTGGTTTCATAAAATCACTGTATAGCAAAGCTACTAAAGTGGCCTCTCCCCCACTCTGAAACTCGAAAATCAATGTCGATGATGCGTGCACTCATCACCGAAATTATTCTCCCGCGACGTAAGTGAGTTCTGGACTTCTATTTTCCTGAAAACTTCTTTGAAATCATTGGAACTCATTTGAAACATTTTTATTCGGAAAATACTTTCAAACTATATTATTATATATTTTCAAGATCTCAAAACCGATTTCAAAATACTGGAGTTCAATTCCTCAAATTTCAAATTCAAAACCTTTCAGTTATAAATCATTTTATATAGATCAATTTCTTATATACAATTTACAAAATTTCAAATCCTTTCGAAGCTTCAAATTCTTGCTTTTAAAAGGTATATAATCCTTATTGATAAATTTTCTCTTTTATATATAGAATATAATCATACTTATCAAGATAATAGTTTCGGTGTATAAAACAATTTCCAAAATACAAACAACCCGATTTTCAAAGGATGATTCAAGAATGAATTTCAAACAAAAATAGAGTTTCAAATTAGAGGAACTCTAACCAAATAGAATTATGATTCGAAGATAGGCTCAACGAAGATGAGATAATTAAATTACAAACTAGAAGATGGATATACTTAGGTAAATCATGGGCGACCTTAACTGATCAACCGTGGTTTCAAAATAAGATCGTGCAGAATTCTGAGGCAAATCAACATTCGACTGCAAGAGATAGAATTCGGCATCACAAGAGATAGCAGCATCTAAACCGAAGGGTTTATAAATCTCCGGTGAATCAATGCCAATTGTAAAGGAGTTTCACCCCTTTACAAATCATTCAAAGATTGGCGGGATCGCCTATTCTTATAGAGATCATTTGAAGTGGAGTTATGGGATACTCCAGAATCAAGAAACACGAATAGGGAGAGAAGATAATGAATTTTGGAACCGCAGGGAACGTCCCAAAGTGCAAAGGAAGACCAAATCAAAGAGGAAGAAATTCAAGCTCAAACGAAAGTGATTCTGCAAATAAATTTACTATATATGCTAAGCTTGCCCAGAGCCAAAGCTCTGATACCAACTGTAACGATCCGTTATTTTCAACCATTTGCGTCCGCACAAGTCGGACTTGAATTGCTCAAAATATCATATTGTTAATTTAAATTTGGCAAAATTCAACATATACGGTAAATCAATCAATCACAGAATCAAAGACATGGATTAATATAATAATAAAGCAGCGTAATAGATAAATAGTAGTTCATGAAGCTACTATATAAACATCAGAGTTAGAAAAAAATATAATATAATATCTCAAATACAGTGAAGTCTCCAGTTCGAACAGATAACTTCTCTGAACCAATCAACTGAAAAGGCTGAAATCTGAATCAATAGTTGGATCTCCAAACGAAGCTCCAAACTCCAAAGGTGAGTCTCAAATGCTGTATCACTCAGTCTGACCCGAGCGTAAAGCAGAACACAAAACATTCGAGTCGGGATTAACATTCTTATATTAATAAATCCAACCCAAGTGAAATATCAACTGAAATACAAGTAACTTAAAGGATGTTTGGGATAACCATCCTCTAAGGATCTGTGGAAACTACATACAATATAGAAATATAAGCTATCAACAATAAACCATCATTACAACACCGTGGTCCTTTCAAACTATTTTATTTTCAAACTTAAAGAATCATTTCCATTTCAATTATATATATATTTCCTCAATTTCAAAAAAATTGATTCAAATCAACTCGAGCTCCAAATTCCAATTAAATTCAATCTAAATTTTTCCATTTTAATGCAATTCAGTTTCTAAATAACAAATTCAAAATAAATTGATTTCAAATACAGATCCAAATCACAAAATAAACCATTTAAATTCCAATATATTTCAAATCTTTAATATTCAACACTTTCAAAGTTAAATTTAATAGTTTCATATAAATCTTGATTTAACTTCATTATTATTTAGTCAGGGAATATTCATTTAATACACTCAATATCATTTAACTAGCATTAAATTACATTTTTACTAATTATTTCCTTAAATTTATTTAAACGAGAAATATTCATTAAATTACTTAAATCAAGACCAAGTTATAAATCATATCTTAAATCTCTATTTCAATAAGTTTCAAATAGGTTTAAGTAAATAAAATTCTTCATTGAATACAATTTAATCTAAATTCAAATTATCTTCCCAACCTTAACTTATTCAAATTATTACCAAAATCTATCTTGAAATATAAATTTAAATACTTACACATATTACATGTATAAGATCAATCGTAATTGAATTAAATATTATTATTAAATCTATATATATAATTACCTTTTATATATAATAATTTAAGAATCAACAATTATTAAAACCATATATTTCTTTCCAAAACCATAGAATTCATTTTCAAAATATTTATATACGGACCAACGGTGTGTGTATATAATTGGCTATCTATGGTCAAGTGGTACGGACATTTATCATTTCAATCCGTGACTTAAATATATACGGGTAAGTATCATTTCGACCCGCAATCTGAAATTCAATTCAAATGAAAATCGCTTGGGTTTATCATTTCAACCTATAACGAAATTCTCCTATTCTAAAGTCCGTTCGGTATGTATCATTTCAACCTATAGTGAATTCTAAACTAAGGGAACTTGTAGAGTGATAACAGATAATATAACAGGCATATATCATCAATAACCGTATAATATAAACAATAGGATATGTTGTCATATCCCACAGGTGAAGAGTTATAGATAATAGCATATATATAACAATTTAAATAACTACAGCAGCATATTTCAATTGTCGTTTCACTTGAAATCAAATTTAATAAATATAAGAACGTAAATCATGAGTGATTGCTCACCTTTTGAGGCTAGAGAGATTTGTAATGGGTTATGAATCCAAGAACGAATTTCCAAAACGAATAAGGTTGGCATGAATTGGACGAACAGAGCTGATAAATAAAGTTCGATGAAAATAGATCAGAAACTAATGATGTAGAACGAAACAAAATATATGTATATTATTCCAATATATTATTTTCTTAAGCAGTATTAATTTTGAAACTCATTAAAATTATATACATACGTTTTCAAAATATAAAATAGTTTTGAAACAAACTATTGACTACACGTTCTACATAAATCAACATAAATTCATTATATATGTAAACTAGACTATATTTAAATTATACTATATATATACAGTAATATAATATAATATACAGTACACTTATAACAATGCACGTTATGACTATAAATATAATATATAACAATACACTTATAATATAATATACAGTAATAACCTATACACATTTTTTTAACATACTTCACTTAAAAAATCTGACACAATATATATACATGTTATACATAACTACAGGTTTAAATATAAAACTCATACAGTAACACATATATGGTCCACTTCTGAAATGCCAAATACAACCTTCGATATCCAATATATATATGGGTTTCGTTTTTTTTTCATTCATCTATATTTATTGTTTCCAGTTAATTATTCTACTCAACAAACTATTGATTTCTAAACTTTAAGGCACAAAATACATACTGGAGCCAAGTAATATTATACGCTTACAATAACATGATATCAGAAATATTTTGAGATAGAATGAATGCAAACTTGTTTTAAAACCCACCTATACCTATACAAAATATATACAGACATGTATTAAACCAATAACTATACAAAATATGTATTTATTAACAAATCTTTATATAAACTATAATATATCCAGGCATATATTCTATATATAATGTAATACAATAGCTGTAGGCAAAGTAAATCGTATTACGGACTTATATATATATGTGTGTGTGTGTGTGTGTGTGTCTATGTGTGTGTGTATACACACACACATCCAAACTTACGTAAACTAATATAGACAAAATTTTAAAATCTAACATAAACTTAAACAAAACAGCAGATCATATATGTAAAATCTAATATATACACACAAACCGATGCTATATACAAAATATACTATAATAACCTAAACTTATTATATGTGTCAACAATACTAAAGTAAGAGATTAAAACTTATGTGAACTATATGCAAACCAATAGTAAATACTAAATACCCCTTGCAAGCATGCATTTTTTTTAAATGCATATAGACTAATATATATATATATATATATATATATATACATACACTAGAACCAACGCCTATATACTAGTATATAGGCTAATATGAAATCAAACAGACCAAATACTTATTTATACATAAACCACTAGAGAATACATATATGAACTAACAATTTCTAAACTACAATATATATACCTCAACAGAGGAACACTCGGCTAGGCTTGATGCTGGTAGATCAGAGGTTGTTAAGGTGAGTTGGAGAGGGCCAGCGTGGCCGCGGGAAGGACAATGCAAGGATGGTGGGTATTCGGTGATATCGGCTATGGAGGTGAGAGGTGGGATGTAGCTTGGCTTGGTGTAGGTCGGTTTCCGTGGTCAGGTGGGTGAAAGGCTGGGTGATGGAAGTTGTAACGAATGCGGTTTTTGCCCGCTCGAGAATCGACATCCATACTTCAAATCATATTCGAATGCCGTAGATTCGACCGTTCAAATCCGATTCGCCGGAGCTTATAACAACATTAAGTAAATAACACAGCGGAATAAAAAGAATAATACATTGATATACAACACTGATACAAAAGAGTGATACAATGAATATCAATATACATCAGAGATACAAGAAAATAGCAGCGGAAAGAAGATAGATAACACTAGCAGTGGAACAAAATAACTCGAAGATAGTCTTCAACGAAGAACTCCAAATGTGAACTCCATCTCCAAGAACTAATCCAGCAATAGCACGAACTCCCCATAACAATGCACCAAGCTAGGCAAGACTGGTGCGAACCAAAGACTGAACTAACTCCAGATAATCTACTGAACCTAACTATCTGAAAAACCCAACTCTAGACTGCTTGTGTAGAAAATTTTGAGCATCCAGAGTTTAGGAAGGAAACAATAAACTCCGGATCAGTCGTGGGACTGTTGTGAGCAACAAAAACAGTTTATCTTTAAAAACAATCAACAAGAGAATTTTAAAGTAAATTCGCAATGTTTTTTTGAAAATGAAACTACCATAAGACCTCCCGCCACACACACAATGCAAACGCAGACTTGGAGGAGATTTCTTCTTATGATAGTCAAACATGCTTAATACGCAGAAAATTTCTTTGATATTATTATTATAAGTGCACGGTGCAGAAAAGCATTTCGAAAGTAGAATATTAATCTTAGCCAGCATAGGTACCATTATAGTATGCTTACTATAGCTACCATATTAAATGGCAGGTTCTACAACTAAAACCGTACAAGTCTCTATTGTTTCTTTGGATTTCCAACAAATGGTCAGGCCAAGGAACTTCCCATTGCCACATGGAAATGCCTCTGGAAGGACGTCTCGAGAACCTAACCGGATCTCTGCCAACACAAGGCCGGGTTACCCCTAATTGGGTAACAACTGACACGAGTATGCCATCCCCCGTTCCTTTAGGACCTTTAACCGAGCGCTCGATAACCAACATCACACCATAATAAATAGAGTGTTTTCCACATGAGTAAGTATCTGGGCTCCATACCATGATACCACCCTTTTCCAGAAGGAAATGAACATACCCTAAAGGGAGCTACCCCTCATAACCTTGCCGCATCTTTCCTGTTTTGACCATTCCGGGGTGTGAGGCTCGACGAGGTCACGTCCACAAAACTACGCTTTGGTACAAAGCCATGCTTTGGGTCAACAAATGATCAAAGTAATGATCACAAAGATAAATGATCAAACAAATGATCATATCACAAATGATCAAACAATGATCATTACACAGCAACACTTAGCATGTCACATTACCAAATTGGGAATATATCGCTGATAACCTTCAACTACATAACCTCTGAGCTCGTACGTCTCAGAGAAGGGTGTTAAGCTAAAAGAATAAATTCTCCGCCACCAACAGAAATGTATTTGAAAGAAATCTGCTTTATATCTCAAAGTGTAATGTCAGACACACAATCCATACAAGTCTATTCTGGGTTTGAACAGAGCCGAAGGCACTTCTTACGAAGCCCTTGCAATCCGGGTATTCACAATCCCGATCGAACTTCCCATCACTTAGGAAATCTCTATACCGGCGCGACTCATTGCAGAGACAATCGACGAGTTATCCTTTCGTTTTTGTGAATATCCGGTCTTCATCACCGGTCTTCAAATGCTATCCATAACGACGAATCACATATTCGGAATGGGATATATGACATAAAGGTCCTCTCCCGGCTAAACCGAATAGTGAGCGAAATAGTTCAAAAACATATGGATATTGGGATTTCAATTAAGTCACAACTTAAACCCAAAATTTTCTTTAAATGGTTAAACAAATTACCATTTCAAATCTTTAAACAAAAAAGATTTATCTCACAAAGATCAATTCATAGATTTCCAAAACAAATTCATTTCTATAGGATCAACCCATTTAAATCTTTAAATTAAAGATTTAACTTATAGCTTTCAAATCGTTTTCATAACTTGGAATTATCTTCATTTCAAATTAGAGATCATTTTAACTCAAATTGGAAGTTCATTTCTTATGTGAAAGCTTTTATTAATTGAAAACAAACAGTTTTCGTTTCAGAAAAATCCAATTATATTTGCTCGAGTTAAAGCCCTTGAATTTAAATCCTAATTCTCAAAATCAATATATTTAAAATGGTTTAACTCATATATAACTGGTATAACATCTTTAATCCCTAATTTCAAATCATAGAATTCAATTTCAAATCTTGAATTTAAATTTAAATCAAATTATTTAAATTCCAAAATTTAATCAAGTTATTCAAAAATAAATTACGTCATTGAAATTCCATTTCAAAAGCTTTTCACTTTTATTCCAATTCCATTTCCAAAACATTTGAATTTAAAAATTCAAATTTAAAACTATTTCAAAAATCTATGACTTAACCGATTTCCACGTGAAATCCATAATTGTGTGTGTATAGGTGTGGTCCAGGGGTTTAACACAATTTGTGCAACATCAATCAACCATCATAGATCAAATACAGCAATATATTCGATAAGCGATATAAATTTATAACGCTTATCTTTCATACACAGATTCGCAGACATATATACATCATAGATAATAAATTTCATCACAGATCATAACACAAATCAGGATAATCATAAAGCATCATATAACAGAAAATATCAAACAATTCACCATCCAATAAAATTTAAACATCCATAAGTAGGATTTATTAATTTAAATCAGATGTAACTACTTATGAATAACACTAATCCTAGCTGATTGTTTATAAATTAATTACAAACCATTCGAATTAATTATCCTTTAATCATTAGTTAACCTTTAATGAATTAATATTTTTCCCAAATTGATTACGTTAATTAATTAATCACATAAATAGATTGGCTTTGAGTTAATTACAAAAAAATTCAATTACCCCTTAATTTCAAATTAATTAACCTTTTAATCATTTGTTTAATTTACCTTAATCAATTTTTTTTTAAATTAATCTTTGATTAACCTTTATTTATTAAGTAATTTTCAATTACCAATTAATTAGTCATTTAATTCTTAATTAATTATTTAATTTGTTAACCACTACCATTTATTAGTTAATTAATTAACTTTAAATGGTTAATTAAATAATTTATTACAAATTGATTTCCACAAGATTATTAAAATAAATCTTTAATTACAAATTTTAAACCTTAACTACTTATTTAATTATAGTTACAAAATTAATTACATTCTTAATTAACGTCCAATTTAAATTAACCATCTTACGTTTGAAAACATTCTTGATATATTTAAATCAAATATTAACTTTGTTAATCACAATACTTAAAGTATTTAAAGCAACTTCATCAGCAACTGGACCCGAGACACATACATAGTTTACTCGAGAAAAGCATGCGGTTCTTCCTCGTTTCCCCCGAATTTCTCCCCTATATTCTTCCTCTCTTTATCCTTTCTTCCACCCTTTTTTTTAGTTAAGTTTTAAATTAAACTGCAGTATCTCGCGAAGCAAACTCACGCGAGCAAAAACAAAGTTTGCTCGAGAAAATCACCTTCTTCCCCGAGAACACCCTCGAACGAAACCCCTCAACAGCCAACCCTCACGCGTACATGCGTGCACGTGTACAGTCAGCAAACTCACCTCCGATCAACTTCGCGATTGCTCTTAGGTCATCAACGACCATCCTAACCGATTCGAGCGATTCAGGTTGCGAAATCATCATTGCATCAAAATCGAGAAAGTACAGGGACAATGCGCTTCTTCTTGAACCCATTCGATCACCAAAATCCACTTCGTCTCACCACGTGACGTCACCGGAGGTGCTCGAACTTCGCCCACCTGACGAACTCACTCTCCTCTTCCACCACCAAAAATATTGTGACACTCGATCGATCCTGGACTGAGAACAAAAGAAAGAAATACGGTGCCTCAAAACTAGGTTTACGAAATAAAAACGATCGCCACCGCTTCCATGGTCATTGGTCGACCATCACAACATTTTTCCCATACTCTCTGTTCGCTCCTCCACCTCCAACCCAAACCCCGACCCCTCTGATCCAACGATTCGCCTGAGTTTGATCAAAATACCCATACCGATCATATTCAAACTGCTCTCCAACCGCTACACTAAAAATCACCAAATTCATTTTAAAAATCATGGTTTTCAGTAAGGATTCGAATTATATACTTAAATCAATGTTTTATTAAATTCGAAGATTTCAAATTTTAAAGTTTCTTTTGTAAAATTTTAATTTTTTCTTCCTGTATACACCTATACTTCAAGAAATCATTTTTAGATCATAGTTCTTACTTAAATACACATCTTTGTTTCAGACTTTAAAGCTTAAAAATGATTAGAGATGGAGGGATCGAATTGTTTCCAACTGGGTTTCATCCTAACTATTAAACAGAGAAGAAGAACACCTCAACTCGGTCAAATTCAAATACATACACCCAGTGTTTAAACTAAGAAGATATCCCAACTCCATATTTAACATGAATCATATAGTGATTAAAATTAACCTTAGTTGTTTACTCACAGATTCACGGCATTGAATTCAAGAACTAGTTTTAAAACTTAAAGTTGCTCACCTCAAAAAAAAGAAGGAACAGAGGACTCAAGCCTGGAAGATTGAATTCGAAACTCTGGAATTCGAAACTGACTTGAATTTGAGATGCTTCAGATTTGCATATTTGCCCAGGTTTGATTTGTTTGTTTGAGTTTATATTGCCTTCAGATTTTCTTAGCTTTTGATTTCCAATTTGAAAAAAAATATGCACAGGCTTTCAATTCATTTCGGAATTGCATTTATTTTTTCTTTGTTTGAGAAGAACTAACTGAAATGAAGTTGTTATATATAAAAGTGAAATTGATATATGAGGAAAGAAGTTGACAGGGTAAAGCAATTCCTTTTGTACAGGGAATTATATTTTAATGGCTGAGGTATCTTGCTTTTGATATGCATTTATTACTTTGTAAAATATCACTTTGTTTCGGCTGGTAGATGAAATTAGGGTGTACTAAAGATATTGCCTTGTTTTATAAACTATTACATTTCTTTCTTTACTTGTACATGAACATACTATATGTACTAATATATACTTTATTTTCTTTTGTTTGCTTTACTATGGTGGCTGCAGCTTTATTTTGGTGTGCTTGCATTAATTATATGAGTATTTTATATCCTACTTTACATTTGTTTTGTACTTAAATATACCTTTGCTTGCTTGACTTCGGCTGATCTCTTTGTTTTGGTGGCTGAGATCTTTGTCTTGCTTTTACAAGTTTTTGTTTTATCTTCTTATGCAAGCTTCATATACTTGAATGTTTATATGTTTACATACTTGTATTAATTGTTGTTGCCTTATTACTTTACACTATGAATAAATTTCTATTTTAATATGTTGTTATAATTTTTAGCTAATCTGTTTCTTTATATTTTAATTTGTTTACAACTTCAAACAGGCTACATGTTCTTGTATGTATTAGAGATGACATCCCTTTACTTAGTTTGATTTTATACTTCATGTATATAAATATAAAGCTATTTTACTTATTGTTATAAAAATAACTCCTTGTTGATCTAAAATAATTTATAAAAGAAATTGTTTTCTTATTAATAAATAACACAAACTATTTGAATTTGGAAAAACTCCAATCGATTATCATTTAATTTCACAATTTTAAATCAAAAGTAAATTTAATTATCAATTTAAAATAAATTAAAATTCTGGATCGTTACAGAAGTATCCATTGATGAGATGAGCGGCATGAAGACAAGCAGGAGCGAATGAAAAAGAAATGAAGGAGTAGGCGTTTCATATGAAAATGGAGGAGAGAACAAAATGAAAGAAAATAAGTTATAAAAGCTAATAAAAAAATAAATGTGAACCGTTGCCAAATAAAAAAATAAAACTTTTATAAAATTTTTTAACGGTTATGTGATGGAGACGGTCACCTTTATTTGAGCTGAATAATTAAAGTGATACATTTGCTTGCATAGCACGTTTGAATTTGAAAAGGCATGAGAAGTAACGGTAGAAATTTGTGGTGCCGATACGCACCGTTTTATCATTTCGTTACGTACCGAACCTCAAAATATAGAAAAAAATATACCATAGAGATCAACACGATGAGACGATATATAGATATCAATGGTACGATTGAATTACAAAAATTCGAATTTCCGCTAGCGGAAAATGCAGCAAAAAACGCAGAAAATAAGATCGACGGAGCTACAGAAGTCCGAATTTGATGAAACGAAATTCGACGTCTTACCCAGAAGATGATTTACAAATTTTCTGTATAAAAATATTTAGATTTGGAAAATAATCTATTACCATCAAATTCTAACTGATTTAAATTGAAATAATTTGCACAATAAAATAAACTTCAATATTATCCGATGAAAATTTACCTATTGTTATGTTAAAATAGACGTATTCCAAATATTAAATTTTTATTTTCAAGTTTTATTGTTTAAAATTTCATAAAATTTAATTTAATTTAATAAATGAAACCTATAAAAAATTTCAGACTGTTACAAATACCCACTCCATCAAACTCTCGCCCGTGCATCGGTACCACCACCGCTTCCCACCAACCTCATGCACAGCCGTCTCCAAGCCGAGGAAAACCCTTCGACCAACCTTCTGAAGCACACAGCTGCCCGATCCACTCGCCCACTTCCCTACACGGTAGTAGCTACCCACACCCGCCATCGTGAGCACTTTCGACCTCTCTTTCTCTCCTTGCCGAGCCGTGTGTGCCAACCTCTACAAGCAACCCCACTTGAACCTCGTCCTCCGTGCAAGCAGCTCGGCCACAACACCTCTCCTTCACTTTTTGTTAAGGTGTGTGTATATATATATATCCTATTTTATCATATATATAATATATTAGTTATGGTACATAAACATATATATTATACATTCTGTTCGAATATATTTATTTTTGCATGTTGCGCAAGCATATTTGATTTTAATACATAAAAATATCTTCTTTATGTCGACATAAGCCTGCTCTGCTACTTTATATAATATAGTTATAGAAATATGTTTACAGGTCATATATTTTATATTATCTTTTGCAAATAATTAAGTAAGTTTTGCCTGTTATTGGTTTATGTCATGTACATATTTATATATATGCTAGTAATTCATTTTATTATTATATATATATATTGTATCAAAGTTCATTGCTTTATAAAATAGGTTACAATAATATTTCAAACGGTACTTTGATCTCGGGGGTATAAATATATACAGCTAGAATTGCTTGAACCTGTTACATATATTTCAGGGTATATTATATTATTTATATGATAGTATAAGGTGATGGTATATATAAGTCCTATATGTATATATGTGAGCTATTAGGTTGTATTGATTCTATGATAAGTATTGATTTAAAATTTGAATAGTATGTAAGTTTATAAATCTACATATGTTTCTATACTTGGTTAAACATACAAGTATATGGGTTTACATAGGTGTATGTGTTCTGTGTGAGTTGTATATATATTTTAACAAAGTAAGTTTGCATTATGGGTTTGTTTTAAAATTTCTGGTTTATTTTATGTGTTTTGTATATGTATACAAAAGTCAGTTTATAATAGGATATATCTATATATGCATATATTCATTAGTTATGTATAGAGTTGTTTGTAATTTATAATATACATGTGTTGGTTTATATGTATTAAATAAAGCAAGTTCATATAAATTTCATTATAAATATTAATTTCAAAAGATATAACATGTATGTGAGTATTTTTCATTTTAATAAGTGTATGTGTATATATATTTATTTATTTCAAAATATATAATGCATGTGTGTGTTTTATTTGTATATATGTGTAATGACCCAGTATTTTCAACCCTTCGCATCCGCTCATGTCGGACTTGAAGTGTTCAAGGTACTGCGTTGTAGAATAAATTTGGCAAAACTCAGAATATACAATAAATAGATCACAGAATCACATACACAGATATCAGAATCTCGCAGCGGAAATTAAAAATTTAGTGGTTCATGAAGCCACTGATATAACTTCAACAAAACAGAACTTACATTGTCTATAATCCTCAATACAAATTTTAAGACATAAATAGAGATAGAGTCTTCAAAGTCTTGAATTCCAGAAAAGATAAAGGCTGAAACAACTTCCAGCAGCGCGAATGATCTACTGGGTGTCCTAGCTACGGAGAAGAAATTGAAGCTGCAACTCAGGCTGACCCGAGCGAAAAATAAAACATAACACTCGAGTCAGGACATACATACTTATATAATGTAAGCTAATTCAAGTGTACTGTAATATAGAGCAAGTAACTTAAAGGATGCTTGGGACCGCCCATCCTCTAAGGATCCGTCAAACTATTTACTATGTAGTATATTGCGCTATTATAATAGTGTCTATTTATAAAATAAACATACTTTTAAATAGCATTAAGGCTTTACATTTTCCACCTTAACACGTAATAGTCCCAGTAGTCCATCCAATATCATAGCTCCTCCTGATCGGGAAGCAACTAGAGGATACCACACGGGCTACGGGAGAAATCTAAACTCGTACAAGGCTCGGTATGGTAGATGACACGGCACAACTAGGCAATGCCAGGGTAGATATACCAATTGCTATCCAGGCTGGTGGAAACGCGTAGCTGCAGTTACCGCCCACCTCGGACTAACTCCCCAAAATCAAAATATAGAGGTGGCCACCGAATCAATCCAAAATCATAGTATAATATCGAAGAGGAGCGTCCGATCAGAGGAATGACCTCATTGGCCTGGAATTGCTCCTGTTTTAGCCACCTTATGCCAACTCACGGGAGTCGGGTCCACGTATTTACCTTACAGGAAACGCCACCACCGACCTACTTCATTCTGGAATCTCCACCGCGTACACGGTTGGTCAAAGTGGTTTTCGGTATCGACAGAGAGTATGTCCATATCCGATCCCGGTCTCTTTGCCAACCCATCGTTATTATAACCCGTGGTCATTTAAAAACAATTTATACTTTAAAACCAGTATAAACATTTCCATTTCAAAACTATAAATACGATATCATTTAAAACCCAAAACAACATGATATCGTTATATTCAAATATAATTCTTTTCCAAAACCATACTGCTTAAAATTTATAATATCTGGAAACCAAATATTTGAATTATACCTTTAAACCATAATATATTGGAAATTTTTCTTTAAAAAAAAACATAACTCCCAAAACACAAATGGTTTGGATATAAATGGTTTAACTTTATGGTTACTTTGTAAAGAAGATAATTTACATAGCTTTACAAATATATTTCTTTATTTTAAACCATAATTTAAATATCACTTCATGTTCCCAAGACCATTTCAATTCCTATATATATATCCAATTGGAGTATTAATATTCAAAACTAAGGTTGGATATTTTTTTCTTTCAACAAATTAGTGTTTATTATTTCGTCTTGAATATTCCCATAAATTCCATAGATAAAACTCCAAAATTATGCCATTAAATAATTTCAAAATTTACTTAACACTAGAATGTTCATCTTAAATTTATTAAGAAAAATCCAGTTATAAATCTCATATCTTAAAGGTCTCCAAAACTTAAACATAAATATAATTTATCAAATTCCTTAAATTTCAAAACAATCAAATTCCAGATTCTATAGCACTTAGGAAATGCTACCTAAAGTTACGGGTAAAACTAGTCCAATTTCAAAAGACAGCATTTAAATGCTTTAGTAGATTGTTTAACTTAATAAATATTTCCAAATATAACTTATATATATATTTCTTAACTGAAATCTTATCCTTTCAAAAATCCAGAATTTCCAAAATAAGTTATATTCCAAAATTTTATTCAAATATTTATTTATTTATTTATTAACATTTATAACTCATTCAAAATCAATATAAAATCCTTTAAAGATATTAAATCAAATATTTAACTTCCAAAATAATTTTAAATATTTCAGAAAATATTATAAGAACCACGGGCCTGTATATAGTTCTCTAGCCTAGGTCAAGTGATACGGATTTATATCATTTCAACCCGTAATTTACAAAACCCCGGGTTCTATCATTTCAAACCCGCAATCCCAAGTTATCAGTTAAGCAGTTAACAGACTAGTTTAACAATAATCATTATTTCAGCCCATAACAATCCAACTTTAACAGGGAACTTGCAGTGGTGATTTAAGCAGTAAATAACAATTAATAATATAACTGCAGAAATAATATAACAGATAAATAACTGATGAGATGTCAATTTAAATGGGTTCATCATTCTACATCATACTACAGACAGATAATATCTAAATAGAATGTTTACACATACACTTGCGATAATTTACACAATATATGTACATATGTCTGGTGAGAAAAACTCACCTGAAAGTTGCAGAAAATTTGAATACAAAACGATGATTCACCGATAAAGCACGACAGAGAATAACGATCAAATTCTTCTGACGTAGATTCAAATCTAGAACAAAATTTCAATTATGGAATACGTGACTTAAAAATTTACGATCAAAGAAAATGAGAATAGAACGGGGTTTGTTTGCTTTGCTCGACCACTCCACCGTGTACCGTGACCAAAACATACCCTAAACGAGAACCGGGTAACACTAAACTACGACAAAATTTCTAAAGGCTGACTGACAGAAGGTGAAGTTTTCCTACTCTATACTTTGTACATGTGCACACTCGTATCCCATGCAAACTCACGCCATGAATAGAACATAACACTTCCCTGTGTCCAAAATTTTTACCCTGAGAAAAACTCAACTGCTTCGGGCCAAGCAAGTCGTTGCTTCGAGTCAGCACCTATATTGCTTCGAGTTAAATATGTCAAATCTACGGGTCATATGCAAAACTGGTGAACACTTATCCCTATTTCTCTGTTATCCGAATACTTACAGATGCCCATGTTTGTGTTGCCCAACTATCTTCTAACTCATATTTACTTCTAGAATTCAGCTTCACCATCAGATTTTTTTTTTTTTCTCTTTTTTTTTTTTTTTTTTTTTTTTTTTTCTTTTTTTTTTAAAACCTAGTTGTTCCCCATTTCTACCCAGGCTGATACTAACTAAATATGCAGGCATGTATTACTAAATATGCAGACATGCACAACAGGGATGAAGTACTAACAGTACATAAAATGGAGATGAAGACTTCAACACCCAGGAAAACAATGACCAGACCAAAGTGCAACATTATGGATGCAATATAGATATGAAACTGAAACATATTAGATAATGTAAACTGGAATGGATATGAAGACTGAACATATCAAAAATTTTGAAAATACAAAGTTTCAAAATGAACCCAATAGGCTACAGTTACAAAACTCAAGTGAAGCAAATAATGCAACAGTAGCAGGTATATATGAATACAACCTCAATGCAGACAAGCAGACACACTATCTACATACATATATAACATCAAGCTATGATTCAAACAACAAGATAACATATGGTTTCAAGGGTCTGTTCATATTGTAAGAGCAGAGATATGGGATGCAGACAACTAAAGCATGGTACGAAGCAACATGTAACATTTCACATTTTATCAAAGTAATATAAGACAGTAGTGTGCAACTTGACATGCAAACTGCCACAAGACCAATTCAAGTGAAAATACCCAACTCAAATAAACCAACTAATGCAGACTGTCAAAAAAAAAAAATGGATCAATAATGCAACCAGGTTATAAGGGACAAGCTATTAATACCTGTACAAGACTGCAACAATTCGAATGAGGGTGAACTCAAATGCATACAACAATTCAAAGTGCAAAGTGAGGATCATCATGCATGGACAGTGCAATGTGACTGAATACAAGTCAATGCCAAGAAAATGCAATACAAATAGGCAAACAAAATGGAAATGAAGACTGGAGCAACATGAGGCATGCAATACTCAGTACATATCTTTATTACAAGAACAATTATGCACTTCAACTACTTAGTTAAACAAAGTATTTTAGTAGCATCTGCACTTACCAACTTATCAATTTAAAAACAAAAACTTGGTGCAGCTGTTCTTATCAGTTTAAATCAAAAATTGATATCATTTGTTCTTAACAGTTTAAACAAAAAAAAAAAAAAAATCAAATAGTATCTGTTCTTATTAGAATTAAAACAAAACCAAGTAGTATCTGTTCTTGACAATTTTAAAACAACCCAAATAGTATCTGTTATTATCAATTTAAAAAGAACAAAGTTATGAAAGTATTAGTGGTTATCAATTTAAAACAAATCGCAATTACTGTCTGTTCCTACCAGTTTAAAACTTAAAACTAATAACATCTATATCATAATCATATGCAGACTTGCCAAACTTCCTAGCCTAGACAACAAGTCACAGATCTACACACAATAATTATGGACATAACTCGTACAACATGGGGAGGCCGAGCAAGGTGATGAAGAAAATCAGAAAATGAAGAAGAAGCAAATCTGGACGAAAGGAAAAAATGCTATTACCTGATAGATCTCGGGCTCAAGAAGGAGGCAAGGCAGAGCGAATAGTGGAAGGGAAAAAGAGCTGGTGTAAATATAGATGATGTTTGTGAAGTTCCATGGGGATCATAAGTGTAGATAACGCATCAGTTTTTAAAGAGCTTTTTCATGTGTGATTGTACTTTTGATATGTATATAGGCTATGAATAGGTGCATAGTTCGAACGTTATATAGTAAAACTTAATTTTTGAGGCATCAGTTTCTTTTACTTACGTGATTTAAGGAATGGGATAGATATATAGTGGTTTGAATGTAACTGATGAGCTACATCAGTGGAGGAGATAAATCAATAGTTATAATTTATGCGAGATGCCAGAATTGCAAGCCTTGATTTGTTGATAAATAGTGGTTTAAATCTTTGTATGAAAATATGTGTGAATGCAAAAGTCAGTGAGTTACATGGCTGAAAGGAAGGAGTGCATCAGTTATTCTTTAAAAAATAGGTAAGAGGTTCGAACGTTTCTAGTAGAAAACTTGATTTTTATACTGACAAATATTTGGACCATGCATTTGATTCGTCTCAGTTTTATTTGTTTTCTTAAGTATCAGTTTTATTTTTAACTGTGTAAATATGAATACGTGTGTGATGATTCATTTATTTTTAAATAAATTTTGATTTGTATTAAATATGTTTACAAATGTATTTGGACGTTGCAAAATTGGAAAAATATGATCTGTGGCAAGATCAGAGGAAGAGCAATCAGTGGTTTATGACATCAGTTACAAAAGGAATGAAATAAAGGGAGGGACCGAGAGTTACACCACATATAAAGTTTAAAAATATGTAAATATGAATGCGTGATTTCAGCATGCTTTAAATCCCTTATTTAGTTTGATTAAAATAAATGAAATGGCTAGACTTAAGAATTAATTTATGAAAGAAAACTGACATGCGGAGGCAAGTGTAAATGAGTATATTACGTGATTAAGGAAACCCCTGATTTAGCATGTCACATAAGAATGGTAAATGTTAACCGTTTCAAATAATTAACAATTTCTAACCTTGCACTTGAATGTTTTAAACTGTTGCACGGTCCAAGGGAGAGAGAGCTATTAGTTTATAGGAAGGTAAATGTGTTATATGCGTGATTTAAGGTAGAGCCATTTGCAAGCAGAAAATGGGAAAGGTTGGAATTTGCTTCCAATAATATGTCTTGGCTGTAACGCAAAAGCTTGGTTTAAGGCATACGTTGATTTATCTTTAGACATGCAAACTTTTAATATCCCATTTGTTGCAAACTAAACAGTGTGATATAAGATTTAGGCAGTTACACAACTGGATTTAATGTATGCGTGATTTAAGTTTGATGGCTGATATAAGTGCAAAGGAAAAATATCAGAGAGGGATTTGAACGTTACTTAAAAATCAAAACTGAAACGGAAATTTAAAAGAGGGAGAGTTGATTTTCTTAGATGTGAACGGTAACAAAAAGATTTGTACACAGGGGTTGATTTTGCACTGATGTAGGGATGAACGTATGTAATACAATTTATTTTATCAATCGGTCAGTTAACGAATAATAAAATAATGTTTGGTATAAAATCACTGACTGATGTTTCTCTCCAAAATATTTGGAAACACGATTTTTTTACACTACGTTAAACAGACGCAGTCAAAATATCAAAAATTTCTGTAAAATAACATTTTAAAAACACACGTTTTATTACGTTGCTTTATACCCTAAAATTTGACGCGTCTTTTAAACGCGAAATTTTACAGTTTAAACATAGCTTAAATTTTTTTACAGTTAATATTAAATTTTATTGACATATACAATTTTATAAAATATATCTTCAAATTAAATAATTAACTATATTGTTAAACACAATTTATATAAATACATTTTTAGAATTAAATAATTAATAATAAAATAAATATCTAAAAACTAGGGCTGTTACACTCTCCCCCACTTAAGAACTTTTCGTCCTCGAAAAGGAACGAAAGAAGAGAAACAAAGAAGATAAGCTAGATAGACAAGAATCTTAAACGGATAGTTCCGGATTTGAAGCACGAAGAAGGTTCTCTAGAATTGGTTTTACCCCTTCAGTTTGACTGTCAGTCTATGGGTGCTCAGCGGTGCTCAGGTCCCGATGAGTAACAAAGATCTCAAAGATTATAGAAAGATTTCTAAATAGACTGGTATAAGCGATAGCATCCCAATCCGTAGCAGATAAGGAAACCAAGGACATTTAAAGATAGTTCAAAACAAAATAAGATAATAAATTTGAGATCATAATATTTTGAAAATCATTACGATTTATAGATATTATCATTTGGAAATCATACTACTAAAATCATAACCCTTTTAAAATAATCTTCATTTATTTAATTATAAATTTTCAAACATTATATTTTTAGAATAGCAGCACTGATAATATGTTATAGTAGATATGATAGTATTCCTAATCAGTTTATTATTTTCTTAACTCTAAATTCTTAACAAATATCCTAACCACTTTATTTGAAATACCTATTTTAAAAAAATAAGATATTCCTTCAATAAAAATTTTTATCCGAAACCCAAAATCTCAATTATCAAATTTAGCAATATTAGAATATGTCCTAACTATTTAAATCATAATTATTCACTTAGGGAATAACTTTAATTAGAATTTCTTAGTTAGATTTAAGGTTCCATGTTAAATCAACTTTGATTATTAGGTTCCTTTGAATAAATTTCTTAAATTCCTTTTTCTATATCTACCTCTATTTATCTTTTACAACTAAAATTTTAGTGTATAACATTTATTATAACCACCTAAATTTTAATTATAAAATCCCCTTTTTATAATGTATATTATCCAATTACATTGTTAACTTTTGAAACTCAAGGTAAGTTATATTGAATGGAATTGAGTATTATACAACTAAACTTTCAAATTCAATTATTTCCTGTTGGAATTTCTTATTCAAATTTATTTTTATTAAATTATTCCTCAAGATAAAACTTAAGAATTAAATTTCTGATTCTTCTTCAAACCATTTAGAGATAAATAAATATATATACATAATATGTCAAATCAAATATAAATTATATATATTAAGTCATACTTTAGAAATTCAAATCAATTAAAATCTCAAGGAAACACTGTAGCCAGACTACAGAATGGTCTTTTCACTTCGAAACTCGAAAATGAATGTCGATGATGCTGCAGTCATCACCGAAATTATTTTCCAGTGACAAAGAGAAAAGCACTAATTTTAAAATTTCTTTGGAAACAAATTTCTATACAAAAATACTTATTACATCCTTTTAAAATTTAAACACAAGGTTTGAAATCATCAGAAATTTAATTCTCAAGTTTTAGTTTTAAATTCATTTCTGTTTCCAAATTAATTTATAACCATTGTTTTATATTCACTTATTTATTAGACAAACACATGGCTTACAACACCATAAATAAAATCAAAACTATTATCTCTTGACAACTAGTTAAATTAATTATAAAATTTTGAAAATTATACTCATATATATAATATTAGATTTTAATTTCAAATATAGGAATAAACTTCTCAACCAGGATAGAGACTCAAATTTGATGAACTCAAATCAAATAGAATTCAAGATAAATTGAAATCAGAAGATCAGAATAAGGAAACTGGGTAAGTCTATATAAGTCGCGGACAACCTTGACCTAGTCATCCGTGACTTAAAGAGCCATATCGATGTGGTTGGGGTAAATCTACATTTGATCCGAAGAGATAGAATTTGGAATAACCAAAGATACTAGCATATAAACCAATGATAAATATAAATCTCCGGTGAATCAATGCTAATGGTAAAGGAGTTTCACCCCTTTATTAGAATAATGGCGAGACCGCAAATTTACTATGAAGATCATTCGAAGTGGAGTTATGGAATACTCCAGAATTTAAGGAAGATGAAAAGTGAGGGACACGAATGAACTTTGGAACCGTAGGGGACGTTCCAGAACTCGAAAAGAGAATGGTTCAATCTCTAATGAAGGTGATTCTGTAAATCCAATTTACCATATATTCTAAGTTTTGCCTAGAACCAAAGCTCTGATACCAAATGTAATGACCCAGTATTTTCAACCCTTCGCATCCGCTCATGTCGGACTTGAAGTGTTCAAGGTACTGCGTTGTAGAATAAATTTGGCAAAACTCAGAATATACAATAAATAGATCACAGAATCACATACACAGATATCAGAATCTCGCAGCGGAAATTAAAAATTTAGTGGTTCATGAAGCCACTGATATAACTTCAACAAAACAGAACTTACATTGTCTATAATCCTCAATACAAATTTTAAGACATAAATAGAGATAGAGTCTTCAAAGTCTTGAATTCCAGAAAAGATAAAGGCTGAAACAACTTCCAGCAGCGCGAATGATCTACTGGGTGTCCTAGCTACGGAGAAGAAATTGAAGCTGCAACTCAGGCTGACCCGAGCGAAAAATAAAACATAACACTCGAGTCAGGACATACATACTTATATAATGTAAGCTAATTCAAGTGTACTGTAATATAGAGCAAGTAACTTAAAGGATGCTTGGGACCGCCCATCCTCTAAGGATCCGTCAAACTATTTACTATGTAGTATATTGCGCTATTATAATAGTGTCTATTTATAAAATAAACATACTTTTAAATAGCATTAAGGCTTTACATTTTCCACCTTAACACGTAATAGTCCCAGTAGTCCATCCAATATCATAGCTCCTCCTGATCGGGAAGCAACTAGAGGATACCACACGGGCTACGGGAGAAATCTAAACTCGTACAAGGCTCGGTATGGTAGATGACACGGCACAACTAGGCAATGCCAGGGTAGATATACCAATTGCTATCCAGGCTGGTGGAAACGCGTAGCTGCAGTTACCGCCCACCTCGGACTAACTCCCCAAAATCAAAATATAGAGGTGGCCACCGAATCAATCCAAAATCATAGTATAATATCGAAGAGGAGCGTCCGATCAGAGGAATGACCTCATTGGCCTGGAATTGCTCCTGTTTTAGCCACCTTATGCCAACTCACGGGAGTCGGGTCCACGTATTTACCTTACAGGAAACGCCACCACCGACCTACTTCATTCTGGAATCTCCACCGCGTACACGGTTGGTCAAAGTGGTTTTCGGTATCGACAGAGAGTATGTCCATATCCGATCCCGGTCTCTTTGCCAACCCATCGTTATTATAACCCGTGGTCATTTAAAAACAATTTATACTTTAAAACCAGTATAAACATTTCCATTTCAAAACTATAAATACGATATCATTTAAAACCCAAAACAACATGATATCGTTATATTCAAATATAATTCTTTTCCAAAACCATACTGCTTAAAATTTATAATATCTGGAAACCAAATATTTGAATTATACCTTTAAACCATAATATATTGGAAATTTTTCTTTAAAAAAAAACATAACTCCCAAAACACAAATGGTTTGGATATAAATGGTTTAACTTTATGGTTACTTTGTAAAGAAGATAATTTACATAGCTTTACAAATATATTTCTTTATTTTAAACCATAATTTAAATATCACTTCATGTTCCCAAGACCATTTCAATTCCTATATATATATCCAATTGGAGTATTAATATTCAAAACTAAGGTTGGATATTTTTTTCTTTCAACAAATTAGTGTTTATTATTTCGTCTTGAATATTCCCATAAATTCCATAGATAAAACTCCAAAATTATGCCATTAAATAATTTCAAAATTTACTTAACACTAGAATGTTCATCTTAAATTTATTAAGAAAAATCCAGTTATAAATCTCATATCTTAAAGGTCTCCAAAACTTAAACATAAATATAATTTATCAAATTCCTTAAATTTCAAAACAATCAAATTCCAGATTCTATAGCACTTAGGAAATGCTACCTAAAGTTACGGGTAAAACTAGTCCAATTTCAAAAGACAGCATTTAAATGCTTTAGTAGATTGTTTAACTTAATAAATATTTCCAAATATAACTTATATATATATTTCTTAACTGAAATCTTATCCTTTCAAAAATCCAGAATTTCCAAAATAAGTTATATTCCAAAATTTTATTCAAATATTTATTTATTTATTTATTAACATTTATAACTCATTCAAAATCAATATAAAATCCTTTAAAGATATTAAATCAAATATTTAACTTCCAAAATAATTTTAAATATTTCAGAAAATATTATAAGAACCACGGGCCTGTATATAGTTCTCTAGCCTAGGTCAAGTGATACGGATTTATATCATTTCAACCCGTAATTTACAAAACCCCGGGTTCTATCATTTCAAACCCGCAATCCCAAGTTATCAGTTAAGCAGTTAACAGACTAGTTTAACAATAATCATTATTTCAGCCCATAACAATCCAACTTTAACAGGGAACTTGCAGTGGTGATTTAAGCAGTAAATAACAATTAATAATATAACTGCAGAAATAATATAACAGATAAATAACTGATGAGATGTCAATTTAAATGGGTTCATCATTCTACATCATACTACAGACAGATAATATCTAAATAGAATGTTTACACATACACTTGCGATAATTTACACAATATATGTACATATGTCTGGTGAGAAAAACTCACCTGAAAGTTGCAGAAAATTTGAATACAAAACGATGATTCACCGATAAAGCACGACAGAGAATAACGATCAAATTCTTCTGACGTAGATTCAAATCTAGAACAAAATTTCAATTATGGAATACGTGACTTAAAAATTTACGATCAAAGAAAATGAGAATAGAACGGGGTTTGTTTGCTTTGCTCGACCACTCCACCGTGTACCGTGACCAAAACATACCCTAAACGAGAACCGGGTAACACTAAACTACGACAAAATTTCTAAAGGCTGACTGACAGAAGGTGAAGTTTTCCTACTCTATACTTTGTACATGTGCACACTCGTATCCCATGCAAACTCACGCCATGAATAGAACATAACACTTCCCTGTGTCCAAAATTTTTACCCTGAGAAAAACTCAACTGCTTCGGGCCAAGCAAGTCGTTGCTTCGAGTCAGCACCTATATTGCTTCGAGTTAAATATGTCAAATCTACGGGTCATATGCAAAACTGGTGAACACTTATCCCTATTTCTCTGTTATCCGAATACTTACAGATGCCCATGTTTGTGTTGCCCAACTATCTTCTAACTCATATTTACTTCTAGAATTCAGCTTCACCATCAGATTTTTTTTTTTTTTTTTCTTTTTTTTTTTTTTCTCTTTTTTTTTTTTTTTTTTTTTTCTTTTTTTTTTAAAACCTAGTTGTTCCCCATTTCTACCCAGGCTGATACTAACTAAATATGCAGGCATGTATTACTAAATATGCAGACATGCACAACAGGGATGAAGTACTAACAGTACATAAAATGGAGATGAAGACTTCAACACCCAGGAAAACAATGACCAGACCAAAGTGCAACATTATGGATGCAATATAGATATGAAACTGAAACATATTAGATAATGTAAACTGGAATGGATATGAAGACTGAACATATCAAAAATTTTGAAAATACAAAGTTTCAAAATGAACCCAATAGGCTACAGTTACAAAACTCAAGTGAAGCAAATAATGCAACAGTAGCAGGTATATATGAATACAACCTCAATGCAGACAAGCAGACACACTATCTACATACATATATAACATCAAGCTATGATTCAAACAACAAGATAACATATGGTTTCAAGGGTCTGTTCATATTGTAAGAGCAGAGATATGGGATGCAGACAACTAAAGCATGGTACGAAGCAACATGTAACATTTCACATTTTATCAAAGTAATATAAGACAGTAGTGTGCAACTTGACATGCAAACTGCCACAAGACCAATTCAAGTGAAAATACCCAACTCAAATAAACCAACTAATGCAGACTGTCAAAAAAAAAAAATGGATCAATAATGCAACCAGGTTATAAGGGACAAGCTATTAATACCTGTACAAGACTGCAACAATTCGAATGAGGGTGAACTCAAATGCATACAACAATTCAAAGTGCAAAGTGAGGATCATCATGCATGGACAGTGCAATGTGACTGAATACAAGTCAATGCCAAGAAAATGCAATACAAATAGGCAAACAAAATGGAAATGAAGACTGGAGCAACATGAGGCATGCAATACTCAGTACATATCTTTATTACAAGAACAATTATGCACTTCAACTACTTAGTTAAACAAAGTATTTTAGTAGCATCTGCACTTACCAACTTATCAATTTAAAAACAAAAACTTGGTGCAGCTGTTCTTATCAGTTTAAATCAAAAATTGATATCATTTGTTCTTAACAGTTTAAACAAAAAAAAAAAAAAAATCAAATAGTATCTGTTCTTATTAGAATTAAAACAAAACCAAGTAGTATCTGTTCTTGACAATTTTAAAACAACCCAAATAGTATCTGTTATTATCAATTTAAAAAGAACAAAGTTATGAAAGTATTAGTGGTTATCAATTTAAAACAAATCGCAATTACTGTCTGTTCCTACCAGTTTAAAACTTAAAACTAATAACATCTATATCATAATCATATGCAGACTTGCCAAACTTCCTAGCCTAGACAACAAGTCACAGATCTACACACAATAATTATGGACATAACTCGTACAACATGGGGAGGCCGAGCAAGGTGATGAAGAAAATCAGAAAATGAAGAAGAAGCAAATCTGGACGAAAGGAAAAAATGCTATTACCTGATAGATCTCGGGCTCAAGAAGGAGGCAAGGCAGAGCGAATAGTGGAAGGGAAAAAGAGCTGGTGTAAATATAGATGATGTTTGTGAAGTTCCATGGGGATCATAAGTGTAGATAACGCATCAGTTTTTAAAGAGCTTTTTCATGTGTGATTGTACTTTTGATATGTATATAGGCTATGAATAGGTGCATAGTTCGAACGTTATATAGTAAAACTTAATTTTTGAGGCATCAGTTTCTTTTACTTACGTGATTTAAGGAATGGGATAGATATATAGTGGTTTGAATGTAACTGATGAGCTACATCAGTGGAGGAGATAAATCAATAGTTATAATTTATGCGAGATGCCAGAATTGCAAGCCTTGATTTGTTGATAAATAGTGGTTTAAATCTTTGTATGAAAATATGTGTGAATGCAAAAGTCAGTGAGTTACATGGCTGAAAGGAAGGAGTGCATCAGTTATTCTTTAAAAAATAGGTAAGAGGTTCGAACGTTTCTAGTAGAAAACTTGATTTTTATACTGACAAATATTTGGACCATGCATTTGATTCGTCTCAGTTTTATTTGTTTTCTTAAGTATCAGTTTTATTTTTAACTGTGTAAATATGAATACGTGTGTGATGATTCATTTATTTTTAAATAAATTTTGATTTGTATTAAATATGTTTACAAATGTATTTGGACGTTGCAAAATTGGAAAAATATGATCTGTGGCAAGATCAGAGGAAGAGCAATCAGTGGTTTATGACATCAGTTACAAAAGGAATGAAATAAAGGGAGGGACCGAGAGTTACACCACATATAAAGTTTAAAAATATGTAAATATGAATGCGTGATTTCAGCATGCTTTAAATCCCTTATTTAGTTTGATTAAAATAAATGAAATGGCTAGACTTAAGAATTAATTTATGAAAGAAAACTGACATGCGGAGGCAAGTGTAAATGAGTATATTACGTGATTAAGGAAACCCCTGATTTAGCATGTCACATAAGAATGGTAAATGTTAACCGTTTCAAATAATTAACAATTTCTAACCTTGCACTTGAATGTTTTAAACTGTTGCACGGTCCAAGGGAGAGAGAGCTATTAGTTTATAGGAAGGTAAATGTGTTATATGCGTGATTTAAGGTAGAGCCATTTGCAAGCAGAAAATGGGAAAGGTTGGAATTTGCTTCCAATAATATGTCTTGGCTGTAACGCAAAAGCTTGGTTTAAGGCATACGTTGATTTATCTTTAGACATGCAAACTTTTAATATCCCATTTGTTGCAAACTAAACAGTGTGATATAAGATTTAGGCAGTTACACAACTGGATTTAATGTATGCGTGATTTAAGTTTGATGGCTGATATAAGTGCAAAGGAAAAATATCAGAGAGGGATTTGAACGTTACTTAAAAATCAAAACTGAAACGGAAATTTAAAAGAGGGAGAGTTGATTTTCTTAGATGTGAACGGTAACAAAAAGATTTGTACACAGGGGTTGATTTTGCACTGATGTAGGGATGAACGTATGTAATACAATTTATTTTATCAATCGGTCAGTTAACGAATAATAAAATAATGTTTGGTATAAAATCACTGACTGATGTTTCTCTCCAAAATATTTGGAAACACGATTTTTTTACACTACGTTAAACAGACGCAGTCAAAATATCAAAAATTTCTGTAAAATAACATTTTAAAAACACACGTTTTATTACGTTGCTTTATACCCTAAAATTTGACGCGTCTTTTAAACGCGAAATTTTACAGTTTAAACATAGCTTAAATTTTTTTACAGTTAATATTAAATTTTATTGACATATACAATTTTATAAAATATATCTTCAAATTAAATAATTAACTATATTGTTAAACACAATTTATATAAATACATTTTTAGAATTAAATAATTAATAATAAAATAAATATCTAAAAACTAGGGCTGTTACAATATGTGTTTTAATTGAACCAATGATTTTTGAGATATACATACATATATATATATACAATAAAAATGTGTTTATATTTAGAATATGATTATATATATAGTTATATAGTTATATATATATATGTGTGTGTGTGTGTGTTCACTTATACATTTATCATCATCGATCTAGTTCTGATTTGGTTTCGTCAGTCCCTATTTATCAGCTTTATTCGTCGATTCGAGTTCAGTCTTTCCTTGTTTTGAGATTCGTGCCTGGATTTTGTAACTCAACTTCATTGTCTATGCTCTCTAGGCTCGAAAGGTGAGCAATCACTCACGATTAACGTTCTTATATTTATTAAATTTGATTTCAATTGAAACGACAATTGAAATATATTGCTGTTAGTTATTTACATTGTTATGTATATGCCATTATTTGTATCTATTCACCTATTACATCTGACACCAATATTTGTTGTTTATATTGATGACATATGCCTGTAATGTTATTATCATATCTGTTATCACTCTGCATGTTCCCTGTTAGTATAGAATTCCCTATAGGTTGAAATATACATGCCCGAACGATTTGTAGAATAGGAGAAAATCGTCATGGGTTGAAATGATAAAACCAAGCGATTTTCATTGAATTGAATTTGGGATTACGGGTTGAAATGATATACACATGCATATATATTTAAATTGCAGATTGAAATGATAAATATCCATATCACTTGACCATGGGATAGAAAATTATATACGGACACCGTTAGTCAATGTATATATATTTTAAAATGATTTCCAAGGTTTTGAAATTGAATTTATTTAAGAATTATACTGAAATAAGTTTGATTTGAAATTTATTAAATTTGGAATTCTAAAGATATGATTTTATAACTTGATTTTTGATTAAAAATGACTTACGTGAATATTTCAAATTTACATAAACTGAAATGGTATATTTAGTTTTATTTAAATTTGAAATTTGAAGTTTTATTTAACTGTTATTTGAAGTAAATATTTCAACATAAATAATAGTAAAGTGAATTTGATATATATATATATATGGAATTATCAGATCTATTTTTGAAATTTTGAATATGTATAGCTTTGAAAAGATTGAAATTGAAATGGTTTATTTGTGGTTAAAAATCTGTACTAGAAATCATTATAATTTGAAATGGTTTATTGAGAAACCGAAATAAATTGAAATTGATGATTTGAGATTTGGTTAAATTTGAATTTTTGAAATTCGAGTTGATTCTAGTTGATTTGAAATCGATTTGTGAAATTTGAGGAAACAATTTTATTATATAAAGTTTTTAAATTATATTTAAAACTATTTTATATTTTACTTTATAAATTATTTTAGTATAAATTATTTTAATATAAATCATTTTTAATAAAAACTAATTATTAATATAAACTATCTTAATATACTAACTATTTTAGTATAAACTATTTTAACTTATAACTCTTTTATATAAACTATTCTACTTTATAAACTATTTTATTATATATATTATTTTAATATCTAAACTGTTTAAGTGGTGGAAGTTATGTTTTCAAAGTTATGAATTTCAAAGTGTTATGATTTCCAAAGTGTTATATTTCAAGTGTTTTGGTTTTGAAATGTGGTAACTTTGAAGTGCTATATTATTGGAAATGGATATATTTGAAATGGAAATGATACCATATTTGGTTTTAAAATGAAACTGATATCGTATTTGGTTTTAAAATGGAAATAATATCGCATTGATATGGTTTTGAAATGATAATGATATTTTGGTTTTGAAGTATAAACTATTTGAAATGACCCCGGTGTTATAATAACGTTTGGTTATTAAAGAGACCGGGATCAGAAGTTGTCATACTCTCTGCCAACTTCGAAAACCACTTTAACAACTGTGTATGCGGTGGAGATTCCAAAATGAAGTAGGATGGTGGCGACGTTCTATTGAGGTATATACGTGGGCCCGACTCCCATGAGTTGGCATAAGGTGGCTAAAACAGGAGCGATTCTCGGGCCAAGTGAGGTAGCTCCGCCGATCGGACACACTCCTTCGATGCTACATTCTGACTTTGTGATTGATTTGGTGGCCAACCTTGATTTTTTTTATTTTGGGAGTGTGGCTCGAGGTGGGGGATAGCTGTGGCTATGCGTTACCACCATTCCAGATGCGTAATTGGTATATCTACCCTGGCATTTCCTTGTTGTGCCGTGTCACCTACCCTAGCACGCCTTATATGAGTTTGTTTTGTACCATACCTATCGAGTGACCTCTGACGACGCCCAGTACGGAGGAGATTACGGTACTGTATAGACTATGAGAATATATAAAATGTGTTAAGGTGGAAAATGCAAAGCCTTAATGCTATTTTAATATTTTACTTTACTGTAGACATTATTATAATAGCATATATTACTATGTAGTAGATAGTTCAACGGATCCTTAGAGGATGGTTATCCCAAACATTCTTTGAGTTACTTGTATTTTAGTTGATATTTCACTTGGCTTGGATTTATTGATCTGAGAATGTTAATTCTGACTCGAGTGTTTTGTATTTTGCTTTACGCCAGGGTCAGACTGGGTGTACCAGTATTCTAGACTCACCTTTAGAGTTGGAGCTTCGCTTGGAAGATCCATCTACATCTTTTCAGCTTGCAGTCATTCAGTTGATTCCAGTGATGTATCCTGATCTTGTATTTGACATTTTACTGAGACATCTATGTATTCGAGACTTCTGTTGTATCTTATTTAACTCTGTTATATATATAGTAGCTTCATGAACTACTATTCTTTTATTTCTGCTGCATTATTGTTATATTACTTTGCTTCTGTGATTTTGTGATCTTTATTTACTTTATATGCCGAGTTTTGCCAAATATAAATTAAAAATCTGGTTTTTTTTTTACTGTATATGCTGAGTTTTGCCAAATATAAATTAACAATATGGTATTTTGAGCAATTCAAATCCGGCATGTATGGATGCAAATGGTTAAAAATACGAGGCTGTTACAGTTGGTATCAGAGCTCTAGTTTTAGGAAAAACTCAACATATATAGTAAATTTAATTACATAATCTCTTTCGTTCAAGCTTGAGTTCTTCCTCTTTAACTTGATTTCCTATGCATTTTGGAACTCCCCTATTCGTCCTGAAATCCACTCTTATCTTCCGGAATCCAAATTCATCTTGATTCTGGAGTATCCCATAGCTCCACTGGATGATTGTAAAGGGGTGAAACTCCTTTACAACAAGCATTGAATCATCGAAGATTTCTGTATCCTCAGGTTATGATGCTATCTATCTTCTACTATGCCTGAATTCTGTCTCTTATGATCGAATGTCGATTTCCCTCAGATCTGCATCGGTCTTATCTTAAAGTCATGGTTGACCCGGCCAAGGTCACCCATGATTAATGTTAGTATATCCATCTTCCTATTTTGAAATTTAATATTTTATGTCCCGCTCAAGCCTATCTTCTTAGCTAGAATTTGCTTTGATTAGGGTCCCCATGAATTTGAATCCCTATCCTCGCTTTGAAATTCATTTTGTATTATCGAATGAGGGGGTATATTTGTAATTGATATTAAATTGTTTTATATATTGTGTTGTTTGAGTTGTTAATGTCGATTTGGATTTTCGATCGATTCGTCTGATCAACGCTATCGATAGGATTGCCAAAACACTTGAACAGAGGAAACTGACACAATATTATTTTCGAAATTGGTAAGTTACAAATTTTGGGTGATTATATTATATATATGTATGAATTTTTTGGAATTTAATAGTTAATGAAATTATTAAACATGATTTGTAAATTTATTTGGGACTGAAATAAATTTAAATCAAGAATTTGGGAATTTAATTTTCAGTGATTTCAAACTTTGGTATTAAAAGTTCTAAAATGTATATTATTTAAAGTTTTTCGAAAAGAAATTGTTCCAAAGAATTTATAAAAGTTTTAAATCTAAACTCTCCTATTTTGTCGCTGGAAAATGATTGCGGTGATGGCGGCCGCATCATCGACATTCATTTTCGAGTTTCGAAGTGGAAAGACCATTTTGTAGCTTTGCTACACTTTTGTTTTGGAAAATGAATTTGGTTTAAATTTCTAAAGTGTGATTTGATGTATATTATATATAAGTATACGATTATAGATTTGATTATATATATACATATATATGTTTGAAGTTAATAGGAAATTTAATTCTTAATTTTTTATATTAGAAGATGATTTCAATTGTAAAATAAAGCCAAATTTTAAATAAATATTTAAATTTAAAATATTGAATTAGGAAAATTTTACTTATATAATATTCAATTACATTCCAATATATAGCTTACCTAAATTTTCAGAAGTTAAATATGTATTGAATAATATACAATTTAAAATGATATTAATGAAATTTATTCATAAATTTGAGAGTGTCAATATACTTAAATTTTTGTTTATAAAAATGCTGATAGAGGTACATTGAAAAATAAGACAATGAGGAGATAAATATGAATTTAGAAAAGGTTAAAATTGAATTATAATTGAGATTAACCTTAAGTGAAATCAAATGAATTAAAAAACCAAATTGTTGAATATAATTTAATTTAAATTGAAATTTATATGGTTTTAAATTAATGGTTTATTTTGTCTTTTATTCTATTTTTCTTTCTGGTCGTTTCCATTCTCCTACCTCCTTCCTTTTCGAGGATGAAAAGTTTTGAGTGGGGGAGAGTGTAATGACCCGTAAGTTTTAGTGATTTTATTTATTTAATTAATTGAATTTTGTAAAAATTTAAATACTTGAATTTAGAAATAAAAATTTAATATTTGGAATACGTCTATTTAACGTGACTAATGGTGAATTTTCATATGTTAATATGGAAGTTTATTTCTTTGTGTAATTTTATTTCAATTCAAATCAGTTAATGTTTGATCACAACAAAATGTTTTCCAAACCTGAATATTTTTACACAATAAATTTGTAGATCATCTTCTGAGTGAGACGTCGTCTTTCGTTTCTCCAATTTTGGAATTCTATTGCTCCGTTTATCTTATTTTTGGCTAATTAGCTGCACTTTCGATGCCGATTATCAACTTTTGATTAGATGATCGTACCACTGATATCTGTATACCGTTTAGATCATCTCATTGTGCTAATCTCTACGATATATTCAATTCTCTATTTTGAAGTCTGAAACGCAGCAGAATCCGTGAAAACGATTTCGCATCCTTATCGGTTTTTAAAATCTTTGGTTTCGTTGACCATTCCTTTATACATCGTGTTATACCAATAGCCATTTTGCTTTTTAGATTCCTAAATTTATTATCTAATCTTTACTATTTCAATGTTCAATATTATAACTGGCTGCCTTTTCGTTTCGTGCTCTATTTACTCCTTTCATTTTTGCTCTGCCCATTTATATTTTGAAGAAACGATATATATTCAAACCCATTCAGCAACTTCTTCTTCCTCTCCTCCCTACGTCACAACCGACACCCACTCCTTCAAACTCTCACCCGTGCGTCACTTCCACTACCGCAGCTCACCTGCCTCATGCACAGCCATCTCCAAGCTGAGCAAAACCCTTCGATCAACCTTTTAAAGCACACAACAACCTGATCCACTCGCCCAATTCCCTACACGGCAGTAGCCACCCACACCCGCCATGGTGAGCACTTTCAACCTCTCTTTCTCCCCTTGCCGAGCTGTGTGTGCCAACCTTTACGAGCAACCCCACCTGAACCTCGTCCTCCACCCAAGCAGCTCGGCCACAACACATCTCCTTCACTTTTTTTATTAAGGTATATATATATATATCCTATTTTATCATATATATAATATATTAGTTATGGTATATAAACTTATATATTATACGTTCTATTAGAGTGTGTGTATATATATATTTGCATGTTGCGCAAGGATATTTGATTTTAATACATTAAAATATCGTCTTTATGTCGACATAAGACTGCTCTGCTACTTTATATAATATAGTTACATAAATATGTTTACTGGTCATATATTTTATATTAGCTTTTGCAAATAATTAAGTAAGTTTTGTCTGTTATTGATTTATGTCGTGTATATGTTTATATATATATATATATATATATATATATATATATATATATATATATGTTAGTAATTCATTTTATTATATATATATATAGTATCAAAGTTTATTGTTTTATAAAATAGGTTACTGTAATATTTTAAACGGTACTTTGATCTCAAGGGGTATAAATATATACAGCTTGAATTGCTTGAACCTGTTACATATATTTCAGGGTATATTATATTATTTATATGATAGTATAAGGTGATGGTATATATATAAGTCCTATATGTATAAATGTGAGTTATTAGGTTGTATGGATTCTATGATAAGTATTGATTTAAAATTTGAACAGTATGTAAGTTTATAAATCTATATATGTATCTATATTTGGTTAAACATATAAGTATACGAGTTTACATAAGTGTATGTGTTCTGCGTGAGTTGTATATATATTTTAATAATGGAAGTTTGCATTATGGGTTTGTTATAAAATTTCTGGTTTATTTTATGTGTTCTGTATATATATATATATATATATATATATATATATATATATATGTATGTATGTATATATATATATATAAGTCAGTTTATAATAGGATATATTTGTATATGCATATATTCATTAGTTAAATATAGAGTTGTCTATAATTAATAATATACATATGTTGGTTTATATGTATTAAATAAAGCAAGTTTACATGAATTTCATCATAAATATTAATTTCAAAAGATATAACATGTATGTGGGTATTTTGCATTTTAATAAGTGTGTGTGTACATGTGTATTTATTTTAAAATATATAATGCATGTGTGTGTTTGATTTATATGTATGTGTTTTAATTTAACCAATGATTTTTGAAATATACATACATACATACATACACACACACACACACGCACACACACACACACACACACATATATATATATAATAAAAATGTGTTTATATTTAGAATATGATTATATATATAGTTATACAGTTATATATATGTGTTCACTTATTCCATTTATCATCATCGATCTAGTTCTGATTTGATTTCGTCAATCCCTATTTATCAGCTTTGTTCGTCTATTCGAGTTCAGTCTAGCCTTGTTTTGAGATTCGTGTCTGGATTTCATAACTCAACTTCATTGTCTATGCTCTCTAGCCTCGAAAGGTGAGAAATCACTCATGATTAAATTTCTTAAATTTATTAAATTTGATTTCAATTGAAATGACAACTAAAATATGTTGCTGTTAGTTATTTACATTGTTATATATATGCTATCATCTATATCTGTTCACCTGTGACATCTGACACTATTATATGTTGTTTATATGGATGATATATGCATGTTATGTTATTATCATATCTGTTATCACTCTACAAGTTCCCTGTTAGTATAGAATTCCATATGGGCTGAAATGATACATGCCCGAACGATCTGTAGAATTGGTGAAAATCATTATGGGTTAAAATGATAAACCCATGCGATTTCATTGAATTGAATTTGGGATTATGGGTTGAAATGATATATACCCGTATATATATTTAAATTGCGGATTGAAATGATAAATATCCGTATAATTTGACCATAGGATAGAAAATTATATACAGACACCGCTGGTCAATGTATAAATATTTTGAAATGATTTCCAAGGTTTTGAAATTGAATTTATTTAAGGATTATACTCAAATAAGTTTGATTTGAAATTTATTAAATTTGGGATTCTAAAGATATGATTTTATAACTTGATTTTTGATTAAAAGTGACTTAAGTAAATATTTCAAATTTACATAAACTTAAATGGTATATTTAGTTTTATTTAAATTTGAAATTTGAAGTTTTATTTAAATGTTATTTGAATGATTAAGTAAATATTTCAAAATAAATAATGGTAAAGTGAATTGATATATATATGGAATTAAAATCTAGTTTTGAAATGTTTGAATATGTAAAGCTTTGAAAATATTGAAATTGAAATGGTTTATTTGTGGTTAAAAATCTGTATTAGAAATCATTATAATTTGAAATGGTTTATTGAGAAACCGAAATAAATTGAAATTGATGATTTGAGGTTTGGTTAAATTTTAATTTTGAAATTCGAGTTGATTTGAAATCGATTTGTGAAATTTGAGGAAACAAATTTATTATATAAAGTATTTTTAAATTATATTTAAAACTATTTTATATTTTACTTTATAAATTATTTTAATATATATCATTTTTAATATAAACTAATTTTTAATATAAACTGTTTTAATATACTAAATATTTTAATGTAAACTATTTTAACTTATAACTCTTTTATATAAACTATTTTACTTTATTACCTGTTTTATTATATATAGTATTTTAATATCTAAACTGTTTAAGTGGTGGAAGTTATGTTTTCGAAGTTATGAATCTCAAAGTGTTATGATTTCCAAAGTTTTATAACCTTGAAGTGCTATGATTTTTGGAAATGGATATATTTGAAACGGAAATGATGTTGTATTTGCTTTTGAAATGAAAATGATATCGTATTTGGTTTTGAAGTGGAAATGATATCGTATTGATATGGCTTTGAAATGGAAATGATATTTTGGTTTTGAAGTATAAACTATTTTGAAATGACCGCGGTGTTATAATAACGTTTAGTTGTTAAAGAGACCAGGGTCGGAAGTTGTCATACTCTCTGCCAACTCCGAAAACCACTTTAACAATTGTATACGCGGTAAAGATTCCAAAATGAAGTAGGATGGTGGCGACGTTCTATTGAGGTATATAGGTGGGCCCGACTCCCATGAGTTGGCATAAGGTGGCTAAAACAGGAGCGATTCTCAAGTGAGATAGCTCACACTAATTCGATACTATATCCTGAATTTATGATTGATTTGGTGGCCACCCTTGATTTTTTTTATTTTAGGAGTGTGGCTCAAGGTGGGCGGTAGCTGCGGCTATGCGTTACCACCAGCCTGGATGCGTAATTGGTATATCTACCCTAGCATTGCCTTATTGTGTCGTGTCACCTACCCTAGCGCCTTATAAGAGTTTGTTTTGTACCATACCTATCGAGTGCCCTCTGACGACACCCAGTGCAGGGGAGATTTCGGTACTGTATAGACTGGGAATATATAATGTGTTAAGGTGGAAATTGTAAAGCCTTAATGCTATTTTAATAGTTTACTTTACTATAGGCATTATTATAATAGCGTATATTACTACATAGTAGATAGTTTAACGGATCATTAGAGGATGGTTATCCCAAGCATCCTTTGAGTTACTTGTATTTCAGTTGATATTTCACTTTGGTTGGATTTATTGATATAAGAATGTTAATCCCGACTCGAGTGTTTTGTGTTTTGCTTTACGCTCGGGTTAGACTGAGTGTACCAGTATTCTAGACTCACCTTTGGAGTTGGAGTTTCACTTGGAAGATCCATCTACATATTTTCATCTTGTAGTCATTCAGTTGATTGCAGTGATGTATTCTGATCTTGTATTTGACTATTGTATTAAGACATCTATGTATTCAAGACTTCTGTTGTATCTTATTTAATTCTGTTATATATATAGTAGCTGCATGGACTATTATTCTTTTGTTTCAACTGCATTATTGTTATATTACTCTGTGTCTGTGATTCTATACTTTATTTACTGTATATGCTGAGTTTTGCTAAATATAAATTAACAATCTGGTATTTTGAGCGATTCAAATCCGGCATGTGTGGATGCGAATGGTTGAAAATACCAGGCTGTTACAATAACGCCTTTTCTAGAAGACCATCTTTGAATGAAGTTGATGCTTTCATTTCACTAAAGTATCTGATGATGAGGTTCCTAACCAAAAATGACTGGGGGGCACAAGCGAAGAACAATGTAGTACTCATGAGATGTACTTTGCCACTATTGAGCAATATAAACAAGATAATTCTTCTTGTTATGATTCAGACAAAAATGAATCAATCAATACTAAGAAGCCTTTGGTTCATGATTCCTCAAACTCATCACCTAAAGTGAAAACAGAGGCTATATATACGTTGAGAAAATTTGACTTCTCCAAAAAGAAAAGGAAGAAGCAATATGGGCGGAAAATGAAATAGAAGGTGAAGAAATTATCACTGAATTAGATTGTAGAAACGAACAAGAGAGAATGAAATCCACTGATGATCTTGAGGAAATAAGCTTGGATACGTGCAATACAACGAAGAAAGTTAAATTGAAAAAGAGCTAGATAGCAAACTCAAAGGAGAGCTAATTTAGTTCCTTCAATCTAGCAAAGATGTATTTTCCTAGACCCACTCAGATTTGGTTGGAATAGATCCTATCGTCATGTAACATGCTTTAAAGAATATAAACCCAAATGTCACAGTAATCCGATAGAAGAAAAGACAATTTGATAAAGTTTGGTCCAATGCTTTAAAGGGAAAAGTCAAAAGATTGCTTGAAGATGAATTTATCAAAGAGGTACATTATCTAAAATGGTTAGCAAATCCAGTGTTGGTCAAGAAATGAAAATGGAAAGTGGAGGACATGTGTCGATTATACTTATTTGAATAAAGATTTCCCAAAAGACCTTTATCCTCTCTCGAGAATAGATCAGTTAGTTAATGCAACAAGCGTACACTAATTCTTATCCTTTATGAACGCCTATTCTGGGTACAATCAAATTCCAATGTTTAAACCAGATAAGGAAAACACCAGTTTTATAACAGATTAGGAGACATATTACTTCAAAGTAATGACCTTTGGATCGAAGAATGCCAGGCAGCACACCAATGACTATTGAATAGAATGTTTAAAGTACAAATTGGCTAAAACATGGAAGTTTATGTAGATGATATGTTGGTTAGATGTCAAGAGAAAAGCAGTCATCTAAGAAACTAGAAGAAATGTTCGATGTATTACAAAGATATGGGATGAAGCTTAACCCACAAAAATGTTCTTTTGGAATTTAGTTCGACATATTCTTGGGATATATCGTCAGTGCAAGAGGAATTGAAGCTAATCGTGATCAAATTCATGCTATTAGAGATATGACAAAACCTGAGACAAGCAAAGACGTAATGAGCAGAAATGGGAGTGTGGTGACATTGAATAGATTTATTTTCAAGGCCATCGGAAATTGAATTCCATTCTTCAATGTGACTAAGAAGAAGAAAAAATTTGAATGGAGTGAGGATTGTCTCAATATGACAGTTTTTGAACATGTAGTTAGCTAAGTACTAATAAGAGAAGAGAAGGGAATTCAGCTTCCGGTATATTACACCGGCAAAAGACTAAAAAATGTGAAAGTCGGAAATCTAGTTATAGAAAAATCGGCATACTGTATATCGCTTACAGTGTGAAAATTATGGGCTTATTTTCAAACACATCCAATCAAAGTCTTAAACAATTTCTCACCCAAGTAGGTTTTAGTAAACCAAAAACTTTAGGAAGATTAGTCAAATGGAGAGTAGAGCTTATCCAATATGATATCGAATTGCTACCCTAGGTGTCAATTAAAGGACAGGCTCTAGCTGATTTTGCAACGAATGTACAAGCTCCCTTACAAAGCAGTCAGCAAAGGAAAAAGATCTGAAACCTATGTGGAAACTATTTGTGGATGGAGCCTCAAATGAACAAGGAGCCATGGTCGAATATGTGATTATAACCCCCATGGACATCGTTTGCATTATGCAATGATGTTAGGATTTCGAGCTACTAACAATGTGGTGGAATATGAATCCATGGTAGCAGGACTTACCCTAGCTCTCCAATTGAAAATCCCTAGAACCGAGATTTTCATTGATTCGCAATTAATGGTAAATCAGCTAAACCAGAGGTATTAGTCGAAGGACGCCAAACTAACTCTATATGTCAAAAAGATATTAGAAGTGTTAACCAAGTTTGAAGATTTTTCAATACACCAAGAGCCAAGAGCAAGAACTCCCATGTTAATTCCTTAGCTAAGATGGAAAACTCGCAAAGAGCACAAGAAGCCCAAATCGAGCCAGTAGGTTACCATGTGAATCCTAGTATAGGGGAGAAAAGCTCCAATCTAGAAAATGATTCCTTAACGTTGACCAAGTCTCAGGTCTTAACATATAAGGAGAAAGAAAACGAAACTAGGATTTTTCAAGAAAAACCTCCCTACACGAAAGCTAATAATCAATATGAAAATAATTGCATGACTCCTATAGTCGAATATATAACAAAAGAAAGGCCACAAACAGATACAAAGACGCAAGGAGAATAAAATGCCAAGCCCTAACTTTTTTCATGACAAACATGATACTTTATAAAAAAGGATATTCACTCCCTTACTTAAGATGTGTTAATCCAGAAATAGGAGCAAAATTACTAAGGGTAGCCCATGAAGGATTCTATAGAGACTGTTCCAATGGTGTAAAGTTGGCCAGGAAATTTATTAGACAAGACTTATATTCACCTTAGATGACTAGTCAAGCCATTGATTATGCAAGAAGGTCTGAAAAACATCAAAAGTTCTCTAAGATCCTATATCTACCATCAAGCGAATTGACTTCTATCTCTAGTCCATGGCCTTTCGATGTATGGGGAATTGAAATAATCCGGCCACCACCTATATCCAAAAGAGGAGCTAAGTACGCAGTAGTAGCCATTGGTTACTTCATGAAGTGGGTAGAAGCTGAGCTGCTTTCGAAGATCACCTTTGGAAAAGTTCTAAAGTTCATAATCAAGAATATCATTACCAGATTTGGAATTCCATACAAGATAATATTCGACAATGGAACTCAATTTGAAAGCTAAGAATTCACCGATTCTCAAAAAGATTGAAATCATCAAGAGCCTCTCATCTGTAGCTCATCATAAAGAAATGGAGTTGTTGAAGCAGCCAACAAAATTCTAAAGACCATCCTAAAGGAGCGGTTGGACAAAGCAAAAGAAAATTGGGTAAAGGAACTACCTCTCGTTCTATGGGCATATAAAACCTCTTCTAAAACTACAATAAGTCATAACTCATTTTCCCTAACATATGGATGTGAAGCCATGCTCCCAATTGAGGTTGAAATACCTTCTCATCGGGAGGATTGCATATGCTTTTAATCCAAATTAAGAATAAAGAGTGAATCCTTAGGCTTAATCAATGAATTAAGAGATGAAGCATCCATATGAACGGCTGAATATCAACAAAGAATATCCATGTATTATAAATCTAGAGTAAGAAGAAGATTGTTCAAATAGGAGATTTAGTGCTCCAAAGAGTAATGGAAAATACTAAGAATCCAACAGATGGATTGCTCAGGCCAAATTAGGAAGGACCTCTAATCATATACAAAGAAATCCCGCTTAGACCGATAAGCTATGTCGACTTGACGACAATGTAATAGAAAGAACATGGAACGTTGAGCATTTGAGATCATATTTTCCCACAGTGGATGATTGAAGAGTTGAAATAAATGTATGGACATGGTTGAGGAATAAGATCCTCCTAAAAAAAAGGAAATGCCTAAACCATTGCTTAAGATGGTAGTAAGGGGCTAAAGCCTTTGTCGCTTATTAAGATGGCATGGACAAAGCAACTCCTAGAAGGAGGACAGAGTAAGCCTTAAGTACCGTCATCAAAGGCCTCACTAAAGCACGAACAAGCCTTCAGTGCCATCATCAAAGGCCTCACTGAAGTGCCTCCTCGAGGGAGGATGAAGTAAGCATTTAATGCCGGCATCAAGGCCTTATTAAAGCGCTAAACTAGCCTTCAGTGCCATCATCAAAGGCCTTACTAAATGTAACATCACAGCGGAACGGAATTTGACATTTCCCATCCAGTGTCTAACGTGAGTGCAGTAACTTAAGAGATACTCGGGATTCACATCTCCTAAAGATCCGTTAAACTATTTACTATGTAGAAATATTTCGCTATTATAATAATGTCTATTAGTAAAATAAACTTACTTTAAAATAGCGTTAAGGGTTACCCATGTAGCCCTTAACCCGTAATAGTGTTAGTAGTCTATACAGTACCTGCATATCTCCAGATCGAGAGACTATGAGAAGATACTCCATAGGTACGACACAAATCAAACTCTAGTAAAGCTCACTAGGGTAGGTGACACGACACACAAGGCAATGCTAGAGTTGATATACCAATTACGCACATGGGCTGGTGGTGGCGCATAGCACGCAGCTACCGCCTACCTCGAGCCACACCCCCAAAAGTCAAAGGCCCCAATCAATCACAGAGTAATAAAATGGTATCGAAGGAGTGTGTCCGATAAGAGGGGCTAACTCACTGGCCCGAGATCGCTCCTGTTTTAGCCGCATTGAGCCAACTCACGGGAGTCGGGTCCACGTTCATACATCAAAGGAACGCCGCCGCCATCCTACTTCATTCGGGAATCTCCACTGCGTACATGGTTGTTAAAGTGGTTTTCGGAGTTGGCAGTGAGTATGACAACTTTTGATCCTGGTCTCTTTAACAACCAAACGTTATTATAACACCGCGGTCATTTCAAAATAATTATACTTCAAAACTAGAATATAATATCCATTTCAAACCATATAAATACAATATCATTTCCGTTTCAAAAACCAATCAATATGATATCGTTTTATTAAAACCAAATCAATATAATATCATTTTTATTTCTAATGTATCCTTTTCAAAATCATAGCACTTTCAAAATTATAATATTTCGAAACCAAACGCTTGAAATATAACCTTTCAAAACATAATACTTTGAATTTCATAGCTTCAAAGCCATAACTTCCAAAACTTAAATGGTTTGGATATTCAAATAGTATATAAAGTAAAATAGTTTGAATTTAAAATTCCATTATGAAGTAAAATAATTTCCTCAACTTCACAATTTTATTCGCTTTAATTTAAATCTCAATTCATAACTTTCAACTCACTTTCAGTTTCAATAAACGATTTCAATTTCAATATATTTCAAACTTTGAGTATTAAACAATTTCAAAACTAAGGTTGGTAATTACGATTCAATGTTATGTTTTTAGGTTTGAAATAATTGCATAATAAATTAATTTTCATTTAAATAAAACTCAAGTTACAATTAAATAAATATTTTCTTCAATTTATTTATACTTGAAATATTCGTTTAATTCATCTTAAACCAAAATCCAGTTATAAAAATCATACCTTTAAAACCACAATTTTAGTAAATTCGAATCAATTTCATATTTACTTCCCACTTTATTCCCATTTAAGTCATTATAAACTCCAAAAATATAATTTTAATAAATACTTAACCATATTATATCTTAATGAAATCAAACTTTATTATTAAACTTATTTTATTCTTTAAACCAATTTTATGCATAGCTTAAAACCAAGGATTTAACTATATATAAAATAACATTTATAAAATATCCAAATCAATATCTCATAAAACCATATATTTTTTACCAAACCAAAGAAATCATTTCAAAACATTTATATATATAGATCACGGTGTCTGTATATAATTTTCTACCCTATGGTCAAGTGATACAGATATTTATCATTTCAATCCGTAATTTAAAATAAAAAATACGGTTATATATCATTTTAAACCGCAATCCCGAATGGAATAAAACACATAACAACTTGCAGTTTATAACAATATAAAATACAACATCCATTCATCCAATATCAATCATCAGCCATTTATCACAATCGTCATCCACTTAAAATAATAACATCAATATAGGACATATAATAAATAACAGGTATTTACTGGCAGCTTATATTCAATAATAAATTAAATAACAATTTTGTTCAATACATTCAATTTAACTGGGATGATCATAAAAATATATAAAATAGTAATAAACAAATTTCTAATCACATCAGAAATTAATTTAACACACACATAAGAAATTTTAGAAGTTGTGAGTGGGTTAAAACACTCACCTTTTGAATTTAAATTGAATTTAAATCCAATTTAAACTCAAAATTTGAACAGTCTCAGAATTCATCCAAACTGGGGCCAAAATATCCGAAATCCAAATACGAACCTAGTGGAGAAAACCGCGCGTGAAATGGACCTCGTATGCGAAAGTTATTGATATTAGAACGAATGAAATTTTAAACTAAAATAAAAGAAAAGAAAACAAAAAACAACTCACAGAAGTCCACGTCAGCAAGGGGCACGTAACCTGCTACTCGAACCACTCACCCTCGTACGCGATCAGGAATGCACGTACATCGCCATCTGAACGACGACGAATGCGCACCGCTTCGCCCATAACCACCACGCCCAGAACCTCCTCCCCTTGCGCCGCGCTCCCTGATCATCGCAACACCCCACCTATCGCCGACCAACACCCAAAATCACGCAGCCGCCACCCATAAATTCGAACTCTGATTGAATTTTTCACGTAAATCCAACAGTCACTTTGGCAAATAAATAGCACCGATGAACTAAGCACAAGACTCTCTACAAAACCCATCAATTGATTTGATGACAGACATGTTTGACTGCGGCGTGATGAACGGCCGTGAATAGTTCTACGAATTTCGACCACATCGAAAATCCAATTGAAAAACGAATCATATATTTGACTTGTGCTCGTCGAGAGCTTCAAATCCATATATAATTCGATATAGTTTGTGGAGTTTGAAATTTTGATTTGGTTTTGAATTGCAATGGGATTTGGAAGTGAGAATTTATTTGTCTGCCATTGAGGAGGAGAGACAGTTGAATTATACGTACAGAAATAAGGAATAAAAGGCTGCTAGGGTTTATAACTGGATATACATAGGTAGGTTTGAAAATAGAAAGAACAGATCAGCTTTGATTGAACGATAGATGGCCCGAAAAGCCCGTTCGACTCCGGAACGAAATTGGGCCAACCCATATATCAAAATGGATTTTTTTTAAAATATTTTAAAATCAATGGAATAGGTTTCAAGTCCCAATTCCATCGTATGAAGAAGATATGCTAAAATCAAGTTATTTAAAATCGATTTCAATTGATTTCGATTTCATTGATTTCAAGGCGTTTCGAGCCCGTACGATCAAACGACAAGTCCGATCGCTACGAAACTTGAAATCCTACAATAATTCACTGTTACGCATCCGATGAAACTGGGTTCGTCGAAATCCGAGGTCGTGGCCAAAATGGCTATTTTTACATTAATTAAATAAATTACAAATTAATTAATTAAATCAAATTTTCAGTTTCAATTCTATAATTGATAGCTTTGTCATTTCTAAATTTTTTAATCATTTACACTAATTAAAATTTAGATGTTAATTTAGAGTTGATTAATTTATCAATTTCAGTGTTAACCTCGATATCATTAAATTCAGAAATTATAAATTAAAATTCCCAAAATCCATTTATTAAAATTTTAAACTTTTTTATTCACACCTTTTATTACAATAAGGATACAACCAACATTGTTCTAAATCTTGGTACTTAATATTCTCCCATTTTAACTTAATTTCAATTAACGTACTATTTAATTACCTTTAATTGCAATCTGATTTCCAACTTTATTTGACACACTAAATAAATAAATAACATATATTAATTGTCACATATTTACTTTTACTTACATTTATAAGTTTATTACTTACCAACACAGGTTATAATTCCATATATAACGCTAATTTTATTTAATTACCATTAACGCTGTATTATTTCATTAATTAATTACATTGGTTTTCTTATATTTCATTTATAAACAAATTATAATATTTCCACTATTTCAATTAATTTGAATTCCATTCAAGCTATTAGCCATTCACTTACATTCATACTGTTGCAATTCGTTCCAGTTATTATTTTTGTTAATAATTCACAAATTTATATTTTCTTCAATATTAAATTTCAAAAATCCTATTAAATTAACAATTTTAATTATTGAAAATTTACGGGACGTTACACTCTTCCTCACTCAAAACTTTTCGTCCTCGAAAAGGAAAAGAAGGGAAAAGAAGAATTAAGAAATCAATATATCTTATTCAAAATATTAATTTTATAAACAAATAAATTTACAAAATTTAATAATTAAATAAAATATATCTATTTATAACTATTAAGTCTTTTTATACCCAAATTAATAAATCTTGGAAAATATTTTTCAAAATTTTTCTAAGTCCAAAATTTACGGAAAATTTCGGCAGAATTTCATTTGTACGGGAAGGCTCGGGAGAAAAATATAATATCAAATATAACAATATACATCATATATTTTCCAAAATAATATATCCCAACACGGGAAAACAATATAATAACACTATAAACCATAATCCGAAAACGTACCTATTTGTCGAGCAATTAACGCTTATTTTATGAAACCAAAAGCAGTAGCAATTGCTTCCATAACCTGTAATTTTACTTATATAATCCAAAAGAGTTAATAATTATATAAAATGAAATATTTAAATTTGTTTCCATCAATAGCAAACAAATCAATATAAACAACTATCACTTGCAACAAAGCATACAACCATCAAATCAAATCAATATAACAACAATCAATTGCAACCAGCAACACACCCATCAAATACAATTCAACCATCCAAGCAAGACAAACAATTGATTTGTTCGGGTTAAGACACTTTAAATCACATAGAATGACAAATAACTATGAAGTATTCCACCAAAAGTCTTAGATAACTCCATAGATTATTCATACATCTAAGCAATTAAAAGTATCCTTTACCCAAACAACTCATAAACCAAAACAAACAACCAACAATTTCAGAAAATAGATCAAGTTCATTCTTATTAACTTCATTTCATACATTTGTTGTTTGATTTCCCTTTTATTTCATATAGTGATTTATCTTATTACTTTATGTTTAAATTCTTACAATTTTCATTTATTCATATCATGTAAATTTCTTTTTATTGTATTACCTTCATTTATTCACTCTTAATTTCATTTATTCATTTATTTATAATACTTACCTTTCAATTATACTTAAGTTTATACCAACTACAACATCAAATTCTTATTTATTAAAGAATTTCATTGAATACTTTCGTTATTTCAAATTTTACTTGTGAAATTTCCTATTACATTTTCTTTTAACATTTTAACTTTTTATAGTTGGTAAGTCATATATATGTTAAACAATGCAATTGAAAATCATACAAGTTTATCTTATTTCTTTTAAATTAATTAAACGCTCAATAATTCATATCTTTGTTTTATAGGTTACACATTTCAAATTTTCTTGCAATTTCATTCATAACCTAGCATTTAATCTCTTATTTTAAATTAGAGGTACCAATTATTAATTAGTTACATTCAATTTCACTACAATAATTGAAATTATTAATTAACGGAAACTTAAGAACTAAATACCGGGTTAAATTCCAAATCATTTTAAAACAATAGATAAATGTATATCCTTACAACTTATATATATCTAATTATATTTAAAAAAATTAAAATTTATATTTGTTTATCAAAATAAATCTGCAGTAAAACTACTATAGTGACCTTCCCACTTCAAAACTCGAAAATAAATGTCGATGATGCGTGCACTCATCACTGAAATTATTTCCCAACAACAGAGAGGGGAGTACAGAATTTATTTCTTTCTAAAATTTCCTTAAAATAATTCTGTCAAATTATATTGAAATATTTATATCAGAAAATACTTATAAACAATATTATGATATTCCAAAATCCTTTGAAAGCAATTTTCAAAACCCGAGACTTAAGATCTAAATTTCCAATTTTTCTTTATTTTATTTTCTTCAACTCTAGTTTACAATCAATATTTATAAATTTCACCACCTAACAGCCAATATAATACAACCAAATATATATCTTATTTTTAAAAATTTATTTTATATATATAGAAAATATAATAGGCAAAATTATTTCATTCACCAATATTCAAAACGATCTGTCCTATTAAGCGTTTAGAAATCTCTATTGATGTCATAGCGTCCTATGCACTAACCACAATCTATAAATGCAAACGGAACAAATTAACACAATATTAAAATCTTTTTATAACACTAACAAAATACGCTCTTTCATATATATATGCTCAACGACTCATCATAGGGTATTACTACCCTATTAATAAAGAGTCAGACCTCACAAAGCTAAGGTTTATCGCCAAACCAAAGCTCTGATACTAGATGTAACATCCCGCCTCTTTGTACGTTTTAAATCGACGATAAACCACACACGTCAGACTCGAAACCATATAAAAGGGCAGATTGTTATGGGGTAAATAAGAAAAGCAGAGAAAGAAATAAAACAAAATAGAATCTCACAGTGGAACGATAAAATATAATAATCAAATAAACAATTCATGATGCTGTTTACAAAATATTCGATTATACTTATACAATACATATCAAAGTTACACATACCAGAGAAGAATAATTAATGCAGGGAATAGTATGAATGTAGTGGAATAATATAATAAATAATAGAAATACAAATCTTCGTCTTCGTCCTTCAGAAATAAAGTCTTCGAATCCTGAAATGCTCAGACTTACCCGAGCGAATTGAAAAGACAAAACACTCGAGTTAGAACTAAAAGATCTTATGTAAGTTAAATCAACGGTAAATAATATGAGTGGAACGGCATCATAGATGTTTACGGGATTTGACATCTCCTATCTGATGTCTAACGTGAGTGCAATAACTTAAGAGATGCTCGTGATTCACATCTCTTAAGGATCCGTTAAACTATTTATTATGTAATAATATTTCGCTATTATAATAACGTCTGTTAGTAAAATAAACTTACTTTGAAATAGCATTAAGCGGTTACCCATATATCCCTTAACACGTAATAGTGCCAGTGGTCTATACAGTACTTGCATATCTCCTAATCGGGAGACTACGAGAAGATACTCTATAGGTACGACACATATCAAACTCGTAGTAAAGCTCTCTAGGGTAGGTGACACGGCACACAAGGCAATGCCAGGGTAGATATACCAATTACGCACAATGGTATAGAATGGTATCGAAGGAGTGTGTCCGATAAGAGGGGCTACCACACTGGCCCGAGATCACTCCTGTTTTAGCCACCTTAAGCCAACTTATGGGAGTCGGGTCCACGTTCATACCTCAAAGGAACGCCGCCGCCATCCCACTTCATTCTGTAATCTCCACCGCGTACATGGTTGTTAAAGTGGTTTTCGAAGTTGGCAGAGAGTATGACAACTTCCAATCCCGGTCTCTTTAACAACCAAACGTTATTATAACACTGCGGTCATTTCAAAATAATTTACTTCAAAACCAGAATATAATATCCATTTCAAAACCATATAAATACTATATCATTTCCGTTTAAAAACCAATCAATATGATATCGTTTTATTAAAACCCAAATCAATATAATATCATTTTTATTTAGAATATATCCTTTTCAAAATCATAGCACTTTCAAAATTATAATATTTCGAAACCAAACGCTTGAAATATAACCTTTCAAAACATAATACTTTGAATTTCATAGCTTCAAATGCATAACTTCCAAAACTTAAATGGTTTGGATATTCAAACAGTATATGAAATAAAATAGTTTGAGTTTAAAATTCCTTTATGAAGTAAAATAATTTCCTCAACTTCACAATTTTATTCACTTTAAATTAAATCTCGATTCTTAACTTTCAACTCACTTTCAGTTTCAATAAACGATTTCAAATTTCAATATATTTCAAACTTTGAGTATTAAACAATTTCAAAACTAACGTTGGTAATTACGATTCAACAATTCAATGTTCTGTTTTTAGTTTTGAAATATTTGCATAATAAATCCATTTTCATTTAAATAAAACTCAAGTTACATTTAACTAAATATTTTCTTCAATTTATTTATACTTGTTTAATTCATCTTAAACCAAAATCCAGTTATAAAAATCATACCTTTAAAACCACAATTTTAGTAAATTTTGAATCAATTTCATATTTAACTTCCCACTTTATTCTCATTTAAGTCATTATAAACTCCAGAAATATAATTTAAATAAATACTTAACCATATTATATCTTAATGAAATCAAACTTTATTATTAAACTTATTTTATTTTTTAAACCAATTTTATACATAGATTAAAACCAAGGATTTAACTATATATAAAATAACATTTATAAATATCCAAATCAATATCTCATAAAACTATATATTTCTTTACCAAACCGTAGAAATCATTTCAAAACATTTATATATATATAGACCACGGTGTCTGTATATAATTTTCTACCCTATGGTCAAGTGATACGGATATTTATCATTTCAATCCGTAATTTAAAATAAAAAATATGGTTATATATCATTTCAAACCGCAATCCCGAATGAAATAAAACACATAACAACTTGCAGTTTATAACAATATAAAATACAACATCCATTCATCCAATATCAATCATCAACCATTTATCACAATCATCATCCAATTCAGACAATAACATCAATATAGGACAAATAATAAATAACAGGTATTTACTGGATGTTTATATTCAATAATAAATTAAATAACACGTTTATTCAATACATTCAATTTAACTGGAATGATGGTAAAATATGTCAAACAGTCATAAATAAATTTCGAATCACATCAGAAATTAATTTAACACACATAAGAAATTTTAGAAGTTGTGAGTGGGTTAAAACACTCAGTTTTTGAATTTAAATTGAATTTAAACTCAAAATTTGAACAGTCTCAGAATCCGTCAAAACCAGTGCCAAAATGTCTGAAATCCCAATACGAATCTAGCGGAGAAAAACTACGCATGAAACATACCTCTATGCAGAAGTTAATGATATTAGAACGAATGAAATTTGAAACTAAAATAAAAGAAAACAAAAAACAACTTGCAGAAGTCCACGTCAGCAAGTGGGACGCAACCTGCTACTCGAACTGCTCACCTTTGTTTGCGATCAGGAACGTACGTACGTCGCCATCTGAACGACGACGAATGTCACGACCCGTCTTCCACTAACCAGAAAGACGTATCATGAATTAAGAAAGAAAGGGATAGAAAAGAGAAAAGAAAGAAGAGAAAGAAGAAACAACACTAGAATCTCAACAGCGGAACGAATAAATTATATTAATAACATAATTATTTACATAATATACAACATCAATTAGAGTTACACAGCTTACACAACAAATACTAGACAGTTATAAACTCCTGTCTAGTATTTACAACTTAATACAAATACAACACAGAGAACACAAAGCAGAAACTATATATCTACATCACAGAAGCCTCCTGCTCCATTGCTCCTCTATTATTCGTCAAAGCCAACCTGAATCCCTTGGCTATTCGTAAAAATTTGAGTACCCAAGAATTTAAGAAAACAAAAGATAAACTCTGGGTCAGACATGGGTCTGGTGTGAGTAACAGGTTAAGGTTGCTTAATTTTAAAAATCTTTTGAAAAAAAAGTATCACGTAAGACTTTCCACACATAAACATGGAAAAGTTTTTACCTTACGCTAACCAAAACATTTGATAGGAAACCCGATGATATTATAATAGTGTCTAGGGTTTTCAAGTAAAATACAGAAATAGCTGGAACGCTTACATCTCACGTTCCAACATAGTTGGGCACAACTAATACGTATGACACTTATTGGATTTTGGATTCCATAAATGGCAGGGCTATTGGGGTACCGCCCGTCACAGTATGTGGCCTAGATCACCGTACCGAAGAGTACGCCCGCTCCCCTGCAACACAAGGCCGGAACCATTCCTTACTGAACAGTCTCAAACAAGACAACCCCGACAGTTGTTGCAATCAACCGCCCATACAGCTGAATATAAAGGGACCTTTAGACAGGGGAAAATCTTGTCCTACTTGGGCATGACCCACTTAACCCTGCTGCACCTCCCCTGTTTTAGCCATTCCCGGTTGATGAGGCTTGAGGCTACGATTACCTTTAGAGAACACATCTCTTATAATGCTCATCGTCCACCTGATGATGTTCTGAAAGCATTCAATCCATATAAGTTCGTTCCGGGTTCGAACGAAACCGAAGGCATTATCTCGTTGCACTCATTTTGGAATCACCCTCAGAGTTAATGACGATAACCCTTGCATTCTGAATCTTCATCTTCACTTGAGATTCACGACCTATCGTTAATTTGGATCGATGTGGTTTTCAGATATCCAAATATGGAAACCCGATCCCGGTCTCATCGAAATCCAAATCGCCATCTTTTAGGTCCAAGTTGTTTTAAAGTTTTAAAACAATTCAATTCAATATTATCTATATACACACAGATAGATAATACAAAACATCACAATAGGTAATCAACATTATCATCACAACAGATAATCCATATTATCATCCCAAACAGATAATTCATATTATCAATTCAAATGCAACCATAGCATCCATATCACACCATATCACTTATCTCATATCTGAGATCTTAACCATTCATGGTAACCAGTATTAACCAACATTCATAAGCAATGACTTATTAATCACAATTCTATAATTAATTTAAAATGAATTAAATTAATTACTTCTTCCCTAATTAATTTAAAATAAATTAATTTAATTTCTTCATCCATATAAATCTTTCTTACATATCCATTAATTAATTCTAAATCAATCAACTGATTACTCTCAACAAATTGCCCTAATTAATCATCTTGATTAATTATCCTTTAATTACATTCAAGTAATTAACCTCTAATTAATTTCACAAATTAATTATTCCAAACCAAATTCAATAATTAACATGTAATTACTTCATTAATTATAATTAATTACATTAATCCTTAATTAATTCCTTCATTGATTATTGTCCTTAATTAATCAATCCTTAATTACATCATTAATTATATAAATTAATGTTCCCTAATTATTTTATTAATAATTACCCTATTTAAATTAATTATCAATTATCCATATTGATTAATCACTCTTGATTAATCACATCAAGTAATTAACTATATTTAATTAATTACATCTCTTTATTATCTTCAGTAACTCAATTATCAAAACCTAAATTAATTACACTAAGTAATTAATTATTAATTACTTGCTTAAGTAATTATTCTGCATACTAATTACATATTAATTACACAAAGTAATTGAATTCCAAAACTCCTTCATTATCCAAGCATCCTTCAATTAAATTACATCAAGTACTTTATCTTCTTAATTACTTCACTAAGTAATTATTCACTTTTAATTACATTGGTAATTACTTCTTAAATCAACCAGTGATTAAATTAATTAAACTTAATTAATTAACTTAATTAATCAAAATAAATTTAATTAATTACAATTAGTAATTAATTTTCTTAAATTACTTTCATTAAGTAATCACACTTAAAAAATTCAAATGATTATCTCTAAATTAATTAATCCAAATAATCATTAAAATTAATCACATTAATTAATTATTAAATAATCCTAAGTTAATGAACTTCATAAACCAATAACAAATCTTTAATTACTATTCTAAAGTAATTAACTGAGATTAATCTATATTAATTACAAATTTAATTATCTATAAAGCTCATTAATTAATCTCTAATTATTTAATTAATCTGGTGATAATCAAAAACTAAATTAATTTTAATTACTTGATTAATAAATTCAAATCATCAATTAAATTAAATCAAATCTTATTTAATTAATTGATTTCTAAATTACAATTTAATCAATTTACTAATCCTTTAATTAATTAAATAAAACCCTTAATTATTAATTCATTAACCCAAATTATTATTTATTAAATTAATTAATTACAAAAACTTAATTACCTTAATCATTTAATGAATTATAAATTATTAAGTTCTAATTAACTTTAAAATGGCTACAGGCGATTTCGCATTGTCATGGCTACAGGCGATTTCTTGCGTCTGGTAATTTTTCATTGCTCCGGCCCTTTCCTCTTTCTCCCCTCCCCCCTCCTGTTCCTTTCTCGCTTCCTTCCCGCTTCTTATGACCGATTCTCCTCCGTCTCTTTTCGTTTCCATCCCCTTACTTTCTTCTACAAGGACGGGCCGATCTTACAAGCCATTGATGCCAATGTCTGTGCGCCCCCCTGCCCTCCTCTCCCCAACCGAGTTTCCTCCATTGCTTTCTTCTCCAGTCCGCCCATGTGTTTTGGTTGAGAGTACGACCATGTGTGCTGCCGTGCCATGCCCTGTTGGGAGTGCACAGGTGCTGAGTACCCAGGTAGAGCTAAGTTGTGATGTGGGTAAGACCTCCTTGTTGGATGATCACGTTTCCAGTGACGTATTAGGTGTGACTGACTTAGCACAGGGGTGTGTTTCAGCTGATGCTGTTTGTAGTGGATTAGGCACTACACGTGTTTGTGATATTTCCCCTGAGAATGTTGATCCTAATGTCACTACCTTTAATCCTGTTGCTACTTTTCCCACTGCCCCCAGAGTTGTTGATAGCCGTATTCCTGATGTTATGCAGCAGCCCATTAAATCGTGGTCTTCTCTTTTCTCGTCCTTGCCCCGTAATGCGGGTGCCTACATCCCGATTGATTTTGAATTGGTTGAGGAAAATGGAGTGATGATTCCTCCTCCTTGTGTTTTGCAAGCCGATGTGGATTTTTGGTCAGACTATTTGGTTGGTTTTTTTTCTGGACCCACATCACCGACTTACTAATCCGGCTACGGTGCTTCGCAGGGCATGGAAGATTCGTGGTAATTTGCAAGTGAAACTGATTGATACAATGTATTTCTTTAAGTTTTCCTCTTCTGAAGACCGTCGGCTTGTTCTGGATGCTGAGCCTTGCATCGTTGATGGTAGGCCCTTTATTGTTACCCCCTGGTCTCCTACTGTGGCGTGTGCTCGTGAGCGAGTTTGTTCCATCCCTGTTTGGGTTTATTTTCCTCAGATTCCCACAGTTCTTCAGCCTCTTATCGGATTGAATTGGTTAGCTTGTAATGTTGGTAAACTGAAATGTTTTGACTCTAACACGGTGATGCGTGATAAGTTGATGTATGTGAAGGCACTTATCGAGATTTCCCCCTCTAAGCCTCTTCCTTCGTCTATTCCTGTTCAGCTTGCCGTCGGCCATATTGTCAGGGTTCGCTATGGCTGGGTTCCAGATATTTATACCTACTGTCACTCCTTTGGTCACCTTGCTTGTGATTTCCTACATTCTGAAGCTACCACGGCTTCTCCTAAGATACCTTTGTCGCGCCCCCGTCGTAGGATCTGGGTCCCTAAAATTCCTGCACCTCCCTCTCACTTTGATCCTGCTCCCGAGCCTGCGTTGTCAGATCTGAGTGTTCCTTCTTTGCCCCCAGTTTTGCCTGTTTCTCCGCCTCGTTCTGAGGTTCTTAGTGCTGCTCCTGCCATCCCTCTTGTTACTCCTGACCCTACCTCGCTTCTGCCTCCTGTTGCTTGGGATGAGGCCGAAGGGTGTTCGATTGATCCCATTTCTGATATGAGGTATAACCCGGTTAATGAATCCTTCTTCCGGTTTGTATCTGATGATCAACTTGATCTTAGATGCCTTCGCTACAAACAATCTGGTGATTTTATAGTTCTTGATATGGACGGTTTAGATGCGGCTTCAAATTCTGACATGCTTACTGATCCATCCTGGGACCGATCGTTTATCTACTGTTCTGATGATGTGGTTTATGACCCTTGTCTGGCTCTCCGGTTCCGCCCGTTTGCTGGTCTGTCTGGTTCAGACCATTTGAGCTCTTCTATGGTGACTTCGGTTGTTGGTGATTCTCCCTCCTCGGAGGAGTGCTAGTTTATTATGGTACTTTTGTTACCGTGACATTGCAGTCACGTACCCGTGCTGTATTTTATTGTATCTCTTTTTAGTAGTTAAGGTGCTTTTACCTTGCTCCGTACTTCAACTTTTATTACTTTCGTAATAAAAAGTGGACGGTCCACTATAAAACCGGCTGGCCTTGCCAAAAAAAAAAAAAGATAAACATAAATCTAGTAATGATTAACTTACCCTTAACAAAGTAATTTAAAAACAGTTTTCTTTTAAATTCCCTCTAAATTTCATATTAAATTATGATTTAAAATGAAATCATTTTTTTTAACTTAAATAAGGTTTAAGTACTTAAAACCATTCAATTTCATTTTTAAAGAATTACTTACCTTCTAAGGTAAGTTTTAAAAAAAATAGTTTTAACCCATAATCATTTTAATAAATTTAAAATATGCTTTAAAGATTTCAAGTGGTTTTGAAACATTTAAATTCAAAAACTTATTTAATTTCAGACTAGAATTCAAATCACGTTTGAATTCATCTTCAAAAACTTAAATTTAAAAAGCCTATATTTCAGATTTTTAAAAATAGGTTATAAAATACTATAATATTCAAACTTAATTATAATATTAGAATTTATAACTTATTTTCTTTTCAAAACTTTAAGATTCAAATTCACACTTGAATTCAGATTTACAATTCAGATTTAACTTAAATTTAAAAATCATGTTTTAGATCTTATTTCAGATTTTAAATCTCTTTATAAATACGGTACAGGTTTTAATCATTAAACATTTCATGTTTTATAAAATTATTTATTATGAAAACTTAGAATTTAAATTCATTTTGAATTCCTATTTTAAACTTGTTTCCAACTTTTGGTTTACCTTTCTTTCCTTTCCTTTATTTAAATTTAGTTTAAAATCTAAACCTGCACACAATCGGGTTTCAGAAAAACAAAACCTGAAACTAATAAAACTACTCGAGGTCAAACTCTTTTACTTCGAGTCAACAAGCACCTATCTTCGGGTAAACCTTCAAGTGACTCGAGCATTTACTCGAGTACAAATCTGCTTTTCCCCCAAACTAACTAAACACCCAAAATTTCTGATCATCAAAAACTATGAGCACACCTAGTCAACTCCGGCAGCATCATCACACCAGAATACAACCTCACCCAACAACACGATCATCAAAACAATCCCAATCACCTGGAATCAGAAAATCACCCTCAATCCAAACCTGGAACATCATAACCTCTTCAATGTCCAAACCTGTCAACGGCAACATCCCACTCCTCCGACCACCATTAGAGCTAAAACTCAGGCTACTTCCTCCTCTTGGACCCAGCAACCATCCTTCAAAACCGCTTAACACTCGATCTAACATAGAGAGAGAAATGGTCGAATTTCTAACTTGTTCATAAAACTAGGGTTACAGAACAAAAACCCTGACCGCTGCTAATCCGAAGATTTATTCACCAATTTGATAATTTTGCCGAAGTACCTGTTCACTCTTCTTCATCCATAAGAAACTTCAAACCCTCAGATGTTCAAGATCGTCAAAATTTCCCAATTTCCTCTTTTTAGTTCAATACAGGACTACTTCCCAAATCCTAAACTAAATATTATGATTTCTGATTTAAAAATCTTGTTTTCATATAGGCTTTCAGATCATAATCTTAAATTAATGAATTTAAGAATTTAAGTTTTAAAAAAATTCATGTTTCCTGATTATTTTTGTTTCCAGAGAAAATTTGAACTTATATTAACTGATTTAAATTTTTAAAAGTTTACTCAATGATCTGAAAACATATTTGTTTAATACATGAATCCAAATAGTGATTAGATCAAGAGATGGTGATTTTTGAAAGTCTTAAGTTTAAAGATTTGGTCATAGAGATGTTATAGGCAATCATATATACACATATACACACTATCACATACATGCATAAAAAAATTACCTAGCCTATTTTATGTAAGCACATAGAAACATTTTCTACTGAAATTAATCATGCAACCACATTTACTTAAATTATTTTTAATAAAAGGTTACTCACAGAATTTCCTGAGCAATGCATCCATGTTTATTGAAAAACTTGAACTTGAATTGCTTTGAGCTGAAAACTTTATGTTGCTTCGTTTATTTTTGCTTTTGCTTCCAGATTTACAGTTTCATGCATGCCTTTTTAAAAAAAACTTTAGTCTTGATTTTACTACATTGCTTTGCTCCCTGATGCATGCTTCCAGGAAAAATTGCAGGCTTTGTTGATGAAGTTTTCAAAACAGAAAAGAAGGATCTTCAGTTGCATGCAAATTTTAGAGTGCAGAATTGATTCAGTTTTATGAATTGTAGAGTGATTTTCAGGTTAATGAATGTTTTTGAAGAGGCTACTGGATTAAGATTTACATTTCAGTTTTGAAGATGGTTTTGTTTTTGAGAGAAAGTTTAATTTTTCTCTTAGTTGAGTAAAGAATAGAAAAGAAAATGAATGAAAGAGCAAATAGATTTATAAGGCTGAAATTTATTTTAATTCAAAATAAAGAAAAAGATAAAATAAAACAATGACACTTGTCATGTTGCTTTATTCTTTAATAAACACATGTAGCTTAAGATTATTTAATTGTTAACACTTGTCTATTATTTGATGTAGTTATATTTTTAAATGTAAATGAAGAATTTTACTTAAATTTATTTTATACTTATGTGAATATATATGAATTTCTTATTTAAAGAAGATGTAAATAAAACAAATTATAAATTACAACTTACTCAAATATTTTAAAGAATCTATTACTTTGAATTTCAAATAAAATTCAAAATTCATATTAAACTTTTGAAATCCAAATTAAAATCAATTTATTCAATTTAAAATGATATTTCTATTTTCTTATTTTAATTCTTTTTATATTTATGAAAAAATGGCCTCCTGGCGAATTCCAGTTTACGCGACATCCCCACCGTGATTTTCTTCCCCTCTCCGATTCACTTGTCCCCTTCATGTCCTCTCCTCCTTCTTTTCACTTACCTCCGCATCTGCCCTCCCCCTCTTCCACACGTTCTGGCCGTCGTTTTGGAGCTATGGTTTCTGATGACGTCATCCGTCCGGATCTTCTCTCACTCGAGAATTTCCTCCCCTACGTGCAACCAATCAAACTCCCCTTGTTTCAACTGCCCGCCCAAGCATATCTGAAGCTACAGCTGCAACCAGTATCCCTGCTGTGAGTTCTACTTTGTTTAAATCAGGTTCGCAACTTTTTCCTTCCACCGAATCCAAAGTGTGTCACGATGGGTCTCCCAGTTGTGATTTAGGTGAGCAAGTTAAGGGTTCTTTGGCATTAGAGTGTGAACTTGGAGGATTGTCTGGTGTTGACATAGGCTTGGTTAAGTCTGGCGTGCATGATTGTTGCACGGCAAGTGCTTGTATCAATGCAACTGTGGGATCTGGACCTATATTCACTGCTAATAGTTTGGCATCCTCTTCGCATGCTGCTACCCATGATCTGCCATCAGTTGGAGTTTGTACTGAGCCTGCTTCGGCAACGCTTGCTTGCCCTGATTTTGGTATGGCTAATGGCACTTCTGTTCGCCATTCTGTCAATGCCGATGTCAACCTGGTGCACAATGTTTTAAATCATGGTGATATCATGCAAGCTCCCAATGAAACACAATTCCCCAATCTTGTGGCCTCTACTGGTGTGGTGGAGTGTAGCCCTATTGATACTTGCTCAATGGTACCAAAATCATGGTCTTCTCTTTTTACATCCATGCCCCGAAACGCGGGTGTTTATGAACCAGTCGAGTTCGAAATCCATGAGGAAAACGGAGTTATGATCCCTCCTCCCTGTGTTATCCAAGCCGGATTGGACTTTTGGTCTGAATACGTAGTTGGATTCTTTTTGGACCCTAATCATCGTTTTCATGATGCGGCTGCTGTTTGCCGTAGGGCCTGGAGACTACATGGTGGTCTTAGAGTTAAGTTGGTTGATTCCTTGTACTACTTATTGTTCTCCTCTCCTGAGGAACGTAGACGTGTTCTTGAGTCTGAGCCTTCCTTCTTTGATGGTCAGCCTTTTATTATTACCCCCTGGTCTCCAACGGTTGCTAGTGCGCGTGAACAGGTTTTTTCTATCCCTGTTTGGGTTTATTTCTCTCACATTCCTTCTGCTCTTCAACCGCTGCTTGGTTTGAACTGGCTTGTTTGCAATGTTGGTAAATTGAAGTGTTTTGACTCCAACACAGTAGCGCGTGATAAGCTAGTATACGCCAAGGCTCTGATTGAGATTTCTTCCCATAAGCCTCTTCCTACCTCTATTCCTGTCCAGCTTGCTGTTGGACACGTGGTTGATGTGCGTGTTCGGTATGGATGGGTCCCTGACATTTGTACCTCCTGTCACTCTTTTGGCCATATTGCCTCTGCCTGCTCGCACACTGTTATATCTGCTTCTGCACCTAAAATCCCTCTGCCTCGGCCTCCGTTAAGGAAATGGGTTCCCAAGGTCACTCTGGCTACTTCTCAATCTTCTGACCCTGTTCCTCCACTCTCCTTAGAGCGGCCTGCATCCCCAGTTCCTAGTGTAGTTCTTCCCTCTGCTGAGCCGGATCTTGTAGTTTGGGCTGATTCTGAACATAGTTGGGTTGATCTTCGTTCAGATATGAGATTCAACCCTGTGGATGACACCTATTTTAGATATGTATCTGATGATCTTCTGGACCTTCGTTGCCTTTACTACAAAATTTCTAGAGATTCCTTGGTTCTTGACTTGGATGGTTTGCATGCTCAGATTAATTCTGTTGTTCTAGCTGATTCTACCTGGGATCGATCCTTTATCTACTCTACTGACGTTGACAGTTATGATCCTTCTCTGGCTGTTCTATTTCGCCCCTTTTTCGGTCTTCTTGGGAGTGGATCTCTGGAATCTACCCGGGTTGTTGAGGGCGATAGCGATTCTTCCTCTTCGGAGTAGAACTAGATTAGTAACTTAAATCTAGTAGCTGTGACGTGTCTGTCATTCTCCTGTGTTGTAATTTTATTTCTTTATTACCTACTAGTTAAGGTGCCTCTACCTTACTCCTGTATTTCAACTTTATTACGTGCGTAATAAAAGTGGTCGGTCCACTATAAAACCGTCGGCCATGCCAAAAAAAAAATACATTATACATATGCCTTGAAAATAACAAATTTAACAAATTTTAAATGATTTATAAAAAGATTGTAAATCACTTTTATTATCAAATGAATTAAAACCATATTTTACATTATATTTTAAACTTATATACAAAATTTCAAAATCATATTTATATCAAGTAATATTTAAAAAAAATTAAAACAAACTTTTTATTTAAATTAAAACAAAAATTAAGCTAAGATATAAATTTAAATAATTTAACATTCATCTTAAGTATTTATAAATCATACAGATATCAATTTAAATAACTTTGAGAATCTTAAAATTAATTTAAAACATAATTCCCAATTACTAAATATATTATCTGAATTTAAAAACAAAACTTCATTTGTTTATTAAATTCCAAAACAAATATTATCTATAATATATATACAAATATATATATACATATTATAATTAAAAACATTTATTTAGCTTTTTAAAAGATAAAAATCACAAATTAAATATTTATTTAATTAGATTATTAAACCAATTCATATATTATTAATCAATATAATCAAATAAATTTAATTTTATATAAAGATTATTAAATTGATATTGTCAAAAATTCCGGGATATCACATTCCTTCCCCCTTAAAAGAATTTTGTCCCCGAAATTTAAAACAAAGGTAATTTAATAATCTATTCAAGATTTTTAATTTTAAAACCCAGCATATATCAAACATATGCTAACAGCCATAGCAATCAATTCACCTAATAAAACAAAATTAACTATCCAGACAAAATTCTGGATAGAGTTTCCTCGAATTTCCTAAGTAAACACCGAGATACTCGCTCTATAAAATCCAAACAATCAATACTACTAAGCTACAAAACTCCTACTCATCTAGATCTACAACTGAACAAGACATCAGACTATAGACAAGTCTGACTCAACAACCAAATCTCCTAGAACAGCTGATTCCAAAACCAGAAATAGATCATACACGTACTCCCTAAGAGATACGTGAAACACATCAAATTCCAATTGTCCAAACTGACAATTCAATTCTAAAAACCAAACACTTATCCATAACAGAACACAGAAGAAATCCAAAACATCTTGGAGCTAGCTTCCCAACCTTACCAAAATTTATAGCTCTTAAAAACTAAGAAACTTATCCAAAATCAGATTTCCGACTTCAGATCCGCAAAATCCTTCGGACGATCTTGAGCTGCCTACTTCTACCTGATCAGTTCAACCCTCGCTGATGTCTCAAGAAACAAACTGGACCAAACCCAATCCACCTGAATGATCCTCCACGATCAACCAAGATCAAGAACAAACTCCACTCACAACCATCAGAAGAAAACAAACTTCTCTTATCCGGAAAAGAAAAGCAGATGCACTCCCAAACTGCTTCCGCTGCACAATTCTGATCTGGAGTAGGAAAGAATGCTGATGAAGAACACAAGCACAACTAGACAACATAACCAAGAAGATCTGTGATAACAAAGAGAAAACCCAGAAGTTCCTCAAATCCTGATTTGCTTCAACAAACTCCATCTCAAGGAACCAACCTTCAACTAGTTGAACCACTGGAAGCACACTTGGGATCTTGGTCGATAAAAAACAGAATCTCTAGATGCAGACAACCTCTGACTTCCCTGAAAATATTCAAAAAAATCTCCAACAATCCAAGAGAATACTCAATTATCGCAAGTCACTTTTGTGATCAGTCCAAACTTAAAATCCAAAGAAAACTGTTCTCTCTTTACCCATCATAACAGCTTATACTGGTCTAGCCAATCCATCGAAGAAATGGATTCACTCAGTTGCTTCTGAATTCCATCTCCAGAAAACTGCTAAGCTAGAAAACTCTGCCGACATACAGAACACTTCGAGCTGCACTGTTGACACCAATTCCAAAGAATTCCCATTAAAAGCTCTTTGAGAAACTCGGACTTCAAACCAAACAGAAACACCCTATTGAACTCAACCACAACACCGAAGTAGACCTACTTCATTAAAATTGTTCCAAAGAAATATCTTCGGAAATATCCATAGTCACTGCATCTCATCACGCGGCTATTATTCCCTGAGGTATCAAGATACCATCACTTGCTTCTGTTCATCAACAGATCCAAACTCTACTCATCCAACTTCAAAAATGAACTCCGAACCTTAATAGGTTACCTTTAGAGATCAATGAAGTCCATACACTACTGCAAATCTTACTCGAGACGGTATCAGTTCTACAGTCTCGACAGATACTCTTCCAACCTCAAACATACAAATTTCAACCAATGGTAGTCCCGTTATACACACCACTACCCCATCTACCTTTATAACTTATATTGGAAAACCCGAACAGGTAACCCAATAGATAGATAGAAATAAATAAATAAATATAAATATATTAAAAGTTACAGATACGCTCTCTCAAGATAAACATAAATCTATTAATGATTAACTTACCCTTAACAAAGTAACTTAAAAACAATTTGCTTTCACATTCCCTCTAAATTTCATTTTAAATTATGATTTAAAATGAAATCAAATTTTTTTTAACTTAAACAAGGTTTAAGTATTCAAAACCTTTCAATTTCATTTTTAAAGAATTACTTACCTTCTAAGGTAAGTTTAAAAAAAATAGTTTTAACCCATAATCATTTTAAATAAATTTAAAATATACTTTAAATATTTCAAGTGGTTTTGAAAAATTTATTCAAAAACTTATTTAATTTCAAACTAGAATTCAAATCATGTTTGAATTCATCTTCAAAAACTTAAATTTAAAAATCCTATATTTCAGATTTTTAAAAACAGGTTATAAAATACTATAATATTCAAACTTAATTATAACATTAGAATTTATAACTTATTTTCTTTTCAAAACTTTAAGATTCAAATTCATACTTGAATTCAGATTTACCATTCAGATTTAACTTAAATTTAAAAATCATATTTTAGATCTTATTTCAGATTTATAAATCTCTTTATAAATACTGTACAGGTTTTAATCATTAAACATTTCACATTTTATAAAGTTATTTATTATGAAAACTTAGAATTTAAATTCATTTTGAATTCCTATTTTAAACTTGTTTCCAACTTTTGGTTTACCTTTCTTTGCTTTCCTTTATTTAAATTTAGTTTAAAATCTAAACTTGCACCCAATCAGGTTTCAGAAAAACAAAACCTGAAACTAATAAAACTACTCGAGCTCAAATTCTTTTACTTCGAGTCATAAGCACCTATCTTCGGGTAAACCTTCAAGTTACTCGAGCATTTACTCGAGTACAAATCAGCTTTTCCCCCAAACTAACTAAACACTCAAAAATTTTGATCATCAGAAACTATGAGCAATGTGCGCATGCACGGTGGCTCTGACCTCCTCCAGTCAACTCCGGCAGCATCATCACACTAGAATACAACCTCACTCAACAACACGATGATCAAAACAATCCCATTCACCTGGAATCAGAAAATCACCCTCAATCCAAACCTGGAACATCATAACCTCTTCAATGTCCAAACCTGTCAACGACAACATCCCACTCCTCCGACCACCGTTAGAGCTGAAACTCCGGCTACTTCCTCCTCTTGGACCCAGCAACCATCCTATAAAACTGCTTAACACTTGATCTAATATAGAGAGAGAAACGATCGAATTTATAACTTGTTCATAAAACTAGGGTTACAGAACAAAAACCCTCACCGTTGCTAATCCGAAGATTTATTCACCAATTTGATAATTTTTCTGAAGTACCTGTTCACTCTTCTTCATCCATAGGAAACTTCAAACCCTCAGATGTTCAAGATCATCAAAATTTCCCAATTTCCTCTTTTTAGTTCAACACAGGACTACTTCCCAAATCCTAAACTAAATATTATGACTTCTGATTTAAAAATCTTGTTTTCATATAGGTTTTCAGATCATAATCTTAAATTAATGAATTTAAGAATTTAAGTTTTAAACAAATTCATGTTTCCAGATTATTTTGGTTTCCAGAGAAAATTAGAACTTATGTTAACTTATTTAAATTTTTAAAAGTTTACTCAATGATCTGAAAACATATTTGTTTAATACATGAATCCAAATAGTGATTGGATCAAGAGATGGTGATTTTTGAAAGTCTTAAGTTTAAAGATTTGGTGACAGAGATGTTACAGGCAATCACATATACACATATACACACTATCACATACATGCATAAAATTTTACCAAGCCTGTTTTATATAAGCACATAAAAACATTTTCTACTAAAATTAATCATGCAACCACATTTACTTAAATTATTTTTAATAAAAGGTTACTCACAGAATTTCCTGAGCAGTGCATCCATGTTTATTGAAAAACTTGAACTTGAATTGCTTTGAACTGGAAACTTTATGTTGCTTCTTTTATTTTTGCTTTCGCTTCCAGATTTACAGTTTCATGCATGCCTTTTTTTTAAAAAAGCTTTAGTCTTGATTTTACTACATTGCTTTGCTCCCTGATGCATGCTTCCAGGAACAATTGCAGGCTTTGTTGATGAAGTTTTCAAAACAGAAAAGAAGGATCTTCAGTTGCATGCAAATTTTAGAGTGCAGAATTGATCCAGTTTTATGAATTGCAGAGTGATTTTCAGTTTAATGAATGTTTTTGAAGAGTCTACTGGATTAAGATTTACATTTCAGTTTTGAAGATGGTTTTGTTTTTGAGAGAAAGTTTAAATTTTCTCTTAGTTGAGTAAAGAATAGAAAAGAAAATGAATGAAAGAGAAAATAGATTTATAAGGCTGAAATTTATTTTAATTCAAAATAAAGAAAAAGATAAAATAAAACAATGACACTTGTCATGTTGCTTTATTCTTTAATAAACACATGTAGCTTAAGATTATTTAATTGTTAACACTTGTCTATTATTTCATTTAGTTATATTTTTAAATGTAAATGAAGAATTTTACTTAAATTTATTTTATACTTATGTGGATATATATGAATTTCTTATTTAAAGAAGATGTAAATAAAACAAATTATAAATTACAACTTATTCAAATATTTTAACGAATCTGTTAATTTGAATTTCAAATAAAATTCCAAATTCATATTAAACTTTTGAAATCCAAATTAAAATCAATTTATTCAATTTAAAATGATAATTCTATTTTCTTATTTTAATTCTTTTTATATTTATGGAAAAATAATACATTATACATATGGCTTGAAAATAACAAATTTAATTTTTTTTAAATGATTTATAAAAAGATTGTAAATCACTTTTATTATCAACTGAATTAAAACCATATTTTACATTATATTTTAAACTTATATACAAAATTTCCAAATCATATTTATATCAAGTAATATTTAAAAAAATAAAAAACTTTTTATTTAAATTAAAACAAAAATTAAGCTAAGATATAAATTTAAATAATTTAACATTCATATTAAGTATTTATAAATCATATGGATATTAATTTAAATAACTTTGAGAATCTTAAATTAATTTAAAACATAATTCCCAATCACTAAATATATTATTAGAATTTAAAAAAAAACTTCATTTATTTAGTAAATTCCAAAACAAAGATTATCTATAATATATATACATATATATATATATATATATATACACACACAAATTATAATTAAAAACATTTATTTAGCTTTTTAAAAGATAAAAATCACAAATTAAATATTTATTTAATCAGATTATTAAACCAATTCATATATTATTAATCAATATGATTAAATCAATTTAATTTTATATAAAGATTATTAAATTGATATTGTCAAAAATTCCGGGATATCACAATGAACGCGCACCGCTTCGCCCACAGCCACCACACCCAGAACCTTCTCCCCGTGCGTCGTGCTCCCTGACCATCGCAGCCCCCCATCTATCACCGACCGACGCCCAAAATCATGCTGCCACCACCCGTAATTCGAACCCTAATCGAATTTTTCACGCAAATTCACCATCACTTCAGTAAATAAACTGCAATGATGAACTACGCAAGACTCTCTACAAAACCCATAAATTGATTTGATGATCGGATAAGTTTGATTGCGGCGTGATGAACGGCCATGAATAGTTCGATGAAGCCAAATCGAAACTCCAATTTAAAAATGAATCATATATTTCACTTGCGCTCGTCGAGAGATTCAAATCCGTATATAATTCGATATAGTTTATGGAGTTTGAAATTTTGATTTGGTTTTGAATTGCAACTGGATTTGGAAGTGAGAATTTATTTTTCTGCTATTGAGGAGGAGAGACAGCTGAATTGTACATATAGAAATGAGGAATAAAAGGCTGCTAGGGTTTATAACAGGATATATATACGTTGGGTTGAAAATAGAAAGAATGGACCAGCTTTGATCGAACGATAGATGGCCCGAAAAGCATGTTCAACTCCGAAACGAAATTGGCTAACCCATATATCAAAATAGATGTTTTAAAATTTTTTAAAATCAATGGAACGGGTTTCATGTCTCAATCCCATCGTATGAAGAAGTTATGCTAAAATCAAGTTATTTCAAATCGGTTTCAATTGATTACGATTTCATTGATTTCAAGGCGTTTCGAGCCCGTACGATCAAACGACAAGTCTGGTCGCCAAAAAACTTGAAATCCTACAATAATTCACCATTACGGATCCGATGAAACTGGTTTCGTCGAAATCCGAGTCAATGGCCAAAATGGCTATTTTTACATTAATTAAATAAATTGCAAATTAATTATTTAAATCAAAATTTCAGTTTCAATTCTATAATTGACAATTTTTATCATTTCTAATTTTTATAATCATTTACACTAATTTAAACAAATTTAGATGTCAATTTAGAGTTGATTAATCTATCAGTTTCAGTGTTAACCTCAATGTCGGTAAATTCAGAAATTATAAATTAAAATTCCAAAAATTCATTTATTAAAATTTTAAACTTTTTTATTCACGCATTTTATTACAATAAGGATACAACCAACATTGTTCTAAATCTTAGTACTTACTATTCTCCTATTTTAACTTAATTTTAATCAACATACTATTTAATAACCTTTAATTGCAATTTGATTTCCAATTTAGTTGACACACTAAATAAATAAATAACATATATTAATTGTCACCTATTTACTTTTACTTACATTCATATGTTTATTACTTACCAACACAGGTTATAATTCCATATATAATACTAATTTTTATTTAATTACCATTAACACTGTATTATTTCATTAATTAATTCAATACATTTGTTTTTCTTATATTTCATTTATAAACAAATTACAATATTTCCACTATTTCAATTAATTTGAATTCCATTCAAGTTATTAGCCATTCACTTACATTCATACTGTTGCAATTTGTTCCAGTTATTATTTTCATTAATAATTCACAAATTTATATTTTCTTCAATATTAAATTTCAAAAATCCTATTAAATTAACAATTTTAATTATTGAAAATTTACGGGCCATTACACTAAAGCACCTCCTAAAGGGAGGATAGATAAGCCTTTGGCCTATCCATACCTTTACTGTCGCATCAAAGCCTAACTGAAGCGCCTCATAGAGGGATGCAGGGTAAGTCATTAGTTTTGCTCAAGAAAGTTAACTAAACACGCCGAAAATTAGAGCTAAATCATCACCTAAGACAGTGATAAGGGGGCCGATCCAAATAGAGATCATCACCTAAGATGGTGCCAAACAAATTAATCAAAATTAGAGCCAAGTAGATCTCAAAATCAATCGATCTTCTGTACGAAGATTTATCAAAAATCAGAGTCAATTAGCACTCCAAGTCAAACAATTTTCTAGAGGAAGATCCATCGAATATGAGCAATTTGAGCTCCTCAATAAGCACAATCTTAAGTTTCTAGTTAAGGATTTCTGGTCTTCTATTATTATTGTTCGTCTTCTATTATTACCGATAGATAAGGATTTCTGGTCTTCTATTATTATTGCCACATGGATCGGTCTTCTATTATTATTGCCAGATATAAATTTCTGGTCTTCCGTTATTATTGCGAGAAAAAGATTCATGGTTTCTTTTATTATTGCCTATTAAAGATGTCTAGTCTTCTATTTTTTTTTGCTAGATACGGATTTATGGTCTTCTATTATTATTGTCAAATGGATTTTTTGGTCTTCTATTATTATTGTCAGATGGATTTTCTGATCTTCTGTTGTTATTGCCAGAAAATAATTTTTGGTGTTATAATTATTTCCATATTGGTGTACTAGTTTTCTATTATTCCCAGAATGATTTTTTGGTCTTCTATCATTATTACCAGATGAGTTCTTAGTCTTTTAAGGAATTATTCTTACCAAATGATCTTCTGATCTTGTATTATTATTCTCAAAAGAATTTCTAGTCCTCTCTCTTATGACATTTCTACTTAGGGAATTACAATTCATAAATAACTAACTAATTTTCTATTAATGAAAATCATTATTTTTACATAGTATTCTAATCCAAATAAACTCCAAAAGTAATATTAGGTTACGAACAAAAGATTCTACATAAACTTCTGAAAGGTTTGCCCAAAATCAAATAAAAAAGTTGACAGTAAGAATCATGGCTTGTTTTGCATTTTACAGGAAAAAAAGACTAAAAAGAAAATTATGCTAAGGATTGGGCAATGCAAAGGAATTCTTATTTTTAACCTAAATATTAAAAAGCTTGTTTTGTATAAGAAGGAGGAAAAATGTTATCCATATAATTTCGATGTCAAAAGTAACGCTATAAGTGACAGTGTTACAAAGGAATCAGTGCCGCATAAGATTGCTAATGTGTATAGCCGATGTTGCTTCTCTTTGGTGTCCTCTCTATCTCATACCATTATTTTTCAGTATAACTTCCAGAGCATCATCACATATCAATAAATGAAGATTGACATCACTCTGATTCCGTATTGTCACCAATCGGCAACACTGATGTCGTCTCTTATCTATACCGCACTTCATCTCTTCGCAATTTAGCAGTGTCGCATTCCATTACTAAGGAAAAGGAGAATGTCATGCTTTATCTGCATCGCACCCCAATGATGTTACATGCCATCCATGCATGGGTTCCATATCGACCATCATCGAAGCTGTATAATTCATGAATGCTGCCTCTAAGTAGTGTTGTTGCTCTTCAATGTCGCCACCCAAGCAATGCCTCATGACAACAAGGCCAGGATTGGAACCACACCTAATCAACATTGCCTCTAATTAATAGCGCCTTTTACCAACATTGAGAATCGATGTCGCCACTGAGCAATGCCGTTATAGTCAATACTGCCTCACCTTAGAGATACCCTTGTAGATCTTCGATGCAATAGTTGTTATGAACACCATCAATGTTTGTGCCAAAGTTATCCAAATTGATGTGATACTAAATGATGCTTCTCTACATTAAAATTACTTTATATCGATGCCGCATCATATCATTGAAAGCAAGGGTTAGAACCAAGCTCCAGTGACATAAAATGCTACGTACACCGAAGCTCGAAGACATTGGAGGCAGGATGAAATAGTACGTTGAGCCGCTCTACCTCTATAAATATGGACCTAGGGGCTTGCAAATGAGGGCGATCACTTCTTTTCTCTACTCTTGAAATTAAACTCTTGTAAACCCTAAATCGAATTAGGGGCCAAACCTATTTGATTGCAATCAAGCATAATTTACAAGAATAAGGACTTGGGACGCATATATATTCGAACCCTTTAAGCCCAAAACTTGATACGGTCATTTCAAAAGAATTTTTATCTAAAACAAGCATTTATATGCACAATACTTATTTTGCACACTTCAAATGGACACTTGAACATAAGAATGGTTTGCATAGCCCATTTATGAGCTAAATGGACTATTGCATAAGTTTTTTACTTATCTTGTTTACCTCTTATGAACCTATGATGTAACATGGGCCTTTTGAGAATTTCATCCCAAAAGCCTATATGGATTCTTGAATACATTAATTCCAAGCGACCTTAGGATATTTTGAGTATAGTATTCCAACAAATTATATGGACTTTCAAACATATCACCTTAAAGTCCTATCAAGCATTATAAATCCATCCTTTAATGATTCAATCTCGCATTAAGTCATAAGTGTTAAACTGGTCCTTGTAACACTATTTGATTAACATTGATTGAGCTATGCTTAATTGTGTCATCATATATGTCCGAATTAAGGATTAATTTATCACAATCAACATCATAGATGTTATACCAATTTTTGGTCTAACAATCCCTAAGGTGTATGATTGACCCTTCACTGCTGGTATTGAACAAGATGAATTAGTGTTAGATATACCATGTATGATAGTACTAATTATAATTTAATAAAGTAGTAAATGATACCTAAATAAGAGTATATATTACACTTGTAATTGGTCAAGGTGTTTTATAATGTGGCTCATGACACGATGACAAAAGTATATGTTAAACTTCTGATGAAAGATAATGTTCATAGAACAACATTCATATTGTGATGCTTATGATATTATATACTACGATGAATTTGTCATTATTAAATTAGTGAAGGGTATCCCTTTCCGATGGCGGCATAGCCTCTCTATATTTTATGTTTTAGGGTGAAATATTACTCATAACAAGTTTTTTGTTTGATTATTTTTTATTTTGTTTTTCCACGAACTCCGGGAAATCATTTAAGTAGGCTAAGTTTTGAGATTAGACAGGTTGCTATTTTCAAGATGAATAATGCTATAAAGACGAAGCAGTAGACTTAGTTTATATTTATTTACTTAGTATTCCACCACATGCAAGCTAAGATCAATAACTTGCTAAGTGAACATGTTTGCATCTTCATATGTCGAACCTATCACCATACCTATGTATTATTGTATTTACTATATGGAACATTCTAGTAAATAAATGTGTAAAAGATAAACTGTGTAGCGAATAATTTATTTAACTACTCTATCTATTTAACAGAACCAACATTTTGATTAAAGAATTTATGTAGTAAATAATTTATTTTTGGGTCTCAAAGTATAATTACAAGTTGATACCGGGGCATAGTTTTGGTGACGACTAAGTAAAATAAATCTAAGTAGAAAGCTAGATAGAGTTTAGATAGTTAAAAATGAAAAAAATAGGAAAGGGTATACGGTATATATAACATACTTATTATCTTTTCATATATATATATATACATATATATATATATAGGTAGATATATGCTTTCTCTTATACTACTGCTTTCACTATCTTTACTTTCATTTTTTGCATGCACTTTCTTAATTAGAAAGAAAGAATGAAAAATAGAAGTTAATGATTGACTTTAGGCGATTCTAGAGTAAATATTAGTAGAGGAATTGCGGGTATGCAAACAACCAAGGAGGGAAGGCAGTGCCAAACATGAATGTTGAGGCTTGTGCTCAAATGCTTGCTCCAATGGCTAGAATAATTGATATGAAAGCTATTTGTCATTAGTATATGGTGGAAATGATAAGGTAACAACTGATAAAAGTTGTAGAGTCGAGATATGCAGTTAAAAGAGATTTGTCAAAGATGAATCAAGGTTATCAGTATTGTAAAGGAAGTATATACGTTGGAAAGGAACCCATACCAGTAAGTATTATATTGATTTAAGGCATGCAAGTATGTTTTTGGAGGTAGGAGCTAAGATGATATATAAAAAAAGATTGGTATCTTGTCAAATCGAAAAAATGCTTTAGATTGGTAGGAGGCATTGACCGTTGAGGTCCCAAAGGAGGAGGTCATCTGAAATTGGTTTATGGAGGACAGGTTTGAGGCTTAGTTTAGCCTTGAATCTCAAAGCAGTGCTTTGGTCAGGAGTTCTTAGAACTGAAGCACGAGGACATGAATTTGGTAGATTGTATTCAATGCTTTGTTGCTTTATTAAAGTATGATTGTGAACACATCTATATCCTATTAAAGAAGAATGAAAAGTTTATTGAAGGCCCAAGGATGGGGATGAACTACAAAGTTATGAAGCGCTTGTTGGATCCCTTCATGATTGTGTCGGTATGGTGAGGAAATATGATTGATTATATCAAGAGGAGAGAAAAATGATATTTCATAAAAGGTTGAGTAGAATAAGTGATTCAATACATATTAGAAGAGAATAATAACCAACCGAAAGGAGGAAAGAATCAAGCGTGAGGAGCCTAAAAAGTGAATGCAAGTGATATTACTTGCTATAATTTTAGGCAGAAGGGATCTTGTTTGACTAACTTTACTATGTCCGAGCACAAGAGGAATGTCAAATGCTGAAACTGTAAAAAGCCTGAACACATAATGTAGGATTGCCTCTATTTGGGACAACCAAAGGCTTACACTCACATGCACATATGTGCATATGTTTATATAGATGTGTGTGTGTATGTAGGCACAAACATTCATACAGATGTATGTATGCAACACTTCAATCGATTACTTATGCCTAAAACAACATGAATGTAAACCTAGAGGTGAATTTCGAAGGTATTATGTTAAGGTTCGATTATTTTGTATGTACTATGTGCCTATATAAAACTATTGGATTACTAGTTAGTAAAATTAGTTTTAATAGTGCCAATAAATTGTCATTTTATATGTATTTTTAATAAATTACCTGAGAAAAAATAAAGAGGAACATAAATACTTTGTTTGGATCGACATTATACTTAGCGATTCATTCATATATTAAAATTTTCAACTAAAATCAACATTAACTTTTAACATGACCAACTTTTAATTTCATTACCACTTTTCCGTATTCGAATATTTTTCAAACTAAGCACTAGATTAGAAAAGTTAAGATCATATTCCAATAATTAATAAAATAAGATAAAGACAAGATAAAGGAACATGAAGAAAAAGTGAAAACTATTTCTTTCTTTAATAAGACCTTATTAGCGAAACTAACCAGAAAAATCAATCAAATGACATGGGTATATAAAACCCTTGATCATCAATTATGCCTTTACCGGCTCTGTACAGGCCAGGTCTAAAAAATTTGTTACTCTATCTCAGAATTTAGCTCCAGTGAAAAAAAATTATGTCAAAAATGGTTGACCTTATAGGCTTTGAACCCAGCACACTATGGTATAAATAGCAGTTGTTACCACTAAACTAAGACGTCAAAAGAGAAAATTTTCTATTTAGTAATTTATATTTAAATATTTTATTACTCAAATATTAGAAAAGTTTGCTCTAGCGCAATGGGTTATCCTAGCCCATAGGCTTAGTGGGTTACACCCTGGGCTTTCCCTACCTCTATTATGAGCCCATACTAGAAAGGATACAAAAGATCATAATGCTCATCTCCTGCATTCATCGGTAACTGATCCACCGATCTAAACCAAGTCCTCCTCAACTTCCCTCAAAATCAATAATCACTGAACAAAACATTAGTAATTCCTTCACCTTCAGTGCCAACAACCATGTAGCCACAAGTGCATCAATCTTATTCACATATGGTTCGATCCAAATAGGTCGCCCCGACACATCAAATTCTATTCATATAATTTCAATATTAGAAGTAGCGTCTTAAGTGATAACATCATGAAGGAGTTGGTGCTATTAAGCTCTACGTCAAAGATTAGTAGTGCCGCACATCATACACATCGCGCTTCATCCAGCCCGCACTTCATCACTCTGCGGTTCATTAGCATCGTCTTTCATGGTGGAGTAATCTCTCTTTGTTCACATCGCATGCCATCATTGTTGCCGAAAACCTAAGACTGGAACTCCACTTGTGGCTTCAATGATCAACATTGGAGATATAAGATGAAATAGCATTGAACGAATATAGGACCGCACTTCGTCAATGTAAGAGTTTAAAGGACGTTTCATGTAACCGAAGAGATAAGAGCATTGAATGCAATCAAATTCGTAAGCCATTAATGAGTGTCGAAGTGACTTATGGTGCATTTCATTGATGCAATGCTTCAATGGATCTGCTATTTACCAAAGGTCTTCGCAACAAGCTCGTCGACAATCTTCATAAAGGCTATCTACATTATATAAAGCAACATCGTGTTTCACGGCACTTCGAAGATACTATTCTATGCTAGCGCCAAGGATTATCAGCGTTAAAGGAGTACAAAATGATGTTACCATTTATCAATACTGCCTCATTTTCACGCCATCTCTTTTCGATGCCAATTCTCAAGTAATGCCATGTTCATTCCATAATGTGCAAACTTCATGCCGAACGTCACCTACAGCGTGCCTCATTGATACTGTGCCGACCTTTATCTACCAAAGCAGCCACTCTATAGTATCAGAACATGAAGGGCACCAAATATCTAAACATGTGATGTTGATGACGAACTCCGTAACTACCATGATGTGCGAACTTCATGCCGAACCTCACCTACAACATGCTCCATTGATACTGTGCCGACCTTATCTACCAAAGCAGCCAATCTATAGTATCGGAACATGAAGGCCGCCGCATACCTAAACATGTAACGTTGAAAACGACGATCTTTATTAATGATCATGGTAGTTACCGATGTGATTATTTATTTACATGACATCATACCCACATCATGTATTACTAATGTCCTATATTATCAAACCCTTGAAGAATATTGACCAAAAGCATATCGAAAGCCATAAATCAAGGCCACATCTCATGATAATTGATGTTGCAAAACATCAATGCTAGAGCATGTCGAAGGTAATACAGGGAAGAAGTATTAGAGTCATTCAAAAAGCAAGTTCAAGAGGAATTGGTACATTTTACTTCACAAAGCTTCAACTGCCTTCATATTCCACTACATGCTCCATGGCACCAAAAGTTCTACATCGCCAATTTGAGCAAGCCAACCTCTTTCTAACCACTTCAAATATCGATGTATCCCCTCATGGAAAGGGGCCCTTAACTTCTTTTCCTCTTTTAATACCTTTTTCTTAGAATGGTTAAAGAAGGAGAAAGAGACATATTTGTCAATTAGGACTAGACTAATTAAGAAATTGCATAATTGCACATCTTGTATATTCATAATTTGAACAAAGGAATTGACTTCGGTCTATTTTCATATTTGACTTATGGACTTGCATATATGACTTATGGACTTGCATATATGACTATGGACTTACATATTTTTTGAACTTGCCTATTTTCCTGTTGACTGTTTGACTTGCCTATTTTATCTTTTGAATTTATGGACTTTGATTTAAACGAATTTTTGAATTATCACAAAATCAAGGGGTATATTTGGAACTTCTTCAAATATGCCACTTTATACAACCTTATGGGTATTGGCGAAACATAAACGAAATGCCTTCTTTATTTTTCTTGATGAAGTTAAATAATATGCCACTTTTCTTTATTTTTCTTCAGATATGTCACTTTGTACAATCATTTGGGTATTGTACAATCATTTCTAAAGTCAAATTGTCTCTGAATGTTTCTGCATATGATTTTTCTCCCATTACAATTATTACATATGAAATGCCTTCTTTATTTTTCTTGAAGAAGTCGGTGTTTGTGTTACGAAATTAGAATATGATTGAACAATAGAAAAGGCAAACACAAACGAAAACTAGACTTTTACTCTTTTTTACTTACTTTAAAATTACAATCTACTGCTCATTATATAGAGAAAACAATTAACCAACATTACTAGAAAATAGGATCCCTAAATTTAAAAGTAGCTATAAACTATGAATGACTTGTGAGTAAATTTAAACACATTTCGACCATTATAACAACCCACACCTTAATGGGCCTGAATTTTCACTAAATCAAAAACTAAAGTCCATTAGGGTATGGATCTTTGGTGTTGGTAACCTAAAATAAATAAGAATATATCAGAGAGCTATCGATAAGTGCTCATAGCAAAACAATAAAGTATAATAAAACATATATATACACGCACACATTGACCAAGGCCAATGCTTTAGGTACCTAGTGCCATTGCTAATGCAAATTGGAAAGCTGTCTTTCCACTGCTCCTGCCTTGTACCACCACATGTCCTTTAAATTTATCATGTGCAATGTAATAAGAAGGGGGTCGAACAATGTTCTAGCGATTAGTAAATTGCATACTTTATCCATTAAACTAGTTTATACCGATTATTTTCCATTACGTGTTATCTCTATCATTCAAATCTTAGTCATTTTGACTTCACACATATATATGATAACTTAATCGAATTAGAGGTATAAAATAGATATATATATATATATATATATATATATATATGCATGCATGTATTTTTAAGCATCATTGCCCTTTATGGACAAGCGTGCATTCCATTAGTATCCATAATTAGACACCATACCCTTTCAATCTACACTCTGTATTGAATACCCAATTCAGAATCCCAAATTGCGACTACAACGTATCATACTTACGCATCGAGATAAGCCCGCAATGACAACTCACAAAAATGACAACTTAGGGTTCCTTGCATCCATGTTCAAAGCTTAATATAATGCCACTTGTTGCACCACGTGGGGCATCCAACAATAGTGCCTATGTCGAATCGCAGCGCATAACGAGGAACCTCCTATTAGTACCAAGCTATAAAATGTATAATACTTATGCATTTAGAGGAGTCCATAATGTTGACTCATGCCAAAGATGACTTATGGTCTACTGCTTATATGTCCAAAAGCTCCATTGTAACACCACTTATTGCAACGCACTAGGAATCCAACAATAGTGTCACGTCCTAATTAGTATGCACCAAGGAACCTCCCGTTAATGCCATGTTATAAGGCTCTCAAGACTGATGGCGCTCTCGATCTATGTATATAGCCCTAAAATATATGGTATCAACATTGCTGACATAACACCGAGCCTTCACCCATCGTCCAATTTAGTTTTCCTAAAGCAAATTAAGTAAATGCCCACCTGGTTATTTAATACATCATATGGTAATTGAAGTAGACTCTAGTTGGCTATTTAAGACTTCAAATCTGAGGTGACCTTGTAACAAACCTGGGTTGAAGTATACGTTAAACGAAATTAAATATAATTTAATTTAAAACAATGATGAATTAAAATAGAGTGATGAGGATTTTCCTTTAATTCCTTTTGGAGATTTAAGAGAATTTTAATTTATTTGCCAAGAGAGTTACATAAAAGTTTTTCAATGAACCAACACTTAGAAATTCATAAGTGAATATTAAACTGCAATGGTTTAACTCTTGTACTAAATAATAAAAGAAAGAAATAAATTTTGATAAAATAAAATCTTTTGATTAAAGTTAAATTTCAAAAATATACGATCATTCATTGTAATTAATTAAAGATTATCAAAATAAATGGCTTTGAATTTGTGTGTTTTAGTAACTAATTAATATTGCTTCAATTGTTTTTATAAAATGTAAAAAACGAGACTTATTTGCTTAGAAATTTAAATCTAAACTTACATTTAGCCACAATTATCTAATTATTATTCATTTTGGGCCTAACCATTTTGGTGAGAAGGAAATAACTTAGAGAAGAATTGTACATTCATTCTATCTTCCTCGCTTTAGAGAATAAGCTACCGCCCTTATTTCCTCTTACAAACCCTAGCCCTATTTTCCAAATTCCTCCATAATTAGTAAATTGAATTGCTGGATATTGATTAGAAGATTATTTTAGGTATATCTCAACATTGTTCCTCCCTATGATTAAATTAAATTTAGTAATTTCGGTATTGAGTCTATGTTGTCTGTTTTCCCTTTGCGCGTAATATTGGAGTTGAAATCTATGAAGTACAAGCTCCAGTCTACCTCCAATTAGTTGTAATTGATGTTATTTAGGTGATTTAACATCATACTCTCATACTAAGTTCATTTCATGGTGCTTGATGCTTGCTAATCTCATATTTTGATAACTTTATGCTTGAAATTACAAAGAAATAATTTTATTACTTAAATCTAATAAAATGCTTTCTGTTCTTGTATGGAATCAACATAAATTGCTATAATTGCTTCTATATGTTTGTGTTGTGTTTTGCATGCAAGAATTTGTTTGTTACTTATTATATAATATTGGTAAAATCATGCATATCGTAGGAGATTTCTTTGGCCATCGACTGGAAGCAAAAACTTAGAGCGTACAACTCTAGGAATTCATATCCAGTCGACTGATAGAGATGACCTGGAGCTTATAGCTCTAGGACCTACGTCTAGTTGACTAAACCTATGGGTTCAATCGACTGACTTGGTACCTGGAGCATAATGCACTTCCAGCGATAGCTGTCCCTCTTGATTTAGTTCCAGTTCTTACTTGCTTGCTCTTTTTTCTTGTAGTTTTTTATGCTTTTTTCACTTCCAAAGGCTTCTTGGACTTGATATTTTGATTCTCAAATTTGGTTTAGAGTATGAAATGTATTACGGACTCATAATGCTTGATTCCAAACTTCTTATGTTATTTTAATATTGATTTCTTAGAGTTTTCAATAACGATTTCTGAGATTTAAAAGTCATGCCTAAATGATTCTATTTAGTGTTTTCTGTCCATAGAAACCAATTTATGGATATAGTTCAATGCACACTTTCTTGCACTGATTTCAAACTGCTTTATAAAGGAAGTATATTTAAAAAGCAAATTGATTTCCTAACACACACATATATATACACATATATATGTATAAAGGTGACTTTGTAAATGTAAATAAACATATTTATCAATAGATTTTTTATTATTTCAAGAAGCAAGGTTTTAATGTATATAAGTAAAACATATTTACTAGTATTTATACTAGATTTCTTAAATCTATATATTTTAAAATTGTTTTGCAAACAAAAACTATTTTATATATAAAAAATTGAACATCTTCGATCGAGTAAGGAATTGAATTAAATGGTTTTGTAAAACAAGTGGTATGAAACACTTGTGTTTATCTTATCGGTTAATTCTTGGACTTGTTCAATTGAACCACTCTTAACACATGGGTAGAGTTTACTAACTTATAGTAAATGTTTGAGTAAACCGTGTGGTATGGGATGCATAGTCATTACTTGAATAATTAATATAAGGAAGTATATTACTTTTATTTAGTGGAGTTTACTATCTATTAGTAAATAATCGGGTTTCATCGAGTAGTATGGGATGCATTGGCGATATTCATTTTTTAACTAAATGAGATTAAGTAACACTTTTGGGGTAAGCATAGCCTTCGTGTTCGTCATTTAGGGGGACAGCCTTTTAGCTCAGCATTTAGGGTAGAACTTAACCAAACTGCTTTAGGAGGTGTCAGTGGCATGACCCGAACAACTTAGCGACATGGTCAAACTGTTGGGGGGTAGGTTTTAATGATCAAGACCGAACTTCTTTGGGGAGGTGTTAATGACAAGGACCGAACTGCTTTAGGGAGGTGTCGGCGACGTTGTCAATGCATTCGGTAATATTATTCCCTTTCATTTGTGGATTGAAGTTTATTGATAAGTTAGCACCATATTTGAGATGATAGTCCATGAGAGACTTGATTTGCTTTTATGACATGGTGCCTTCCTTTGAGGTTGAGCTTTTTGCTAATTTTGGGATTTCACCATCTTTTCCATTTTCGCTTATGATAGGCAAATATTTGGGTATTTTGATTAGGGTTCCAATTTAAGTATGTAATTCACCCCGATTACGGGGAATTTTATTGTTTTAGGATTTGGTGATTTCCATTTGAGAATACTAATCATCCCTATATTTGATACGAAAACTTGTCAACACCCCAAACTTGAAGTTTAAGTAGGTGCAACGCTTTCGAAACCTCCCTTCGAATGAGTGAAATTTTCTTGAACTTTTCAGATGGGCAAATATGGTTAAGAACTAGAATTTGAGACCTTTCGACAAAGTCCAAAGGGTGGACTGTCTTTTGATAGTACTTCATGAATGAGTTGGTTGTGAACTATGTTGAATCCACCTTCTGACTCGGACCAAGGAGTTTAGGTTGAATCCTGTTAGTTCCTTGAAGTAATGGAGTTGGAATGATTTCAAATCTATCGAAAGGGGGAACACATGTTGTCTAATGGATTTGATCTAAGGCTTCTGGAAAATTTAAGCACTAAGGGTTTCAACACAGTCGATAGGGGGACCTTTCGATCAATTTAACCGTAGATAGACATATTTATGAAGAAGTAAGGAAATCTAAGCTACTAAGTAAATGCTATCATTATAATCACCTTTTTACTGAACTCAATTTTACAAGTTGACCAAATCCCCAATTTGGTTTAAGAATTAGGGTATACAAGTTTAAGAAATATACAAGTGAAAAGTGGAGAAATTAGATCCTTAATTGACCCTTGGGGTCATATTTATAGTTATAGGTTTGGACTTTTCGACCCTAAGCTATCGATACGGTCAAAAGGCCAACCCCTTTTGCTTTGCAAATGTCCATTGAGTCATACTTTTCAACCTAGTCGAGAGGGTTTTAGCCATCCTTCTGTTGTTGCTTGTGATTAGGCCTCCCTCTTTTGCTCCGTTTCCTTCCAATTTTTTTGAAAGAGGTTGCTTGATAGCCTTTGACCTTATCAAAAGGTCTCTTAATGCGCCCTTTTCTTGAGTGTTGATGTGCCACATAAGTTGACTTGGACGCTTGCCTTCGACGCTGTCGAAACAAGTCTTCCTTTGGCCCTGACTGAGTCAAGACACCTAGAAAAGGCTTTGTTTTGAATGGACTCCTTTGAAAGCTTCTTCTCCATCTAAATCGAAACCTTATTCCTTTATGGTAATGGTTATGTAGCTCTTCTTTCTTTGGTGAGAGTGGTCTTAATTGTGTCGAAAGGCTATGTATACTTTTGAAAGGGTCAATTTGGTTGATACTTCGAGAGGTGCTTGTGACCTTGACGAAAGCTCTTTTGTTGGCACTGTCGAAACATCCTTTTGACCTTGTCAAAAGGTATAGCTGGGGTTCTTTCACTTCTTTGTCGGAAGCTATGTTTAACCAAACCATCTTGGTGCTTTTTGATCTTTACCAATGCTGTTGTGTTCCTTCTTTCATGCCTTCATTCCTGGGAATATTTTATGGACAGTATTTAGCCCCTCTAGTATGAAAGAAGCTTTTGTTCTTTAGGACAAAAATTCCATGGAACCTCTCTCCTTATTTCATGTGAAATAGATAACAAGCTCTATCAAAATTGTAACCTTGTTAGGAGACCTTAAAAAGTAGTCTTAAATTTACAGAGTTAATGTTCAAAATGTTATTTAATAGAATTTTTGAATAAAGTTTTCTAAAATATAGACGATTAAACCTCCTTTATTAAAAATTATGGAATAATATCACTTGATTCGTGGATTTTGACTCAAACAAATGGGCCTTTGGAAAAAGTCTATGATCTACTCTAAACATTACTTCCTTGAGTTAAGCCTCCTACAACCTGTGGGCGTCAGTTTTGTATGTTTGGTGACCTTACTTCGTCCCTTTATGTTTCCTTTATTTCCAACTTTAAACCATTGGTTAATAATTCTCATTTAGTTAAAAAGTAGAAAGTAGTTTAATAATGATTCCCACTGGTGTCATGAAGATCTCGTATTGAAATCAAATTTTAAATTCAACGAAAAATTCACAAATCATCATAAAATTTAATAGCAGTATATAGAAGTTATAAAGTTAGGAATCCAGCAAGAGTCTCGTAAGGAAATCGAAGATGTGAAATTCATAAATTGTCATCAAAACCCATAAGGAAGTTTTAAAATCCTTGAAATAGGTTAATTCACAAAAGATCATTCAAAATTTCAATGAGAAATTCAAACATAGAAAATCCATAAATCATAAGGGAAACTCACAAGGAAATTTTAGAGTTCATTCGATTAGAAATCCAAATAATGATCATCAAAAACATCAATAAGGATGATATGAATATGAAATTCACGAATCATCGTGAAAATGTTCAAGAAAACATAAGATTTTCAACGTCAGGATCTAAAAATCCAATAAGACAGTTAGGAATAGTGAAGTCATAAATTCTCATCAAAATCCAAAGGAAAATGTGAGTCTCAATAAATAGAAAACAGGCAAAAAATAATATGAATTTTATTAAGGAAGTATAGAGCACCAAATTCATGAATTATTATGAAGACCAGCTAAGAATTTTGAAATTCACTGTATCAAAAATTTTATAAGAAATTATCTCAAATCCGTTGAGAATACAAAATTCACAAATCATCATAAAGATTCGTAAGGAAATCTAGAAATTCATTAGATTAGAAATCTTGTAAAGGATTATCAAACACCCGGTAAAGAAATCAGAAATTCATAAATCTCATGAAAATTATCAAGTAATTTCAGAATTCATCAATTCAAAATCTCAATAAAAGATCATCCAAAATTCCAATAGGAAATTTGAAATGCAAAATTCATCAATCATCACAAAAATCAGTAAGGAGGCTTAAATTCCATTAAATCGAGGAAATGTTATAAATAGGGAACTCAAAAATCCAAGAATCGAAAATGTGATTTGAAACCTGTCTATTCTTATTGAAAACCAGAAACCCAATGGTAAATCCTCAAATTATTATGCGAACTCAATAATGGGAGCCAAGAAATTACGAACTCATGAAATAAGTGATCCATAGGAAATCATCATGAAAATTCAATGGGGATGTGTAACATGTAGAATTCATGAATCGCCATAAAGTTCAACGAGGAAACTGAAAGTTCATGAAACCAATAAATCATCATAAAGTAACTATTGCATTTAAGATAGATCAAATTCAAAATAGAATTTCGAGCAAAGAAATTAAACGTCCACAAAATCAAGAATTTAGCCAAAATTTTTGTCAGGATCCCATCTAACAAATAAATTACTAGAAATCGACCCAATATCGAAATTAGAAATCTACCTAGTCCTAGTAATTTCAGTAAATCAAGACAAAAATTTCCTAGTCCTATGGGTCAGTAATTTTTTTTGATATATTGGTGTTGGACGCATTTGTAAAGCCTTGTATTAATTGGAATATTGATTCCTCATATACTTATAGAGTTTATCTTGTTTTAAGAAATTACCCTATTTACGGATATTCGGTTATCGCCTACTCAACTTAATCTTCAAGTGGATCCTCCATTATCATTAGTGATAACTTGTTTCCTTATTCCACTCTTTTCGGTTTCGTACCGATCTTTATTTTTAGTATCATGATATGGATCCCTTTTATCAATTCTCACGTCCCCTACTTTCTTTTAAGATGTAAGTTTCTTAATCCTTTGATATGGAAATTATTTCTCAAGCATTGGATGTTTTAAGATTTGTTTGTCCAGTCTTTGTCTCTTCTGGATATGATTTTAGACCCTTTGTCTTTTTTTTGATTATAGTGTTGGACATCTTTGTCCAGTTGCCTCTGTGTATATCCCTCTTTATAATTCCAACTTTGTCCCAGCTGATAGATTGATTTCTTTCTTTAACCCTTATTCTCTTGGGTTTTAACCTTTGCCTTGAGTTTTAGACTTCTTTGCCTTTATTCCTTTGTTCGTAGCCCTCTCTGGGCTTGAATGTCTCAGTCCACTCTTTGATAAGCCTCTATTTGGGCTTAGACATCTTAGTCCATTGTTTGGTGAACCTCTCTCCGAGCTTCCCTCGTCTCAAAGGGATATTGTGCATGCTGGACAGACCTCCCTCCGGAAGGTTGACGATGGGTGCTTTTCTTGACCCTTCCCCTTAGAGGTGAAATAGACGTTAGGAGTTTTATCCCTTTCCCTAGGAGGTGCAACGGATTAGCCATAGGCTTTTGATGGGTACATAGTCGCTCTCCCTCTAGGAGGTACTGCGAATTGGCCATAGGCTTTTGGTGGGTATATGATCCTCCTCCCTTTAGGAGGTGCTATGGATTGGCCGTAAGCTTTTGGTGGGTACAGGTCTCCCCTCCCACTAGGAGGTGCTACGGATTAGCCGTAGGCTAAAATGTTATGTATGAAAATCATTTTTGGCCAATTAAAAATCTTTTTCGAATATTGCCTTCTTCTTTGAGAGAAAGAATTTTTGTAAACGATCCCTTCTAATATATCGAGGGATTACTTTTTGAGAAGAGCTTGGAGATATGAAAATCTTTTCTTAATGCTGCCCTTCATAGGGGTTTTCAAATTATTCTCATAGTGGAGACACAGATCTCAAATAGGAGACTGGAAGGTCATGATTCATGAACTAGTAATCTTTTAATCGAAAATAGGGTTCTCCAATCTGAGTTTTTGTCAAAAAACTTTGATAATTTTGAAACTTTTTCTTTGAAAAGTATAGATTGGCTTCTTTTCGGCAATGATTTTAGAAAATTTTGAAATATTAAGATTGTCTAGCTGGAAATCCTTTATATGCATTTACTAATGCTCTATAGTATCCTTGGAAGATTGCTTAAACTGGTTCTTGGAACAAATAAATACTTACTTTTTCCCAGGCTGTGGGGTAATCGAAAATAGTTTTTCTTTGAAAATATTTTTTGGGAGATTTATTGGAGGACAATGTTTTCTCCTTCAGATAAATTTCCATACCTTGGCAAGTGTTGCTCTACAGTAGAGTGATCTATTTATTAGTTCTTTATATCCAAAATTGGTGGTGAACTGACTGTAGTCCAAGGTTTCATGAGAGCAAATATTTGTAATACATTAGCTCCAATATTGATAGCCACTTTGCATCAGGCATTCGAGTTGTCTTTCTAAAGTTGCTAGAGATTTGTTGTGATCCAAGAGTACATTGAATGCCATGGACATGTTTTGTTTTTTACCTATAATGACACTTAAATTTTGCATTAATATATGGTTAATCCTAAGTATAATTCAAATTGAAGAAATTATATGCAAAGAAGATTCATATTGTACAAATGCCATTAGGCCTCATAGCCTGATCACTGTCAGAAGGATAAGTGGTTATTATGACTTTTCATCAAGGCTTTGAAATAATTAGATTACTCCTTTTAAGGTAGAAATTCTTTTAATCCTTCTTGACGAACTCTTTTAAGAATCCATACTTGATTAGGTTCTGAATTATTTTTGCCAAAACATTGCAATTATCAGTTTCATGTCCATTCACTTTATGATAAGTGCAATAATTCTTTCCTTCTTTAGGCTCGGCGGGAGTTCTTATTTTATAGAAAAAGGAGAAGTTGTCATCGTTTTTTATTATGGAGTAGATATAGGAAAGTGGTTTGTCTAATTCAATTGACCTGGATTTAGATGTCACCATTTGGCTGTCTTTCTTGTCTTCTTTCCATTTAGATCTTTTGCCGAGACGATTGTAGTTAACCTTTTCAATCTTCTGCTTTTGTCGAGATTTCTTCATAGCATGATGCATTTCGTCAAATTGATTCGACTTGGAGATAGAAATTTTGTAGATCCTTTCACCCATGAATATGAAGTTCCTTCCAAAAAGGAGTTTGTTCGATCAACCCTAAAGCGAACTGCCATTAGTTTTTCTTGATCGTTTGCGTTTTTGGCCTCCAATGCTTCCATGTTGAATCTTTTAATATGTTCACTAAGCAATTAATCTGGCCTTTGCTTGAATTAGCTAACATGTCGGAATCTATCGCTGGGTCTTTATATATGTGAAATTGCGATATGACTTTATAAGAAAATTGTTCTCAAGAACAGATGGCCTTCCCTTGATAATTCTTGTGCCATTTGATTGCCGCTTCTTGAAAAGTAACTGAGAAAAGTTTGCATCAAATTGGTCCAGGAGCATCCAATTTTCAAAAGCTACGAGGTGGTCGTTTGGAACAGTAGTTCCATCATACATTAGTAGTGGAATTTGAATGTGAGGGAGAGTGCTAATTGCCACATTTTCTTCAAAATAGGAACATTTTGCCGGATCACATGTTTCCTTAATTCGTTGAGAGAATTTTTTTATTGTATCCTCTGTGACTTGGTTGTGAATGTTGTCATGGTGATCTTCACTATTTTCTATGGCTAAACTATTTGTTTGCTCGATGGTTCTTTTAACCCAACTTCATTGATCCTCATTTTGGTCTTCCTTTGGACGTTGTGCCTCATCTTCTTCTTCCGTAATCTTTAGTGACCCTTGAGATGGTGCTCTTTCAAGGAATTCATGTATTGCTATCATTTGTTGTTGTAGATGATGGACTTTAATTTCATTGTTTTCCAATCCCATTAAGGTCGAAGGTTGCCCAACTTCCAAATTCTCCAAGTTGAAGTTTAGTATTATATCGTTTTCCAAAGTTGATTGTGGCTTGTGTTCCTTGTTTGAGATATCAATAAATTGTCTGATCTCGCCTATCTTCTTCTTTTTGAACAGGATTTTCTATTAACCTTTGGTGAACGTGATTAGGGATCGGAAGTTCGAGCCCTCCTAGCGCCAAAAATGTTGACAAGAAAATTTGTCAACACCCCAAACTTGAAGTTGAAATAGGTGAAATGCTTTCAAAACCTCCCTTTGAATAAGTGAAATTTGCTTGAGCTTTTCAGACGGGTAAATATGGTTAAGAACTTGACTTTGATATCTTTCGACGAAGTCTAAAGGGTAGACTTTCTTCTTATAGCATTTCTCGAATGAGTTGACTATGAACTATGTCGAATCCGCCTTTTGACTTGGACCAAGGAGTTTAGGTTGAATCTTGATAGTTCCTAGAAGTAGTGGAGTTGGAATGGTTTTGAATTTGTCGAAAGGGGTAACACATGTTGTCTAATGGATTTGAGCTAAGGCTTTTGGGAAATTCGAGCACTAAGCGTTTCAACACAGTCGATGGGGGACCTTTCGATCAATTTAACCACAGACAGACATATTTATGAAAAAGTAAGGAAATCTGAGATGCTAAGTAAATGCTATTATTATAATCATCTTTTTATTGAACCAATTGTACAAATTGAATAAATCCCCAATTTGATTTGCGAATTAGGGATTACAAATTTAAGAAATATACAAGTGAAAAGTGGGAGAAATCAGATCCCCTTTAACTGACGCCTGGGGTCATATTTATAGGCATGGGTTTTGACCTTTTGACCCCAGGCTATCGACTTAGTCGAAAGGTCAACCCCTTTTTCTTCTACAAATGTCCACTGAGCCATACCTTTCGACCTAGTCAAATGGGTTTTAGCCATCCTTCTGTTGCTGCTTGTAGTTAGGCATCTCTTTTTGCTCTATTTCCTCCCGATTTTTTCGAAAGATGTTGCTTGATAGCCTTCAACCACATTGACAGGTCAATTGACATGCCCTTTTCTTGAGTGTTGATGTGCCGCATAAGTTGACTTTGACGCTTGCCTTTGACGCTGTTGAAACAAGTCTTCCTTTGGCCTTGATTGAGTCAAAACACCTAGGAAAGGCTTTGTCTTGAATGGACCCCTTTGAAAGCTTCTTCTCCATCCAATTCGAAACCTTATCACTTTGTGGTAATGGTCATGTTGCTCTTCTTTCTTCGGTTAGAGTGGTCTTAACCATCTCGAAAGTCTATATATGCTTTTGAAAAGGTCGAATTGGTTGTTTACTTCGAGAGGTGCTTGCCACCTTGATGAAAGCACTTTTTTGACACTGTCGAAACATCCTTTTGACCTTATCATAAGGTATTGCTGGTGTGCTTTCACTGCTTCGTCGAAAGCTATGTTTAGCCAAACCATCTTGGTGCTTTTTGATCTTTACCAATACTCTTGCGTTCCTTCTTTCATACCTTCATTCCTGATATTTTATGGATAACACCTATCATAGGTATTTGTTGATATGGATTTAATGATTTCAATTTGGGGATGCTATTCATTCTATTTTGGAAAATTCTCGACTTCGAGCACTATCTTATAAGTTACCATATTAAGACATATTATCCTTATGCATATATGCCATTATATCTATTATTTGAACCAAAATTGCTACGTACACATAGAAAAGTAAGTAACAAAGATGAAATGAAGAAAGTAAATGAAAAATAGAGGAAATCGGACAGAAATCAAGCACATACAAATTTATAATGGTTCGCCAATCTTAGCCTACTTCCACTGGAATGCTTTTATTGCTTTTGCATTAGTTTTTGTGATTGCAAGAGAGTAGGATCGATAGATCTTTTAATACAAGAAAGTAAGAGTGTAATGGTAGCGTAAAGATCCCTAGAATGGACTATGCCGACCTCATTCTAAGCTCCAGTTCCCTTTTGCTGAATCATGTTTTCACGTTTAGGTAGGTGTTTGGATTATGCTGGAGGAGATGAGAATAGAGTCAGGCCAAGTCTTGGTTTCACATTGGTGTATTTGGTTTTGGGATCAAAGTAAGCATGGAAATGGTGGAGATGGAATCGATTTAAGCATAGTGAGAGTCCCCTAGATATGGTATCAGTAGCGATCCTATACATAGGCGATTTTTTTGATTTTTACCCTACGCGCTCTTGGCTATGCGAATATTTTGCCTTATACACTTGCGTATAGACTTGAACTCAAGTTTGCATGCACATATGTGCTTATATGTACTATTTCAGATGTACTCATATGCCTTGAATGCTCATAACATGCCCTGCTTCGATAGCCGATCCTGGGACCTGGATAAAATCCTTTGTATAGCCTTTGGGATAGTCAGCGATGATGGTCACTTCGGTCGAACTCCTGAATCTCATCATCACCATTGTATAATTCTGATATGAATAATATTGCACTACACGACACCGCACTAGGATACACTTAACACGGGGGGACAGGTTAATACATCTAATTATAACTATCCGTTGAGTTTAATAGCCATAGTTTCCAGATGCTCCACGCATTTAGCTGCAATGACTAGTGATAAGCTTCCACACATGTCGAATCAAATGTTGAGTTGATTCAGAGACACTTTCTGCTCGATACACTGGGTGAACAATTAGAACAACTTGATAGCTCACACTTTGCTCCAACTAACTCTCTAAATCTAAGAGCAGATGATATTATAGAGCTAGCTCCTGATACACTTGAGAATGTCGTATTCTTAGAAGATCCGCCAGATTCAACTACTTTGAAAGTAAAAGAGGCATCTCTTCGTCGAATTTGCATTAAGCATGAAATCCCATTTTATGACATATTGGTCCCATATCATCACAAGAGTGCTTATCAACCTCTAGAAAGGTATACCGCTTGTAAAAAATATATGTGCCTAGCTGGGGGTGCACCATCATTTAATCCGTTCATCCATCGAACGCTCTATTTTATGAGACATGTCCATCTCAACTACATTCGAACAGCTGTGCATTTATCTAGGGCATATACATGGTTTTCCTTGGATTCTTAAATTGTGCACTGATCGTAGAAGATATTCGATTTATCTATAGCTTCAAAAGACGAAAATGAAGTCCATCGTTCACTTACCATGAGCCATTCAGCAGTTTTCAAGCTGTAAACAATGCTTGGAATAAGCTTAGCTATTTTAAAAGCGAATGGTTTTATGTGCGCTGTCCACCCGGGTTTGCACAATGATGGTTAATAGAACGTAAGTGCTTTTCCAAACTATAGAGCAGAAGCTTTAGTCAAGTCATATTCTAATAAACACAATTTTCTAAATCGGTAGATGTTCTTTTAGGACTAGTGGCGATGTTTATCAAACTGCTGTTACAACACTCAGAAATGTTCCAAAGAAAGATAGGGAGATTAGGCCCCTTATTAACTGATGACCCTCTCTTGTCTTCAACTTGCTAAAAGAGGGTCGTAGCATCAATTTGGCAAGGGACAACGATGAAGGAGTAGTAGGTTGCCGTGTTCAATCAGAAGCAAGTCATCTTGGCCCTGACGTTCCCCTAGTCCCTAGCCAGGAAGTCAAGAAGGCCCAAGGCAACATCGAGGAAGGTGAAATAATAGGTGGTGGTAAGGAGGTTGGTGAGGATGACGTACGTTCAAGTCACAAATCAGTGGTTGAACAGTCTTCAGATGACCAACCACTTGCTTCTAGGAGGAAGCTCGTTGTTAAGATCCGTACAAATTATAAATAGCCTTTGCCAGTTACAACAGCATAGTAGACTCCATCTCTACCTTTTGTGGACAAATTTGTAAAGATGGGACCAATTCCTATTGAATTTGGTTCCTTTGATATAGGAAACATGAGAAAAGAGGTTTCTCTCCTTCATTTGATGATGACACCATTCCTGCTAGTGTGGAAGAGATTAAGTCTGTAAGCGCAAGGCTCTCGTACATGGTCCGTTGGGGGGACACCGGTACACTCACTTGCACGTGCACTTTATGACACTCACACTTGACTTGTGTCCTTTTTAATCAAATCTAACTCATTTCTGTTTCCTTTGTAGGTTCTATGGATAAGAGGAAATATACATACCAATCCTTGATGGAGAAAGTGTGTCTACCTCAAAAGCCCTGGTTGAGGTTGTATCACCAAGGGAGTGGTTGAGATTACGATTCAAACCATCGCTCTAGCCACGATAGGGATAGGAGAAATTATGGTAGAGGTAGTTCTTTACATGATTCTTCTTCCAAGCACTGGCCTAGATCCAGATCACCTCCTCCTAGAGGTTCAGATAGGCAACTTAAACGCCTTGATGAGATTCCACCGGCTGAGCTCTATCTCCTAACTCTATTTCTGTATAGCCCACGGAACTATCCCACTCTATCCGGTCCTCTGAGCACAAGCATTGTAAAGGTGGAGCCAACTTCTCATCAAAGGCCTGGTAGCTAAACAGCCTACGGTCGACGCTCATATGGCCGAACTGAAGGATCATTTTGAAACATTCGATTTGACGAGCTTATGTTTATGTCCAACCTAAAGAGAGTTCAAATAGAATTCCAAGAATGGACTACGGTCTATGTGACTGACATTCACCACAAGTACAACAAGTAGGCAAAAGTGGTCGAAAAGATTTCTAAGGTCTCGAGAGATAGGCTACAAGAGATCGGGGATCAAAAGGTTATCGAGGCCAGCAATAAAAGGATCATAGTCGCCCTTGACGATGAGGTCAAGAATCTGAGAAAATTATAGGCTGAAGTAGAGAAGAAAGCAGAGGCAGCTATCAAAGCACCCAAAGCTAAAACGTCTAAGCACCTTAATGAAATCAAAGAGGTGCATCACGAAATCATGAGCAAGTTCTAGAAAGAGATGCCGCTGAAAGGAATGCAGCTGAGCTAAAAATAAAACTCGAGCATAAACAAAAGCAAAAGATGGAGCACCACAAATTACTCAGGAATCATGCAATGTGCAGGTCACTGTGAGGGAAGAAAGGGACAAAGTGCTCGAATAAGCCAGGGATGTTAATGCTATTATGAAGAGAGAAGTTGAATCCCCTGAGCAATGGGCAGAGGAGCGGGTCATGGAGAGGTTATGTAACATCCCCTATTTAGAGGCCCAAAGCTAAGCACTACAGATGTTGGAGTCATCTATAGTATTAACTTCCGATGATAAAATATAGCTATGTTAATGGTATCTATAATATCAAATGCACTTGAATATGAAACAAATCACAGATTTTCAAAACAACATCGTTTTCCATTACACTTCAAAACAGATGTTCCATATTCAGATTACGTAATCCCAAATGTTTCCCAAGCAATGGTAAAATATACTAATTACAAAATACGCTAAAAATGATATATGAAGATGCCCCTTTGGATGATCGGAGTCATATAGTCATAACTGACATAATATATACGCAGCGGAAATAAACAACAAAACAAAGAACTACAACTCCTAAATAGTTATCCGTTAGCCTCCTCCTCGCTTCTGGTAGCTTTATTCATAATCCTACTAAAATATGAAATAACCTCAACCCTCAGCCTACTCAAATAAATTTTAAGAACTGAGAGTTTAAGGGAAAAACATAAACTTCGAGTTGGACATTAAGCCTGGTGTGAATAATACTGTACATCCCGATTATTAATGTTAAGTGAGACCATGCCGCTTGGCGGAACGGATTTTCCCTCACTAACATTCTTATAAAACATATCTTTTTCAAATCTTTTCTTGCAACCAAAATTTGTTAAATACGGTAAAGCATTATTATGTAAACGTACATATCAGGTAACAAAATAACTATATGTTCAAACATTTTAGTTTTGTTTGGCTATCTATTAACGTTTGGCTGACTCGGGCCGTCCAGACAATAAAAAAATCTAACATCTGTTTGACACACTTCTTCTAGACGGTCTGTCCTTAACTATCTGTTAGATACTTCTCTTCTGGACGGTCTATCCCAAACTTAACATCTCCCAGGGTCACCTAATCTTAATGGTTTAATGGGTTCATCAATAACCTATCTACATGCAAATATATATTCCCTTTCATGCTTAATTATAATTATAGTCTTACCTGTGAAAAAGACCTACACAGTAGAATTTTGGAATAAATTAGCTAGGGTCGATAGCTAAGGATAGGGCGCGGCCCTATACCTGTCCCATCTTGTACTCTAATATCCGAGTCATTTTATTTAGGGGTATCTTCCCAAAATTTTCCTTGAAACCCATTTTTAAAATGATTTAAAACCTTTAAATCGAACTCACACAAGGAAAATTTGGAAAAAATTAGCTGGGGCCAATAGCTAAGGTATAGGGTGCGACCCTATACCAATCCCATATGGTATTCTAATATCTGAGTCATTTTACTTAGGGATATTTTCCTAAAATTTTCCTCGCAAATCTTTTTTAAAATGATTTTAAACCTTTAAATCAAACTCACACAAGGAAAATATATATACTCTATGCATTACTCAAAATCATCTTACCATGTTATATATATATATATATACACACACACTTTATCCTGTTAGGAACTGAGTTGATGATGTTTTGATGACAACAACCTTATATAGTTATTATACTTTACTTTATAAAATATATATTAACATTTCCATATATATATATATATGTATGTATATAGGAAGTATATGTAGGCATCAGCTATGCAGGTATCATCGAAGACTAATCAGTATAAAGACTCAAGCATCAAGATGAAGATTAGAGATTCAGGATTCAAGACTACAGAGAGTCAAGATTTCAAGATCTCAAGATAAGTGTCTAGTATTTTGTTAAAACTTTATAATAGCACTCTCATCTTTCTTCCAATTTTCTTTTGGGATGGAACCAATTTCTATCGAAACCAGTGGCTTATAAACCCACGACAAGTAGCTTACAAACCTACGACAAGTGGCTTACAAACCCACGAAAATCAAAATCGTTTAAACTACTTTGTACAAGTTCTCGAGTCCTATGGAGGAGCTCTGTAGGAAGGTTCTTGCAATTTCAGTTTGAATAGATTTTTCAAAATGTTTTTAAATATGTTTTCAAAATGTTTTAGCTTTCAAAATCATGTTTTCAAAAATATTTTCAAACTTTGTTTTAGCCTTGAAATATTCCTCTATTCTGATTTTAAAAATTCTATTTTTAAAACATCAAAATTTATTCTGATTTTAAATATTACTTATATAATTGACGGTCTATAACAATTATATATATATATATATTTAAAATAATGTTTTATATTCATTCTATATCTCCAAATATTGTTTAAACACTTTACTTTGCTTTAGAGAAGTTTCAACTTGTTTTAAATTCAATTGTCTTTACAAAACAACATTTCTATAATTTTGAACTAAGGGATGTCAACATAAGGGGATACCCCAAGTCAGCATGGTGATAGTTGGATTCAAAATTCAATTTTCAAAAGAAGTGTCCATTCGTTCGAAAACCTTTCGCCAATGGTTATGACTGTTGTGCATCCATATAAAGGCTTCCAAAACAAATTTTTTTAACAACTACTTTCTTATTTTCTTCACTCTTTCTTGTCCACCATTCCATATCCATAAAACTTCATATTTTCAAGATCGTGCCATCATTCTGCCAAATTCTCAATAGGAAATCATTTAGATACTCTCTCTATTTGATTCACCATCATTCTACAAAAGATCAAAGTGCTATTCAGAGTTATAGGATTAATTTGTATTCAAAAAGTACATAGAGTCTATCCATTCAAGCGGATTGTTATTAAGAAGTATTAGGGTGATCTTGTGTCCCGTAAATAAAGAGAGTTTACCCCAGACTCGAAGATAGGAGGGTTCCTCAAGGCCTTAGAAATTGAGGGTTGTAATTTGGATATTGGCTTATAAAAATCTGTACAAGGATATTGCCTTGGTGCAGGACTAGATGTAGGAGGATTCCGAACCAGTATAAAATCCGGTGTGTTCTTTCCTTTTACTTGCTTTACTTTACTATTTGCATTTGTTATATGTTCTGTGATCATTCTGTGTTAGAATTCTGTTTAGATCTGTGTTGAAAGTTTTAATTTAGTCATATAGTTCATATATTCTTTAAAACACTATTCACCCCCCTCTAGTGTTATTTCTGCCTTAAGATCCTTAATCTGCATCCCTAACAATTGGTATCAGAGCATTGGTTTTCATTGTTTTCATAATCTGAAACTTGAAAAATATAAAAATGGCATTTTTGGAAAATTGTGTTAAAACTATTTTGAATCTATGCATTTCATCAAAGTATCATAAGTCTGCATATAGTTATTTTGAAAAATCAAGTTATCTACTGAATTGGTGTGTTATGTAGGGACAGACATGTTATATGGCTTTTGACGAATCAACACCCAATGGACAAACTGTGCAAATTGAGAAAGATAAATGGATACTTGATAGTGGATGTTCGAGGCACATGACTGGAAATCCCGAGATACTCAAGGACATTACTTATCAAGATGGAGGATTAGTAAATTTTGGTGACAACTCTAAAGGATATGTGGTTGGCGTCGGCAATTAGTTAATAGTTTTTGTTGATGACAAAGGGGGAGAAAGTTATAAAAATATATGTGCTTGGTGTAAGAGGGAGTCATGGAGTAAGGGGGAGTTGTTGTTTTAAGAAGAAATCACGGAGTTATGGAGAGTTATGTTATGGCAAAAATATTTTATAAATAAAGGTTGTCATCATCTAAAAGGGGGAGATTGTTAGGAACTGAGTCGATGATGTTTTGATGACAACAACCTTATATAGTTATTATACTTTACTTTATAAAATATATACTAAGATTTCCATATAGATATATATATATATATGTGTGTGTATGTATGTATGTATGTAGTAAGTATATGCAGGTATCATCGAAGACTGATCAGTATAAAGACTCAAGCATCGAGATGAAGATTAGAGATTCAATATTCAAGGCTCTAGAGAATCAAGATTTCAAGATCTCAAGATAAGTGTCTAGTATTTTGTTAAAACTTCATAATAGCACTCTCATCTTTCTTCCAATTTTCTTTTGGGATGGAACCCAATTTCTATTGAACCCAGTGGCTTACAAACCCACGACAAGTAGCTTACAAACCTACGACAAGTGGCTTACAAACCCACGAAAATCAAAATCATTTAAACTACTTTGTACAAGTTCTCGAGTCCTATGGAGGAGCTATGTAGGAAGGTTCTTGCAATTTCAGTTTGAATAGATTTTTCAAAATGTTTTTAAATCTGTTTTCAAAATGTTTTAGCTTTCAAAATCATGTTTTCAAAAATATTTTCAAACTTTGTTTTAGCCTTGAAATATTCCTCTAATCTGATTTTAAAAATTTCTATTTTTAAAACATCAAAACTTATTCTGATTTTAAATATTACTTATATAATTGACAGTCTATATCAATTATATATATATATATATAATAATGTTTTATATTCATTCTCTGTCTCAAAATTTTGTTTAAAGACTTTACTTTGCTTCAGAGAAGTTTCAACTTGTTTTATATTCAATTGTCTTTACAAAACAACATCTCTATAATTTTGAACTAAGGGATGTCGACATAAGGGGATACCCCATGTCCAAATGGTGACAGTTGGATTCATAATTCAATTTTCAAAAGAAGTGTCCATTCGTTCGAAAACATTTCGCCAATGGTTATGACTGTTATGCATCTATATAAAGGCTTCCAAAACGAATTTTTTTAACAACTACTTTCTTATTTTCTTCACTCTTTCTTCTCCACCATTCCATATCCATAAAACTTCATATTTTCAAGATCTTGCCATCATTCTGCCAAATTCTCAGTAGGAAATCATTTAGATACTCTCTCTATTTGATTTTCCATCATTCTACTAAAGATCAAAGTGCTATTCAGAGTTATAGGATTAATTTGTATTCAAAAAGTCCATAGAGTATATCCATTCAAAAGGATTGTTATTAAGAAGTATTAGGGTGATCTTGTGTCCCGTAAATCAAGAGAGTTTATCCAAGACTCGGAGATAGGAGAGTTCCTCAAGGCCTTAGAAATTGAGGGTTGTAATTTGGATATTGGCTTATAAAAATCTGTACAAGGATATTGCCTTGGTGCAGGACTGGAGGTAGGAGGATTCCGAACAAGTATAAAATCCGATGTGTTCTCTCCTTTTACTTGCTTTACTTTACTATTTGCATTTGTTATATGTTCTGTGATCATTCTGTGTTAGAATTCTGTTTAGATTTGTGTTGAAAGTTTTAATTTAGTCATATAGTTCATATATTCTTTAAAACACTATTCACCCCCCTCTAATGTTATTTCTGCCTTAAGATCCTTAATCCACATACCTAACAATTGGTATCAGAGCATTGGTTTTCATTATTTTCATAATCTGAAACTTGAAAAATATAAAAATGGCATTTTTGGAAAATTGAGTTAAAACTATTTTGAATCTATGCATTTCATTAAAGTATCATAAGTCTGCATATAGTTATTTTTAAAAATCAAGTTATCTACTGAATTGGTGTGTTATGTAGGGACAGACATATTATATGGCTTTTGACCAATCAACACCCAATGGACAAACTTTTCAAATTAAGAAAGATAAATGGATACTTGATAGTGGCTGTTCGAGGCACATGACTGGAAATCCCGAGATACTCAAGGACATTACTTATCAACATGGTGGATTAGTCAATTTTGGTGACAACTCTAAAGGATATGTGGTTGGCGTCGGCAATTAGTTAATAGTTTTTGTTGATGACAAAGGGGGAGAAAGTTATAAAAAATATATACGTGCTTGGTGTAAGAGGGAGTCATGGAGTAAGGGGGGTTGTAGTTTTAAGCAGAAATCACGGAGTTATAGAGAGTTATGGTATGGTAAAAATATTTTATAAATAAAGGTTGTCATCATCAAAAAGGGGGAGATTGTTAGGAACTGAGTTGATGATGTTTTGATGACAACAACCTTATATAGTTTTATACTTTACTTTATAAAATATATACTAACATTTCCATATAGATATATATATATGTATATGTATATGTATGTATATAGGAAGTATATGCAGGTACCATCTATGTAGGTATCATCGAAGACTGATCAGCATAAAGATTCAAGCATCAAGATGTAGATTTGAGATTCAAGATTCAAGACTCTAGAGAATCAAGATTTCAAGATCTCAAGATAAGTGTCAAGTATTTTGTTAAAACTTCATAATAGCACTCTCATCTTTCTTCCAATTTTCTTTTGGGATGGAACCCAATTTCTATCGAAACCGGTGGCTTACAAACCCACGACAAGTAGCTTACAAACCTACGACAATTGGCTTACAAACCCACGAAAATAAAAATCATTTAAACTACTTTGTACAAGTTCTCGAGTCCTATGGAGGAGCTCTGTAGGAAGGTTCTTGCAATTTCAGTTTGAATAGATTTTTCAAAATGTTTTTAAATCTGTTTTCAAAATGTTTTAGCTTTCAAAATCATGTTTTCAAAAATATTTTCAAAATTTGTTTAAGCCTTGAAATATTCCTCTATTCTGATTTTAAAAACTTCTATTTTTAAAACATCAAAACTCATTTTGATTTTAAATATTACTTATATAATTGACGGTCTATATCTATTATATATATATATATATATTTAAAATAATGTTTTATATTCATTCTCTGTCTCAAAATATTGTTTAAACACTTTACTTTGCTTCAGAGAAGTTTCAACTTGTTTTAAATTCAATAGTCTTTACAAAACAACATCTCTATAATTTTGAACTAAGAGATGTCGACATAAGGGGATACCCCATGTCGACATGGTGACAGTTGGATTCAAAATTCAATTTTAGAAAGAAGTGTCCATTCATTTGAAAACCTTTCGCCAATGGTTATGACTGTTGTGCATCTATATAAAGGCTTCCAAAATGAATTTTTTTTAACAACTACTTTCTTATTTTCTTCACTCTTTCTTCTCCACCATTCCATATCCATACAACTTCATATTTTCAAGATCGTGCCATCAATCTGACAAATTCTCAATAGGAAATCATTTAGATACTCTATCTATTTGATTCTCCATCATTCTACTAAAGATCAAAGTGCTATTCAGAGTTATAGGATTAATTTGTATTCAAAAAGCCCATAGAGTCTATCCATTCAGAAGGATTGTTATTAAGAAGTATTAAGGTGATCTTGTGTCCCGTAAATCAAGAGAGTTTATCGCAGACTCGGAGATAGGAGGGTTCCTCAAGGCCTTAGAAATTGAGGGTTGTAATTTGGATATTAGCTTATAAAAATCTGTACAAGGATATTGCCATGGTGCAGGACTGGATGTTGGAGGATTCCGAACCAGTACAAAATCCGGTGTGTTCTTTCCTTTTACTTGCTTTACTTTACTATTTGCATTTGTTATATGTTCTGTGATCATTCTGTGTTAGAATTCTGTTTAGATTTGTGTTGAAAGTTTTAATTTAGTCATATAGTTCCTATATTCTTTAAAACATTATTCACCCCCTCTAGTGTTATTTCTGCCTTAAGATCCTTAATCCCCATCCCTAACAATTGGTATCAGAGCATTGGTTTTCATTGTTTTCATAATCTAAAACTTGAAAAATATAAAAATGGCATTTTTGGAAAATTGTGTTAAAACTATTTTGAATCTATGCATTTCATCAAAGTATCATAAGTTTGCATATAGTTATTTTGAAAAATCAAGTTATCTACTGAATTGGTGTGTTATGTAGGGACAGACATGTTATATGGCTTTTGATGAATCAACACCCAATGGAAAAACTGTGCAAATTGAGAAAGATAAATGGATACTTGATAGTGGATGTTCGAGGCACATGACTGGAAATCCCGAGATACTCAAGGACATTACTTATCAAGATGGAGGATTAGTAAATTTTGGTGACAACTCTAAAGGATATGTGGTTGGCGTCGGCAATTAGTTAATAGTTTTTGTTGATGACAAAGGGGGAGAAAGTTATAAAAATATATGTGCTTGGTGTAAGAGGGAGTCATGGAGTAAGGGGGAGTTGTTGTTTTAAGAAGAAATCACGGAGTTATGGAGAGTTATGTTATGGCAAAAATATTTTATAAATAAAGGTTGTCATCATCTAAAAGGGGGAGATTGTTAGGAACTGAGTCGATGATGTTTTGATGACAACAACCTTATATAGTTATTATACTTAACTTTATAAAATATATACTAACATTTCCATATAGATAGATTTATATATATATATATATATATATATATATATGTATATAGGAAGTATATGCAGGTATCATCTATGCAGGTATCATCGAAGACTGATCAGTATAAAGACTCAAGCATCAAGATGAAGATTAGAGATTCAAGATTCAAGACTCTAGAGAATCAAGATCTCAAGATAAGTGTCTAGTATTTTTTAAAACTTCATAATAGCACTCTCATCTTTCTTCTAATTTTCTTTTGGGATGGAACCCAATTTCTATCGAAACCAGTGGCTTACAAACCCACGACAAGTAGCTTACAAACCTACGACAAGTGGCTTACAAACCCACGAAAATAAAAATCATTTAAACTACTTTGTACAAGTTCTCGAGTCCTATGGAGGAGCTCTGTAGGAAGGTTCTTGCAATTTCAGTTTGAATAGATTTTTCAAAATGTTTTTAAATCTGTTTTCAAAATGTTTTAGCTTTCAAAATCATGTTTTCAAAAATATTTTCAAACTTTGTTTTAGCCTTGAAATATTCCTCTATTCTGATTTTAAAAGTTCTATTTTTAAAACAACAAAACTTATTCTGATTTTAAATATTACTTATATAATTGACGGTCTATATCAATTATATATATATATATATTTAAAATAATGTTTTATATTCATTCTATATCTTCAAATATTGTTTAAACACTTTACTTTGCTTCAGAGAAGTTTCAACTTGTTTTAAATTCAATTGTCTTTACAAAACATCTCTATAATTTTGAACTAAGGGATGTCAACATAAGGGGATACCCCATGTCGACATGGTGACAGTTGGATTCAAAATTCAATTTTCAAAAGAAGTGTCCATTCGTTCGAAAACCTTTCGCCAATGGTTATGACTGTTGTGCATATATATAAAGGCTTCAAAAATGAATGTTTTTTAACAACTACATTCTTATTTTCTTAACTCTTTCTTCTCCACCATTCCATATCCATAAAACTTCATATTTTCAAGATCGTGCCATCGTTCTGCCAAATTCTCAGTAGGAAATCATTTAGATACTCTCTCTATTTGATTCTCCATCATTCTACTAAAGATCAAAGTGCTATTCAGGGTTATAGGATTAAGTTGTATTCAAAAAGTCCATAGAGTCTATCCATTCAAAAGGATTGTTATTAAGAAGTATTAGGGTGATTTTATGTCCCGTAAATCAAGAGAGTTTATCCAAGACTCGAAGATAATAGAGTTCCTCATGGCCTTAGAAATTGAGGGTTGTAATTTGGATATTGGCTTATAAAAATCTGTACAAGGATACTGCCTTGGTGCAGGACTGGAGGTAGGAGGATTCCGAACAAGTATAAAATCCGGTGTGTTCTCTCCTTTTACTTGTTTTACTTTACTATTTGCATTTGTTATATGTTCTGTGATCATTCTGTGTTAGAATTCTGTTTAGATTTGTGTTGAAAGTTTTAATTTAGTCATATAGTTCATATATTCTTTAAAACACTATTCACCCCCCTCTACTGTTATTTCTGCCTTAAGATCCTTAATCCGCATCCCTAACAATTGGTATCAGAGCATTGGTTTTCATTATTTTCATAATCTGAAACTTGAAAAATATAAAAATGGCATTTTTGGAAAATTGTGTTAAAATTATTTTGAATCTATGCATTTCATCAAAGTATCATAAGTCTGCATATAGTTATTTTGAAAAATCAAGTTATCTACTGAATTGGTGTGTTATGCAGGGACAGACATGTTATATGGCTTTTGATGAATCAACACACAATGGAAAAACTATGCAAATTGAGAAAGATAAATGGATAATTGATAGTGGCTGTTCGAGGCACATGACTGGAAATCCCGAGATACTCAAGGACATTACTTATCAAGATGGTGGATTAGTCAATTTTGGTGACAACTCTAAAGGATATGTGGTTGGCGTCGGCAATTAGTTAATAGTTTTTGTTGATGACAAAGGGGGAGAAAGTTATAAAAATATATGTGCTTGGTGTAGGAGGGAGTCATGGAGTAAGGGGGAGTTGTAGTTTTAATAAGAAATCACGGAGTTATGGACAGTTATGGTATGGTAAAAATATTTTATAAATAAAGGTTGTCATCATCAAAAAGGGGGAGATTGTTAGGAACTGAGTCGATGATGTTTTGATGACAACAACCTTATATAGTTACTATACTTAACTTTATAAAATATATACTAACATTTCCATATAGATAGATTTATATATATATATATATATATATATATATATATGTATATAGGAAGTATATGCAGGTATCATCTATGCAGGTATCATCGAAGACTGATCAGTATAAAGACTCAAGCATTAAGATGAAGATTAGAGATTCAAGATTCAAGACTCCAAAGAATCAAGATTTCAAGATCTCAAGATAAGTGTCTAGTATTTTGTTAAAACTTCATAATAGCACTCTCATCTTTCTTCCAATTTTGTTTTGGGATGGAACCCAATTTCTATCGAAACCAGTGGCTTACAAACCCACGACAAGTAGCTTACAAACCTACGACAAGTGGCTTACAAACCCACGAAAATCAAAATCATTTAAACTACTTTGTACAAGTTCTCGAGTCCAATGGAGGAGCTCTGTAGGAAGGTTCTTGCAATTTCAGTTTGAATAGATTTTTCAAAATGTTTTTAAATCTGTTTTCAAAATGTTTTAGCTTTCAAAATCATGTTTTCAAAAATCTTTTCAAACTTTGTTTTAGCCTTGAAATATTCCTCTATTCTGATTTTAAAAACTTCTATTTCTAAAAAAAACTTATTTTGATTTTAATATTACTTATATAATTGACAGTCTATATCAATTTTATATATATATATATATAAAATAATGTTTTATATTCATTCTCTGTCTCAAAATATTGTTTAAACACTTTACTTTGCTTCAGAGAAGTTTCAACTTGTTTTAAATTCAATTGTCTTTACAAAACAACATCTCTATAATTTTTAGCTAAGGGATGTCGACATAAGGGGATACCCCATGTCGACATGGTGACAGTTGGATTCAAAATTCAATTTTCAAAAGAAGTGTCCATTCGTTTGAAAACCTTTCGCCAATGGTTATGACTGTTGTGCATCTATATAAAGGCTTTCAAAACGAATGTTTTTTAACAACTACTTTCTTATTTTCTTCACTCTTTCTTCTCCACCATTCCATATCCATAAAACTTCATATTTTCAAGATCGTGCCATCATTCTGCCAAATTCTCAGTAGGAAATCATTTAGATACTCTCTCTATTTGATTCTCCATCATTCTACTAAAGATCAAAGTGCTATTCAGAGTTATAGGATTAATTTGTATTCAAAAAGTCCATAGAGTCTATCCATTCAAAAGGATTGTTATTAAGAAGTATTAGGGTGATCTTGTGTCCCGTAAATCAAGAGTGTTTATCCCAGACTCGGAGATAGGAGGGTTCCTCAAGGCCTTAGAAATTGAGGGTTGGAATTTGGATATTGGCTTATAAAAATCTGTACAAGGATATTGCCTTGGTGCTGGACTGGATGTAGGAGGATTCCGAACCAGTATAAAATCCGGTGTGTTCTTTCCTTTTACTTGCTTGACTTTACTTTTTGCATTTGTTAAATGTTCTGTGATCATTCTGTGTTAGAACTCTGTTTAGATTTGTGTTGAAAGTTTTAATTTAGTCATATAGTTCATATATTCTTTAAAACATTATTCACCCCCCTCTAGTGTTATTTCTGCCTTAAGATCCTTAATCCGCATCCCTAACAATTGGTATTAGAGCATTGGTTTTCATTGTTTTCATAATCTGAAACTTGAAAAATATAAAAATGGCATTTTTGGAAAATTGTGTTAAAACTATTTTGAACCTATGCATTTCATCAAAGTATCATAAGTTTGCATATAGTTATTTTGAAAAATCAAGTTGTCTACTGAATTGGTGTGTTATGCAGGGACATACATGTTATATGGCTTTTGACGAATCAACACCCAATGGAAAAACTGTGCAAATTGAGAAAGATAAATGGATACTTGATAGTGGCTGTTTGAGGCACATGACTGGAAATCCCGAGATACTCAAGGACATTACTTATCAAGATGGTGGATTAGTCAATTTTGGTGACAACTCTAAAGGATATGTGGTTGGCGTCGGCAATTACTTAATAGTTTTTGTTGATGACAAAGGGGGAGAAAGTTATAAAAATATATGTGCTTGGTGTAGGAGGGAGTCATGGAGTAAGGGGGAGTTGTAGTTTTAAGAAGAAATCACGGAGTTATGGAGAGTTATGGTATGGTAAAAATATTTTATGAATAAAGGTTTTCATCATCAAAAAGGGGGAGATTGTTAGGAACTGAGTCGATGATGTTTTGATGACAACAACCTTATATAGTTATTATACTTAACTTTATAAAATATATACTAACATTTCCATATAGATAGATTTATATATATATGTATATAGGAAGTATATGCAGGTATCATCTATGCAATTATCATCGAAGACTGATCAGTATAAAGACTCAAGCATCAAGATGAAGATTAGAGATTCAAGATTCAAGACTCTAGAGAATCAAGATTTTAAGATCTCAAGATAAGTGTCTAGTATTTTGTTAAAACTTCATAATAGCACTCTCATCTTTCTTTCAATTTTCTTTTGGGATGGAACCCAATTTCTATCGAAACCAGTGGCTTACAAACCCACGACAAGTAGCTTACAAACCTACGACAAGTGGCTTACAAACCCACGAAAATCATAATCATTTAAACTACTTTGTACAAGTTCTCGAGTCCTATGGAAGAGCTCTGTAGGAAGGTTCTTGCAATTTAAGTTTGAATAGATTTTTCAAAGTGTTTTTAAATCTGTTTTCAAAATGTTTTAGCTTTCAAAATCATGTTTTCAAAAATCTTTTCAAACTTTGTTTTAGCCTTGAAATATTCCTCTATTCTGATTTCAAAAACTTCTATTTCTAAAAAAAAATTATTTTGATTTTAAATATTACTTATATAATTGACGGTCTATATCAATTATATATATATATTTAAAATAATGTTTTATATTCATTCTCTGTCTCAAAATATTGTTTAAACACTTTACTTTGCTTCAGAGAAGTTTCAACTTGTTTTAAATTCAATTGTCTTTACAAAACAACATCTCTATAATTTTGGGCTAAGGGATGTCGACATAAGGGGATACCCCATGTCCACATGGTGACAGTTGGATTCAAAATTCAATTTTCAAAAGAAGTGTCCATTCGTTCGAAAACCTTTCGGCAATGGTTATGACTGTTGTGCATCTATATAAAGGCTTCCAAAACGAATGTTTTTTAACAACTACTTTCTTATTTTCTTCACTCTTTCTTCTCCTCCATTCCATATCCCTAAAACTTCATATTTTCAAGATCGTGCCATCATTCTGCCAAATTCTCAATAGGCAATCATTTAGATACTCTCTCTATTTGATTCTCCATCATTCTACTAAAGATCAAAGTGCTATTCGGAGTTATAGGATTAATTTGTATTCAAAAAGTCCATAGAGTCTATCCATTCAAAAGGATTGTTATTAAGAAGTATTAGGGTGATCGTGTGTCCCGTAAATCAAGAGAGTTTACCCCAGACTCGGAGATAGGAGGGTTCCTCAAAGCCTTAGAAATTGAGGGTTGTAATTTGGATATTGGCTTATAAAAATCTGTACAAGGATGTTGCCTTGGTGCAGGACTGGATGTAGGAGGATTCCGAACCAGTATAAAATCCGGTGTGTTCTTTCCTTTTACTTGCTTTACTTTACTATTTGCATTTGTTATATGTTCTGTGATCATTCTGTGTTAGAATTCTGTTTAGATTTGTGTTGAAAGTTTTAATTTAGTCATATAGTTCATATATACTTTAAAACACTATTCACCCCCCTCTAGTGTTATTTCTGCCTTAAGATCCTTAATCCGCATCCCTAACAATTGGTATCAGAGCATTGGTTTTTCATTGTTTTCATAATCTGAAACTTGAAAAATATAAAATGGCATTTTTGGAAAATTGTGTTAAAACTATTTTGAATCTATGCATTTCATCAAAGTATCATAAATCCGCGTATAGTTGATTTGAAAAATCAAGTTATCTACTGAATTGGTGTGTTATGCAGGGACAGACATGTTATATGGCTTTTGACGAATCAACAACCAATGGACAAACTGTGCAAATTGATAAAGATAAATGGATACTTGATAGTGGTTGTTCGAGGAACATGACTGGAAATCCTAAGATACTTAAGGACATTATTTATCAAGATGATGGATTAGTCAATTTTGGTGACAACTCTAAAGGATATGTGGTTGGCGTCGGCAATTAGTTAATAGTTTTTGTTGATGACAAAGGGGGAGAAAGTTACAAAAATATACGTGCTTGGTGTAAGAGGGAGTCATGGAGGAAGGGGGGTTGTAGTTTTAAGAAGAAATCACGGAGTTATGGAGAGTTATGGTATGGTAAAAATATTTTATAAATAAAGGTTGTCATCATCAAAAGGGGGGAGTTTGTTAGGAACTGAGTTGATGACATTTTGATGACAACAACCTTATATAGTTATTATACTTTACTTTATAAAATATATACTAACATTTCCATATATATATATATATATATGTAGGAAGTATATGCAGGTATCATTTATGCAGGTATCATCGAAGCCTGATCAGTATAATGACTCAAGCATCAAGATGAAGATTAGAGATTCAAGATTCAAGACTCTAGAGAATCAAGATTTCAAGATCTCAAGATAAGTGTCTAGTATTTTGTTAAAACTTCATAATAACACTCTTATCTTTCTTCCAATTTTCTTTTGCGATAGAACCCAATTTCTTTCGAAACCAGTGGCTTACAAACCCACGACAAGTAGCTTACGAACCTACGACAAGTGGCTTACAAACCCACGAAGATCAAAATCATTTAAACTACTTTGTACAAGTTCTCGAGTCCTATGGAGGAGCTCTGTAGGAAGGTTCTTGCAATTTCAGTTTGAATAGATTTTTCAAAATGTTTTTAAATCTGTTTTCAAAATGTTTTAGCTTTCAAAATCATGTTTTCAAAAATATTTACAAACTTTGTTTTAGCCTTGAAATATTCCTCTATTCTGATTTTAAAAACTTCTTTTTTTAAAACATCAAAACTTATTCTGATTTTAAATATTACTTACATAATTGACGGTCTATATCAATTATATATATATATATATTTAAAATAATGTTTTATATTCATTCTCTATCTCCAAATATTGTTTAAACACTTTACTTTGCTTCAGAGAAGTTTCAACTTGTTTTAAATTCAATTGTCTTTACAAAACAACATCTCGATAATTTTGAACTAAGGGATGTCAACATAAGGGGATACCCCATGTCGACATGGTGACAGTTGGATTCAAAATTCAATTTTCAAAAGAAGTGTCCATTCGTTCGAAAACCTTTCGCCAATGGTTATGACTGCTGTGCATCTATATAAAGGCTTCCATAACGAATTTTTTTAACAACTACTTTCTTATTTTCTTCACTCTTTCTTCTCCACCATTCCATATCCATAAAACTTCATATTTCAAGATCGTGCCATCATTCTGCCAAATTCTCAATAGGAAATCATTTAGATACTCTCTCTATTTGATTCTCCATCATTCTACTAAAGATCAAAGTGCTATTCAGAGTTATAGGATTAATTCGTATTTAAAAAGTCCATAGAGTCGATCCATTCAAAAGGATTGTTATTAAGAAGTATTAGGGTGATCATGTGTCCCGTAAATCAAGAGAGTTTACCCCAGACTCGAAGATAGGAGGGTTCCTCAAGGTTTTAGAAATTGAGGGTTGTAATTTGGATGTTGGCTTATAAAAATCTGTACAAGGATATTGCCTTGGTGCAGGACTGGATGTAGGAGGATTCCAAACCAGTATAAAATCCGGTGTGTTCTTTCCTTTTATTGCTTTACTTTACTATTTGCGTTTGTTATATGTTTTGTGATCATTGTGTGTTAGAATTCTTTTTATATTTGTGTTGAAAGTTTTAATTTAGTCATATAGTTCATATATACTTTAAAACACTATTCACCCCCCTCTAGTGTTATTTCTGCCTTAAGATCCTTAATCCGCACCCCTAACAATTGGTATCAGAGCATTGGTTTTCATTGTTTTCATAATCTGAAACTTGAAAAATATAAATGGCATTTTTGGAAAGTTGTGTTAAAACTATTTTGAATCTATGCATTTCATCAAAGTATCATAAGTCTGCATATAGTTATTTTGAAAAATCAAGTTATCTACTGAATTGGTGTGTTATGCCGGGACAGACATGTTATATGGCTTTTGACGAATCAACACCCAATGGACAAACTGTGCAAATTGAGAAAGACAAATGGATACTTGATAGTGGTTGTTCGAGGCACATGACTGGAAATCCCGAAATACTCAAGGACATTACTTATCAAGATGGTGGATTAGTCAATTTTGGTGACAACTCTAAAGGATATGTGGTGGGCATCGGCAATTAGTTAATAGTTTTTGTTGATGACAAAGGGGGAGAAAGTTACAAAAATATACGTGCTTGGTGTAAGAGGGAGTCATGGAGTAAGGGGGGTTGTAGTTTTAAGAAGAAATCATGGAGTTATGGATTGTTATGGTATGGTAAAAATATTTTATAAATAAAGGTTGTCATCATCAAAAAGGGGGAGTTTGTTAGGAACTGAGTTGATGATGTTTTGATGACAACAACCTTATATAGTTATTATACTTTACTTTATAAAATATATACTAACATTTCCATATATATATATATATGTATGTATGTATGTATGTATGTAGGAAGTATATGCAGGTATCATCTATGCAGGTATCATCGAAGCCTGATCAGTATAATGACTCAAGAACCAAGATGAAGATTAGAGATTCAAGATTCAAGACTATAGAGAATCAAGATTTCAAGATCTCAAGATAAGTGTCTAGTATTTTGTTAAAACTTCATAATAGCACTCTCATCTTTCTTCCAATTTTGTTTTGGGATGGAACCCAATTTCTATCGAAACCAGTGGCTTACAAACCAACGACAAGTAGCTTACAAACCTACGATAAGTGACTTACAAACCCACAAAAATCAAAATCATTTAAACTACTTTGCATAAGTTCTCAAGTCCTATGGAGGAGCTCTGTAGGAAGGTTCTTGCAATTTCAGTTTGAATAGATTTTTCAAAATGTTTTCAAAATGTTTTAGCTTTCAAAATCATGTTTTCAAAAATATTTACAAACTTTGCTTTAGCCTTGAAATATTCCTCTATTCTGATTTTAAAAATTTCTATTTTTAAAACATCAAAACTTATTCCAATTTTAAATATTACTTATATAATTGACGGTCTATATCAATTATATATATAAATATATATTTAAAATAATGTTTTATATTCATTCTCTATCTCCAAATATTGTTTAAACACTTTACTTTGCTTCAGAGAAGTTTCAACTTGTTTTAAATTCAATTGTCTTTACAAAACAACATCTCTATAATTTTGAACTAAGGGATGTCAACATAAAGGGATACCTCATGTCGACATGGTGACAGTTGGATTCAAAATTCAATTTTCAAAAGAAGTGTCCATTCGTTCGAAAACCTTTCGCCAATGGTTATGACTGCTGTGCATCTATATAAAGGCTTCCATAACGAATTTTTTTAACAACTACTTTCTTATTTTCTTCACTCTTTCTTCTCCACCATTCCATATCCATAAAACTTCATATTTCAAGATCGTGCCATCATTCTGCCAAATTCTCAATAGGAAATCATTTAGATACTCTCTCTATTTGATTCTCCATCATTCTACTAAAGATCAAAGTGCTATTCAGAGTTATAGGATTAATTCGTATTTAAAAAGTCCATAGAGTCGATCCATTCAAAAGGATTGTTATTAAGAAGTATTAGGGTGATCTTGTGTCCCGTAAATCCAGAGAGTTTACCCCAGACTCGGAGATAGGAGGGTTCCTCAAGGCCTTAGAAATTGAGGGTTGTAATTTGGATATTGGCTTATAAAAATCTGTACAAGGATATTGCCTTGGTGCAGGACTGGATGTAGGAGGATTCCGAACCAGTATGAAATCCGGTGTGTTCTTTCCTTTTACTTGCTTTACTTTACTATTTGCATTTGTTATATGTTCTGTGATCATTCAGTGTTAGAATTCTGTTTAGATTTGTGTTGAAAGTTTTAATTTAGTCATATAGTTCATATATACTTTAAAACACTATTCACCCCCCTCTAGTGTTATTTCTGCCTTAAGATCCTTAATCCGCATCCCTAACAATTGGTATCAGAGCATTGGTTTTCATTGTTCTCATAATCTAAAACTTGAAAAATATAAAAATGGAATTTTTGTAAAATTGTGTTAAAACTATTTTGAATCTATGCATTTAATCAAAGTATCATAAGTCTGCATATAGTTATTTTGAAAATCAAGTTATCTACTGAATTGGTGTGTTATGCAGGGACAGACATGTTACATGGCTTTTGACGAATCAACACCCAATGGACAAACTGTGAAAATTGAGAAAGACAAATAGATACTTGATAGTGGTTGTTCGAGGCACATGATTGGAAATCCCGAGATACTCAAGGACATTACTTATCGAGATGGTGGATTAGTAAATTTTGGTGACAACTCTAAAGGATATGTTGTTGGCGTCGGCAATTAGTTTATAGTTTTTGTTGATGACAAAGGGGGAGAAAGTTACAAAAATATACGTGCTTGGTGTAAGAGGGAGTCATAGAGTAAGGGGGGTTGTAGTTTTAAGAAGAAATCACGGAGTTATGGAGAGTTATGGTATGGTAAAAATATTTTATAAATAAAGGTTATCATCATCAAAAAGGGGGAGTTTGTTAGGAACTGAGTTGATGATGTTTTGATGACAACAACCTTATATAGTTATTATAGTTTACTTTATAAAATATATACTAACATTTCCATATATATATATATATATATATATATATGTATGTATGTAGGAAGTATATGCAGGTATCATCTATGCAGGTATCATCGAAGCCTGATCAGTATAAAGACTCAAGCATCAAGATGAAGATTAGAGATTCAAGACTCTATAGAATCAAGATTTCAAGTTCTCAAGATAAGTGTCTAGTATTTTGTTAAAACTTCATAATAGCACTCTCATCTTTCTTCCAATTTTCTTTTGGGACGGAACCCAATTTCTATCGAAACCAGTGGCTTACAAACCCACGACAAGTAGCTTACAAACCTACGACAAGTGGCTTACAAACCCACGAAAATCAAAATCATTTAAACTACTTTGTACAAGTTCTCGAGTCCTATGGAGGAGCTCTGTAGGAAGGTTCTTGCAATTTCAGTTTGAATAGATTTTTCAAAATGTTTTTAAATATGTTTTCAAAATGTTTTAGCTTTCAAAATCATGTTTTCAAAAATATTTACAAACTTTGTTTTAGCCTTGAAATATTCCTCTATTCTGATTTAAAAAACTTCTATTTTTAAAACATCAAAACTTATTCTGATTTTAAATATTACTTATATAATTGACGGTCTATTTCAATTATATATATATATTTAAAATAATGTTTTATATTCATTCTCTATCTCCAAATATTGTTTAAACACTTTACTTTGCTTCAGAGAAGTTTCAACTTGTTTTAAATTCAATTGTCTTTACAAAACAACATCTCTATAATTTTGAACTAAGGGATGTCAACATAAAGGGATACCTCATGTCGACATGGTGACAGTTGGATTCAAAATTCAATTTTCAAAAGAAGTGTCCATTCGTTCGAAAACCTTTCGCCAATGGTTATGACTGTTGTGCATCTATATAAAGGCTTCCAAAACGAATTTTTTTTAACAACTACTTTCTTATTTTCTTCACTCTTTCTTCTCCACCATTCCATATCCCTAAAACTTCATATTTTCAAGATCGTGCCATCATTCTGCCAAATTCTCAATAGGAAATCATTTAGATACTCTCTCTATTTGATTCTCCATCATTCTACTAAAGATCAAAGTGCTATTCAGAGTTATAGGATTAATTTATATTCAAAAAGTCCATAGAGTCTATCCATTCAAAAGGATTGTTATTAAGAAGTATTAGGGTGATCTTGTGTCCCGTAAATCCAGAGAGTTTACCCCAGACTCGGAGATAGGAGGGTTCCTCAAGGCCTTAGAAATTGAGGGTTGTAATTTGGATATTGGCTTATAAAAATCTGTACAAGGATATTGCCTTGGTGCAGGACTGGATGTAGGAGGATTCCGAACCAGTATAAAATCCGGTGTGTTCTTACCTTTTACTTGCTTTACTTTACTATTTGCATTTGTTATATGTTCTGTGATCATTCTGTGTTAGAATTCTGTTTAGATTTGTGTTGAAAGTTTTAATTTAGTCATATAGTTCATATATTCTTTAAAACACTACTCACCCCCCCTCTAGTGTTATTTCTGCCTTAAGATCCTTAATCTGCATCCCTAACATATCCAAACCTTAGTTGATAAAAATATATAAACACTTGAATTGGGTCTATTGAAAGTCCCTCTTTCAAAACCATTAAGAGCATCTCTTTCAAAACCATGTAAAACCCTTCACTTATCTAGGCCGAAAGGCTAAAATCTTCCTTTTCGAAACTATACTTAAACGCGTTCGATACCTTTAAAAACCTTCCTTACGAAAGAATTAAAACCTTAGACATCACATCTTTAAAATCGTTAAACATTGCCTTTCGAAACAATAGGAAAAACCCATTCCTTTAAACTTATTCAAAACCATTGGAAAAACCTTTCCTTTGGACCTTTCGAACATAAGGGAACCACCCTTTCAAAACCTTCTTTAAAGCCTCTCGAAGGAATTTAAAACCTCAAACCCTTCGAAAGCATTTGGGTTCAATTTAAAACATTTGAAAAACACCTTTTGAAATCATTTAACACTAGTTAGTCGAAACCTTTAAGTTATTCTTTAAGAATCATTAAGGATCACAAGCTACAGGTTTGAAAGCTTACTCTTTCGAAAGCTATAACTAAGTAGAGAAGTGATGGTGCCGAAACCACCCCTTCCGAAAGCATTGGAGAAGCGGAAGGTTTTTTTATAAAACAAAATAACCCCCTTTAGAAGCTCTATTTCGAAAGGTATAAGGCGGTACTAAAGGCTTCAAAATAGTCGGAAACTATTATTTAAAAATAAAGGTATAACTATTTCGAAACCAACCTTTAAAATGTTGACTTAGTCAAAAGCAGACATTAGTGGGAAGCTATTTCTTATAACAAAGGAACAGCCTTAAAACATTTCTTTAAATCAATTGACCTAGTCGGAAGCCAACTAAGTTGAAAGCAACTTGGTCGAAAGAAAGCTGACGTTTTTCTCATTTAAAATAAAAAGGTGCTTCGACCCTTTCGGAATCCCTTGGTTTCGAATCTTACCTTCCATCCTTTGTCAAATTCATTATGCACCAAGACATTGATATTATGTGCATTGGTTTATGGAAAGAGGTAAAGGGTCTTAGTCGAAATCTACCTGGATGAAACCAAAAGAGATAAAACATGCTTTAGGCATGACTTCCTGATTTAAATCCTTTTTAAGTAAACTTATTTAACTAACCTGCCTTATTTATCAAACATTTATTGGTTGCGATTTTTTTTCTAAAAGTACTTCCATAATTTCATAATTTTTTTAATTTAAATAATTTGCGAAATACCACTTCTCCTTAATGAAATATATAAAACATATATGTCTCATACCTTAAATGATTTTATATACTCATCAAAACACCTTGTAAAATTGTACAAAAATTCCAAAAAAATCCTTTTCAATATGTTTTCTAACATATACAAATTTCAAACCTAAATGATTATTTAGTTTGCCGTAAATAATTTATAACTCAACAAATCATTTTATTCACTAGAAAATTACTTTAAAATCCATACAAATTTAAAAAATATTGAAAATCGAAACCCATCTTTAAAGTATCATTTCTAATCTACGTTTAAATTTTGAAGGCATTTGGATATCATTTAATAGGGTTTTCAAATCAAACATATCATAAAAATTAATATAAACATGCATAAATCATCAACAAGCATACATAAACTTCTAATCATTCAAAACATGGCACTATCATTCAAAATCATTTTCGATTAACTTTAAAACTGAAAAATATAAGAAAAATGGGATGTAGTAATCATTCACCTTAGCTACATGATTAAAAATGTGAGATTTGATCTTGATTATGTTGATTTACTTCTTCATTTTGAAAATCTTAGCTTTAACTTCTCTTAAGATTGAAAATGGTGGTCGACCTTAGGGTATTTTTGCTTAAGAAAAATGAAATGAACGTGTGTTTGATTTCCTAAGAGTTTAGGGTATAAGTTCATCCTATTTCCAATCTTACCCTTCCTTAGTTCCTAACACTTATTACCATCTTATTTCGTTAGTTCATTTTACATATCTACACGACTACCCTTAGTTAAATCAAATCCCAATCCATTAATCGTCTTACATTATTTTATTTTATTTAGCTAATTAAATATCCTAAACATTGTTACTAAAAATATGAGGTGTTACAATCAAATGTAAAACATACCATCAATAAATCAGGATAAGCATCTCTAATCCTGCTCTTAGTTTTCCAAGTACAGTCTCTAGCATCGTCACTGCACCGGATTTTAACTAATTCGACTGTCTTTGTAACGACCCATAATTTAATAACTTTGAACATGAATAGTTTATGTTTTTAAATGATTAAATAATGCATTTTATATCTGGAATAAAAATTGGATAAAACGTCTTGAATGGATTTTTTTTAAACTGATGTCAAATGTGAGTTTAGAGATGGTTCAAGTTATAAGGCGGTTAGGGGTACCAATTTATTTAAGAATAAGTTTGCCTAATAAAACCGAGTAGTATAATTACTTGCCTAATAAAACAAGAAAGAATTATTAATCCTTCCTAATAAAACGGAATAGTATAATTATTTGCCTAATAAAACAAAAAAGAATTATTAGCCTTGCCTAATAAAATAGAATAGTATAATTACTTGCGTAATAAAACAGAACAGTACAATTACTTGCCTAATGAAACAAAATAGCATAATGATTATTATATTCCAAACGAATGGTTTCCATTAGACCAAAATCTGGTCAAATCAGTTTCTGCCATGCGGATGGTTACCATTGGACCAAAATCTAGTCGGATCATGTTATGCCATAGTTGATAAGGAGGATTCCTATTGGACCAAAATGTGGTCGAATCAAATTAAGCCATGACGATGTTTTCTATTGGACCAAAATGTGGTCGAATCAAATTAAGTCATCAAGATGTTTTCTATTGGACCAAAATGTGGTCGAATCAAATTAGGCCATAAGGCTGGTTTCTATTGGACCAAAATCTGGTCGAATCTGGTTAGGCTATAGGAAATGACTAAATTACCCTTCTCTTCACCTATAAATAGCCAAGTCCATATCTCATTTTAATTCATTCATAAACTAAAGAAATGAACTAAAAATTCATTATCAGAGGTGAAGTATTCCAAGTCTCCATCAAACCAAATAGGATGTGAGTATATTCCTTATTTTCATAGTTTAGTGTGTATAACTTGTTATGTGAGTAAAATTTAATTATTTTACAGTCAGTGTAATCTTAATCTTTTTCCTTTGGCTCATTCAAATTTTAACAAATTTTGTTTTTAACTATTGATTGTAAATTGTTAATAATAATGAGTCTATTATTATTCTTGTTATAATTCTTGTTTGGTTGTTTGATTTGTCCTCAGCCAGTTTATGAGCAATGACTTTTATGTTTAGTTAAAGGGAACTTACACCACCGTTTAACTTAGGATTGACATTTAGTGACTTTTTGGTTAAAAGGAAATAGCACCCCTTTTAGCTATCTCATTTGATTAACAAGGAGCTTCACCTCTCTTGATCGTATTCTCCTTTAAAGATGATGAGTTTAAGACTTTGTTTGAAGTATTTTAAAGAAGCTTCAAAATTTATATAATGATTTAAATGGGTTATTCATGGAAAGTAAATAGTCCTATACTTGGCACTAAAAGCCGATGAGTAGATTGATACTCTATCTTTGGGATCTAGAACCGAAGTGTCTAGGCAAGGTGTAACGCCCCACTCCTAGACCCACTCTAGCAAAGAATATTACGGGGTAATACCATCTGCTAAAGCGGAGAATGGAGTATAAATGGAAGCGACCATGTGTAATCAAGCTATAACTATCTACTAAATACGTCGAAATGTGGTATCTATTTTTTTTCTTAAGTGGTTCGACATATCCAATAAATATTTATAACGAAATTACAATGGCTAAAGATCTATTAGAACAAACATAATGACTAAATGATAAAATCATCATAGAATAGAATAACATAACAGACACAGAGTCTCGGAACAATACATAGTCAATACAGATCCAAATATATCATAAGTGGGTACAAGCCTCTGCTCACACATGTGAGTCAAAAATTTGTACAGATAAGTCTGAATAACAAAGTAGCATAAAGCAGACAGTAAGAAGGCTATCTAACAGCATAGCAGATAAGTCCTGAGCGGAAGCACAGAGCAAGCTAAGTCCAGAGACCTAACCTGAAACAACTCGGTCTGACCCGAGCATAAAACACTCGGGTCAGGCTAGCTAAATAATCAGTTAGATAAACTAAGATATAATGCGGTAACATAGAGGATAAGGTACTTCTCCATAGAGAAGAGCGATGTAAACCACTTAATATAATAGATGATCACATAATCATCAACCAATAATAAACTCTCCAAAGAGATAATCAACACTTAAGTGTTGAGTAAACAATAATGCCTCATATCATCGGCGTAGCAAAAGCTATGAATAGTTGCCCAACACATAATGTGGAATCTAACCATAAATTAATGCCAAAGCAAAGATATATCGCCAAAGGAAAAAGGGAACATATCCCAAAAGACAATACAACATAGTAAAACACATATAACTCGAGCGGTGATGAAGGACCAACTCCAAAAGTGACATAGAAATCATCAGAAAAATGCACGTGCACGACCAGAGTCGTTATCGCCAGGTACTGTAGTTTTGTGGTACCACACGCCCAGGGGCAAAACGTGCGATTGGTGACAGCCCGGGGGTAAATGCCCAAAGGCACGCACCAAAAATACTGCTCACATGAGCAGAATGTCCAGAGACCGCCAAAAGGAAAATGACCCAGAGGTCCAGTACTGGCCGCCAACAGGAAAATGTGTCGGAAACACCTAGAAAGGAACCCAAAAAGGGTTAACGCAATGTCCCATACCACTGGTTCGCCCTAATCGATTTACTTACCTTCTGCCAACTCCACACTCAAAACAGTAAACAAAAGTTTATCTCATATCATCGATAAGCTACGCCAAAAGGCAAAACGATCAATCGAAATGGTCGGGGATTAACTGGAAAGGAAATATGCTCAGTTCCATAGGCCGGGGTTTTACCCAACCGTTTCTCCACTTCGCTTGAAGTGCACAAAAGTGAGTGTGAAATTTTATTCTAGAAAATAGTTGCGGAAAATGGATTTTTATTTGGATTGAAATCACTTTTAAAACGTCCTTTTAAAAATTCTCCTATAATGGAGTAATTAACTTAATAATTAAAGTAATACTAAATAATAGTTTCGAAAGCCATTTCGAGTGAAAAATTCTTGTATGACATTTTTATCAAGTCCATGCGTGAAATCCAGAAACAAATCTCAAGAAATCGATAAATCCAGAAAAAACCTCAAAAAAATATTCTAAGTGTTGGAAAAATAGGCCAAATATTGCTGCGAACCCATGTTCGGAAAAATATTCGAACTAGCAAACTGAATCCAAATGTCATGAAAATGGGCAGGAATGTATTCCAACATTCCTACTTCAAATTTCAAAACGAATTGCTCGATTCCGACGTAAAACGATGGCACATTGACGTTCCAAAGTCGGACTCAGAAACATGAAATGCACTGTTTTGCACAACGATCTGGGTTCAATTTTGACAGGAAATTCGAAGGGCCTAATGAACTCAGATGATGACCAAACTTTCCATATATGGAGTTTGTAACTCCATCTTTCCAATGAGACCAAAAATGTCGAATTCCGATAACGGACGCAGCCGTGGCGGGAGTCACGAAGTTGCAACCCTAAACAGAAACAGGGTAATAAAACACAGCTAAAGGAATATTTGCTCAGGCCCAAACGGGCTTTAAGCCTGGAACAGCAGCCCCAGCCCATTCGGGCTAGGTAATTAAATTCTGTTCCATTAAAAAGAATTCAAATGGAATTATCGAAATTGTCAAAATAACATCAAAAATCCGGAGATTACACATTATACCAATTTCACCTCTGTTGTAAAGAATTCATATTTTAATATAACAAACTTCAAAATCAAAAAAAAAATTATTGAAGAAATGTTTTTCTACTAAGTGTAAGCTTTTCAACAACATAAAGTTCATCAAAATCGGACTTAGTATGAATGAGATATGACAATTACAATTCTCGAATTTGTAAATTCACTGTCGCCGTCGTTTATTCTCAAGATAGCGATAAATAAATGAGGTTACGACTCTCTTAACCTCGGAATTTTGCAAAACATAAAACATGAAAGTTGTAAATTAGTTTCTAAGATTTTCAGAAAGTCTAAATTAATTCAATACTGACTAGCGGCTCAAAAGTTATGACCAAAATAGTTTCAGTTTCATCCACAGAGCTAATATGTGTATCGCTCTCGGGAAGATAGTAGAAAAATCAAATTTTGACATAGTTAGCCTCAAAATTTCAGAAAACTTACTGAACAAAAATTGTAGCATTTGTTTTAATCTTTCCGGAACATCCAAAATTATCTAATTTGAATCAAAAACGAGAGAGATACAGGCAAAACAATATCAGACTGAAACTCAGCAAACCTGTTAAAGACAGAATTGGTCTTCTGTCTTCGAACGCATTTCAGGTCATCTAAATGGCAAAATATCAAAATATAACCTGAAGAGAAAGTGTTCCTTATTTGAATCTAGTTTGTAGCACAGAAAACCTGACCAAAAACGGATGAGAAACGTGTAACTTATGGCCATACAATTCGCAGGCCTGAGATTGTTGTTGCTGTCAATTTACTCTCGGGATAGCAACAAACAAGCACGATTTTGATCTAATAAATGGAAAATTTTCGGAAAATCTTTACATGAAACTTATGGCTCTATGTCTAAGTTTTCCAGAACTTTCAAAATTGTTGAATTCGGCTGAGAAATGAAGAAGTTATGTCTGACTTCGTTTCAGCTACAATTCCAAAACGAAAATTACAGAAATGATCTTTAATTTTATTTTTTGGCAAACCTCTCATTAGCATCAAGTAAAAAGGGATTTAGCTAGCAATTTTACCTCAACCAATGCAAGAAAAATATGAACAAACACTTGGTGTGCACTCCAAAAGCTAGAGAGAGGAGATCAAGGGGCTTCATAACAAAAATAAACCAAAAACAATGTATTAAAAATTAATTTCAGAAATTAGAATGAAGGTTAGAGCGTGATTAGAGAAGGATTGCTTTACCTTTTAGCTTGTATTAACCTAGATTAGCTATGTGGAGAGAAAAATGGATCTTCGACCAAATGGAGGCCGTTAATTAGGTTTTTAGGAGGTGTTTAGGGTTTTAGGAAATTACGAAGAGGAGGGTTAGGGTTTAGGGTGGGTTTAAGATAATATATAGAGGTGGGTAATGGGTTTGGTTTCACTAATTGACCCAATAAGAGAAGTGGCATCCTAATGTTCACTAAAACTATTTAATGCTTCATTGGCCAACTGAAACCCACCATTATAAAACCACCCGTTTTTTTCCAGATAACTTTATTTTAAAGAAATTAGCCTATCCAAAAAAATCCATTTTTAGCTCCATTTCACATTTATATATTATGAAACTTTAAACTCATGATAATAAAATATTTTTATACACAAATAAAAGATTATTAATATTATTAAAACATTTTATGATCATATATCTTTAATTTAAAGAAATTGACAATTTTACTTTTTTTTTTAATTACAAATCCCTTTGTAAGTAATATTATAAATCACATAAAAATCACATTTTTGTGTAATAAAATTTTATAACTCATTTCAAATATAATTTTACACTTGAATTATATTTTTAAACTCAATTCCATCATTATTTTAAATATATCTCATTTCAAAATTAATTACTCCTTTTAAATATCATTAAACGAAGTAAATAGCAATAATTAACAAAATTGTTGCATTACCTCTAGATAAAAACATTTTCCTCGATTTATTATCTTAAATCATCTTAATAAAGTTTTAAAAACTTTATTTTCTCATTTTATCCTCAAATACATTGTTTATTCCCGATAAATAATTTAAATTCTTCATTTGTTATTAATTTTCACTAATAAATTATAACTGCCGTTATAATTTAATACTCTCAGGTAATCGCTAAATCTAGGGTTGTTACACAAGGCTAGGAGCAACCGGTGCCCTGACTTACCTGGCTTTGTTTCCGGACAAGGTGTAGAGTAAGTCAAGAATATCGAAAATGTGACATCATCTTTTTAATTGGAAAACATTCGCATTTCTTATGGATAATTATTTTTGACCCATTTAAGTATGCTTTTGAAATATGAAATCCTCTTAATTGTTTCGTGAATATACTTATACCAATGAGAAAAGTATATGGATTTTTTCCAAGCATTGAAAGAGTGCAAGATTTAATTTTCATATACGATCGCTTTGTTATCCCCGATGGTTGATATCTTAACTATCGATTTCGATACCTTTCTTCCTTTTGTTTTTGTTTCGTCAATCTAAGATGATTTATTGCTCATTTAGAACATTGATATCCTTTATTGGAAATGACTAGATAAAGAACGAGTGGGGGCAAGCTATATGGGGTTGCTCCCATTAGGATATTGTCACATCTACTCTAGATTGGTTTCGGTTATATGCGCACCAAGATGTGAAATACTTAGATATTCGATAAGGTTGGCGGGGTCCGGCTTGGCGGTTTTCGAGAGCCATCATAGTTCTCAAGTATAATTCTAGAGGTACGATAAGGGGTGCACTCTCCTAGTCATTGTTGGAAAAATTCCTATTCCTTATTTTTGATTCAAATCTTTGGATTGATTCTTTCTTAATTGCATCGGGAAGCATCTCGCACTCTCCATGATGTTTAATTATTTGTGCCCATTCTTTTATACTTGGATGTTGTCCTTATGAAGGGAAAAACCCATTCTACATTTTTGCGACGTGGTCTCACTAGTTATTTTATGCGTTCTATTTTTTTGGAGTTTACTCATATCGAACTTATTATCTGACCCGAATTGTTTGTTTTCCCTAAACTTTCAGGTACTCATTTATATTTGAGTAGTCCGAAAATGACAGGTTTCTTTGGGCTCTTACGAAGATGATGGATGAGTAGGAGGCTCCTTATCTATCTAGCTATTTATTTCCGTTGTTATAAGATGTTTGTTCTATGTATGTATATTTAAAAGAAAGTTGTTATAACTACCTAGACTGATAGTAGTACTTTTGTTGTAACTCTGATAACTCCATGTTAGGAGTAACCTTATGTACCATCTTATTTTTATGTTATATTTAATCGTTCCATTATGAGATTATTGTTCCGTTCTAGTATTTCACCCTATGATAACTCGTCTTTCAGATACTTGAGAAATGACGCATGAATACCATAGATGTATTAAGTGTCGTTCTCAAGGGTCAGAAAGGTGGGTCATCATAGTTGGTACCAGAGCTTCGATTGAGCGAACACCTTAGCCTGATTTGGGTACAACTTAATAGATATAGGGTAAGTGATGCCCTAGAATGAGTTAATCTTGAGAGAGTGTGTTTATAACTTTTATAATAATAATATTTATACTCTCTAAAGTCTAGTTTTAGATCCTTTGGTGTTATATCCTTAAACCATTTTAATCCAAGTTTTGTATTCTAACTATACCTATTATTTGTTTAGATAATAGAAAATGAATACAAGAAGAGGAGGAAGGAGAGGATCTGGAACTAGCACGGGTACCGATGGCAGGGTACCTAGAAATGCTACTATGTCTGCTATAGATCCGGTAGAGGAAATGTTAGTGCAAGTTCAGACCCCTATGAACTTTACAGCTTTATGTAAGAATTTTACCACTTTGGGTGGGAAACCATTCTATGGGACTGAAGACATTCTTAGAGTGCATATGTGGCTTCGAACTTGTGAAAGAATATTTGAAGATCTTCGATTGGAAGATGCGGAGAAACGGCTGTTGGCATCGCGAAACTTCAATAGTCGGTGATGAGTTTGTGGGATTTAGAAATAGCTAGTACTCCAGAGGGGGATTTTTCTAGGGCCCATTTCAAGGAAGTTTTTGAAGCATAGTTTATTCCAGAAGACGGAAGAACTTAGTTATTTAGAAGTTTCATTGACTTAATGCAGGGTGATATGATTGTATCGTGGTATGAGCATTAGTTCAATGCGTTGTCCCATTTTGGACTTGGATTGATAGACACACCACTCAAGAATAATGAAATGTTTGTGAATGGAATGCGACCAGAGTTCCATTATGAAATGACCAATCATCTTATTGGTACGTTCACCAACATCATTAGCATAGCTTTGTGGTTTGAGGCTCTTGATATTAAGGAAGGAGTCAAGAATGGTGTAATACCATTAGTAAGTGCCAAGCCTTTATCGGTTATACCAGTTGAAGAAAAACCAAAATTCAAGCGTAAATTTAAGGGAAAGAAGCAGGGTGCAGGGAAGAAAACCGAAGATGGCGCTCCATCACAGAAGAAGCAGACCAACTTGGCCAACATTCTTTGTTTCAAGTGCAATAAGATGGGCTACTTTGCAAACCATTGCCCAATTGCCACATGTTTTAATTGCGGTCAGGCAAGACATATGAAGAATGAGTGCCCTTTTCCAAAAAAGGGATCTCAAGGACAAACTTTTACCATTAAAGCGATACCATCCACTTCTTCAAATCAAAAAGGGAAGCAAGTATAGCAAGGTACGTTATCCATCTATGATATTCTGTAAGAGTGCTATTTGATACAGGAGCTTCCCATAGTTTTATTTCTTATAATCTAATGGACAAACTAAACCTTAAATATGTTATCATAAGTAATCCACTTTATGTGTCAAACCCAATTGGAGGTCTGAAAATTCTTGACATTGCATGTCTAAGTGTACCTATTCCTTTTTGAAATCATCTCTTTCCTTTTGATTTGTTTGTTCTTGGGTTTATGGGTTTTGGAGTGTTGCTGGGAATGGATTGGTTATCTAAGTTTAAAGCTATCTTGGATTGTGGAAAAAGGCTCGTTAGAGTTAGTGATGCAGGAGATGTTGGTGTTGATATTAGTTGTGAAGAGCCTAAGAAGTTAATGAGCAGTTTCTCTATTCACTCGAAGTGGCTAAAGAGGAGCTAGGTGATGTGTTGGTTGTTCGAGATTTCACAGATATTATTAACGAGGTGCAAGGTTTACCTCCTCACCGTGAAATCGAGTTCAGTATTGATTTAGTTCCGAAAACTGGACCATTGTACAACCCTTATGAAGGATGGCTCCAAAAGAGAAGAGGAAGTTAGAAAGGCAGACTTATGACTTGTTGTAGAAGGGCTTGATTCGACATAGTACCTCGAGTTGGGGATCGCCAGTCACCTTTGTTACAAAGGCGGACGGTTTCTTAAGGCTATGCATAGACTATCGGGAACAAAAGGACTATGAAGAATAAATATCCTTTGCCAAGGATTGATGATATGTTTGATCAACTCCACGGTGCTTATTTTCTCAATCAGATCTTGCCACCGGTTTCCACCAATTAAGAGTGGCAGAGGAGAGTGTTCCTTTAATAGCTTTTCAGACTCTAGAAAATTTCTACGAGTGGTTAGTTATGCCGTTTGGAATGACTAATGCACCCACTTATTTTTTGGACTTAATGAATCGAGTATTTCGAGATATACTCAATAAATTTGTTCTCGTCGTTATTGATGACATTCTTATCTATTCAAAGACAAAGGAGGGACACAAATATCATCTCTATGTCGTACTCGATACCTTAAGGAGCCATGTGTTGAAGGCTAAGTTTTCCAAGTATCATTTTTGGAAATCTGAAGTTAGATTTTTCAGGCATGATATTTCAGGAGAAGGCATATCAGTGGACCCAACTAAAGTTCTTATGGTTCAAGACTAGAAGAAGCTTGAAAGTGCGATGAAAGTTAGATGTTTCTTGGGATTGGCTGGTTTTTACCATAGGTTTATCAAGGACTTCTCGAAGATTGCTTCTCATCTGACGAAGTTAACAAAGAAAGATGTTAAGTGTTTTTGGACTTCTAAGTGTGATCAAGCATTCAATGAATTGAAGGAGAAGTTGACTATAGCGCCTGTTTTAGTCATTCCAGGCAAAGGTTTAACTGTCTATACAGATGCCTGTGGAACCGGATTGGGAGCAGTTCTGATGCAGCATGGAAAAGTTATTGCCTATGCGAGCCGACATCTAAAGCCGCATGAGAAAAATTATGCTACGCATGATTTAAAGCTTTTAGCTATTTTCTTCGTACTAAGATGTGGAGGCATTATCTTTTGGATGAAAGATTCGAGTTATACACAGACCATAAATCCTTAAAATATCTTTTTATCCAGAAAGATTTGAATTTGATGCAGCAGAGATGGTTGGAGTTTCTCGCTTCTTATGATCTAGAGGTTCTTTGTACCCCTAGAAAAGCAAATGTCGTTGCTGATGCACTGAATAGGAATGCAGCAATGGTTGCAAACCTAGAAGTTAAGCCGCTATTGTTAGAGAGAATTGCATCCAGTAAGACGGGCTCGACTTAATAAGGATGTTGAAGAAGGTGTTGTTTCTAGCTTTAAGATTGATCTCCGGGGCATATTGAAAATGAATGGGCGTATGTGTGTTCCAGACTTTGATGGACTTAGGAAAGAAGTGTTGGACAAATGCCACCATTCAACATTATATTTTCATCTAGGAGTAACCAAGATGTTCAAAGATATGAAGAGGATATTCTGGTGGAAGGGGATGAAGCGAGATATTTCAATCTTTATGAGTCATTGTGGAAACTGCCAGCAATCAAGAGTGACCAACAGAAGACAGCTGGATTGCTTCAACTACTAGAGATCCCAAAGTGGAAGTGGGAGCAGATCTCTATGGACTTTATTGATGGGCTTCCTAGGTCAAGAAGAGGTAACGATGGTATTTGGGTTATAGTCGATCGACTGACCAATAGTGGCCATTTCATTCCTGTTAAGCTGACTAGGACTGCTACGAGTTTGGCGAGTTTTTATGTGAAGGAGTTTGTGAAAATCCATGGGATTCCTCATAGTATTATAAGTGACCGAGGCCTGATATTCATTAGTACGTTCTAGAAGGAACTACAAACTGCTTTAGGGACTGAGCTAAGTCTAAGTACAGCTTACCATCCCCAAATAGATGGGCAGATGGAAAGAGTGAACCGGATCTTGGATGATTTATTGCGAGCATGCATTCTAGACTTCGTGGATTCTTAGGAAGATCATTTACCCTTAGTCGAATTCACTTATAACAACAGCTATCAAGTAAGCATTGGTATGGCCCCCTTCAAAGCTCTTTATGGTCGTCTATGTCGTTCTCCTTTGTGTTGGGTTGAATCTGAAGATAGACTTGTTCTTGTAACCGACATAATCTTAGAAGCCAATGAGAAGGTAGCTGATATTAGAAGAAAGATGAAGGAAGCGTAAGATCGGCAAAGTGTTATGCAGATCAAAGGCGTAAAGATCTAGAATTCTTAGTCGGGGACTTGGTATTTGTAAAAGTCTCTCCTTTGAGAAGTGTCGTGAGGTTTGGGAATACATGGAAGTTAAACCCTCGATATATTGGCTCTTTTCCCATACTTGACCAGATTGGTAAAATTGCATATAAAGTGGTGTTACCAGATCGACTATCAGATGTGCACAACGTGTTTCACGTATCTCATTTACGTAAGTATGTGCATGACCCTTCGATGATAGTAGAACCGGGACAACAAGTTGATTTGGAGGTTCAGCCTAACCTAACCATCCTCAGGCAGCCGATTCATATTGTCACTCACGGTATAAAGAAAATAAGGGAAAAGGTTGTGAATCTTATTAAGGTTCAGTGGAGTGGAGATGCTAGAGAATGTTCTTGGGAAACTGTGGACTATATTAAGGATTCTTATCCCGAGTTGATATAGTTGTTGTCACTTTTTAGTGTGCTCACAATTTGTGTTGAGGTCACTATCCTTCTATCTTTATGTGGTATATATGATATCATTTGGGTTTCTTTGAAATCTTGAGTTTATCTGATTAATTTCAAGGACAAAATTTCCTTTACGGAGGGGAGAATGTAACGACCCATAATTTAATAACTTTGAACTTGAACAGTTCATATGTTTTTAAATGATTAAATAATGGATTTTATATCTAGAATAAAAATTTGGATAAAACGTCTTGAATGGATTTTTTTAAACTAATGTAAAATGTTAGTTAAAAGATGGTTCAAGTTATAAAGCGGTTAGGGGTATCAATTTATTTAATAATAAGTTTGCCTAATAGAACAGAATGGTATAATTACTTGCCTAATAAACAAGAATAAATTATTAACCCTACCTAATAAAACAGAATAGTATAATTATTTGCCTAATAAAACAAGAAAGAATTATTAACCTTGCCTAATAAAACAGAATAGTATAATTACTTGCCAAATAAAACAGAATAGTATAAGTACTTGCCTAATGAAACAAAATAGCATAATGATTATTATATTCCATACGGATGGTTGCCATTAGACCAAAATCTGATCGAATTAGGTTCTGCCACACGGCTGGTTGCCATTAGACCAAAATCTGGTATAAGTATGTTATTCCATAGTTAATAAGGAGGATTACCATTGGACCAAAATATGGTCGAATAAAATTAAGCCATCAACATGTTTTGTATGGGACCAAAATATGGTCAAATCAAATTTGGCCATCAAGATGTCTTATATTGGACCCAAATGTGGTCGAATCAAACTAGGCCATAAGGCTGGTTTCTTTAGACCAAAATTTGGTCGAATCTGGTTAGGCTGTAGGAAATGACTAAATTACCCTTCTCTTCACCTATAAATAGTCAAGTCCATTTCTCATTTTAATTCATTCATAAACTAAAGAAAAGAACTAAAAAATCATTATCGGAGATGAAGTATTCCAAGTCTCCATCAAAGCAAGTAGGATGTGAGTATATTCCGTGTTTTCATAGTTTAGTATGTATAAATCTTAATCTCTTTCCTCTGACTCATTCACATTTTAACAAAATGTTGTGTTTAACTATTGATTGTAAATTGTTAATAATAATGAGTCTATTATTATTCTTGTTATTATTCTTGTTTGGTTGTTTATTTTATGCTCGGCCAGTTTATGAGCAATAACTTTGATGTTTAGTTAAAAGGAACTTACACCACCTTTTAACTTTGGATTGACATTTAGTGACTTTTTTGTTAAAAGGAAATAACACCCTTTTAGCTATCTCATTTGATTAACAGGGAGCTTCACCCCTCTTGGTCATATTCTCCTTTAAAGAAGATTTTAAGTTGATTTGAATGGATGTTTTAAATCTTTGTTTAAAGTATTTTAAAGGAGCTTCAAAATTTATATAATGATTTGAATGGGTTATTTATGGAAAGTAAGTAGTCCTATACTTGGCACCGAAAGCCGATGACTGGATTGATCCTCTATCTGTGAGATCTGGAACCGAAGCGTCTAGGCAAGGCTAGGAGCAACCAGTGCCTTGACTTACCTGGCTTTGTTTCTGGATGAGGGGTAGAGTAAGTCGATAATATCGAAAACGTGGCAAGTGTGGGAGATTTGGTTTCCATAAATAATCGTTATAATTATAATGGAAAACATTCGCATTTCTTAGACAATTATTTTTGACCCATTTAAGTATGCTTTTGAAATATGAAATCCTCTTAATTTTTTTGTGAATATACTTATACCGACGAGATAAGTATATGGATATTTTCCAAGCATTGAAAGAGTTCAAGATTTAATTTCCATAGACGATTGTTTTGTTATCCCGATAGTTGATATCTTAATTATCGATTTCGATACCTTTCTTCCTTTTGTTTTTGTTTTGTCAATCTAAAATGATTTATTGCTCATTTAGAGCATTGATATCCTTTATCGTAAATGACTAAATAAAAAGCGAATGGGGGCCAAGCTATGCCGGGTTGCTCCCATTAGGGTATTGTAACATATACTCTAGATTGTTTTCGGTTATATGCTGATGAAGATGTGAAATACTCGAATACTCGGTAAGGCTGGCGGCGTCCGACTTGGAGCTTTTCGAGAGCCATCTTAGTTCTCAAGTATATTTCTAGAGGTATACTTTTGACAAGGGGGCACACCCTCCTAGTCATTATTGAAAAAAATCCTTTTCCTTATTTTTGATTAAAATATTTGGATTGATTCTTTCTTAATTGCATCGGAAAGCGCATCGTGCTCTTCACGATGTTTAATTATTTGTGCCCATCCTTTTATACTTGGATGTTGTCCTTGTGAAGGAAAAACCCATTCTGCGTTTTTGCGACGTGATCTCACTAGTTATTTTGTATGTTCTATTTTTTGGAGTTTACTCATACCAGACTTATTATTTGACCCGAATTGATTGTTTTCCCTAAATTTTCGGGTGCTCATTTATATTTGATAGTCCGAAATGACAGGTTTCTTTGGGCTCTTATGAAGATGATGGACGAGTATGAGGCTCCTCATCTATCTAGCTACTTATTTCCACTGTTATGAGATGTTGGTTCTATGTACGTATATTTAAAAAAAAGTTGTTATAACTACCTAGACTGATAGTAATACTTTTTTGTAACTCTGGTAACTCCATGTAAGGAGTAACCTTATGTACTATCTTATTTTTATGTTATATTTAACTGTTCCATTGTGAGATCATTGATCCGTTCTAATATTTTACCCCATGGTAACTCGTCTTTCAGATACTTGAGCAACGACACATGAATACCATAAATGTACTAAGTGTCGTTCTTAAGGGTCAGAAAGGTGGGTCGTCACAGTCCTATTCCTCTATTTCTTCTCATCTCTCATAGTTATCCAGATAGGCTTCCTAACTATAGTCATACCTCGTTCCACTGCTAAATCTTCTAATAAAGTCGACGTTATAGTAGTGTCAGGGTCCCTAGCACATTTCCTCAGATGAGACACATGGAAAACATCATGTACATTCACCAAACTACTCGGTGACTCTACTCTATATGTGGGTTTCCTGATCCTTTCTAAAATAGAAAATGGTCCTAAGAACCTCGGTGCTAACTTCTCCGTCTTCTCGAACCTGATAACCCGTTCCATCAACAATAATTTGATGAAAACATGATCTCCATCAGAGAACTCTAAATCTTTTCGTCTTTTATCTACATAGCTTTTCTGCCTAGACTAAGCTTCTTTCATTCTCTCCCTTATCAACCCAATCTTTTTCGCCTCTTCTTTTACCAAATCCGAACCAAGAACCAACCTTGCTTGGTCTCTAACCAACATGCATGGGATTTGCATGGTCTTCCATACAAAGCCTCAAACAGTTCCATCCCTATACTAGTCTGACAAATATTGTTATATGAAAACTCGACTAGGTGTAGATGGTCTTCCCATGATCCCTCGAAGTCCAATACACAAGCTGGAAACAAGTCCTCCAGGATCTTGTTAACTCTTTCCATTTTCCCATCTATATACGGATGGTAAGCAATACTTAGCTTGAGCTTGGTTTCTAAACTCTCCTGAACACTTTTCCAGAACTCGCTAGTGAATAAGGAATATCTATCACTAATAATACTACAAGAAATTCCGTGTAGTCTAACACATTCTTCAAAAATAACTTAGCCAATGCAGGTGCCTTCCTAGTTGCCTTAATCGGAATGAAATGGGCACTCTTGGTCAATCTGTCTACTAGGACCCATATACATTCATTTCCTCTATTAGATCTCAGAAACCCGTCTATGAAAACCATAGAAATAGATTCCCATTTCCATACGGAAATATCCAATGGCTGAAGCATTCCACTTGGCATCTGATGCTCGGCTTTCACTTGTAGATAGTTCAAACACTGTTTCACACATAAACCAACATCCTTCTTCATTCCTTCCCAGAAGAAACTTCTCTTCATATCCTGATACATTTTCTTCTCTCCCGGATGGATAGTGAACTTCGAACGATGGCATTCCTCCAAACGTTCCTTCCTTATGTCTCCTGTATTTGGACACATAATCTACCCTTCTTTCTTAACCATCCATTCTAGTCAAGACTGAAAGCTCTCAAGTCATCGCTCCCCGTCCCATCCTTTAATTTCCTGATCCTTTCAGCTAACACTAGAACCTCTTCCTGTTTAATAGCAATCTTCTCAATCAATACCGATCGGACTTCTAAACAAGACAACCTAGCAGATCCCCCACTAGACTCAGCTTCATATCTATACTGCATTTTACAAGCTGATAATGTTTCTAAATCCTTCCACTCAGCAATCATCGTTAAAACTGCATTCTAATGTTTCCTGCTAAGTGCGTTTGCCACCTTATTTCCTTTTCCAGGTGTATACTCAATACCAAAATCATAAGGAGTAATAAACTCCAACCATCTTTGTTGTCTCATGTTCAACTCCTTCTGAGAGAATAAATACTTCAACGACTTATGATATGTATATAGCTCGAACCTCTTTCCTAAAAGGTAATGCCTCCATAACTTCAAGGAAAATATAAATTCAACTAATTCCAAGTCATACGTCGGATACCTAACCTCATGCGATCTGAGCTGCCTTGAAGCATAGACAATTACTTTACTCCTCTTCATTAGTATGGCTCCCAATCCAGTACCACACACATTGGTATACACAAATAAATCTTGATTGTGCTTCAGAACCACCAACGCCGTTGCATGGATCAATAAGTATTTCAAGCTCTGGAATGCTTCCTCACACTTGTCGGGCTACAAAAAGTTCACATCCTTTCACTTTAGCTTAGTCATCGGTGCAACTATTCGTGAAAAATCCTTTATAAACTTTCTACAATATCCGACCAATCCAAGGAAACTTTTTATCTTAGTTACCATTTCTGGTGTCTTTCAATTATTAACGGCTTCGGTCTATTTTGGATTGACTGACAATCCTTTCTCCGAAACCACATGACCAAGAAACTTCACTTCCTTCTTCCAAAATTGGCACTTCGAAAACTTTGCCTTTATTTGATGCTGCCTCGACGTCTCAAATACGAATCTATGATGAACTTCATGCTCCTTCTCATCCTTACAGTATATCAGAATATCATATATAAAAACCAACACGAATCTATCCAAGTACTCTTGGAAAATTCGGTTCATCAAATCTATAATGAATGCTGGCGCATTAATGAGTCCGAACGGCATAACTAACCATTCGTACGATCCATATCTCGTCCTAAATTCCATCAAAGGAATACTATCCTCTGCCACTCTAAGCTGATGAAATCCTATCGCTAAATCTAATCGAGAAAATATCTTGGCTCCACTCAACTGATCGAACAAATCGTTAATTCTTGGCAATGGATATAGGTTCTTTATCATCTTCTCATTCAGCTTACGATAAGGATAGATAGCCTTAATGATCCATCCGGCTTCGTAGCAAATACTACGGCTGCTTCCTAAGGCGAACTACTTGATCAAATAAAACTCTTTCCTTCCAAATCTATTAAATAGTCCTTCAACTTCTTCATCTCTATTGGTGCCATTTTGCTTGGCAGCCTACTTACCGGTTCTGCTCCAGCAACTAAATCAATTTGAAACTCAATGGCTCGTTTCTATGGAAACCCAACTACCGGCTCAAACACATTTGTGAATTCTCTAACTACGAAAATGCGACTCAGCTCATCTTGTAGCTCCATTACACCCCAACAAAGCATTCACCTCACAATTGGGGTTTTCTATGGTATAGACTATCGGATCACTACAATCTGGGTATCTAAGTTATATTTTCCAATCTAAGCAAAAATATCCTAGCATCGTAATTACTTAACCAATTCATTCCCAATATAATTACGAACTCTGCAAAGTCAAATATGTGCAAACTGTAAACAAAGGTGTAACCTAGCAAGTCAAACTCTAAGTGGTCACACTTCATCTCCTGCATCGCGTACCCTCCTATCGGATTTGCAACTCTTAAAGAAGTAACTAAGTATGTGTTCTAGGTTAAGTTTATCTACCAAGCATCGAGATATAAAAGAATGAGATGCATTGGTATCAAATAAAATGCTAACTTATGTATTATGGATCTGAATCATACCTCATAACACAGCCTTTCCTTTTTCCTGCACTATCGGCTTTGAAGTAGTAGGCTCCAATGAAAACACTTAGACTATGTCTCCTTTAGCTAGCTCTTTGCACTAGTTCTTGTGGTGGCCAATCTGACACAATTAAAACAACTAATGCTCTTCTTTCCAATCACCTCCTTTCCTTTCCTTTTTTCGGTATGACATTCTTGATCATAATATCCTTTCTTGTCACATTTATAGCAAAGCACCTTAGACTTTTCTTTCTTTGCCGCACCTACTTTCTGAGCATTCTTTTTATGGAAAAACTTTTTCTTTCGGCCCTGTCCAACCTGGACCTGCTTCTCCCTTCTTCTTCTCTAAACAAGCTAACATCTCCTCGTGTCTCAACGTTATTTCCACAACTACATCACATGGGTCTCTGATGTGCGGTAAAGTATCCCTTCCCAACTCCGTGTTCAACCCTCTAATAAACTTTTCATTTATTTTCAACACTGTGTCAACAAAGGCATACCCATACCAAGCTAACTCTTAGATCTACGAGCATATTCCAGAACAAACTTTTCCCATTGTTCCAGCTCAACAAACTTCCTAAACAACACAGACTGTCTCATTGCTAACATGAACCTTTCTTGAAACCTCCTCCTAAACATTTCCCACATTATAGTCTCTTCATCCACAACAGCCGTTACAATATTCCACCAAAACAAAGCAGCTCCTTGAAGTTGTCTTGAAGCAAGTCTCCCTTTCTGCTCGTTATTGAGCCCTAGGTCAGAAAAATCCTTTCACAATGTAGCAGCCAGTTTTCTACCTCGATGGAATAAACGGCTTTCCCCCAAGCCTAGCATAGTCTCTGCTCAAATTAGCATACTGATTGACTATCGGGATTCCTAAACTCCTCCTTAGTAGCATTTCCTCCAACAACTCTGGTTGTGATTCCAGCTGCATCATATTTACGAAAAATTGATACATGGCTCCCATGTCCCCTTAAGGAACCTTAGAACCAATATTCTCAGCCCGAGCCTGAACTTGACTTCTTCTAGCATTTGGTCGGGAATTTCCGTTTATGGTGGTGCTGTCTCCTCCTAGATTAACTCTGCCACTCCTTCCTTCCATATCTGTATTCAAGCCTAATGAGGTATAGAAGAATAGCCTAATAAAGATAGGAGACTAGAGATAAAGCGTATACTTATATATATATATATATATAACTATATATATAGCAAATACAAGTACGTTACTATAGCGTTACCCCATACCTCGATCCTAACTCTAGTTCCTAAGGATTATGTTTTAAAAAATCAATTTTAGTTAAAGTATTTCATAAAACTATGCTCAAATACCAAGTTGTAACATCTCCTATCTAGGGGCCCAAAGCAAAGCGCTATAGATGCTGTAGCCATTTGTAGTATTAACTTCTAGCGACTAAATTAGACTATGTTAGTGGTATCTATAATGTCAAAAGCACTTGAATATGAAACAAATCATATATTTTAGAACAAAATATTTTTCCATTACATTTCAAAACAGATATTCCATATTCAGATTACATAATCCCAAACGTTTCCCAGGCAATGGTAAAATATACTTATTATAAAATACGCCAAGAGCGACATATGAAGACGCTACCTTGGATGATCAGAGTCAAATAGTCATAATTGACTTAATACATACACAGCAGAAATAAAAAAACAAAGAATTGTAACTCCTAAATAGCTATCTGTTAGCCTCATGCTTGCCTCCGGCAGCTTTATTCGTCATCCTACAAAAACCTCAAAGAAACTCAACCGTCAGCCTACTTAAATCAGTTTTGAGAACTTGAGAGTTAAAGGGAAAAACATAAACTTTGAGTCAGACATAAAGCATGGTGTGAATAATACTATATATTAGTTATTAATATTAAGTGAGACCAAGTCGCTTAGCGGAATGAGTTTCCCCTCACTGACATTCTTATAAAACAAATCTTTTGCAAATCTTTTCCTACTGTTGAATATGCGCTGATATGATTTTTGTTTGATGATAATAAACATATATACATTCGTTTAAATGTATTTGTTAATGTACTATTTTATTTTTCACAGATTAAATAAATATTTGCTGAATAAATTAAATAACACAGAATTTGAATTCAAACAGAATATTTTATTCAAACAAATATTTATTACAATTTTGAATAGTACAAATTCAATCTCTCACTATTCACTATACAACTTTGATACAAATTCAATTACATCACTATTTTACATTTATAGTTGACCTCACTACATATCACTCACACTCGTAGTATTTATCTTTAACTTCATTCCAGTTAGAATCCAGCATCTGAGCAATCTGCAAAAATATTCACTAACGCAGTAAAATTGAAAAAGAAATATTTTTGCAAATATAAAATAAAATATGAATTTTCGAAAATAATATTTTCCTCAGTCATTTGGGTTGTTCGTCATCATTTAAATTTGAATTCATCATACATGAACAGCTTGTGACATACACAGTGTATCACTGTATATGCCACAAGGCCGTGCACATCGAAATATACACTTGATAATGTTACAGGGACAAGTGAGCACAGGTCAAACCCAAATGAAAAGCCGGGTTCAACTCACGTGCAATAAAATAAATATCACAACTTTCAGCACAAGGTCAAATTCGAGCTTCAAGCTGGATTCAACTCAGGTGAAATTTCGAAAAATAAACAAAATGCAAAGGTCAAGCCATTGTTGCCATGAATCAACTCAAATGCAAAGCCTCGTCCAAAATCAAAATAAACAAAACACAGCAATATGTTAAAAACATATGAACCAGCAAAGGCACAATGCAAAGCTTCGGACCGACATGGATATGGTAAAAGGTTCAGATACAAGGGGTGCACACAAGTACACATTGGAGCATGCAGCTCAAACAAAATCAATGGTCAGTCAAGAGAACCACGCATGAAAGCTTGAACATGTCCAGTTACAACAAAGCACCAGTACAACAACCAAAGAAACTCAACAGCAATGCATGCAACAGAGATCAGGCTTAATGAAACAGGCAGCTTTGAAGAAGTGAAACAACATCAAAGCATCACATACATTTGTACATGAGAAATGACCGAAACACAGTGCATATATAACAGTAACCAGGCAACATGACCAACATAAGGCAAACAACATGAAGACTAGGCTACACAATGAACTACATGACATGAACCATGCAACTGATCAGAAAATATCACTGACTCAAATAAACATACCAAATGAAACAATGAACAAGATATACAATGAAAATCAGTGCAACCCAAGTACAGCAAGCCAGAGATTCACGAAACCGAAAATAGCCGAAGCATCAAAGTCAGGTAAAATTCAAAATCGTGGTGGCCAAAATAGTTGACTGAGTTAAACATCAAAGCCGTGTGAAGCAGTTCAAATTATACAAAAGTTATCAAGTCAAAGAAAATCACGGAGCCATAGTCAATCATAACAAATTCAAAGCCGAGGATTTTAAACCAAGTCAACCGAGCAATATCAAGAATATTTGCATATGAATTAGTCAAGAAAAAATCGCAAGCATCCAAGCATAAACGATCGGCCGAGATAAATTCAAATATATATTGTATGAACGAAAATTAAGGGTTACAAACCCTATATAAGGAAATCATCATCGCCAATCTCATCATCGAATTCAAGCATACAAATAGAGAAGCAAAAAGAGCAGAAAGTACATACCGAAGCTTTTCGAATTCGATCAATTCGAAGCAGTCGAAGCATTCCAAAGGAAACCATCGATTGACAAAGGAACGCCGAATCAATATTTCAATCGAGTATTTACAGTCGCTAGCTTCGAATTTCAAAAACCCCAAATTGGATCGAAGGGACGAAGCCCTAAGTTAGCTTCAAAGAGGAACGGCCGCCATCTCCAAATAAACGAACGAAGAAACTAAAAGAGACGGGCCGAATAATAAACAAAAGGGGCAGGCTATTTTAATAAGGGTTTTTAATCGTTTAAATAAGGTTTTTTATTAAATTGTTTTTTAATTGTATTTTATTTTTAAAACCGTTTAAATTTCTAGTCGTGTGACTAGGGGACAAGCTACGTGGCGTAGCTTGAGAATTCGCAACTCAGTGGCTGAGTTGTGGCAGGGTTTTGAGCGTAGAGTTAGATTTAGTCGATAGCGGGTGTCGCGAGTTTACGTGTAAGCGAGGGACTATCTAATTTCTAGTAGAAACCTTGGGGGCAGCACGTAGGCAGGGTTTTTCCAAAGTTGGGTAACTTCCGTGTCGTTCTATTTATGCATTTATTATTCTGCTATTATCTGTGCTGCTATTGTTCTGTGATCTATGTTGAAATTATTTTATAAGCTTCCGTGATTAATTTTTATAATTTATACTATCACCCTATTCACCCCCCCTCTATGGAACAGATTTTTTGAATTGGAAATTGAAAATGGAATTTTATTTAAAATCTGTTAATATTAAATGTTGGGATATTATTGAAAACGGGTGCGATATAACAGATAAGAAAATTATCTCGATTAACGCCCTTGCTATGCATATATTATATTCTCATATTAATCAAGATAATTTTAATTTCATCTCTCATTGTGAAAATGCACAGGAAATTTAGAATACTTTCGATGCAATATATGGTGCAAAAGTCAAAAACAATGAGAAATCCTCCACAACCAACTCAGTTGAAGAAATGTGCTTAACAGGATTTGTAAAAAGCAGTTGTAATGAAGATGATGATGATGGAGCAGCTGAGCTGGCGTTAATAATAAAGAAATTCAAAAGGTGGAACCACAAATATGGAAATTCAGCTCTAAATCAAAAATTAAAAAGCAGAATAATCAAAGCACTTGACAACTCGGAAGAACACGGGATCATTTGCAACAAACCCGGTGATATCAAGCCCAATTATCCCCGATTTCAACGTGATTTTGAAAAGAAATCAAAACGGAGAAATGCTGCAGGCACGTGGAATACAAGTGATAAAGATAATCAAAGTTCTAGCAGTAAGAGTGAGAAAGCAGATATGTGCCTTCATGGAAATATAACTGATAGCGACGATGACGAGCCAAGCGAGGTATCAAAACTCACTCACTCTAAATTACTTATTTATTTCCACGAAGTAAATGGCTGTTTTGAACGACTTAGGGAAAAATACGCTAAACTTGAATCACAAAATGTTACTTTGATAGAATTAAAGGAACAACTTGACCAATTAGTTAAAACCTATCAAAGTAGGATCCCTAAGTGTGATAAGTGTCCAACATTCGAAGAAGAAATTAGAAAATCAGAAATCAATATAAAATCGCTTGAAAATGAAATTCTGATTTTAAAAGAGAATGGAAATACTAGAAGAGAGAATTCGATTAAAAAGTGCACGCAATTGTTAAACAAAAATGAGTCTCTCAAAACACAAGTCCAACAGTTATCAACGACTTTAGATAAATTTTCAAAAAGTGAAAAATCGTTGAATATGCTATTAGGAAAGCAAACTGTTAATACGGTTAGAAAAGGACTTGGATATAATCAATCTAAAATTGTTGAAAACAAGATTAATCAAGAAAATTCAATGTGCACAGTTTGTAGAAAATATGGACACAATCACAATAATTGATGGTATAGACCCAAACATGTGAAAACTATACTGATTTGGGTTTCAAAAGGCACAAATATAAAATCTCTCAAAGTAAAACAAATTTGGGTGCCGAAAGGAACAATTATAAATAGTTTTGGGTCTCCACAAAATTATTTTTCAAAATATTCTGCCACTAACAACCATGGACCTATAAAAACAAATAGGTCACATAAATCCTTTTCCGTGTAGGTGTGCTGGCAGGCTAAGGAACAACAACAATGTTCTCTGGATTTTTGGTTGTTCCAGAAACACAACGGGCGGCAAAGCAAAGTTCCTTAAGCTAGTATAAAGGTAACAGAATCACAATGGACAACAACGAAAAAATATCGTAAAGGTAAAACAGGTAATGGTATATTTATTTGAACGATATATTAAATGTGATAATCTGCACCATATTCCAAATTAAATCAGCCAATAATGAGATGATGATTTAGATTCTGACTTATTCAACATAGTTGGCCAAATTATATTCTTATGCCATAAACACTATAAAATTCTCTAGATTCTTTGAATTACTTCATATACATCAGTTTGGATTAAAAATAGTGTTTTGTTGGATGATAATACATTTGGTTATAATACGGCTAACTCTTTATTCACGGTTTTTGATTATTTACACAGCTACAATTCAAATTCAAAAGAATGTCATTTAAATTGCTATTAAAATTGAGTTTGAAATTTTTGGTGCACACTTCATGTTTTGGTCTATAAAATTCAATTGATAATAATTTTGAGTGAAAGAGAAATTCAGATGCAGATTACACTGGTAATCTAGTTGATAGAAAAATTACTAAGTGAAACGTGATTTTTTTTGAGACATTTAGTAACTGCATCGTTTTTCAAAGAAAATATCTGCATATTCTTCATTTCAAATAATTTTTCAAATAGCAGAAAATTTTTCTTTTAAAACCCCCTGGAGAAAATCATTTTTGACCATATTTTCAGATTAGTCATTTTTGAAAAATTAATTTCATAATTATTTTTGATTTTGACTTTAAATGACTATTTTGACTAATCTCCCTAATAATTATTGAAAAGATAAATAGTGATTGAAAAAGTGATGAGTGTTGATATTTATCATATATTATGACTCGAGATGATATAATTATTAAATTTCTTTAAAAATTTAAACAAGAGTTATAAAACTTTTTGTTGGTAAAAATTCCATGACCATTTCTATATCTATCATATTTCTTACAACCATCACTCATCAAAATTCTATATAGTTTGTCGATATGTGGTACTTTAAACAGGAATCGTTCGTTTTTCATTTTTACATTTTTTTTAAGTAACAAAATAATAATAATAATTATAGAGTAAAAGATAATAATAAATAAATAAATACCAAAGTATTCACTCTCATTTAAAAGTCCTCACGGTTATGCATGGGTGAATTACTTGGAATTTGTTATGTGCTTCCATGCTCATTTAAAAGTCCTCACGGTTATGCATGTATGGAACGCATATCAAAAGTTGAGTTTTTAAAATAAACAAGTTGATTCTAATCCCATTTAAAAGTCCTCAAGGTTATGCGTGGTTAGAAGACACTTAAGTTCTTTTTTTAAAAAATAAAATTGGAATACTGCTATTCTCATTTAAAAGTCCTAACGGTTATGCATGGTTAGTAGATATTCAAATTCCTGATATAAATATACCACAAATAGACACAGCTGTATGGTTTTATATGATGACATAATTCCCATCATTTTAAAAGTGGAATATGCGCCTAACAAAATATTTATGATTTTTGTTTGATTTTTTATTGAAATTTAATATTTATATTCAATTGAGTTTTAATGTTGAATTAATATCGATCACTTTATCTCTATTTTCTCTAACACTATTATTCTTTTGCTGATAACAAAAGGGGGAGAGAAAAGTTAAGATTTTGTCAAATAAAATCAAGCAAAGGTCAAATATTTTCCATTTGCGTCTAGGCTCATTTGCATATTATTTAATTGTATGCATATTTGTAGGGGGAGCTTTGTGTAGAGAGGAAGCGTTTAAATAGGAGGAGCAATTAGAGCATATCAATGATCAAATACATTTAATATATTCAAAATCTTAAATATATGTTTGTTATCATCAAAAGGGGGAGATTGTTGAATATGCGCTTATAGGATTTTTGTTTGATGATAATAAACATATATACATTCATTTAAATGTATTTGTTAATGTATTATTTTATTTTTCACGGATTAAATAAATATTTGCTGAATAAATTAAATAACACAGAATTTGAATTCAAACAGAATATTTTATTCAAACAAATATTTATTACAATTTTGAATAGTACAAATTCAAGCTCTCACTATTCACTATACAACTTTGATATAAATTCAATTACATCACTATTTTACATTTACAGTTGACCTCACTACATATCACTCACACTCGTAGTACTTATCTTCAACTTCATTCCAGTTAGAATCCAGCATCTGAGCAATCTGCAAAAATATTCACTAGCGAAGTAAAATTGAAAAAGAAATATTTTTGCAATATAAAATAAAATATGAATTTTTGAAAATAATATTTGCCTCATTCATTTGGGTTGTTCGTCATCATTTAAATTTGAATTTATCATACACGAACAGCTTGTGACATACACAGTGTATCACTGTATATGCCACAAGGCAGTGCACATCGAAATATACACTTGATAATGTTACAGGGACATGTGAGCACAGGTCAAACCCAAATGAAAAGCCAGGTTCAACTCACGTGATAAAATAAATATCACAACTTTCAGCACAAGGTCAAATCCGAGCATCAAGCTGGATTCAACTCAGGTGAAATTTCGAAAAATAAACAAAATGCAAAGGTCAAGCCATTGTTGCCATGACTCAACTCAAATGCAAAGCTTTGTCCAAAATCAAAATAAACAAAACACAGCAATATGTTAAAAACATATGAACCAGCAAAGGCACAATGCAAAGCTTCAGACCGGCATGGATATGGTAAAAGGTTCAGACACAAAGGGTGCACGCAAGTACACATTGGAGCATGCAGCTCAAACAAAATCAATGGTCAGTCAAGAGAATCACGCATGAAAGCTTGAACATGTCCAGTTACAACAAAGCACCAGTACAACAACCAAAGAAACTCAACAGCAATGCATGCAACAGAGATCAGGCTTAATGAAACAGGCAGCTTTGAAGAAGTGAAACAACATCAAAGTATCACATACATATGTACATGAGAAATGACCGAAACACAGTGCATATATAACAGCAACCAGGCAGCATGACCAACATAAGGCAAACTACACGAAGACCAGGCTACACAATGAACTACATGACATGAACCATGCAACTGATCAGAAAATATCACTGACTCAAATAAACATACCAAATGAAACAATGAACAAGATATACAATGAAAATCAGTGCAACCCAAGTACAGCAAGCCAGAGATTCACGAAACCGAAAATGGCCAAAGCATCAAAGTCAGGTAAAATTCAAAATCGTGGTGGCCAAGATAGTTGACTGAGTTAAACATCAAAGCCGTGTGAAGCAGTATCAAATTATACAAAAGTTATCAAGTCAGAGAAAATCACGGAGCCATAGTCAATCATAACAAATTCAAAGCCGAGGATTTTAAACCAAGTCAACCGAGCAATATCAAGATTATTCGCATATGAATTAGTCAAGAAAAAATCGCAAGCATCCAAGCATGAACGATCGGCCGAGATAAATTCAAATATATATATTGTACGAACGAAAATTAAGGGTTTTACAAACCCTATATAAGGAAATCATCATCGGCAATCTCATTATCGAATTCAAGCATACAAACAGAAAAGCAAAAAGAGCAGAAAGTACATACCGAAGCTTTTCGAATTCGATCAATTCGAAGCAGTCGTAGCATTCCAAAGGAAACCATCGATTGACAAAGGAACACCGAATCAATATTTCAATCGAGTATTTATAGTCGCTAGCTTCGAAATTCAAAAACCCCAAATTAGATCGAAGGGACGAAGCCCTAAGTTAGCTTCAAAGAGGAACGGCCACCATCTCCAAATAAACGAACGAAGAAACTAAAAGAGACGGGCCGAATAATAAACAAAAGGGGCAGGCTATTTTAATAAGGGTTTTTAATCGTTTAAATAGGGTTTTTTATTAAATTATTTTTTAATTGTATTTTATTTTTAAAACCGTTTAAATTTCTAGTCGTGTGACTAGGGGACAAGCTACATGGCGTAGCTTGAGAATTCGCAACTTAGTGGCTGAGTTGTGCAGGGTTTTGAGCGAAGAGTTAGATTTAGTCGATAGCGGGTGTCGCGAGTTTACGTGTGTAAGCGAGGGACTATATAATTTCTAGTAGAAACCTTGGGGGCAGCACGTAGACAGGGTTTTGCCGAAGTTGGGTAAATTCTGTGTCGTTCTATTTCTGCATTTATTATTCTGTTATTATCTGTGCTGCTATTGTTCTGTGATCTGTGTTGAAATTATTTTATAAGCTTCCGCGATTAATTTTTATAATTTATACAATCACCCTATTCACCCCCCCCCCCCCTCTCTAGGGTGAAATCGATCCTACACCTACAACCAAAACTGATTAAATACTATAAAACATCATTATGTAAACATACATATTATGTAATAAAAGAACTATTTGTTCAAACACTATAGCTTTGTTTGGCTAACTATTAACCTTTAGTTGACTCGAGCCCACCAGAAAACAAAACAAAATAATCTAACATATGTTGTACACTCTTCTTTTGGGTGGCCTGTCCTTAACTATCTGTTAAATACTTCTCTTCTGGACGGTCTGTCCCTAATTGAACATCTCCCAAGGTCACCTGATCCTAATGGTTATGCGGGATCCCCAATAACCTGTCTGTATCAAATATATATTCCCTTCAATGTATAATCATAATTTTAGTCTTACCTTTGACAAAGCCCTACACACTGGAATTTTGGACAAAATTAGCTGGGGCTGATAGCTAATGTTTAGGGTGCGACCCTATACCAATCCCATATGGTATTCTAATATCTGAGTCATTTTACTTAGGGATATTTTCCTAAAATTTTCCTCGAAAATCTTTTTCAAAATGATTTAAAACCTTCAAATAAAACTCATATAAGGAAAATATATATACTTTATGCTTTACTCAAAATCATCTTACCATGTTATACACACACACACAGACACACACACTTTATTCAAACCTTAGTTGATGAAAACATATAAAGACTTGAAAGTTCCCCTTTCACCTCTATTGGAAGTCCTTCTTTCAAAACCATTGAAAGCAACTCTTTCAAAACCATGTATAACCCTTCATTTATCTAGGCCGAAAGGCCAAAACCTCCCTTTTGAAACTATACTTGAACTCTTTCGAAAAATTAAAAAACCTTCCTTTCAAAAATATTGATACCTTGGACATCACATCTTTAAAACCATTAACATTTCCTTTCGAAACCATAGGAAAAACCCTATTATTTAAACTTATTCTAAATCACTGGAAAAACCTTTCCTTTAGACCTTTTGGAACCATAGGGGAACCACCCTTCGAAACCTTCTTTAAAACCTTTCGAATGTATTTAAAACCTCAAATCATTCAAAAGCGTTTGGGTTCAATTTAAAGCATGTGGAAAACATCTTTCGAAATCATTCAACACTAATTAGTCGAAACCTTTGGGTTATTCTTTAAGAATCACTAAGGGTCACAGGCTACATGGTCGAAAGCTTATTCTTTCGAAAGCTATAACTAAGTAGAGAAGTGATGGTGTAGAAACCACCCCTTCCAAAAGCATTAAAGATGTGGCATGGTTTTGTTATAAAACAAAACAACCCCTTTCGAAAGCTCTGTTTCGAAAGGTAGGAGGCGGTATTAAAGGCTTCGACATAGTCGGAAGCTATTATTTAGAAACAAAGGTAGAACTAGTTCGAAACCAACATTTAAAACGTTGACTTAGTCAAAAGCAGACTTAGTGGAAAGCTATTTCTTAGAACAAAGGCATGACCTTAAAACATTTCTTTAAATCAATTGACCTTGTCGAAAGCCAACTATGTTGAAATAACTTGGTCGAAAGCAAGAAAGCGCTTTTCTCATTTAAAACAAAAAGGCGCTTCGACCCTTTCGGAACCTCTTGGTTTCAACTCTTACCTTACGCCTTTTGTCTAATTCATTATGTACCAATACATTGATACTATGTGCAGTGGTTTGTGGAAAGAGGCGAAGGGTCTTAGTCGAAAGCTACCTGTGCGAAAAAAAAAAGAGGCGAAACATGCTTTTAGCATGAATTTCTGATTTAATAAGTAAACCTATTTAACTAACCTTCCTTGCTTGCCAAACACTTATTGGTTGCTAATTTTTTCTTCTAAAAGTACTGCCATAATTTCATTATTTTTTTTAATTTAAATCATTTGCGAAATACCCCTTCTCCTTAATCAAATATATAAAACATTTATGTCTCGTACCTTAAATGATTTTATAAATTCATCAAAATACCTTGGAAAATTCTATAAAAATTCTAGAAAATCCCTTTCAATCTGTTTTCTAACATATATAAATTTCAGACCCAAATAATTATTTATTTTTCTATAAATAGTTTATAACTCAATAAATCATTTTCTTCACTAGAAACTTAATTTAAAATCCATATAAATTTATAAATTTTTGAAAAGTGAAATCCATCTCTAAAGTATAATTTCTGATCTGGATTTAAATTTTCAAGGCATTTGGATATCATTTAATAGGGTTTTCAAATCAAACATATCATAAAATTCAATATAAACATGCATAGATCATCAACAAGCATATATAAACTTCTAATCATTCAAAACATGACACTATCATACAAAATCATTTCAGATTTAGCCTAAAACTAAAAACTATAAGAAAAATGGGATGTAGTAATCATTCACCTTAGCTACATGATTAAAAATGTGAGATTTGATCTTGATTATGTTGATTTACTTCTTCATCTTGAAAATCCTAGCTTTAACTTCTCTTGAAATTGAACATGGTGGTCGGCCTTAGGGTATTTTTGCTTAAGAAAAATGAAATGAATGTGTGTTTGATTTCTTAAGAGTTTAGGGTATAAGTTCATCCTATTTCTAATCTTGCCCTTCCTTAGTTCCTTACACTTATTTCCATCTTACTTCTTAAGATTGAAAATGGTGGAAAGGTTATGTAACATCCCCTATTAGAGGCCGAAAGCTAAGCGCTACAGATATTGCAGCCGTCTATAGTATTAACTTCCGGTGACAAAATACAGTTATGTTAATGGTATTTATAATATCAGAAGCACTTGAATATGAAACAAATCACAGATTTCAAAATAACATTTTTTTCCATTACACTTCAAAACATATTCAGATTACATAATCCCAAACGTTTCGCACGCAATGATAAAATATATTTATTATAAAATACACTAAGAGCGACATATGAAGATGCCCCTTTGAATGATCGGAGTCATATAGTCATAACTAACTTAATACATACACAACAGAAATAAACAACAAAACAGAGAACTACAACTCCTAAATAGTTATCTGTTAGCCTCATGCTCGCCTCTAGTAGCTTTATTCGTCATCCTACTAAAATTTGAAATAACCTCAACCCTCAGCCTACTCAAATCAATTTTGAGCACCAGAGATTTTAAGGGGAAAACATAAACTTCGAGTCGGACATAAAGCCTGGTGTGAATAATACTGTACATCCCGGTTATTAATGTTAAGTGAGACCATGCCACTTAGCGGAATGAGTTTACCCTCACTAACATTATTATAAAACATATCTTTTGCAAATCTTTTCCTGCAACCAAAACTTGTTAAATACCGTAAAGCATCATTATGTAAACGTACATATCAAGTAATAAAAGAACTATATGTTCAAACACTTTAGTTTTGTTTGGCTAACTATTAACCTTTGGCTGACTCGGGCCTACCAAACAATACAATAAAATAATCTAACATCTGTTCGACACACTTCTTTTGGATGGTCTATCCTTAACTATCTGTTAAATACTTCTCTTCTGGATGGTCTATCCCTAACTTAACATCTCCTAGGGTCATCTGATCCTAATGGTTTTGTGGGCTCACCAATAACCGATTTGTAAACAAATATATATTACCTTCCGGGTGTAATTATAATTTTAGTCTTATCTGCAACAAAGCCCTACACACTGAAATTTTGGAATAAATTATGTAGAGCCGATAGCTAATGTATAGGGCGTGACCCTATACCTCTCCGATCTTGTACTCTAATGTCTGAATCATTTTACTTAGGGATATCTTCCCAAAATTTTCCTTGAAAATCTTTTTCAAAATGATTTAAAACCTTTCAATCAAACTCATACAAGGAAAATATATATACTCTATGCTTTACTCAAAATCATCTTGCCATGTTATGCACACACACACACACTTTATTCAAACCTTAATTGACAAAAACATATAAAAACTTGAAAGGGGTCTATTGAAAGTCCTTTTTCAAAACCACTAAAAGCATCTCTTTCAAAACCATGTAAAACCCTTCATTTATCTAGGCCGAAAGGCCAAAACCTTCCTTTTCGAAAATATTCTTATACCCTTTCAAAACATTTAAAAATCTTCCTTTCGAAAGAATTAAAACCTTAGACATCACATCTTTAAAACCATTAAATATTGCCTTTCGAAACCATAGGAAAAACCCATTCCTTTAAAATTATTCAAAACCATTGGAAAAACCTTTCCTTTGGACCTTCCGAAACCATAGGGGAACCACCATTTTGAAACCTTCTTTAAAACCTCTCGAAGGTATTTAAAACTGCAAACCCTTCGAAATCTTTTGGGTTCAATTTAAAACATATGGAAAATGCCTTTCGAAATAATTCAACACTAATTAGTCAAAACCTTTGAGTTATTCTTTAAGAAACATTAAGGGTCACAAGCTGCAGGGTCAAAAGCTTACTCTTTCAGAAGCTATAACTAAGTAGAGAAGTGATGGTGTCGAAATCACCCCTTCTGAAAGCATTGGAGTAGCAGCAGGATTTTTTTTATAAAACAAAACAACCCCCTTTAGAAGCTCTGTTTAGAAAGGTGGAAGGCGGTAGTAAAGGGTTCGACATAGTCGGAAGCTATTATTTAAAAACAAAGGTACAACTATTTCGAAACCAACCTTTAAAATGTTGACTTAGTCGAAAGCAGACTTAGTGGAAAGCTATTTCTTAGAACAAAGGCACAACCTTAAAACATTTCTTTAAATCAATTGACCTAGTCGGAAACCAACTAGTTGAAAGCAACTTGGTCGAAAGCAAGCAGGCGCTTTTCTCATTTAAAACAAAATTGCGTTTCGACCCTTTCCGAACCCCTTGGTTTCGACTCTTACCTTCCACCCTTTGTCCAATTCACTGTGTACTAAGACATTGATACTATGTGCATTGGTTCGTGGAAAGAGACGGAGGGTCTTAGTCGAAAGCTACCTAGGAGAAACCAGAGGCGAAACATGCTTTTAGCATGAGTTTATGATTTAAACCCTTTTTTAAGTAAACTTTCTAACTAACACGCCTTGTTTGTCAAACACTTATTAGTTGCTAATTTTAAAAGTACTTCCATAATTTTATAATTTATTTAATTTACATCATTTGCAAAATACCACTTCTCCTTAATTAAATATATAAAACATTTAAGTCCCATAAGTTAAATAATTTTATATATTCATCAAAACACTTTGGAAAATTCTATAAAAATTCCTAAAAATCCTTTTCAATATGTTTTCTAGCATATATAAATTTTAGACCCAAATAATTATTTATTTTGTCGTGAATAATTTATATCCCAATAAATCATTTTCTTCACCTGAAAATTAATATAAAATCCATATCAATTCAAAAAAATATTAAAACGACACCCATCTCTAAAGTATCATTTTCGATCTGTATTTAAATTATCAAGGCATTTAGATATTATTTAATAGGGTTTTCATATCAATATATCATCAAAATTAATATAAACATGCATAAAGCATATATAAACTTCAAACCATTCAAAACATGGCACTATCATGTCGGATTAACCTTAAGATCGAAAACTATATGAAAAATAGGATGTAGTAATCATTCACCTTTGCTTTGTTGTTAAAGAAGTGAGTTTTGATGTTGATTATGTTGATTTACTTCTTCCTCTTGAAAATCCTAGCTTTATCTTCTCTTGAGACTGAAAATGGATGCCGACCTTAGGTTATTTTTGCTTAAGAAAAATGAAAATAACGCATGTTTGATTTCTTAAGGGTTTAGGGTATAAGTTCATCTTATTTTCCATCTTGCCCTTCCTTATTTCCTAACTCTTATTTCCATCTTATTTCTTTAGTTCATTTTACATGTAGGCACGACTACCCTTGGTTAAATCAAATCCTAATCCATTAACCATCTAACATTATTTTATTTTATTTAGCTAATTAAATGTCATAAATAATGTTACTAAAAATAGAGGGTGTTACAGGTTAGAGCCATTGCTTACTCAAACAATACCAATGTGCTCAATTTCAGAATTGTGGAGTGCTTAAAGATGATTATCCTATACCCCTTGCATGCGCCTGGGGGCGGATCATTAAGGAAGAGAAGTAATTTCTCCAGGCCACTAAATTAGATCTAAAACAATTGGTGAAGGAGATCCTGATGAAAGATGAGCATCATATTCTATATGATGGCATGCCCCTTATCCATCTAGAACTTGCTATAAGCATGCAAAAGGGAATAGGTGAAGATCTTGGACCAACGTAGCATGATGCTTCAACTAGTCAAACTCTTACGACTCAAGCTGCACTTGACTCCACCAATGATTCTGGGTGTGATCCAAAGAGGCCTCAGATTCAGAAATATAATATTCTCTCCCCTATTCCGGAGGGTGCCTCTGGTGGCACAATGGCTCAAGTAGAGTTCCAAACGGAAGAAGGTATCTCCTTAACTTCTCATATGACATATCATCGATTAACGTCACTAATCTCTCCTTTTGTGTCTCTCTAGCTTTACGTTAGCCTGCAGTCGCCTCGCTTCGTCCTAAAAACTTTCGACCAGGGAAAAAAGTGACCGTGATGGAGTTAGTAACCGTTACAGCTTTGACAACGATCCTCATTTCTCCAGGTGAAGAGACTCCCAGCCTTGACGAGTAGGTGATTGATGCTCTACTGGATAAAGTAATTGGTGGGACCCAAGGGCTCAGATTGATGTGGATGTTGTAATCACTGGAATTTCTAATCCCCTGTCGTGTAGTACCCTGAGTGAAATTGAGCTCCAACGTATTTTGGATATAGAGATCAAGTTGGAGAAGGAGGAGATTTTTCCTGTTCCTCTATCTTTGGTCTTGCCAGGCTAGACCATTTATACTCCTGTATATATATTCCTCAGCTTGAAAGCACTCAGTGCATACTTGTTGGATCCTTGTATAGTACTCTAATTTTTGTTCCCCTGCTTGAAAGTGGCCCAAGTGTGCCTGTGGGTCTTTGAAGAGTACTCCAATCAAAGGCCAAGGAGGAAGAGGAGTAAAATGGCATAGAGAGAGCTCAAGCGAAGTTTCCACTGGCTCCAAGAAGAAAAGGCAGAATTCCAAGAAGAAGTAGTTTTTAATTGTTTTTGTGCACTTAGACTCCGTGTGTTTTGGAATAGTAATAGTCTATTTTAACCTATTGATCGACTTTGTGTGGGTTCAGACCCTCTCTTTGATTTTTTGATTCTGGTGTTAATACACACTTGTACTTAGATTTTCGAATTTCGCGTGAATTACGGAAGTCCTTTGTTTTGTTAAATCATTGTGTGAAGATTGTTTAAGTACTTATGAAGTAAGTTTTGCATTAAGTGTACTCGAGGTTACTTCCCTTTGTTATCATTACCAGACTAAGTTCGTAACCTGTTTTGTAACTTACCGGCCTCTCATCGCTCTAGCGAGCGTAAGGTAGTTTTTGAAATGACAAATGTTTGGCATTAGTAAGGGTCGGTCACTTTGGATTAGTGACTTAAGTAACCTTTTCTAGGATAATAATCGTCGACCACGCCAAACTTTGGGTGTTGGCTTAAGTCAACCACTTAGGGATGTAGTCTGCACACCCTCATCTAGGATATTTACACCTAATCATGCCTAACTCCTGGATTCACTTGAAGGCTTGTATGTTAATTCCCACCTACTCCATGCATGGACCTTCTGTTTTGCCTACTTCGGGCAAAATGTCATGGATTGTATGGTCTTATCATGTTCGTCTGGGTTTATATTCCATCTCCCGATCCAAGGTCAAGAGTTGTGAGAGTGAACGATTGTTTCACGTTCATTTGGTTTATACTTTTTACCTCGCATTGAGGACAAGAGTTAGTGAATGAATGGTCGTGTCATGTTCACTTTAGATTTATACTCTTCCCCTACATAAAGGAAAAGAATTAGTGTATGGATGGTCATATCACATCCGATTTGGGTTTATACTCCTGTCCCCAATCCGAGGACAAGAGCTAGCCGATGAATAGTCTGATCATGACCATTTAGTTTATACTCCAACCCCCCATCCGAAGATAAGAGTTAGCTTGCATTAATCTATACTCCTGCACCTATCCGAAGAAAAGAGTTAGCTGGCATTAATCTTCGGATACCGAGAAGAACTTTATGGGTCCGATAATGGACAATAAAAGCTTGGTTGGCACTATCTCTGGGTACCTGCATACCTACACTATTCACATGCAAGTTCATTAGGGTCAGTCAAGTCACAACTCTTAAGCAATTGAAGAACAATGTCTCTGACTCAGAATGTAATGCCCCACCTCTATGCTCACAATGACAAAGGTTATTATAAGGAATAACGTCTGTTATTGCGAAGAATAAGGCTTGTTAGAAGAGACCATCCGTAAATTATGCCTTAGACGAGTATTGATTACATCGATAGGAGTTGTGTAAATTACTCCCAAAGATATATATTCAATCCAAATCTAAAACGAAACTACGGTGGCTAACGAAAAATTCAGAACAACTCATAATAACAACAACACAGATAGTATAATCACATCAGAACAGAAATATTAGATATCTAGCAGAAGACATGTCTAGAATACGTGCTACAACAATAGATAGTTCACATAAACCAAATGCACATTTACATGTCATAAACATACATGAGACGAGAGTCAGCATAGTTTAAAGGAAGAAATCCCATTAAACATCATCAAAATCAACTTCAAATTCACAATTGAATTCAAAACTGCAAAACGCAGAATCTAGAAATAAAAATAAGATAACTAGAAAATCAACATAAAATATGGACCGATCCCAGTAGATGACGAGTTTTAGTTACGCCAGACGTGCATCTCATATGGCCGAAGCCTACCAAGTACTAAATTTTTGACGCCCAACAAATGACCCGAAGGTCCAACAAATGACCCAAAGGTCTAGTACTGGTAATTGACCCGAAGGTCCATCATATGACCCCGCTCGAAAGCCAAATAAAATCATCAAAAGCATGAAACAACAAATATTTCAATTAACGAGTCCGGAATTAACCGAAATAGTAAAAGTGTGGCTCCATACACCGCACTTTTGCTAAATCGTTTAAATCTCTTCATCGTTTCCTTGAAAGTGCAAAATTGTGTAATTTATATAAATAACATTTTACGTTCTCAAACGGACAAGTACGAAATTAAGCAAATCAGTAAAAGTGAGGGTTCTTAGTCCTCAAATTTGCTGAAGCGTTTAAATCGCTTCCTTATTCTTTTGAAATCGCAAACTGTAAAAAATTTTGAAATTTTTTTATTTTAAAAACGACTTTTAAAACACATGATTAAAACAGCAACAACTATAGCAATTTTGACGAGGAAATTGCGCTTCACAAAACGCCGTAAAACGGATAACAAAATCAGCGTTGCGGGATAACCTCTTAAAAAAAGTTCACTTTAAATTGACGATTACTGAAGTCAAAATAATAGTAATTTTTATTCGTCAAAAATGTCATCAAAACCATATGCTTAAGAAATATAATACTGGAATAAAAATTCCGTTATAAAAATAAAGACAACAAATATGTTTTAAAACTAAACACCGGTTCACCGTAAATTAAATAGTGGACTGCACGACATATTTTCATCAAAAATTTCACTGCCATATGTGCATCAAATATGACAGTCTTCATTTACAGGGAAATAAACAACTTCATGCCAACCAAAACAAAAACTGATACAAAGACACATAAATGAAAACCCAGTGTTAGTACTATGCAGTCGACGGGATAAAGTGTGGAAATCTTTTTCAGCTGTGACTTCAGTCAAAATATATAGGGGAAGTGCCATGATAAACTATGTCATCCCATTTACACAGCAAGAGAATTTAGATTTGATTAGGCAGATGGATAACATCAGCGACAGCTTTACATAAAACAATAAGAGTCATGACATAGCATTCATTGTATTTTCAACAAGTGTGTGCACAATTTGACGTGCAAGCAATACTCGCGTCCTTGCAAATAGTATAGAAACTGTGGATCAAACTTGCAAACTTATCAATGAGATATTCAAAATTAAAATGAGTAAATCCAAGCATAGAACTAGCTTAAACAGAAATGATGAAATCATCAGCTCAGAATGGACTAGATAACTTACGTACATAAATTATCTAAAGAGGTAACTAGTAAAAGATGCTAAACCAACATTATGATTCGATGCATACAAAGAAACATGTCTACATCCAACACATACTTCACATACAATCTAGGTGTTGTGTGTATTACGCAGCAGATGTCTTTGTATGGTAGTGGCACTTTGACCTATCATTTAAGATTCATATCTTTATATATACACAAAATAAAGTGAACAAAATAAAATAAAAAGAAATGACTTGTGACTGGGTTCAAATGTTTCCTACACACACACGCATAGGGCTTCTAAACTATTTTGCATGCAGGGAATAACAAAAACAATGCTATGGAACAAAACTTTATGCACACTTAAGTTTTCACAAATGAAAGTGGACTATAACATGAGCCTGGGCATAACAAACGAACTGGACCCTAAACTCTGTTTTCGTAATTTATATATCGGTATGCATGCACAAAATATAACCTGAGTAACCTTTTGTTAGGAACAACAACACATGCACGTCTATGGTATTTTAGTGTATGCATTCTTTACATCTCAACACGTTCAGAAGCTTGCATAAAAAATGACTAGACACAACTACAGGTATGCACAAACCAGGTAGGAAGCCTGGACAAAATATTTCACCATACAATCATGCACACAAGTAAAAGCTGGCAACAAAATTTCCACGCAATTAATGTCAGGAATAAACTAGAATTGTGAGTTGAGAACTCACCAAAGTTTGCTTCAAAATTTGCTAGCATCCGAGATTCAAAGGAAAGCAAAGTATTTGAGTGGCCATTAATGTTTCCCCCAGGCTACTTGACAAAAAAATTTGAAACCAAAAGAATTGATGCTGCAAGTGATGGTGATGGAACAAAAGAAAGTTGTGGCTACTTTTCTTCACCAAAATGGTGCACAAGTCAAAATGAGATGTGTTGGAAAGAGTTTTGAACCAATGCATTTAATGCAAACGGGTATATGTGAAGAAATAAGGACATACTGCATTAATGTGACGATGGCAGATGTTCAAATATTTGTTTTATAGATAGTGTGACACCTAGGCAAAAGTGATGATTAAATAAATAATGCAAAGTGTTCACACGTTAGCTTCATAAGCTTCTGTAACAGCAAGCAATAAAATATTGTGTTCACTTTTTCTTTATAATTAAGTGACAACCACTTTTGATTTGCATGTATTTAATACTTGGAACACGCACAAATGAAAACCTGGACATGCAATTTAGGACTCACCAGATGATAAGATTGTGCTGTTACGTGTACATTGCACATGAATTATTAATCTGGGCTTGTGCTACAATATATTACATGTGTATGCATTCATTTGACTATATAAATTTATTTGCACTATTTGCTTTGAAATGGACCACTTTGTTGACACGTGAATGCAAGGAAAATATAACTTGGTTATTTTTCAACACAGCCAAGCTATTTGCAACTGAATTTGCAAATTATTTTCGCATGGCAAATATATTTTTCAAATTTTAATATAAAAATTGATATCTAAAATATTTAGTCCAACAGTAGTTCAAAAATCACGGTCTTTACAAATTTTTAAAATATTTATTTAGACGGTAATTTAAAAATCACGGTCGTTACAGACTTCCCCTTATAAAAATTGCGTCCCCGCAATTTTCATACTAGAAGCAGTCAATAACACAAATAATTCATCACAACAAAGGTTTGAAAAGAAAAGATGAATAAGAATGCTCACCCCCACCCGAAGAGGAGAGAAAACCAGGATAAGAACGCTCAATGAATTCTTTGGTTTCCCAAGTGCAAACTTTGGGGTTTGCGAACCATTGAATTTTATTTTTTTTAAGCGGGACTTCTTTGTCTTGAAGGCGTTTAACCTCCGAAGCTAGCACTCGAATAGGATTTTGCACCATAGATAAGTCGGGTGAGATCTCAAGATCTTTCAAAATATGAGATCAATAACAAAATCCGAATCTCGAAGACATCGACGAAGCTGTGATATATGAAATACGTCGTGAATTCCCGAAAACTGAACAGGTAGTGATACACGATAAAAAACTAGGCCAATGCGTTCCGTAACAGGAAACGGTCCAATATAACGAGGAGCCAGTTTCCCGGAGCTACTAAAACGCACCACACCCTTCATCGAGGAAACACGAATGAATACAAGATCGCCAACAGAAAATTCCAAAGGCTTCCTACAATATTCGACATAAGATTTCTGTCTATTCTGAGCCTCCTTCATTCTCTGTCTAATAATATCAATCCTCTCCGAAGAATCACGAATATAATCGGGGCCGAGAACTAACTTTCCCCTGATTCCAACCAATAAGATGGTGATTGACACGGCCTTCCGTAAAGAGCTTCGAAAGGAGCCATACCGATACTGGATTGAAAACTGTTGTTATAATCAAATTCAATAAGAGATAAGTGTTCACCCCAACTACCACCAAAGTCAAGAAGCAGTCCAATTGGACTTGACAGGAATAAAATGGGCTGATTTGGTCAATTGGTCAACAATCATCCAAATACTAGTATGGCCCGACCTCAACGAAGCAGACCATCAATGAAGTCCAAAGAAATTTGATCCCATTTCCATAATGGAATCCCAAGAGGATGCAAAAGACCACTAGGACGCTGGTATTTTTCTTTAATAAGTTGACAAGTCATGCAACAACTCACATAACTTGCAACATCACGCTTCATAACCTCCCAATAGTATAAGTGTTTCATATCAACATACATCTTACTACTACCCGGATGAATAGTATACTTAGAACGATGACAGTCCTAAGAATGTCATTTCTAAGATCAGAACAATACGCACGACAACCTTCTCTTCTTTCGAATACAACCATGAATATCAATATCGAAATCCTTCAGATCATCACTTTGGGATTCTGATTTACAACTTTGAATAAGATAAGCAAGATCTGGATCTTGTTTCTGGGCATCGGCAACACGATCCAACAAACTAAGACGAGCTTCCATGCTAAATAAAAGCATGGGAGAATCAGAAACTGTAGGACGGTCTCTAATATCACAAAGAGATAAAGCTTCCAACATATTCCACTCTGCTAGCATCATCAAAATAACAACTTGCTGCTTGCGACTAAGCGCATCAGCAACTCGATTACCCTTACTAGGGGTATACAGAATATCAAAAACATTTGAAGCAAGAAATTCGAGGCAACGCTGTTGTTTCAAATTAAGTTCTTTCTGAGTGAATAGATACATAAGAGATTTGTGCTCAGTGAAGAGAATAAAACGCTCGCCCAAAATAATGTCGCCAAATCTTTAGAGCAAAGACTATAGAGGGTAACTCCAAATCATGGGTAGCATAACGAATTTCGTTAGGCTTTAGTTGTCCAGAAGCATAGGCAACTACTACCTTTTGCACGAGAACAGCACCGAAACCAATACGGCTAGTATTGGTACAAATAATGAAGTCTTGGTTCCCTTCGGGAATCACAAGGATAAGAGTATCGGAAAAGAGTTCTTTCAAGTAATCTTCTTTCCTGAAAAGCTAAAACTTCCAAATTTACAATCATCTTTATGAAATCATTTTCTGGAAAAATTTACTTTTTATAGGTCAATTATTGTGTCAAATTGACTCATCGAAGCGTTTAGGAGATTCCTATCGATAACGTTGATCAAGCGCATCGATCAGAATTCTTAAAGCACTCAATGGGCAATACAATCACAAAATCATCTTCTATATGATAAACACAATCCAATTATACTTGTAGATAAATCTTATGAAAAAGATTTGCAAAATTTTAAATTGTTGTTTTCATCTAAAATCAATATATACACAAAATGAGTCATCGAGATATTCGTAGAATACTCGATTCATAAAATGGATGAAATAAGCTGGGCAAACTAAATGACATAATAAGTCATTCCTAAGAATCATAATGAGTGCGGAATGCGGTAAGTGGAATGCTAATTTCCGTAACTCGTAGCCAAATGAAAATCGTTGGTAAGGTTGAGTTAGGAGAAAAGCTTAACGCCACTTAATTGATCGAACATGTCGTCGATCCTAGGTAATGGATACCTATTTTGATAGTGAGCTCGTTAAGCTTGCGATATTCAATGCAAGCCTAAGAGTACCATCTGGCTTCTTAACAAAGACAACGGTGGCGCTCCAAGGAGATGAGCTAGAACGAATAGATCGCTTGGCTTCCAACTCAGATAATTGTTGCCTAAGTTCTTCATTTCCTTAGCGGACATCCTCGTGCGAGGACGACTGACAGGATGAGCATCGGAGATAAGATCAATACGTAATTCAATTGCCCTATTCGGCGGCAAACTCGACTAGGCACGAAGACATCAGAAAAATCACAAACAACCGAAATGTTAGCTAAGACATCCTCCAATTCGAAGGAAGAAATGAAAGCATTCGAAGTATGATCCATGCTTCGAAATATAATAGATAACTAATCGATAGTATCGGGATGCTTGAGATATAAAGTTCTTTAAGGACATAGGATTTGAACTTCATAATGGACGAGCCAATCCATTTTCAAAATCATATCAAAACCAAGATGATCCATAACTTGCAGATTCGCATGAAAGGAGAAACCACATAGAATAATCTCAATATCAACACACAACAAACCAAGAATAGTGGATCCTCCAATAGGATTTTCAATCCTCAAAGGGTCGCAAAGACTAACAACATCCAAAGGAATAACATCAACAAGCTCCTTTGACACGAATGAATGTGATGCACCCGTATCGAAAAGAACTCTAATAGAACGGCCATGAAATAAAATAAAACCTTCCAAAACAGAAGGAGTAATACCTTTGGGCTGAGGAGAATCACTAGAAGCTTTAACAGCATTAAGCTTCCCAGATTTGAAACCCTTAGAAGCAGTTAAAACAACTCAAGATTGATAAGGAATTTAACAAATGGAATACTACGGGGATATGAGATTTATCCCTAGACATACTCTAATATGTTAAAGAGGATAAAAGTTTAAGAACAACGAAGGAATAGATTCGAAAGGCACGAACAAAACCCTCGAATAGTTGTAACACATGTTCCATTCTACTTCTCTTCCGTGTTTATTATAATTTATTCTGAATCTCAGCTCTGATACCAAGCTATAACGCCCCACCTCTATGCTCACAAAAACAAAGGTTATTATAAGGAATAACGTCTGCTATTGCGAAGAATAAGGCTTGTTAGAAGCGACCATCCATAAGTTATACCTTAGATGAGTATTAATTACATCGATAGGAGTTGTGTAAATTACTCCCGAAGATATATATTCAATCCAAATCTAAAATGAAACTACGGTGGCTAACGAAAAATTCAAAACAACTCATAATAACAACAACAGAGATAGTATTATCACATCAGAACAGAAATATTAGATATATAGCGGAAGACAAGTCTGGAATACATGCTACAACAACCGATAGTTCACATAAACCAAATGCACATTTACATGTCATAAACATACATGAGACAAGAGTTAATGCACCAAAAAGAAGCACCTCGAAGTCTAAACGAAAGATGAAGTGAATTCCCAAAAGCTGAAGCAGCAACTGAATCAGAGATAGCGATTATCCTGTAATAACTCAGTCTGACCCGAGTATTATTTAAAAGAAAATAATAAACAGATCAGTCTAATTTAAACTTCAGAAATAAGTGTATAACAAACAACACTTAAGCAAATAATCATAATCTTGAATGAGATTATACAACATAGGTAATCAACATAGTTCAAATAAAGAAATCTCAATTTAACTCCATGAAAATCAGCTTTTAAATTCCCAATTGAATTCAAAACAGCAATACGCAAATTTATAATCTCGAATGAGACTATACACAAAATTATAGTCTCGGGTGAGACTATGCAACATAGTAATCAGCATAGTTTAAAGGAAGAAATCTCATTAAACATCATCAAAATCAACTTCCAAATTCACAATTGAATACAAATAGAAAAATGCAGAATCTAGAAATCAAAATAAGATAACTAGAAATCAACATAAAAGATGGATCGACCCCATCAGATGGCGAGTTTTAGCTACGCCACACGTGCATCTCATATGGCCGAAGCCTACCAAGCACTATATTTTTGGCGCCCAACAAATGACCCGAAGGTCTAGTACTGGTAATTGACTCGAAGATCCATCATATGACCCGAAGGTCCAGCAGAGTGGCTTGAAAGCCAAATAAAATCATCAAAAGCATCGAACAGCAAATATTTCAATTAACGAGTCCGGAATTAACCGAAATAGTAAAAGTGTGGTTCCATACTCCACACTTTTGCTAAATCGTTTAAATCTCTTCTCGTTTCCTTAAAAGTGCAAAATTGTGTAATTTATATAAATAACATTTTACCTTCTCAAACGGACAAGTCCGAAATTAAGCAAATCAGTAAAAGTGAGGGTTCATAGTCCTCAACTTTGCTGAAGCATTTAAATCGCTTCCTCATTCTTTTGAAAGCGCAAACTGTAAAAAAATTTGAATTTTTTATTTTAAAAACGATTTTTAAAACACGTATTAAAACAGCAAAAACTACACCAATTTCGACGAGGAAATTGTGCTTCACAAGATACCGTAAAACGGATAACAAAATCAGCGTTGCGGGATAACCGCTTAAAAAATGTTCACTTTAAATTGACGATTACTGAAGTCAAAATAACAGTTATTTTTATTCCTCAAAAATGTCATCAAAACCACACGCTTCAGAAATATAATACCGGCATAAAAATTCCATTATAAAAATAACGGTAAGAAATATGTTTTAAAACCAAACATCGGTTCACCGTAAATTAAAGAGTGGACTGCACAACTATATTTTTATCAAAAATTTCATTTCTATATATGCATCAAATATGACAGTCTTCATTTACAGGGCAATAAACAACTTCATGGCAACCAAAACAAAAACTGATACAAAGACATATAAATGTAAAACCAGTGTTAGTACTATGCAGTCGACAGGATAAAGTGCGGAAAATCTTTTTCAGCTGTGACTTCAGTCAAAATATATGAGTGAAGTGCCATGATAAACTATGTCATCCCATTTACACAGCCAGAGAATTTAGATTTGATTAGGCAGATGGATAACATCAGTGACAGCTTTACATAAAACAATAAGAGTCATGACATAGCATTCATTGTATTTTCAACAAGTGTGTGGACAATTTGACATGCATGCAATACTCGCGTCTTTGCAAATAGTATTGAAACTATGGATCAAACTTGCAAACTTATCAATGAGATATTCAAAATTAAAATGAGTAAATCCAAGCATAGAACTAGATTAAACAGAAATAATGAAATCATCAGCTCAGAATGGACTAGATAACTTACGTACATAAATTATCTAAAGAGGTAACTATTAAAAGATGCTAAACCAACATTATGATTCGATGCATACAAAGAAACAAGTCTGCATCCAACACATACTTCACATACAATCTAGGTGTTATGTGTATTACGCGGCATATGTCTTTGTATGGTAGTGGCACTTTGACCTATCATTTAAGATTCATATCTTTATGTATACTCAAAATGAAGTGAACAAAATAAATAAAAAGAAATGACTTGTGACTGGGTTCAAATGTTTCCTGCACACACACACAGGGCTTTTAAACTATTTTGCATGAAGGGAATAACAAAAACAATGCTCTGGAACAAAACTTTATGCACACTTAAGTTTTCACAAAAGAAAGTGGACTATAACGTGAGCCTGGGCGTAACAAATGAACTGGACCCTAAACTATGTTTTCGTAATTTATATATTGGTCCGCATGCACAAAATATAACCCGAGTAACCTTTTGTTAGGAACAACAACACACGCACGTCTATGGTATTTTAGTGTATGCATACTTTACATCTCAACACGTTCAGAAGCTTGCATAAAAAATGACTAGACACAATTACAGGTACGCACAAACAAGGTGTGAAGCCTGGACAAAATATTTCAGCATATAATCATGCACACAAGTAAAAGCTGGCAACAAAATTTCCATGCAATTAATGTCAGGAATAAATTAGAATTGTGAGTTGAGAACTCACCAAAGTTTGCATCAAAATTTTCTAGCATCCGAGACTCAAAGGAAAGCAAAGTATTTGAGAGGCCATTAATGTTTCCCTCGAGCTAATTGGCAAATTCTTTTGAAACCAAAAGAATTGACGCTGCAAGTGATAGTGATGGAACAAAAGAAAGTTGTGGCTACTTTTCTGCACCAAAATGGTGCACAAGTCAAAATGAGATGTGTTGGAAAGAGTTTTGAACCAATGCATTTAATGCAAACGTGTATATGTGAAGAAATAAGGACATACTGCATTAATGTGATGATGGAAGATGTTCAAATATTTGCTTTATAGATAGTGTGATATTCAAGAAAAAGTGATGATTAAATAAATAATGCAAAGTGTTCACACGTTAGCCTCTAAGCTTCTGTAACAGCAAGCAATAAAATATTGTGTTCACTTTTTCTTAGAATTAAGTGACAACCACTTTTGATTTGCATGTATTTAATACTTGGAACATGCACAAATGAAAACCTGGACATGCAATTTAGGACTCACCAGATGACAAGGTTGGCTGTTACGTGTACATTGCACATGAACTATTAATCTGGGCTTGTGCTACAACATACTACATGTGTACGCATTCATCTGACTATATAAATTTATTTGCACTATTTGCTTTGAAATGAACCACTTTGTTGACACGTGAATGCAAGGAAAATATAACTTGGTTATTTTTCGACACAGCAAGTTATTTGCAACTGAATTTGCAAATTATTTTCGCATTGCAAATATATTTTTCAAATTTTAATTTAAAAATTTCTATTTAAAATATTTACTCTGACAGTAATTCAAAAATCACGATCGTTACAGATTTTTAAAATATTTATTTCGACGGTAATTTAAAAATCACGGTCATTACACGGAAAACCATTTTATTCTATAAAAGGCGAGAAATGATAAGTTCTATCTTGGGCCTTTGCAATGTTGTCAGAGCAATGTTAATTCTCAGAAGGTTGGATATCCAATGTGACCGTCAACCTGGCAGTTAGGCCCTTCCCAGCACTGTTGAAGCAACATTGGTTCTCAGAAAGTTAGGGGTCGAATGTGATCATCGACCCGGTGGTTAATGAGTTTACACCCCCGTTAGTCATTCAAGGAAAAGGAGCATTTCTTGGTTATGCTAAAGTTTCATGGAATGGAATTTGTTGCTTGTAAGAATACGGTTCCGTTGGTTCAAGAAGAAGATAATATTACTAAGTAGAAGAAATGGAAAAACCTGCCTATTTACAATGTCCCCAAGGTCTTTGGGGGGCTTATTTGTGGAAGGAAATTATAATGAAGAATGGGGCATCATTTTCATAGGCTGCTACTTCATCAATGTGTGTCGACTAGCCGATGACTAGTCTTTCATCAGCTAGTCTTGGCCCGACTATTGGATTCAAGCAGTTCTCCTAGAGCCGATGGACATCGGGGGTTTTGTAGTTTCCCCACCGTCTGGCGGCTCTTTAATGTATTGATGGAGTTTGTTATTCCTTACTAGCTCCTCAACCATACTTTTTAGATGTCGACACTCATTAGTGTTATGTCCATGAGTTTCATGGAAACAACAATATTTTCCTACGCACTTAAGTTCATCTGTTGCCTCACTCTGAGGCAGCTTCTTATATTGCTCCATCCCTTAAATGGTAAGGTAGATGTTTTCCAATGTATGGCTCACTGGTGTATATTCTTCTGATCTCAAGTTCCTTGGGCACTCATTGTTATTCTTGTGTTAGCCATTTGGGAGCTTGATTCCACTTCCTCTGATTATTAGAATCCCCGACATTAACTTCTACGTTCATATAGTTTTTCCAGTATGCTTCGCAGTGAATTATTCTGTATTACTTCAGCTGAACTCCAAGCCTTGGTTCTTCGTGGACATTTGTGCACATCCTCTAAGTGTAAGTACTCAATATTTTTTCTATAAAAATCATCCATTGTCTATGGGCTTCCTTTCCAAACATTTCCCAAGCATCGTTGGGATATACCCCTTAATCAACACCATCAACACTATGTCATCCTTGGGATCTATAACTACTATGACGGTTGTATGGAATCAATTTAAGAAATCCTTCAACGGCTCTGCCTCGTCTTGAAAGAGGTTAGACAAAGACATCGCATGCTTTGGGTATGTAGTATGTAAATGGAATTGTTCTATAGACTTCTTCGATAACTCGGTGAAAGATGTTACGGACCTCCGCGGAAGTCGAGTGAACCACATCGTAGCTATTCCTTCTAGAAAATGAAAGAGAGCGGCATTTCATGGCGTTGGAAGCTCTAGCTGAATCCATATGGCATTCATGTCTCCTTAAGTGATGCCTACCATATAATGGCATAGTTGGCATTGCGAATCTCTAAGGCTATCTCCCACTAGAATGTTCTCTATAAACAGATTTTGACGGGGAGAGCTACCTCATTCATCATTGCTCCTGAAACGATTTTTACTAACAAGTCTCTTGAGCATATCCTCTAAGAAGTCCAGGTCAACAGGTTTGACTGAATTATGATAATTGGACTCTACGTTGGCTATTTGATTTGATGAACGCTCCCGGTTTAGCTCTCAATACTTAGGTTCTCCAGCTTCTGGGAGATCCATTCATCCAGTAGTTCAATCTGTTTGATTCGCTTGAGCAATATCATTAGCAACAACATGATTCCCTATATTTTGACCAGTAGCAGCGCATCTTAAAGCCAAGTCCACATTACTTTCCAAGGAATGGGCTTTAGGCCCACCATTGGAGGGGTCGGTACCAACCCCTAATCTTTGGTCGGTACCGATCCCAAACTTGAGCTTAGGGCTCATCCTCTTCCTTAGTAAGATGTTCCAGTAGCTTTCCGAGTTTTCTTCTGCATCGTGTCCTTCTGTCTCTACTCGGTTGATGAGGAACTTTCAAACTCTTGGAATCTCTTCTACTCCTCCTACGGCTATTGGGTTAGTTCATTCAGCAATCTCAAGCTCTGCTACATTGTTTGATCCATCTCATTTTGACTAGCCTGTAATCTATCTTCCATCTGCTTCATCGTTCTATCCATCTTCGTACTGGTCACAACTTCAACTGGACTCTGCATCTTAGGTTAAGTTGGTTGGACAACTCCATCTCTAGGCCAATGATCTGATTCACTGCTTCAGTAGTAGCCCTAGAGTTGGTAGAACGATCTCTTCTTGAAAGGGTCATAGAAGAAAGCTTCTCTTAGTTTGGAAATTTGAATAGCAAAAAATAAGGTAGGAAGACTGGATCTATCTCTTGGAATTAAGAAATCTAATAGTAAATGATGGAACCAAGTAGCCCGAGAATATCTTTCTTAGTGAAATCACTAAAATGCTTGAAACAAAATTGGTGCAAACACCCAGAAGAGTGAGAAGTAGAGATTAAATGAAAAAAGTAATGAAAATTAGAGGAAATCAAACAAAAAACAAGCACACATAAATTTATAGTGGTTTGGCAATCTTGGCCCATGTCAACTTGAATGATTTTATTGCTTTTGCATTAATTTTTGTGACTACAAGAGAGTAGGATAGGTACATCCTTGAACACAAGAGAGTAAGAGTGTAATGGCAGCGTAAAGTTCCCTAGAATGGATCATGCCTTCTATATTTTATAGGGTAGACGAACAAATAACTTGCTGATATTTCTCCTGCAAAGCCTCTTCGTGGAGACAAAGTCGTCCAAAAAAATCTCGACACTAGATCCCTTATGGTTGGGGACCGGTATCGATCCTTATATACGTAGGTAGGGATCTTGCGGCTTCTTGTGTAGGCTTATCTTGATGTTGGCTTCATACTTCCAAGGCTATTCTGCATAGTTGCCTAGGTGTTTATGGTCCAAGTGATGGATCTACAAAAGGCTGACTTGCTGATTTAGACTGTGTATGGAGATTGCCAATACGGCACATAGGAATTTTGGAACAACACTTGAATCGTGATCTATATAGAAACAGAAGAGTGCTATAAGAGTTGGGGCCACCTTATGTGTACCTTAAGGATCTCTACTGATCCCTTATGTAGGATAGAGTACCAATCCATGCTTAATGTATTCCAGGGTATTGCTCTCCTAAGTCTCTTTCACCATCATCTCGTAGTCTTGTCTGTATTTGGTTCCTGGTTCCTAGGATCATCTCTCTGTGCTATTTTCCTCGATAATCATCGAGTCTAACTTATCCATTCAATTCGAATAGGGTTGGGTCAAAAGGCATGATAACATCTATGTTATACTCTATTTCTTTTACTACACCAGCTAACTATTTAGAACTAGTATGAGACTAGCATGTTTATTATTTTATAATAATACTTGGGTCAGACCGAGTAGTCTTTGGTACCCATTGATCATTTAGCAGCTTAGCTTCAAGCCTGTCACTTAAGTTTATACTTGTTCTCTAGTTGCATTATTTTGCTCGACCTGGACTACGTATTGGGTTTACGTATAATAGGATTGATTTTCTATGTATAATCTATCAAATGGGGTTGTATCCATTTTATATGTATTTTGTAATCATGCCTCCAACTTTGTAGACAATTCCTTATATATATATATATATATATATATATATATATATATATATATATATATATTCTCCATAATTTTATAAATGTGTTATTCTGCCGTGTAATATAAGATTCTATGTGTTGATATATTGTATATTTTTCTGACTCATAAATATAAGCCACTATGGATTTTGTTTTATGCCTAGATCGATACGCCGAGTTCAAGTTGAAAAAAATCTCTAGTGCTTAATTCAATGTATTGATACTCGCTTAAAGCAAAGTTTACAGATGGTCGCTCCTAACCAGCCTTATTCTCTACACTAACAGATGATATTACTTGTTAATATCCTTTGTTGGTGTGGGTCTTGAGGTGGGGCATTACAATTTGGTATCAGAGTTGTGATTAGAAAAAAATTAGGACATTAGTATAGGAATCCAGGTCAAAGCAAGTCTTAGATATCATCTCTTAGGGTCTTCGCTATTAGGGTTCTTTTCTAGTACAAATAGGAGAGATCGTGGGAACATCTGAGGAGGCATTCATTTGGGTATTGTTCTCATATAATTCATATCATCGAATAATACAACTCTTGGACGTTGTTTATCCCAACCTTATTTATTTTCGATGTAAGATAGCCGGCGGCTGAGTACTCATTCTAGCACCGGGCAATCCAGCAGACTTAGCCGGGATGGAGTATTTAAGCCCGCTCAGCAAATCATAGAGCTTGTTTTGACCCTTGTATAATCAAAGTTGCACAATGGAAGCAGATGGATTATTTTTCCGCTGAGCACATTATCCAATTATTTATTTATGGTTGATTAGATGAATAGATGCATGATTTCTTAGGATCCTTGGTAACGATTATAATTCAACTAAGAATCATCACTTGAGAATTAGAACTGCTTAAAACTAATGTTTAAACTTTGCGGTATCTTTGAATTTGAAATCATCATAAGAGATATTGGATTTCTTGGATAATCAAGGATCGTATTTTTTAATTATAAATCAATTAGTTGGAAATGAAGTTAGTTTTTGGTAGTAGATTGCCAACTAACCAGGGTAAATGAACTATTTTTTATTATAAATAAAAAGACTAATTTTGGAGTGTTTTAGGGAATAATCAACTAATTGGGAAATTTAACCTATAGACTTCATATGAATGTTTGATTGTGACTAGTTTCAACATGCTAATATTTGAGTGTAAAGGTTAAGTATTCAATATTTGAAACAATTTCTAGAAAATCTATGTATATTTATATAGGTATTATATTTCTTGTTGGATGCTTTACGAATTCTGGTCAGGTCATTTGGCCAACGTATCGATAGGGGTTCCTAAACACTCAAACAAGACAATTAGACATGACTTTTAATGAATAATATTTTAGAAAATTATATTTTAGATACATAATAATCCAAGAGGAAATAAATTTTTAAGCTAATATTGCTTAAAATAAAATGATACATAGAAATACATACAAAGGTATGCATATATTGAAATTTTGGAAATATAAATTTGTGTGTGTGCGTATAGTCACACACAGACATTAATGTCATAGGAAGAAATAAATACCAATAAAAATAAACTATATGAGTTAATAATTTAATGGGCATAGATGTTGAATACTAGAGATAGTCGAGGACAATGGTAAGGCAATGTTGATTTCGCAATCAACAACACAGCCAATGGACAAGGCAATTCCCTTTGAATGGATGGAAAAGTAACACCACATGTTGCTTAGAATTAAATAATGGGAGTATTTATAAGATTTTTACTAAAAATGAACTTAGTATAATACTTTTGAAAAGCTAACTAGGAACCATTATAGTCTAAATAAATGCAAAAAAGTGTAAATAATTAAATAGTTAAATAAATGAAAGTTGAATGGAAACATGATTCTTTTATTTAAACTAATCCAAGGCAATGAGCTTGGAGTAAATTATTTTGTAAATAAGGATCATCTTAAAGAATTGCGGGTTTATGATTATAGCTCCAATTTAGGAGAATGGGTGAAGGCAAATTTGGGATCTAAAAATAATCAAGGATCGCAAAATATTTTAGGAATTTCATAAAAAATAAAAAATTAAAATTAAAATTAATTTCTGGTAATAACCAAAATGGAGTGAGTTGAATATTCTCTCTGCTTAGTTAGTTAAGGCTAAATGTTTGGGATAATTTATCTTATAGATACGAGACAACTACAGAAATGAGGATTTAAAAGTGGAACTTCATTTTTGGAAAATTTATACATATAATATAATGTAAATCTTAGAAGAGGGAATTTAATCCAAAGGGAAGAAGAGAAAAGATGAAATCTAAGATATTGTGCATTCTTTCTTATAAAATCACCTCCCTTGGAGAATATAGTTTTGTGCAAAGTTATAAAGTGATTTCTTGTATTTTATCTCTTTGTTATCCATTATATTCTAAAGGAAATTTATATTTTAAAAACTAAGAATCATGAAACATTATAAATATTAAATATTTGGAAATAAAGAAAATAATGAGGCATATAAAGATCAGAAGTCTGGTAATTTAAGACATTTATTATATTATTAAAGTTAATTCATTGATGAATTAGTCTTGATACTTCTTTGAATTGTGGAACTGTAATATATGTACATAAATACATTATATATATATATATATATATATATATATATATATATATATATCACTCGAAATATAAATCATATATGTTGCATTTGTGAAACTTCATTTAAAAATAGCCTTAATGTATGAATTTGATCTAAGATTTATTATAGAAGGAATTAAAAGTTTTTCTATAAATGGGACTTGGAAAAAAATTGTTATATAGAAATTAATTCTTTGAAAAATAAATTATATTATGAAATCATAAAATTTTGAATAAGGTAGATCCTTGAATTGAGTCCCTCCCTTCCACCCAGGAGCTGATTAAGTTAAAATCTTAAAAATATCTTATTTGGAATTCTTTATTGGAGACTTAGTCTTCATCCAGGTATCTCCTCTTAGGGTTGTTATGCACTTCAATCGATCTGGTAAGTTTACTTCTTGACAAATCGGTCCATACCCAATCACTGAATGCATTGGAAATGTTACTTATCGAGTCCCTCACTTCCAACTCAATTAATCGGTATTAATGATATGTTTTCATATTTCTCAGCTTTAGAAATGTCTTAATGAAAAACTTAGATTCTGTCCTTGAGCCTAGACTTCTCAAATAACTTGAGATCTCATCCAATTTGATTTGTAAAATGAATCTTGTCTGCATGGTTGTTGCTGAGATCAAACAATTTTGTAATAAGGATATTTCGCTCGTGGAAGATCGGTAGTTCGAAAATTTCAAAGACTGTTCTTAGGAAAAACCAAAGAATTAATTGAGCGAATATATCCTGAATTACTTTCTGTAACCAAGACTAGTGAGATTCTCATTTTACTTCGTACCTTATTAACGCAGCGGATATTAACGATGACAACGAAATGAAGATTTCGTGTCAAACTAATCGATGAAACGATTAGGTGAAACAATATAAATCGATGGATTAAAGATATCCAAATGCCCAAATCCGTTGATCTCGCAAGATACCGGATTCTAGCTATCTCCAACACGTTGATCGCGCACGATACCGTGTTAAAAGATCTACGACTCTTCTACGTTGATCTCGTGCACGAGATTCCGTGAATCGGCTTCAAATCTGTTGATTCGAGCGCACTCGAATAATCGAAAATGGAGAAAGGAGACAATGCTCAACTTCTAATTCAAAGAGGCACATAGCACTCAAACAAAGTTTTATTCAAAATCAACCAACTTCAAATGATACGAGTCACCCGCTATTTATAGATATTACAACTCACACAACCCAACTTAACACAGCCGACCTAACACAAGCCGACCTATACATACACGCGGCCTAAGAAAATACAAGCGACTTAACAATTTACAACACAGCTCCAACGAGCTAGCATAGGTCGTTAACGACCTAACAAACTCAACGAACGACCTAGTACATACAACACAATACAGCTACGACTTACCACATCAACACTTACAACAAGAGTTAACGTTACACCCCCTAAACATTACACGACTTAAGAACCATAGCGACTCAAGAAACCAATGACCTTGGATTAACGACTTAAGGAAGTAACACAAACGACCCAAGGGCTCAGCGACATAAGAAGATACACGGCTTCCAGAATCTGCGGCTTACATGTAAGCGTCTTAAGCGACGTAAGGCGTTGAGCGACCTATCTTAGGTCGTAGCCCGGCAAGTTCTTAGCTTGAAAGGTCGGAGCGACCTAAAGAAATGTGCACTGGCTTCCTTAACACGCTAGGTTGGCCCTCACAGTTTGCATGTGACTTAAGGATTGATGTGCTAGGTCGCTGGAACGGTTTAAAATCTAAGTTGTTAGGCCGCAAACGACTTAAAGTACTCGAGCGACCTAAAGCAGCTGAAGCATCTTAACGACCTAAGGCACACGATCTAGCACAACGCGCGGCATCATCCTCCCCCGGTTGCAAAGAATTCGTCCCCGAATTCGCACCGTCCTCTTCTTCAACAAGCTTATCCCCATGATACGGAATCAAATGTTTAACGTTGAAAACATCGGCAGTATGGACATGATCCGGCAATCTTAACTGATACGCATTCTCATTAATCTTCTTCACGACTTCCAAAGGACCAATCTTTCTAACCGCCAGCTTGTTGTAAGTACCACTAGAAAATCGATCTTTAGTCAACACTGCATATACAAAATCACCTTCTTTAAATTCATCACTTCGTCGCTTAATATCTGTTGATTGCTTATATTTCCCATTTGCCTTAAGCAATCGTTCTCGTACAACTTTGTGGCATTCTTGCAACTCATTCACAAAATCACTAGCTCACTTAACAACCCCTTTCTCATATGGCGCTGTCGTCGAATCCAATGGTCCCTTTGGAATTTCTGAATATACCACTTGAAACGGACTGAATCCAGTACTTCGATTAACAGCATGGTTATGTGCAAATTCCGCCTGACATAACTTCATAGCCAGCTCTTCAAATTATCTTTCACAAGACATCTCCACAAGTTTCCCAATATTCTATTCACCACTTCCGTTTGCCCATCTGTTTGTGGATGACAGGCGATACTAAAATTCAGCTTTGTTCCAACCATCTTTCATAGACTCAACCAAAAATGGCATAGAAGTCGATTATCTCGGTCAGACACAATGGTCTCAGGTAGCCCATGTAGTCGATAAACCTCTTTAAAGAACAATTGAGCAACACGGACTGCGTCGGCTGTCTTTTTACAGGCTATGAAATGTGCCATCTTCGAAAATCTATCCACCACAACATATATAGAATCATTTCCCCTCTGAGTTCTTGGCAAACCCAAAACAAAATCCATGCTAACATCAACCCATGGTCTAGTAGGTACGGGGAACGGCATATACAATCCTGCATTCGTAGCTGTCCCTTTGGAAACTTGACAAATGTGACATCTCTCCACAAATCTTTCAACTTCTTTCCTCATTGAAGGCCAAAAATATGATTGAGAAATCAACTGCAAAGTATGATCTCTTTCCACATGTTCTTCTTCATGCAATTCTTTCACAATTTTCATTCGCAAAATGCCCTTTGGTATACATAATCGATTTCCTTTGAAAAGAAAACCATCCACCAACACATACTCATCCGTCTTCTCTTTCGTGACTTCCTCTACAATCTTCGCAAAGTGAGGATCCTCAACAAACAATTCTAGCAAAACATCAAACCCCGTCACTTCAACTTTAATCGTGGTCAACAAATGATTCCTTCCACTCAATGCATATGCCACACGGTTTGTAACTCCCAACTTATGCTTTACCACAAATGTAAATTGTTGCAAGTATGCGATCCATGAAGCATGCTTGGCTGCGACCTTATCCTGCCCCTGCAAATGTTTCAGGGCTTCATGATCAGTATACAACATGAACTATTTATGAAACAAATAGTGTCTCCAATGTTTTATGGCTTGCACAATAGCATAAAACTCCACATCATAAATATTGTATCTCATCTTTGCTCCCGAAAGCTTCTCACTGAAATAAGCAATTGGACGTCCCCTCTGACTCAACACTCCCCCAATTCCAACTTTAGATGCATCAGTATGTAACTCAAACAGCAACTGAAAATCCGGAAAAACTAGAATTGGTGCTGTCGTCAAAAGTTCCTTGATTCGCTCAAAAGCAAATCCTGCTTCCTTTGACCATGAAAACTGCTTGCCCTTCATACAATCAGTAACAGGTGCCATCACGCTACTGAAATGTGGAATAAACCTTCGGTAGAATAATGCTAAACCATGAAAACTTCTCACTTCAGTTATAGTCCTCGGTTGTGGCTAATGTCTGATTGCTTCAACTTTACTTTGATCCACCTGGATACCTTCCTTGGACAATACATACCCCAAAAACAAAACACTATGCGTCATGAACACGCATTTCTTTGTTGCCGCGTAAAATTGCTCCTGACGAAGTATCATCAACACTTCCCGCAAATGTAGTAGACGTTCTTCGGTGCTCCCACTGTATATCAATATATCATCAAAGTATACCACCATGAACTTTCCAATGAACGGTCGAAAGATCTGATTCATCAACCGCATAAAAGTACTAGGTGCATTCGAAAGACCAAACGGCATGACCAGCCGCTCATACAACCCCTCCCGTGTCTTGAATGCGGTCTTCCATTCATCCCCTGGTCGAATTCGAATCTGATGATATCCACTCTTCAGATTAATCTTTGAAAAGGTAGCAGCTCCGCTCAACTGCTCTAACAAATCATCCAATCTTGGCATCGAAAATCTATACCTCACTGTAATCTTGTTTAGTGCTCGACTATCTGTACACATTCTCCAAGTTCTATCCTTCTTCAGCACTAACAATGCTGGTACTGCACAAGGACTTAAACTTTCTTGTACACGCCCTTGTTCAAGTAACTCCTCAACTTGCCTTCTCAACTCCTCGTGCTCCTTTGGACTCATTCTATAATGTGGTCTATGTGGTAACACAGCTCCTGGAACAAGATCAATCTGATGTTGTATGTCTCTCAACGGTGGTAACTCTGTTGGCAATTCTTCAGGAAATACATCTTCAAACTCCTTCAACACCGGCTTAACTTCTTCAAGAATTTCAACCGCTTCACTACTTTCACATCCAACTAACAGAAATACTTCAGGCTCATCCTCCACTTCCTTAACAAATTCCTTCAAGGATAACAGAGTCTTTAGTTCTTCAATCTCCTCCAACTTGCTTTCACTTTGTTGTCTCTTTTTAGGAACTAAAGTGATTTTGGTGCCATCGAACATGAAACTAAAGCAGTTAGTCCTCCCATCATGTTGCATAGCTCGATCGTATTGCCACGGTCTGCCCAACTACAAATGACAAACATCCATATCCACAACATCACACCAAATTTCATCTTTATACTTCTTTCCAATGGAAAAAGTTACACAAGCTCTTTGACCAACCTTCACTTCCCCACCTTTCCTCAACCAAGCTAATTTGTAAGGTTTGGGATGCTTCTCTGTCTTTAATGCCAATTTCTTCACAGCTTCTGTAGAAATGATGTTATCACAGCCTCCTGCATCGATGACAAACTTGCAAACCTTTCTCAGAATAGTGCATGTTGACTGAAAAATATTACTTCTTAGCCAACTTGAATCATCCTCTTGCTTCGGTGTCAAAGACGACCTCCTCATCATCAAATTACAACCCTCATCTCCTGATAATAACTCTGCTTCCTCCTCAACTTGTGGTGAATTGGAACATTCTACTTCTGCATCCTCATCCTCAACCTCAGCAACTATCACTCGCTTCTTAGGCTTCGGACATTCATTGCTCTTATGACCAAACTCCTGACAGTTATAACACTTGAAATTGTTGTTGACCTTGGTCTTAGCAACTTCATTGACAACCGGTTTACTAACAGCCTTGGAAACGTTAGTATTGCTACTAGCCCCTTGCACTTGATTGTTGGAATTTGTAAACACACCACCTCCTCTTCTACCTTGCCTCTCCCAAGCTAGAGCGTTCTGGTGTGCTTAAGCAACGGATCTTGGATCAAACATATTTACCATATCCTAAATTTGCATTCTCAATCCTCCAACAAATCTAGCTTTCAACTGTTCCTCCGTCTCCAAGATATCATTTCTAGCAGTCAGTTGATAAAACTCATTTGCATAATTATTTGCCGACTTTGTCCCTTGTCTCAAATTCTGGAAGCGTTGATACATAAGAGAGTGATAATTATAAGGTAAGAAAGTAGCCTTCATCAACTTCTTCATCTTCTCCCATGACTCAATCTTTGACTTTCCCATTCTTTCCCGTGTAAGTTTAGTTTGTTGCCACCATGCCATAGCTCTTCCCCTCAATCATGTAGCAACCAACTTAACTCTACGATGCTCGGGTACTTCCTTAATGTCAAAAATTTCTTCAACATTTGATAACCAATCCAAAAATTCTTCTGCTATCATTCCTCCTTTGAATTCTGGAATCTCTGTTTTCATCCCCTACTCCCATTTATGATCATCTTCTACATCCCGATATGGATTTCGTACTTGGTCTCGATCTCGATAATGAACACTACCTCTATCACCATCCGCATCATAATCAAATGTACTTCGATATCGATCTCGACCTTCAACATCTCTTCGATCATGCATATCTCTTCTATTATGTCTTTCAGCATCACGATATGGCTCATTTTCAAATCCATGATAAGTTCTTCTCTCTTCACCTCGATACTCATGTTGTTCTTGCCTCATAGAAACTGATGATTCTCTTCGATCTCGATGGGATTGTGGTGACACCCTCCTTGCTTCCACAACCGATGGCGAAACCCTGTTTCCTCCATGGTTCGAGACTGGTTACCTTCTCCTTTGACTTTGATTCATGTCATTCATCAATTTCTCTAACTTTCCAATACCTTCATCAAACTTTTCGTTGTTCCATTTGCTCAGCTTCTTGTCTTCGATACACATCTTCAACATTTTGAAATCGATTAGCACGTCTCGGAGGCATTGTCGAATCTTCACGAATCCAAACACACTTCAACTAGCTCTCGGCCTGCACTTAGCTTGCTCGGCTTAAACTCCAACACTTAACAACAACAATCTCCAATACTTCAATACTTCAAATCTTCTCCCAATAGACTCGGCTTAGCTATGATTGGCTAAGTCTAGCTCTGATACCAATATGACGCAGCGGATATTAACGATGGCAACGAAATGAAGATTTCATGTCAAACTAATCGATGAAACGATTAGGTGAAACAATATAAATAGATGGATTAAAGATACCCGAATGCCCAAATCCGTTGATCTCGCGAGATATCGGATTCTAGCTATCTCCAACACGTTGATCGCACACGATACCGTGTTAAAAGATTTACGACTCTTCTACGTTGATCTTGTGCACGAAATTCCGTGAATCGGCTTCAAATCCGTTGATTCAAGCGCACTCGAATAACCGAAAATGGAGAAAGGAGACAACGCTCAACTTCCAATTTCAAAGAGGCACAAAGCACTCAAACAAAGTTTTATTCAAAATCAACTAACTTCAAATGATACAACTCACGCGCTATTTATAGATTTTACAACCCAACTTAACACAGCCGACCTAACACAAGTCGACCTATACATACACGCGACCTAAGAAAATACAAGCGATTTAACAATTTACAACACAGCTCCAACGAGCTAGCATAGGTCGTTAATGACCTAACAAACTCAACGAACGACCTAGTACATACAACACAATACAGCCACGACTTACCACATCAACACTTACAACACGAGTTAACGTTACACGCCCTAAACATTACATGACTTAAGAATCACAGCGACTCAAGGAATCAATGACCTTGGATGAATGACTTAAGGAAGTAACACAAACGACCCAAGGGCTCAGCGACATAAGAAGATATACGGCTTCCAGAATCTGCGGCTTACATGTAAGCATCTTAAGCGACATAAGGCATTGAGCGACCTATCATAGGTCGTAGCTCGGCAAGTTCTTAGCTCGAAAGGTCAGAGCGACCTAAAGAAATGTGCACTGGCTTCCTTAACTCGCTAGGTTGGCCCTCACAGTTTTCATGTGACTTAAGGATTGATGCGCTAGGTCACTAGAACGGTTTAAAATCTAAGCTGTTAGGTCGTGAAGGACTTAAAGTACTTGAGCAACCTAAAGCAGCTGAAGCATCTGAACGACCTAAGGCACACGATCTAGCATAGCGCGTTGCATCACTAATTTATAAATTTGGATTCCTACTTTGGTTTGTTAAGCCCCCTCCTCAACGGGGAATTATGGGGATGTAATTTATTTAAGGGAGGAGTCTGTAACAATCCTGGGTTGAGGTATACCTAAAATAAAGTTAAATAAATTTTGGTTTAGATTAATAATTAACTAAAATAGGGATATAGGGATTTTTCTTTAATTGTTTTTCGAAATTTTAAGGTAATTTTAATTTAGTTTCCAAGAGAATTACAAATGAGTTTTTCAATAAACTAACGCTTGGAAATTCATGAGTGAAATATTAAAATGCAATGGTTTAACTCTTGTATTAAATAATAAAGAATGAAAGGAATTTTTGTGATAAAATAAAATCTTTTGGTTAAAGTTAAGTTTCAGAAATATATGATCATTCATTATAATTAATTAAAGATTAGTAAAATAAATTGATTTCTATTTGTGTATTTTAGTGACTAATTAATATTGCTTCAATTGTGTTTTAAAATGTATACAATGAGACGTAATTGCTTAGAAATGTACACATAAACTTACATTTAGCCATAATTAACTAATAATAATTTGGTTACCAATTGAGAGTAAGTAACAATTTGGGGTAGGCATACCCTTCATGCTTCTCATTTCGGGATACGTAGCTTGTTAGCTCATCATGTGGGGTTGTGCTCGACGGAACTGCTTTGGGAGGTGTTAGCGACCAAGACCGAACTGCTATAGGGAGGTGTCAGCGACCTGGTCAACGTGTTTGATAATATTATTCCCTTTCTTTTGTGGATTTGAAAATTATTGATAAGTTAGCTCCATGTTAGAGATGATAATCCATGAGAGACTTGATTTTCTTTTATGACATGATGCCTTCCATTGGTTTGAGCTTTAATTTGCTAATTTTAGGATTTCACCATTTTTTCTATTTCCACTTATGACAGGCAAATATTTGGATATTTTGATTTGCGGATTTTGATTTAAGGATGCCATTCACCTCGATTATAGGGAATTTTATTGATTTGGGATTTGGTGATTTCCACTTGAGAATACTAATCATCCCTATCATAGGGATTTGTTTAGTTTGATTTGAAGATTTCAATTTGGGGATGTTCTTCATTCTATTTTGGAAATTTTTTAACTTGCAGAACTATCTTATAAGTTACCATATTAAGACATATTATCCTTATTCATATATGCCATTATATCTATGTTATACTATATTTCTTACCGCACCAGCTAACTATTTAGAATTAGTATGAGACCGACCTATTTATTATTTTACAATAGTACTTGGGTCAAACCGAGTAGTCTTAGGTACCAGTTGATCATTTAGCAGCTTAGGTTAAAGCATATCTCTCAAGTTCATACTTGTTCTCTAGTTGCATTATTTTGCTCGACCTGGACTATGTGTTTTGTTTGTGTATAGTGGGATTAAAGCCCTTGTTATGTATATTCTATCAAGTGGGGTTATATCCATTTTATATGTATTTTGTAATCATGCCTCCAACTTTGTAGACATTTCCCTATATATTTATATATTTCTTCATTCTCCATATTTTACAAATGTGTTATCCTGCTATGTACTCTGAGATTCTATGTATTAATATAATATAATGTATATTATTCTGATTCATAAACATAAGCCACTATAGATTTTTGTTTTAAGCCTGGATCGGATAAGTCGAATCCACATGAAAAAAAATTTAGCACTTAATTCGACATTTTGATATCCGCTTAAAGCAAAGTTTATAGATAGTCGCTTCTAACCAGCCATATTCTCTGCACTAGCGGACTAAATTACTTAACAATATCCTATGTTAGTGTGGGTTTGGAGGTGGGACGTTACAAACCTACTTTGGTATATTTCCAAATCTATACGTGAGCATATATCCTCATGGGTCCTATAGTCGGAGATGTCCCACATCAGTACAACATATACGCAACTGCTGGTAGCCTTTGAGGAAGGACAGACTTCTATTGTGTAACATTACCGACCTCGCATTTCAACCCTTGCTAATGACCGCGTCATTAATAATTAATCTAAATATTAGTTCGACTCGAAAATCCACACTCATCCTAAACATACTCTTAAGGCCATATGATTTAACTGGAAAATTATTACGCCTCCTACGTTCAGTTATTAGTGTTCATTCACTTACATGAACTTAATTCTTATTTCATTAATGCCATTATATATCATTTACTGCTTCTTCCTAATTAATTCATTAAATATTGTTCACTACTTCACTTTCAATTAATATAATTAAGTATAATTTACTGTTTCCTTTCAATTAATGCCGACTCTACTTGATTAATATAACTTTAATTCTTCAATTCATTGTTTATTCACATTTACCGCTTGTTCTTTACTTTCCAATTTGTATTTAATCAAATATATATAATCGCTAATGGGGTTGTTATTGTTTCTATTTAAACACTTTAGTTCTACATCTAGAGATTTCTACTTTTTAATGCATCGGAATTATATCTTCCCAAAAAGGAAATATTATCACTATAATTTTCCATAAATTATCAAAAAAAAGGAATTGCGCTTCAGAATTACAAGGAACTTTCTTTTCTATTTCTATTTAAGTAGACAATGCAAAATACAATAATCATCCCTATTTTTCACATCACTTTCCTTTAGGCGTATTTCTTGTTATTTCAAACGATGTGCATTCATTTATAATTATAAATTTGGAGAATTTATAGATATTCACATAGAAATATTCTTCACTCCAGCGAATTGAATTATAGACTTAAATTCTCATCAAATTTAAAACAACCTTCGATTCAAGTTTAATAGCTTATAATAAATAGAAAAATATGGAATTAACATAAAATCTTATTAATGACTTAAAACTACTTTTAGAGACTATTTTCACCCTTACATTCCAGATTTTGGTGTATCAAAGTTAACAAATCTACTGAATATGTTGGAAAGAATCTTAAATTTCATTTTATATATATTTAAGCCTACAATTTCATAATTTATATCCAGGCAATAAAAGAAATAAATTCACAATGGTAGAAATCTAGTATACGTAAAAACACATAATCTCTCACTTGCTTATAAGCTTCCAAATATCCAAATATAAATATGTACTTATTTGACTCCCTTTCTTTGTACCAAAATATGTATTAAAAATGCATACATAACTATTAGAATTTAGATCTGAGAACATATCTGAATTAAGCATAGTCTAAAGTTTAGATTAAGAATTTACTCTTCTTCGCAGAATCGATTCACCCTTCTTCTTATTTATTTTCCACTATTCTCCACTTATATACGTATGTATGTATATATGTATGCATGTATATATATAATAAAATGGGAATTTCACTAGAAGGACAAACTTTGTAGTCCAATTAGTTTATAGGACACACATCGAAAGAAATTAATTTCAAGGCCAAAGTCAGCAGAATAATTACTTTTAAGGACAAAATCAGCAGTCCAATTACTTTAAAGGACATAATTTCATTGGTTTTTAGGCCTTAGAAATTAATTATTTTTCATTTTGTTCTTAAAAGTAATTATTTCAGTTTTTTGTCCTAAAAACTAATTGACTTGCTAAAGAGGCCTTATGGCTAATTTCCACATATTTTATAGTCCCTAGAATTAGCGAAGAAGAGAAGATGGCAGAGCTTCACTCATTGATTCAGAAAATATGAGAAGAAAAGTGAGGGGATAGATCGGTATTTATAGGCACTCAAATCAATTCTATCTGTTAGATTAGATTATATTAAATCTAGGTTATTAGACTAAGATTCATTCTCAGCTGCCACCCTTCCATTGGTCAACCAGTCAACATGGGGCGGTCGATCGGCCCCTATATCGATGTCGACTGGTCGACGTTAATGAACTAACAACTTTTATTTTCATATATTTATATTTTTAATTATTTTTTATTTGAAATTTTCAAACATTAATAACTTTTTCATTTGAACTTCAATCGTAAAACTTTCAAAAGTTGATCAATCCTTATGAACACAATAATGCAAGTTTTGTAGCCAAATTCTAACATTTATAAAAATCCTATTTCTAGGCTTTAATAATAATTTATATATTCTTTTTATTTAACTATTATTTAATTTACAGGGTGTTACAACCATAATTAACTTTTCTTATAAAATAAGGACAAATTATTACTTAGTCTGATAACACATTGCTGCTAACGATCTCTCCCTTAAACTAAAGTTATAAATACTATTTAAACATCATCTTCCACGTTTAAACATTATTTAAACACCATATTCCATGTTTTCTTGTATAGGGCAAACTCCAAGCATATGCCTAAGGTCTTGAAGTATAGATAATCTGTAACGTCCCACCTTTTCGCATGCTTCAAACCGACACACATGCCAATTCAAACCATACGGAAGGGCGGATTGTTATGGGGTGAATAAGAAAAACAGAGAAGAAATAAAAATAAACAGAATCTCACAGTGGAAGGATAAAATATAATAATCAATATATAGTTCATAAAATTGTTTCCAAAACATTTGCTTCTTCTTTATACAATAAATATCAGAGTTCACATACCAATAATATCAATGTAGCGGAACAGTATGAGTGTAGTGCAATAATATAAACAATAATAATACAAATCTTCGTCTTCGTCCTCCAGAGCTAAATCTTCAAATCCTGAAACGCTCGAACTAACCCGAGCGAATTTGAAAAGACAAAAACACTCGAGTCAAAACTAAAAGATCTTATGTAAGTTAAATTAACAAAAATAAATATGAGTGCAGTAACTCAAGAGATGCTCGGGATTTACATCTCCTAAGGATCCGTTAAACTATTTACTATGTAGTATATTGCGCTATTATAACAGTGTCTAATTGTAAAATAAACTTACTTTAAAATAGCGTTAAGGCTTTACATTTTCCACCTTAACACGTAATAGTGCCAATAGTCTATACAGTGCCTGCATATCTCCTGATCGGGAGACTACGAGAAGACACTCCATAGGTATGACACAAATAGAAACTAGTAGTAAAGGCTCGATATGGTAGGTGACACGGCACAACTAGGAAATACCAGGGTAGATATACCAATTATGCTTCCGGGTCGGTGGTAACGCGTAGTGCGCAGCTACCTCCCACCTCGAACAAACTCCCCAAAATCAAAGAAATCAAAAGTGGAGGTGGCCACCGAATCAATCCAAAGTCAGAGTATAATATCGAAGGGAAGTGTCCGATCAGAGGTGTTACCTCATTAACCCGTCAATCGCTCCTGTTTTAGCCATCTTATGCCAACTCACGGGAGTTGGGTCCACGTATTTACCATACAGGAAACGCTGCCGCCAACCTACTTCATTCTAGAATCTCCACCGCGTACACGGTTGTTAAAGTGGTTTTCGGAGATGGCAGAGAGTATGACAACTTCCGAACCCGGTCTCATTAACAAACAAACGTTATTATAACACCGCGGTCTTTAAAATAGTTTATACTTTAAAACCAGAATATAATTATCCATTTCAAAACCCATAAATACGATATCATTTCCATTTCCAAAACTACTCCTTTTGATATTATTTTTATAAAACCCAAATCAATAATATCATTTTTATTTCAAATATATTTCTTTTCCAAAATCATAATACTTTAAAATTTATAATATCTGGAAACCAAACATTTGAATTATAACTTTCAAAACACAATACTTCGAAATTCATAGCTTTAAAATCCATAACTTCTAAAACTTGAATAGTTTGGATATTCAAACGGTATATAGAATAAAATAGTTTGAGTTCAAAATTATTTATAAAATAAAATAATTTCCGTGATTTTACAATTTTATTCATTTAAAATTTAATCTAAATCCATAAATTTAAAATTCACTTCCAGTTAAATAAACCACTTCAATTTCAATATATTTCTAACTTTGAATATTTAACAATTTCAAAACTTAAGGTTGGAAATTTATATTCACAAATTCATTATCCTATTATTTACTTTTGAAATGTTTCATAATAGATCAAAAATCATTTAAAATAAAATTCCAATTTCTAACAACTTAAATATTTTCTTCAATTTATTTATGCTAGAAATATTCGTTTAATTTATCTTGAATGAAAATCCAATTATAAATATCATACCATTAAATTTCCAAGCTTTAATAAGTTTTAAATCAACTTATGGAGTGAAATTTTTAAATAATTTCCATTCAAATAAATTCCAAATTTACCATCCAATCTTAATTGATTTAAATCATTAAAAATACATTATTCAACTTATTTATTTTATTTAACCGATTTATACATAGCTTAAATTCAAAATTTAACTACATAAGTATATATAAAATATATTATATAATATCCAAATTTAATATTTATTAAACCGTATCATATCCAAACCATAAAAACATTTCCAAAATAATTATATATATACATATACCGCGGTGGTTGTATATAATTTTTTATCTTATGGTCAAGTGATACGGATATTTATCATTTCAATCCGCAATTTAAAAATGAAAAAATGCCGTTGTATATCATTTCAAACCGCAATCCCAAATGAAATGAAATGCAAGATAACTTGCAGTTTATGTAAATAAACATCCATTCATCCAAATATCAATCATCAACCATTTATTACAAATCATCATCCAATTTAAACAACATCAATATAGAGCATATAAAATATAACAGGTATTAAATTACAGGTATTAAGTAACAGTTTATATTCAATAATAAATTTAATAACTGTTTAACTAGCAGTTTATATGCAAATAAATAAATTTTTAACTGTAAATCTATATGCAATAATAAAATTAATTAACAGTTAAATTAAATAAATGTGATTTAACTGAGATGATGAATAAAATATGCAAAAATGTCATAAATAAATTTCTGCTCATATCTTAAATCAATTTAACAAACATAAGAAAGCTTAGAAGTTGTGAGTGGGTTAAAACACTCACCTTTTGAATTTAAATTCAATTTAAATCCAAAAAAATTTACGGTCTCCAAATCCGTCCAAACTAGCGTCATCAGATCCGGAATTTTATTACGATCCTAACAAAAAAAATTGCGTGTAAAACAGATGTTGTAAGTGGAAGTTATAATAATTTGAACGAGTTGAAATTAAATTAAAACAAAATAAAATAAACAAAGAATATACTCACGTAAGGGAGGGCCACGTCATCACCCCAAATTCCTCTCTCTCTCTCACGTGTTTTGGCTACAGGAACACAAACCCTTACTCACGCGAATCACACTACAGGCCGCCACCTTCTTGACCGGAAAATGCCTCACCCCGAGCTCCTCCATCTCGATCAGGGATCGCCATTACCTTGCTCCCCTTCGGCCGACACGACCGGTGCCTCGCGCGCCCCCTAGGTGGCCAGAACCACCTCCGCCGCCGCTGGTTTTCCTCCCATTTCTGGCGAACTCCGCCGCATTGCAAGCCACACGAACCCATGGATCGAAAGCATATGACTCCCCCTACGCAACCGTACCAACCGATCGTCCCCAAATCGACGATCCACCGTTAAAACCAAAACCCTAGTTTCGACGGCCAGAAATTAATCTTAAGTTTCAGAACAAAAGATAGTTCAGATCAAAAAACGAACAGTTGCCACAGATTTGTATCGATGCAATCTTCGATATATATTTTTTCGGAATTTTCTAAGGACTTTGAATTCCCGACTTTTGATTTTGATTTGTAATTGAATCTAGGGTTTGCACCCATTGAGGAAGAGGAAGAACTGATGAAATTGACGCGTAGACAACGAGAATAGGCGGAGGCTAGTGTTTAGTAGGATATTTAGATAAAGTTGAAAAATAGATTGACCGGGTTGATAGATATACGTGCTAACATTAACGTGGCCCAAAAAAAGCCCGATCTGACCCCGGAACGAAATTGGTTAAACCTATATATCAAAATAGGAGTTTAAAAATATTCTGAACACGATGGAAAAAGTTTCATGTCCAAATTCCATCGCATGAAGAAGTTATGCTGAAAACAATATTTCAAATTGATTTTAATTAAATCGATTCCAAGGCGTTTTGCATTCGTACGATCAAACGACAGGTCCGATCGCTACGAAACTTGAAACAGCTACAATAATTCACTGATACGGATCCGATTAAACTGGTTTCGTTGAAATACGAGTCAGTGGCCAAAATGGCTATTTTTATATTAATTAAATAAATTTAAAATAAATTAATTAAATCAAATTTCGCGTTAAAAAAATTCTGAACTTTGCAATCTTTATCACTTTATAATTTTCAAACACTTACAATGATTTAACAATTTTTTAAAAGTCAATTTATTAAAGATTAATTAATGGAAATCTTTAATTTCACACAATTCAAAATTATAGATAAATTTCCATTAAATCGAATTATCCCATAATCATTCCATTCATAATTCCAAATAGAAGGGTTTACCAGTGGATTTAAAATTATTACACAATTATTTCCAAATTTTCAACTTAATTTTTAAATTTAGCTTAATAATTAAATACTGATTTCATTTATCGGCAATAAATCCAATTATTATAAATTAAATAAATTAACTCACTATAAACATTCAAATTCTATAATTCATAAATTTCATCATCTTGATTTACTTATTAATTTATAATTCTTTAAATCAATTCCCTTTTTAATTTAAAGTAACTTAATTTACCAATTATAGTATTTATTCCAATTTCTTAAAATAACCCCTTTATTATAAATTAAATCCAATTTATTTTAATAAGTTTCCAATTAAACGGATTAGATTCAATTTTAACCTTTTACTTACACTTAAGTTTAGGTCATATCAATTTACAATGTGTTCCTTTCTTAGTTATTACTTTACATACTTCTCGTATTAATTTCACCATTAATCATAATTATTAAAGTAACGCTTATAATAAATAGGACCCTATAATTACTCAACATTTAAACGAACGTTATTTCATTTTCCATTAGTGTAACATTCATTTATTTTATTATCACTTATTACAAATTCTAATTCCATTAACAAATAAGCAGGTAATTTATAATATATGTTACAAATTTTTAATAAATCACTATTCATTATTATTGACTTTAATTAGCATTACTTACCTTGCATTAACATTGTTACTTAAAATCCCTATCCAATTGCAATTAATATTCTAATGAATACATTTACTCTTTTCCATTATTTTATTAATTATCATCAAGGCACATCTAATTATCTTTATTGGTAAATGAGTGAATTTACTAGTAACCCACTATTATAACCTTTAATATACTTGTATATTTATTTATCAATCAATGTTTCCTTTTTTTTCTTTTTTTCTTTTTTTCATTCAAATTGATTCATAACCTAATATACATTTATATTAGTCCCATTTCATTCCATTCATTAATGGGTATTGCACTAACCTTATTACTTTACATTACATTCAGTTTCCAAATTTTATAGAATTAAATTCTAATTACTTACCATTTAATCCATCAATTATTGATTCTATCCAAACATGTATATATATTTTATTTTAATTAATTTATTCAATGTTGACAGCTACTAATTTTATTTTTTTACTTTCATTTATATAGTTGCATTTCAATTCAGTTATTATTTCATTAATACTATTTCCAATTTATTTCTTTCAGTATTAATTTCACAAATCACATTTAATTAACAAATTATAATGGTTTCCACTATTTCTTCAATTGGATTTCATTTCAATACCAATTTATCACCTTTTTTTATTTTTACAAAATTTCAATACAAAATCCTATTTAATTAACAACCTTAATTGTCGAAATTTACGGGTCGTTACACTCTCCCCCACTCAAAACTTTTCGTCCCCGAAAAGGAAAAGAAGGGAAAAGGAGAATTAAGAAATCATTATATCTTACATCAAATATTAAATTTATAACCAAATAGATTTACCAAATTAATAAATTTAAATACAATATACCAATTTATAACCATTAAATCTTTTGATACTTAAATTAACAAAGTTTGTAAATCTTTTTCAAAAATTCTAAGTCCAAAAATTTCTAAAATTTTTGGCAAAGTCTCATTTGTACGGGGAGGCTCGGGAGAAAGTATATTATAAATATAACTATATACAACAAATATTTTACAGTAAAATATAAATCCTAACACGGGAAAAATATATAAAATAGCGCTATAAACCGTAATCCGAGACGTACCTATTTGCCGGGAAATTTACGCTTAATTTGTGGAACCAAAAGCAGTAGCAATTGCTTCCATAACTTGCATTTCCCTTATAAAATCCAAAGGTTTAAGAATTTATATAAAGTGAAATATTTAACCGGTTTCAATCACTAACAACAAATCAATACAACAACCATCAATTTCAACAAACAGCATACACAACAAATACAAACAACCATTCAATCAAACAAACAAATAGTTGTTCGGGTTCAAAACCTTTAAATTGTACGGAATGAAGAATAAACTACTAGCGCATCATTTACTCAACAGTCTTAGATAAAACTAAATAGATTATTCATTCACCCAAATGCAATTTTTAATGTATCCTTGCCCAAACAACCATCAACTAAACAACAACAAATCCAAACAACAATCAACTTAACTTATTATTAATTTCATTTCATACCTTTGTTGTTTGATTTTCTTTTTATTTATACAGTGATTTATCTTTTTAATTTACATTTATTTCTTACAGTTTCATTCATTTGCATTTCATGTATTCATTTCTCACTTTCGTTTACTTAAAGTTTATTTTCATTTCAGTATTCATCTTTTATTCTTCTTTTATTCAAACGTAATTTCTACTTATCTACTTAAGTTTATAATACTTACTTTCTACCATATTTTTATTATGGTACATTTCAAGTTCATAACAGCGAATTCATTGAATACTTTCATTACCTCAAGCTTTACTTGTAAGATTCCCTATTACATTTTCTTATTAACATTGTAACTTTTAATATCTGGTAAGTTATATATATGCTTTAAGAATGTAATTGAAAAATTATACAAGTTTTCTCATTACCTATGATTAATTTAATGTTCAATAATAATATTCTTTATTTCATAGGTTACAATTTCAAATTTCATTTAATACCATTTATAACCTATCATTAAATCTCTTATTTCCTTTAGAGGTTTTAATTTATTAATTACCTATGTTCCAATTCACTATAGTAATTGAAACTATTAACTAATGGAAACTTAAGAAATTATACCGGGTTTTTTTTATTCAAAATCATTTTAAATAATAGATAAATATACTTACAACTTATCTATATCCAAGTATATTTAAAACAAATTAAAAATTATATTTGTTTATTAAAATAAATCTGCAGTAAAACTACTATAGTAGCCTTCCCACTTCGAAACTCGAAAATGAATATCGATGATGTGGCCGCCATCACTGAAATTATTTTCCAGCGACAGAGAGGGGAATACACTTATTTCTTTCCTGAATTCCCTTAAAACTATTTCTTTCAAATTATATTGAAATACTTGTATCAGAAAAATACTTCCTTTAATAATATCATTATTTATATTTCAAAATCATTCAAAGAAATTTCAAAAAACCCTGAAAATTAAGTTCTAAATTTCCAATTTCATTTATTTTATTTTTCAATCTTATTTCTAATATTATTTATACACTTTTTTACCTAACAACCAATCTATTGCAGCCAAATATAGATGTCATTTGAAAATTTTTATTCTATATATAAAAATATAATAGGCAAAATTATTTCATTCACCTATATAAAACAAATATTATGTTGGTCTGTCCTATTAAGTGTTTAGAAATCCCTATTGATGTCACAACGTCTCATGCACCAACCAGAATTTATAAATACAAAACGCAACAAATTAACACAATATTAAAACCTTTTTATAACACTAACAAATACGCTCGCTCATATATATACACTCGGCGACTCCCATAGGGTATTACTACCCTATTAGTAAAGAGTCAAACCCCACAAAGCTAAGGTTTATCGCTAAACCAAAGCTCTAATACCACGTTGTAACGTCCTACCTTTTCGCACGCTTCAAACTGACACACGTGCCAATTCAAACCATACGAAAGGGCGGATTGTTATGGGGTGAATAAGAAAAACAGAGAAGAAATAAGAATAAACAGAATCTCACAGCGGAAGGATAAAATATAATAATCATTATATAGTTCATAAAACTGTTTCCAAAACATTTGCTTCTTCTTTATACAATAAATATCAGAGTTCACATACCAATAATATCAATGCAGCGGAATAGTATGAGTGTAGTGCAATAATATAAATAATAATAATACAAATCTTCGTCTTCGTCCTCCAGAGCTAAATCTTCAAATTCTTAAACGCTCGGACTGACCCGAGCGAATTTGAAAAGACAAAAACACTCGAGTCAGAACTAAAAGATATTATATAAGTTAAATTAATAGCAATAAATATGGGTGCAGTAACTCAAGAGATGCTCGGGATTTACATCTCCTAAGGATCCATTAAACTATTTACTATGTAGTATATTACGCTATTATAATAGTGTCTAATTTTAAAATAAACTTACTTTAAAATAGCGTTAAGGCTTTACATTTTCCACCTTAACACATAACATTGCTAATAGTCTATACAGTGCCTGCATATCTCCTGATCGGGAGACTACGAGAAGACACTCCATAGGTACGACACAAATAGAAACTCGTAGTAAAGGCTCGACATGGTAGGTGACATGGAACAACTAGGCAATGCCATGGAAGATATACCAATTACGCTTCCGGGTCAGTGGTAACACGTAGCGCGCAGCTACCGCCCACCTCGAACAAACTCCCCCAAATCAAAGAAATCAATAGTGAAGGTGACCACCGAATCAATCCAAAGTCAGAGTATAGTATCGAAGGGAAGTGTCCGATCAGAGGTGCTACCTCATTAACCCGTCAATCGCTCCTGTTTTAGCCACCTTATGCCAACTCACGGGAGTTGGGTCCACGTATTTACCTTACAGGAAACGCTGCCACCAACCTACTTCATTCTGGAATCTCCACCGCGTACACGATTGTTAAAGTGGTTTTCCGAGTTGGTAGAGAGTATGACAACTTCCGATCCCGGTCTTTTTAACAACCAAACGTTATTATAATACTGCGGTCTATAAAATAGTTTATACTTTAAAACCAGAATTTAATTATCCATTTCAAAACCCATAAATACGATATCATTTCCATTTCCAAAACAACTCCTTTTGATATTATTTTTATAAAATCCAAATCAATAATATCATTTTTATTTCAAATATATTTCTTTTCCAAAATCACACTACTTTAAAATTTATAATATCTGGAAACCAAACATTTGAATTATAACTTTCAAAACATAATACTTCGACATTCATAACTTTAAAAACCATAACTTCTATAACTTGAATGGTTTGGATATTCAAACAGTATATAGAATAAAATAGTTTGAGGTTAAAATTACTTTATAAAATAAAACATTATAATTTCCGCGATTTTATAATTTTATTCATTTAAAATTTAGTCTAAATCCATAAATTTTAAATTCGCTTCAGTTAAATAAACCACTTCAATTTCAATATATTTCTAATTTTGAATATTTAACAATTTCAAAACTTAAGGTTGGAAATTTATATTCACAAATTCATTATCGTATTATTTACTTTTGAAATGTATCATAATAGATCAAAAATCATTTAAAATAAAATTCCAATTTCTAACAACTTAAATATTTTCTTCAATTTATTTATGCTAGAAACATTCGTTTAATTTACCTTGAATGAAAATCCAGTTATAAATATCATACCATTAAATTTCCAAGCTTTAATAAGTTTTACATCAACTTTTGGAGTGAAATTTTTAAATAAGTTCCATTCAAATAAATTCAAAATTTACCATCCAATTTTAATTAATTTAAATCATTAAAACTACATTATTCAACTTATTTATTTTATTTAACCGATTTATACATAGTTTAAATTCAAAATTTAACTACATAAGTATATATAAAATATATTATATAATATCCAAATTTAATATTTATTAAACCGTATCATATCCAAACCATAAAAATCATTTCCAAAATAATTATATATATACATATACCGCGGGGCCTGTATATATTTTTTTATCTTATGGTCAAGTGATACGGATATTTATCATTTCAATCCGCAATTTAAAAATGAAAAAATGCGGTTGTATATCATTTCAAACCGCAACACCGAATGAAATGAAATGCATGATAACTTGCAGTTTATGTAAATAAGCATCCATTCATCCAAATATCAATCATCAACCATTTATTACAAATCATCATCCAATTTAAACAACATCAATATAGAGCATATAATATATAATAGGTAATAAATAACAGGTCTTAACTAACAGTTTATATTCAATAATAAATTTAATAACTGTTTAACTAGCAGTTCATATTCAAATAAATAAATTTTTAACTGTAAATCTATATGCAATAATAAAATTAATTAACAGTTAAATTAAATAAATGCGATTTAACTGAGATGATGAATAAAATATGAAAAAATGTCATAAATAAATTTCTACTCATATCTTAAATCAATTTAACAAGCATAAGAAAACTTAGAAGTTGTGAGTGGGTTAAAACACTCACATTTTGAATTTAAATTGAATTTAAATTCAATTTAAACCCAAAAATTGATGGTCTCCAAATCCGTACAAACCAGTGTCAACAGATCCGAAATTTTATTATAATCCTAACAAAAAAAATTGCGCGTAAAACGGATGTTGTAAGTGGAAGTTATAATAATTTGAACGAGTTGAAATTAAATTAAAACAAAATAAAATAAACAAAGAATATACTCACGTAAGGGCCATGTCATCCCCAAATTCCTCTCTCTCTCTCTCACGCGTTTCGGCTATAGGAACACAAACCCTTATTGACGCGAATCACACTACAGGCCGCCACCTTCTTGACCGGAAAACGCCTCACCCCGAGCTATTCCATCTCGATCAGGGATCGCCATTGCCTTGCTCCCCTTCGGCCGACACGACTGGTGCCTCGCGCACGCCCCCAAGTGGCCTGAACCACTTCTGCCACCGCTGGTTTTCCCCTCATTTCTGGCGAACTCCGCCGCATTGCAAACCACACGAACCCATGGATCGAAAGCATATGACTCCCCCTACGCAACCGTACCAACCGATCGTCCCCAAATCGACGATCCACCGTTAAAACCAAAATCCTAGTTTCGACGGCCAGAAAATCATCTTAAGTTTTAGAACAAACGATAATTCGGATCGAAAAACGAACAGTTGTAGCAGATTTGTATCGATGCAATCTTCGATATATATTTTTTTGGGAATTTTCTAAGGACTTTGAATTCCTGACTTTTGATTTTGAATTGTAATTGGATCTAGGGTTTGCACCCATTGAGAAAGAGGAAGAACTGATGAAATTGACGCGTAGACAATGAGAATAGAGGGAGGCTAGGGTTTAGTAGGGTATTTGGATAAAGTTGGAAAATAGATGGATAGGTTGATAGATATACGTGCTAACGTTAACTGGCCCAAAAAAAGCCCGTTCTAACTCCTGAACGAAATTGGTTAAACCCATATATCAAAATAGGTGTTTAAAAATATTCTGAACGCGATGGAAAAATTTTCATGTCCAAATTCCATCGTATGAAGAAGTTAGGCTGAAAAAAATATTTCAAATTGATTTCAAATTGATTTTAATTAAATCGATTCTAAGGCGTTTCGCGTTCGTAAGATCAAACGACAAGTCTGATCGCTACGAAACTTGAAACCCAACAATAATTCACTGATACGGATCCGATGAAACTAGTTTCGTCGAAATCCGAGTCAGTGGCCAAAATGGCTATTTTATATTAATTAAATAAATTTAAAATAAATTAATTAAATCAAATTTCGCGTTAAAAAATTTTGAACTTTGCAATCTTTATCACTTTATAATTTTCAAACACTTACAATGATTTAACAATTTTTTAAAAGTCAATTTATTAAAGATTAATCAATAGAAATCTTTAATTTCACACAATTCAAAATTACGGATAAATTTCCATTAAATTGAATTATCCCATAATCATTCCATTCATAATTCCAAATAGAAGGGTTTACCATTGGATTTAAAATTATTACACAATTATTTCCAAATTTTCAAATTAATTTTTAAATTTAACGTAATAATTAAATATTGATTTCATTTATTGGCAATAAATCCAATTAGTATAAATTAAATAAATTAACTCAATATAAACATTCAAATTCTATAATTCATAAATTTCATCATCTTGATTTACTTATTAATTTATAATTCTTTAAATCAATTCCCGTTTCAATTTAAAGTAACTTAATTTACCAATTACAGTATTTATTCCAATTTCTTAAAATAACCCCTTTATTATAAATTGAATCCAATTTATTTTAATAAGTTTTCAATTAAGCGGATTAGATTCAATTTTAACCTTTTACTTACACTTAAGTTTAGGTCATATCAATTTATAACGTGTTCCTTTCTTAGTTATTACTTTACACACTTCTCGTATTAATTTCACCATTAATCATAATTATTAAAGTAACGCTTACAATAAATACGACCCTATAATTACTCAACATTTAAATGAACGTTATTTCATTTTCCATTAGTGTAACATTCATTTATTTTATTATCACTTATTACAAATTCTAATTCCATTAACAAATAAGCAGGTAATTTATAATATATATGTTACAAATTTTTAATAAATCACTATTCATTATTATTGACTTTATTTAGCATTACTTACCTTGCATTAACATTGTTACTTAAAATCCCTATCCAATTGCAATTAATATTCTAATGAATACATTTACTCTTTTCCATTATGTTATTAATTATCATCAAGGCACATCTAATTATCTTTATTGGTAAATGAGTGAATTTACTAGTAACCCACTATTATAACCTTTAATATACTTGTATATTTATTTATCAATCAATGTTTACGTTTTTTTTTCTTTTTTTCTTTTTTTCATTCAAATTGATTCATAACCTAATATACATTTATATTAGTCCCATTTCATTCCATTCATTAATGGGTATTGCACTTACCTTATTACTTTACATTACATTCAGTTTTCAAATTTTATAGAATTAAATTCTAATTACTTACTATTTAATCCATCAATTATTGATTCTATCCAAACATGTATTTAGATTTTATTTTAATTAATTTATTCAATGTTGACATCCACTAATTTTTTTTTTTTACTTTCATTTATATAGTTGCAATTCAATTCAGTTATTATTTCATTAATACTATTTCCAATTTATTTCTTCCAGTATTAATTTCACAAATCAAATTTAATTAACAAATTATAATGGTTTCCACTATTTCTTCAATTGGATTTCATTTCAATACTAATTTATCACCTTTTTTATTTTTACAAAATTTCAATTACAAAATCCTATTTAATTAACAACCTTAATTGTCGAATTTTACGGGTCGTTACATAATCTGAGAAGATTTGTAAATATATTAGCTATTTGGTCTTCCATGGTTTAATCGCTCTCACTTATTTGAGATGGATCTCTTCAAAAATCTTTCACAACCAAAGAGCTTGACACGCACTTTACTTTATTACAACAAATTCGGCTTCTATCAATGACAATGTAACTATTGATTGCTTCTTTGATGACGATGAGACAGCAGCTGGCCATCATAAAGCCTGATGTGCTTCTCATATCATTCAAATCTTTTGCATAATTGCTATCTATGAAGCTAAACAAATCAGACTTTTTCCCTTCTTCAAAAACAGCCCAAAATTGGTAGTGCCATGTAAGTGTTGGATACAAGAAGATGCATATCTTTTGGTTGCTCCATATACCTATTGATTGGACTAATAACATACATTAAATTAGGTCATGTTGCAATCAAATACATTAAAATACCAACCATCTACTTTTAAAGAGTGATGTCAACCATTTTCCCTCCTGAATCCATTATAGGTTTCAATCCACTCTCAACTAGAGTGCTAGCTGGGTTGCAATTGTTCATGTGAAACCTTTCTAAAACTTCTCCAGCATACTTATTTCGATACACAAATACTCCAACATCTCAAATTCAATCATCATAGATTTCTTAAAACTTTCAATCATCCCATTGTCATTTCTAAAATAAATAAGATCGTTCAGATATAAAGAAACTATGAGCATCTTTCCTTCTATTATTTAGTTTTGATGAAAATGTATGCTCGTGTGGACATTTTTTAAATACCTCCTTAGTAAAATAAGCATCTATATGACTGTACCAAACTCTTGATGCTTGCTTCAAGCTATATAATGCCATTTTTAACTTATATACTTTATATTCTTCTCTAATCTTAACATAACCAGGAGATTGATCAACAAATACATGATCTTCTAAATTGCCATGCTGAAATGCCTATTTTACATCTACTGAAAAATAGGCCATAAATTTGGAGCATCTAATGCGATTGCCAATCAAATTTATCATGACTTTCCACTGGAGCAAAAACTTTTTGTAGTTGATGCCAAACTCTTGATATCCCTTGGCAACTACGCATGCCTTGTACATGTCAATTTCTCCATTTTCCTTCAGTTTTGTCTTATATACCCACTTCACAGCAATGCTCTTTTTTTCCTTTCTAGAAGTTCCATCAATTCCTATGTATTATTTCTTTCAATTGCTTCAATATTAATATCCATGACCTTTTGTCATATGGAACCTTTGATAGCATCTTCGAAAGGATCATAATCTGTAAATAGCACATAATGTGTGAATTGGTCATCAATATTACTTACGTTTGATACCTCATAGTCATACATCCATTCTGATCTTCTTCGAACACGCTGAGAACGTGAGACTACCATAGCATCGGCTTATTCATAGATTTCTTTTATTATTGGTGAAATTTCAGAGATATGGAAGCATCTTTTTTAATATTCTAAGTTTTGGTACTGTTGGAGCATTTTGTTGTAGTTCTTGTTGTCCTTCATCTGCACTGCATCATCAAAATCTGCTGGAAGCTGCTTCTTCTTGTGCTGCTATTCCATTCCATATCTTTTCTTCGTTAAAAATGGCACCTCTACAAATAACAACATTCTTGGTGATAGGATTATACAATCTGTATGCGTTTGAATGACCACTAACACAAAGAAAATTGTATTTTTTTCTCTTTTGTATCTAGCTTTTTCCTCGTCTCATCTAGAATATGAGCATAAACAATATACCCAAAAATTCGAAAGTGGTCTACAATAGGTTGTCTTCCACTCTATGTTTCCTCGAGTGTCATATTTTTAACAGCAAGTGCAAAACTTCTATTCAAGATGTAGTTGCTCTTAGTAGTTGCTTTAGGTTAGATTGCTATCAAAAGGCTTCGCACCATATTCATGATAGTGCAATTCTTCCTCTTGCACATACCATTGTATTGTGGTGTATAAGCTATTGTAAGTTGTCCCTTGATGCCATGAGACTCGTAAAATTTTGCAAATTCATGTGGATTATATTCTCCACCATGACTAGTGTGAAGAACTTTGATTGGGTTGACAATTTATTTTTCAACAAGAACTTTATAGCTTTTAAATATAGAAAATGCTTCAAATTTATACAAAAAGGAAATACATATCTTTCGAGTAAAATCATCAATAAAAGTAATTACATATTTTTAACCACCATCTGAAGATGGAGTTGTTGGTCCACAAATGTCAAAGTTCACCAACTCTAATGCCTTTTGTCCTTCAAGGCTTTTCTTTCGAAAAAGATTCATGGTGTCGTTTACTTACAACCCAATCTTCAAAAACAACCGAGGGGCATTTAAATTGTAGAAGACTAACTACCATCTCTATTTGCTGTAAAGTTTCAAAACATTAAAATTGAGATGACCTTCCTGAGTTGCCAAAGCCAACCCAAATCCTTTAATTTAGCTGACAAGCATGTATGGTTGGTGTTGTGGAGAGAAAGTGGAAACGTTCGATTTGCCATCATACGAACTTGAGCTATTGAGCCCAGCTTATTATCTCGAATTTGATAGGTCCCATTTTCATGGAGAACTCGTACCCTTTCTATTTCAGTTGTCCCGTGCTAAGTAGATTCTTATGGTTCTGGTACAAAAAGCACATTAAAAACAATTTATGTCAAACATAGACTGGTTTGAATTATTACCACTCCTTTCCCTATTATAGAGACGACCGAATTATCTCAAACTTCACTATATCACCTAAGATTCATCAAAATGATAAAATGCAGATTTATTGCCACTCATGTGATAACTGCAACCAGTTTCTAGATACCACATATTTTGATAAGTTTGCTCCTTTGCATGACACACCATGAGAAGGGATGTGTCTTCTTCCTTTTCTACAAAATCAGTTTTCTCCTCACGATTCTTATTTAAATTAGTATGGCATTCAAATTTATAATGGTCATAATGACGACATCGATAACACTCAAATTTGACTTATCTACTAATTTTGGTTTATGATTTGTTGAATAATTATTACCTCTTCCTCTCCCTTGAGAAAAGTGAGGCTGATTATTACTCGATTGTTGGTGTCACTACCTATAATCTTTGTTTCCTTTACCCTCTCCTTTTGCTTGTGTTCGTTCATTTGATGACAAAAGCTGATTAGTGGTTGATACTTGTAAAGCATGTTCCTCGTATTCTTGCTTATTCATCTTTTGTTCATGAATTTATAATGATCTTTATAGTTTATTGATTTAAAGAGAGTTGGTGCTTTTAGATTCTTCAATGGAGCAAACACCGTAATTAAATTTTAGCATCGTTCATCGAAGAATTTTCTCCATGATAGTTGCTTCGTGCATCTTTTCACCATTAACGAGCACCTTATTTGCAATTGGCATTGTTTTTGAGAGAAAAATTTAAAACCAACTCTCCAACTTTCATCCGCAACGTCTCAAATTCAGTGCAAAGTGATTGAACTTATGTCCATCTTACTTCTGCATTTTTGGGAACTTTTCTTCGTGGAGTCCCAGATTTCCTTCGATGTATCTTTGCATAGAATTTTCTCCAAGATTGATCTATCGATGGCTTGAAAAGGTAATTTTTGCCTTGAGATCCTTTAGTTTCATTATATTCAACTCGCCTTTCTGTTGATTCGTCAATGCCACTCCAACAATTGGTACTGCTACTCCAGATTCAAAAACCTGACAGTAATCTTTTGGTCTTAAGAAATTTCTTACTAGCATGCTCCAATGATCATAATGACCATCAAAACGTGGAATTGATGGTTAACCAAAATTCTCATATGCCATGTACACATGCTACTACAAAGAAAAAGTATAAAATTGCTGCTGTTGGTACTCTCTTTCTTTCCACCTTTTGTTTTCTCTTTTGTTTTTTTTACCTACTCTCTAGATCAATTGGCTCTGATACCATGCATTTTGATGAGTTTTTTCCTTTGACTGACACACCATGAGAAGAGATATATCTTCTTCCTTTTTTGCAAAACCAGTTTACTAGTTGTCACCCCATGATTCTTATTTAAATTACTCGGACGATAAATTTATAATGGACGTACCGATCACATTGATAACATTTGACTTTTAACTTGCCCAGCGACTTTGGTTTGTGGTTTGTCAAATAATTATCACCTCTTCCTCTCCCTTGAGAAAAGCGAGACCAATTATTTACTGATTATTGGTGTAGCTGCCTAAAAATTTTATTTCCTTTACTCCCCTCTTTTGTGTTGGGTATTTGAGTAAAGCTATTTTTGGAGAGTAAGAAAAGTATGGCAAAGCTACAGCTCTTGCCCTGGTTTAATTGATAATGGTTGATCTTTGATCCAACTACATGCATAGATATTTATGGTAGACGAATACTAATAAATGAGGAACCACGTTTACTAGATGACTGTTCAGATTTCTAGGTACACACTCAATGTCTTTCATGCTAGTGTGATAATCTGGATGATTGCAAATTACTCTTCAACACCCTTTCTTAATTTGTAATCTTCAGACCCTTCATAAACTGTCGAAATTTTTCGATGCTCACAGCCTTGGTAAGAATATCAGCTGGTTGTTCAGTAGTATTGACATACTTCAAGAAAATCTTCCTCTTTTGAAAAATGTCTCGAATGTAATGGTGACGTAGCTCGATATGCTTTAATCTTGCATGGAAAATTGGATTCTTCGTCATTGAGATTGCAGACTGATTGTCATAGAAAATTGGTGTTGGATCAGAAACATATTGCTGTAGAATTTTCAGAATTCTTCTCAACCAAACTACTTCTCAAGCTGCTTCATTTGCAGATATGTATTCAGCTTCTGAAGAGGATAGTGCAACTGAATTCTGCTTCTTTGAACTCCACGATACTGGTTTTGAACCAATGCAAAATATGTAGGCTGAAGTACTTCTTCTATCATCTTGACTTCCAGCCCAATCACTATCTGTGAAGCCAACCAACTTGCTGCTTTCTTCCTTCTCATATTTGATTCCAAAGCTTTTCGTTCCTTGGAGATAACGAAGTATTCTTTTTGCTGCACCAAAATGGATCTTGCTTGGATTACTCATGAACCTGGAAATCAAACTCACACAATATACAATGTCTGGCCTTGTGTTGGTTAAACAAATCAAGGAACCGACAAGACTCCGGTAGAGATTAGGATCTGATTTTTCTTCTTCATCTTCTTGCTTCAGTTTTTCATTCAGAGCCATAGGAGTTGCAACGGATTTGCAATCTTCCATCCGAACTTTTTCAGCAAATCTGAAATATATTTTTCTTGCGAGATAAAGATAAGCCCTTTACTCTGCTTCACTTGAATTCCAAGAAAACATTTCATCAATCCAAGATCATTCATCTCATATTCTTTCATCATTGTCGCCTTGAATGATTTTACCATCGCCTCATTACTTCCGGCATAAATCAAGTCATCAACATAGAGACAAACCATTAAGAGATCGATTTCAGTTTTCCTCACGTAAAGAGATGGTTCAGATGGACTTCTCACAAACCCATTCTTCACAAAATACGAATCAATACTGCTGTTCCAAGCTCTCGGGGCTTGTCTTAAGCTGTAAAGCGCTTTTTACAACTTGTAGACTTTCCCTTCCTTTCCTTTTATTTCATAGCCTTGAGGTTGCTTAACATAAACCTCATCTTCCAATTCTCCATTCAAGAAGGCTGATTTAACATCCAGTTGGAATACTTGGAGCTTCATTTGGGCCGCAATAGCAAGAACAGTTCTTATCGTCTCCATTCTTACGACCGACGCAAAAGTTTCAATAAAATCCACACCAGGCTGTTGAAAATATCCCTTGGAAACCAATCTTGCCTTATGCTTCTGAACACTTCCATCTTCATTGTACTTGGTCTTAAACACCCATTTCAAACCAATGGCCTCTTTTTCGGGTGGAAGATCCATTAACTTCCATGTTGCATTTTTTTCAATAATTCTCATCTCATCATCCATTGCTTTTCTCCATTCATCTTCTTTTGATGCTTCTTCAAAACTCATAGGTTCTCCAGCAAAAAATGCAAAATTACATGAAGCATAAATATCTTCCAAAGAGCGAAACTTATTCGGTTGATCTTCCGAGTCTGAATCAGAATCGTCTTCATTTCTATTGCTACTAGATGGATTAGTAGTTTTTTGATTCACCACAGGTGGTACAGATTCCATAGCAGCCTGTACATCATCTTCAGCTTCAAAATTCCATGCTCCACTTTCAGCAAAAATCACATCTCTTGAAAGCACCAAATTGTTAATCATTGGATTATAGAGACGATAACCTTTTGTTTCATCACTATAACCAATAAACACAAGTTTCTCTCCCTTTTCATCAAATTTTTCTCTCTTTTGAGAAGGAATAAGAGCACATGCAATGCAGCCAAAAACTTTAAGTTGACTTACAACTGGTTTTCTTCCATGCCACGCTTCAAAAGGTGTTTTATTCCCTACTGCCTTCGTTGGAGAATGATTTAGATTATGGACAGTAGAACTTACAGCTTCAGCCCAAAATTTATTTGGAAGTCCTTTGCCTTTCAACATGCTTCTGGCCATTTCTTCAATAGTGCGATTTTTTCTCTCGGCCACTCCATTTTGTTGCGGCATATACTGGACTGTAAGTTGTCTCTTGATTCTGTGGCCTTTGCAATAGTTCATGAAAGGCTTGTAGATGAACTCTCCACCTTGATCAGTCCGAAGACATTTAAGTTCAAAGCCTCTTTGCTTTTCCACAAGAGTTTTGAAATGTATAAACTTTGCAAAAGTTTATGATTTTTTCTCAATAATGTAGACCTAAGTCATCCTCGTAAAGTCGTCAATAAAAAGTAAAAAGTACCTTTTATTTCCCAATAAAGGAGTTCTTGTTGGACCGTATATGTTTGAATACACTAACTCCAAAGGTGCATTGGCTCTCCAGGCTGTTTTTGGAAAAGGGAGATGTAACGACCCGAAATTTTCAAACCTGAAAATTCCAGATAGTTATGAAAAAGAAGAAAGAGATAGAAGAAGAAGAAGAAGAACAAAAAAACATCAACAACTCACACTCGTAGCGGATAAAATATAATAAATAATAACAGTTTACAAAAGAATATTATATCTATCGATTACATTTAATATACATCAGAGTTTCACATTATATACAGTCACTGAATATTTACAATTATCAAGGCTCAGATTAACAATAATATAAATACAGTGGAAATACTCTATACGCTACTGCCATCCAGCACGCCTCCTGAGCTCCAGAACGTACCTACCTAGAAATATGTAATACTCGGTCTGACCCGAGCATTACACCAAAGTAACACCCGGGTCAGGCTGGAAACTAGCATGAGTAAATCCAACTAACATGAAATACCAAAAACAAACAACTCATATAACCCGGGGTATCTTATATCAATTTACATGTTGCTATAAACAACACTTAATTCACATATAAGTTTCTAAGTATCAAACTTAGATAAAATAATCAAATTCACTTAAAACATTTCATTCCTGCCTATTGATTTCACAGTTCAATTTATAAAAATTCGAAGTGGTTTCAGGTATTTCCCAATGCCCGACCCCGGGTCTCTTCGAAATTCATGTCATCCTTACCCACGTTATCCAAATGAAACACACAACCTTTCATATCAGAGATATCAACTTAATAGAAACATCCATTACCATTCAATCATTCATAAGCACATTTAATAACTTCCAATTCAATTCAATTCAATTTATTCTAGTTGAATTTCTAACCTCCATCACTTAGATTCCTTTATTCAACATTAATTAATTTCAAATCAATTAATTTGACAACCCTTCATTTTCAACTTAATTAATCACCCTGGATTTATTATTTTTCAATAACATTTAAGTAATTATCTTTAATTGGTTTCACGATATTAATTACTCTTACCAAATCAATGAGTAATCTTTAATTTCTTCACAAATTAATTAACTATAATCAATTCCGTTCATTTTTAATTACTTATATTAATTGGCTTCTTATAAGTCACTTATTATGAATTAATTAATCTCAATTAATCAAATCTTTAATCAGTTCATTAATTATATAATTTAATGATTTCCAATTATATTTTACTTTAATTCGACCACAATATTAATCATTCTCGATCACCCCCAACCTGTAATTAACTATTTTCTTACTTACTTCATTAATAAATTAATTACTCCATAATTCGTTATTTCAATTAATCTCTTGATTAATTACACAAAGTAATTCTATTTTTATTAATTACAATAAGTAATTAATTATTAAACCACCAAATGATTATTCTAATTAACTTAAACCTTCATTAATTAATCCAAACCCTGAATTACTAAATTAATCAACCCGACCCATTAATTAACTGAATTAGTTAATCATCCATTTAAATCCCTTATATTTCTTCCAAAAGTCCAATTTATATATTTCGATAACTTAGTGTACCGAAATATTCAAGCAAACCACAGCATTTAGCGGTCCAATTACTAAAAATATTCATCGTCGAATATCAATCATTCCAGTATGAACTATATAGTACTATATAATATAGCACATTAATCCAATTCAACCATTCAACCAATCATTTAAATTTAACCATTTAAATTTAAATAAAAATTTAGAAACGTGAGGTTTACTCACCTTGATTTTGCAAATCCAAATCTGATCTCGATTTGTTTCCTTCAATTTTTGGACCATTTCGACGAACCACATCACAACCTCGCGTTGACAACCCGCAGCATCGCAACCCTCCATCACCTCACGAACGACCTCGCGAACGATGTGATATCAATGAGGCTGAACCCTCCAACCTAGCTTCGCGCGCGGCCCTCGATCGATCCCAAGACGACGTCACACCATCGCCCTCACGTGTCAAGCAAAAACCCCAGGCGCAGCCTCCTTCCCGCTGCTATGCCATCGTGAGCCTGCTCCAAGTCGCGAGAAGAAATCGCGCTCCCTCCAATTTTTGTAGATCGAGGCCCTAAAATCCCTAACCTTAGATGGAGCTGCTGCGAAAACCCCAGGTCGCGATGCCCTAGATCTCGTGACTTCGCCTCACCGCCCCTAATGGCCTCGCGATGGACAACGAACGATGCTCTTCGTTTTTTTTAATGAAGACGTAATGATTTTTGGGAGGATCAGCTTCTATCTGATTTTAATAAGAGGGAGAAAAATATACTGCGTACTGGAGAAAGAAATGAAATTTGATTTTCAATGGTAAGGGCTTCGGCTATAATTTTGTTTTGAGCTAAAAATTTTAGAATGCATTGTAAAGAAGGAAGCAGATTTCGATTAAAATAACGAAGGGTAGAAGCTTCCTTCATAAGGTAAGGACGAGGAGATTTTTTTTTTAATGGTAAAAGAAAGGTTGCGTGATTAAAGGAAGAAAACAGGCGTATTCGGGAAGAAACCATAGTTGACTTGGTCAAAACATATATAAATAAATAAGTGTTCAAAATATTTCGTTATTAATTTTTCTTAACGCGTTCACACATCGTACGCTCTCACAACAACCCCAAACACTACAAAACTTGAAATCCGATAATAACTAACTATTTCGGATCTAATGGAACTTATTTCGTTGAATTCCGAGACTGTTCCTCGGAAGGCTATTTTTAAATTCAAATTAAACGATAAAATTTCAAAACTGAACAAATTAACTTTAAATTAAAATTCAACCATTCTATTATCTTCAGTATCATCATTATAAATTTTATAAGCTTTCAAATTATTCTTAATAGGTCTAAAATTCCCTATTCAACATCTTACCCAGTTTCAAATTATATAATTTAATACTTTAATCATCTAATAAATATTAATATTTGGAATTCAGGCTAAAATTAACCTTTCGAATGTTTAAAATAAATTTATTATTCCATTTTAAATTGTTAAAATTTCCGGGTCGTCACATTCCTTCCCCCTTAAAAGAATTTCGTCCTCGAAATTACTAACTAGGAAGAATGGACCAATACCCGTTTACTTTTCCCAAAACTCACAATTCAACACCTTACCAACTGTCTTTTATTAAGAACCTATTATCACATCAACCAACTTCTCAAAACCTTTCATAGTTTCAAATCATATTCCTTTGCTCAATTATATAATTTCAATTTTAAATCAAATTTTGAATTATCAAAATTTTCTCAAAATTTTTCTAACTCTCTAAATTTTCGAAAATTTTTGCCAGCGTCTCCTTTGCGCGGCTAGCTCGGTACAACTACAAAAGGCCTCTACGTGCTCCCAAATTCCAAAAAAGAAAACAAAAGGCCAAGTGGCTAGTTCAAAAACCTAATCCAATTCATACAGAAATTAAAATACATACCTTTTTGTCGGGCAATACAAATTTATCTTGTGGAATCAAATCCAATTTTTTTTTCCCCTTTAATACCTGCATATCTTACCAAGCACTATTATCCAATTGTAACCTTTTAATCATTTTATACATTCCCTCACATATGTTTCATACCTATTTCAAATTAGTCTTTCCCATTTTCCATATGAATTCAAATCATCTTTAATTTGAGCATTGAATTTTAACTTTCATTTATAACTGGTTCATAGTACTTTCATCTACTAATTTATTCTAATTTCCAATTTGAAATTGTTTGTCGTTAACTGAATTTTTCCAAAAATTTCTAACTCCTAAAATTTTCGGAAAATTTTGGCAGAGTCTCCTTTGTACGAAGGAGCTTTTGCAATTTGACAAGAGATATAAATATATATACATCGACCCACACGGTCGGAAAAAGCAAAAACAGTTCATATTTCCTATTTTATTGCGTAGGCATACTTATTTAGCGTTTAAGCAAGCGGCGTATTAATTTTTGCAAATAGCGCAATCCAAATCCAGCCAAACAGCCTTCAGGTACCTGTACTTACTCAATTTAAATATGTAAGTGCCACATATAGAGAATTTATTAGCATTTACTCACTTTCTATAGCTAAAGACACGTATTACATAAACAACAAGTAACAAACGCTTCCCATAAGCGATTTATTTAACTTTTTAAAGCTAATTCAAATGCTTTCATCCAAGTCATATGCCATTTCATTCCATTTTAATAGTTTACAACTCAAGTGCTTTCATTCAATTTATTTTTAATCCAAACAAGCTCATATTCCATTCAGTTGATTCCAAATCAAGTTATTTTACTTCTCTCAACCCATAGGATTTGAATTACATTCATTTACGGCAAACAACAATTCATTCCATGCAAGTTTGACATATTCGCTTGATAAAGTATTCATTTCAGTTTATAACTACTTTCAAATTAATTTCAACTCATTCTGAATTTAATTTCATTTCATTTTTAATTTATTAACCAACCATTCATTTAGCTCGACACATTTCATTATTGTATACTACTAGCCATTCCCAAATTAATTAAATCCAAGCTTTATTTAATGGCTTTCACTCTTATTCGAAGCCAAGCTTTCATAAAATTTAAACTCAAGTTAATTTACTTTAATTTATTCCAACATCAAACTTAAGTTTACTTCTATTTGATCCTCATTTAATCAATTTCCATTAAATTCAGTTAGCCCATCCATTTTAAATTTTATTTTAAACTCATCATTTCAATTTATCAAAATAATATCCAAGTACATACTTAACTTATTTATGCTTTAAATTAATATACCACCAAATTTAAGTTCAGTCTGATAATCCAGTTCCAATCGCAACTTGATTTAGTTTTTATTCAATCAGACTCCATCCATTCATTATTAAATACAATTAACCCGTTTTAAATGTTTAATTTACTTACTTAATTTCGTTATCGAATTTATTTTATTAATATAAGACCATTCTCAATTTATTTCTATTCACATGGGTTTTGTTTTGCAACTCAAAACATTTCTATTATAATCACTTCCCTAATATCCAATTTACTTGCAAATTTCATTAAATATTATTCAAATCACCTTTGAATTTTATTTGTAATTCAAACCATCCCATTTTTTCAACCCAACTCTATTTTATTTTTACATTACGACATCTCCTCTTATTTAATTCATTACCAAATCCAAGTCGAATTCTATCCACAATTTTAATTCATTCCAAACTCCATTGTTAATTTACAATCCATTTATTTACCAAAGTTAAATTTTATTAATATACTCAATCAAACAATTATTTAATCAATTAGCTTATTTCCAATTTTCAAATCAATTACACAAATCACTTCATTAATTTTTTTCCTGAGTTCAAATTTTGTCTTCCATATTTCTAGTTTGGATTTATTTCATGTTTCACAATTCCAACACCTTTGTTTAAAAATTTAAAAATGCCTTTAAATTTAGATAACACTATTTAAAATAGCTTTTAATAAAAATACTTTTATAACTCGATGCCTCAACTAGTTCATCCTTGTTCTCATACAAATTCAGTCATACGTTGATCAGGCGTAGGACTGAAAATCTATAAGTACTTGGTAAACCCGTTTCAGCACCCAGTGAAAACATTTGGAAAATAATTTTATTGAAAATATCGCAAACAGTTTTTGAAAATAGAGGAAATATCTTGGTGAGAATGCTCTGGAAATCATCACCCCCATCCATGGTCACAGTTACATTCCAGGGTTATGTTGCCATCGCAGCAAAAGTCCAGGTAACTGCAGGCTCTCCGCGGCCTCTCGATTAAACCATGGATCCCACACAACAGATCACAGTTACATCCAGGGTTACGTTGTCGTCACAACAAAAGTCCATGTAACTGCAGGCTCTCCGCGGCCCCTGATTTCGCTGTCGAAATGAAACTTCTCCACTCCTACATAGGTCGCAGTCTGCGATATAAAATCAAACGCAGACTGTTGGCTCTCAGCGGCACACACGACTTTCGCTATATTATACCATAGATCGCAGTCTACCGATATAAAATCAAACGCAGATTGTTGGCTCTCAGTGGCACACACGACTTCCACTATGGTATACACTACTCAAAATCCCCAGGAACTAGTTTTGTCCGGACTCCTCACAGGATCAACTTTAGAACCCCCCTCTAGGGCTCAAGGTAGCACCACCCGGTGGAACTCCTGAGAAGTTCATTTCAAGGGAGCGCCTTTTTCCCAGAGCCATCATCAAAACATTTTATACTATACACATATAGTATCTTTCAAATCATACACCTAGTATGATATCATACGAAGCTCCTTTACACAAAATCGATTATCCCAAATCGATAATTCTCAAAATAGGCCTTTCAAATTCCATATATTGATTTTACCCAAAAATCAACATCCTTTCCAAATCCAAAGGTTCCCAAAACCCTTTCCAAAATCCTCATAAGATCCTTTATATATATACATATATATAAAAAATTTAAAACTTTGGATCACTTTGAACTTGTATAAAATTCCTTTTATACTTGAAACACTTCCAAAATCCTTTTTCTTCCAACAATAGATTCAACAAGGGGAGAATATATAACAAAGATATAACTTTTTTTTTACCCAAAATCAAATATTAAAATTTGATTACTCTTTCCAATATCAATTTCCTTTCTATTCACATTCACTTAAATTTTCGTTCACTTATTCACATTTTCCTTAATCCCCATTTGGATTATTACCTCAATTCTTATCCAAGTTGGGTATTTAATCAATAACCGTTTGAACTCCGACCAGTTTATATTTAGGAAATAGCTCGAAAATTTAAAAAAAATAGATAAGTAGTTGAAAAATAATGATTAGTTTGCAAAATAGCTATAAAATAGTTAAATAGTTTTCAAAAAATTTAGATAATTGCAAAATAGTTGTAAATTAGTAATTAATTTGTAATATAGTAATAAGTTTAGAAAACAGCTGAAAAATGGTTAAATAGCTCCAAAATAATTTTAAAACAAGTATAAAATAATTTGGCTTTAAGAAAGAAAAGTTGTATATATTTAATAGCTTAGAAAAATAGGCTTATATCAAAACAATTTATATTAAAACTAATCAAGAGTCAACTGTTCACTTTCCTAACAATCAAATGTAAATTTACACTTCCATTTAATTGACTCAATTCTAACTTGAATAGCTCCAAATTCCATTGGACTTGATCTATTCCCACTTCAAGTTGAATCAATCTTGATTCCTTTCCCAATTTAAATCAAATTCCATTTGATTTTAATCCCGTTCAATTTTAATTATAATCTCATACTATTCCAATCAATTTGAGTTATTATCAATTTAATTTCAGAATCCAAATCACTTCAATTTAATCCAATCCAATTTCCCATTTAAAAAATTTAAACTTAGACATCTTCAATTACCAATCCAATTACTTCAAACCAAATTCAGTTTTAAACTAATTCAATTAAATCTTGAATTTAAACTATCTCGAATTATAGAAATTTGAGTTAAATTCTCAAAGGTTGGTTTAACTCTTTAAACCAAATTGACCTTTAAATCAAACTGTTTAATCGTTTTAATTTCTGAGCCCAATTTCTCAAAATTCTCATGTTAAATTATTTTTACTTATGTATTTCAAGGTTCAATACAATTTTATTTTAAAATTTTAATTTATTATTCAATTTAATTTTCCAGTTTGAAGCCAGTTCTTAACAAGTTTATTTTAAATTCAATTATTCAAATTTATTTTATTTTATTTATACAATTCCATTCTCAATTTAAAGATTTTTATTTACAAAAGGATGATATCATCCAATTTATTTTAAAACGTCCATCTATTTTCAAATTTTAAATCTCAAACCCGTTTTGAGATCACGCAAATTCCCAATTCAAATCAACCATTTAACCTTCCAAGTTAAATTCCAATTTCGTCTTGAAATTTCCAATTCTGGTTGCTTTTTCTACACTTATTTAACTTTCCCAAAGTTAAATCCCAATTTACTTAATCCAATCAACCTCATTCAATTTGAATTCCCGCTTCAAACTTCAAAATTCTAAATTATCTTTGATATTATGTATACCCATACATATATACATATTTATTTCTTGACCCTCCCAACCATATTTTAAAATTTAAACCACCTTTGGTTTTAAATTCAAATCAATTTTCAAACAACCCATTGTTTGCAACAAGTCCAGTTATCCAAATAACACTTATTTATTATTTTTCTATTACTTTGAAACAAAATTGTCAAATTCTGGGACCAGACTTAGAATTTCATTTTCAATCACCTAAATTTTAATTTGGTTATACTATATTACTTCTTAATTTTAATTTCAATAATTAACAACCAATTACCTTAATATTTATTAGAAGAAAATATTACTTTATATATCAAAATATATATTTTATATAAAATCATTTAAAATCTTTATAAGCAAATAACAAGTACGCTCTCATATATATATACACTCAATTCATTCTAGAGTACTTCGGACTCTATTGAATGAGTAATCCCCACCAGAGCCAAGGTTCTCGCTTAACCTATCAGCTCTGATACCAACTGTAACGACCCGAAATTTTCAAACCCGAAAATTCCATATAGTTATGAAAAAGAAGAAAGAGATAAAAGAAGAAGAACAACAAAAAAAACATCAACAACTCGCACTCGCAGCGGATAAAATATAATAAATAATAACAGTTTACAAAAGAATATTATATCTATCGATTACATTTAATATACATCAGAGTTTCACATTATATACAGTCACTGAATATTTACAATTATCAAGGCTCAGATTAACAATAATATAAATACAGCGGAAATACTCTATACGCTACTGCCATCCAGCTCGCCTCCTAAGCTCCAGAACGTACCTACCTGGAAATATGTAATACTCGGTCTGACCCGAGCATTACACCAAAGTAACACCCGGGTCAGGCTGGAAACTAGCAAGAGTAAATCCAACTAACATGAAATACCAAAAAAAACAACTCATATAACCCGGGGTATCTTATATCAATTTACATGTTGCTATAAACAACACTTAATTTACATATAAGTTTCTAAGTATCAAACTTAGATAAAATAATCCAACTCACTTAAAACATTTCATTCATGCCTATTGATTTCACAGTTCAATTTATAAAAATTCGAAGTGGTTTCGGGTATTTCCCAATACCCGACCCCGGTCTCTTCGAAATTCATGTCATCCTTACCCACTTTATCCAAATGAAACACACAACCTTTCATATCAGAGATATCAACTTAATCGAAACATCCATTACCATTCAATCATTCATAAGCACATTTAATCACTTCCAATTCAATTCAATTTATTCTAATTGAATTTCTAACCTCCATCACTTAGATTCCTTTATTCATCATTAATTAATTTCAAATCAATTAATTTGACAACCCTTCATTTTCAACTTAATTAATCACCGTGGATTTATTATTTTTCAATAACATTTAAGTAATTATCTTTAATTGATTTCACGATATTAATTACTCTTACCAAATCAATGAGTAATCTTTAATTTCTTCACAAGTTAATTAACTATAATCAATTCCGTTCATTTTTAATTACTTATATTAATTGGCTTCTTATAAGTCACTTATTATGAATTAATTAATCTCAATTAATCAAATCTTTAATTACTTCATTAATTATATAATTTAATGATTTCCAATTATATTTTACTGTAATTCGACCACAATATTAATCATTCTCGATCACCCACAACCTGTAATTAACTATTTTCTTACTTACTTCATTAATAAATTAATTACTCCATAATTCGTTATTTCAATTAATCTCTTGATTAATTACACAAAGTAATTCTATTTTTATTAATTACAATAAGTAATTAATTATTAAACCACCAAATGATTATTCTAATTAACTTAAACCTTCATTAATTAATCCAAACCCTGAATTACTAAATTAATCAACCCGACCCATTAATTAACTGAATTAGTTAATCATCCATTTAATCACCCTTATATTTCTTCCAAAAGTCCAATTTATATATTTCGATAACTTAGTGTACCGAAATATTCAAGCAAACCACAGCATTTAGCTGTCCAATTACCAAAAATATTCATCGTCGAATATCAATCATTCCAGTATGAACTATATAGTACTATATAATATAGCACATTAATCCAATTCAACCATTCAACCAATTATTTAAATTTAACCATTTAAATTTAGATAAAAATTTAGAAACGTGAGGTTTACTCACCTTGATTTTGCAAATCCAAATCTAATCTCGATTTGTTTCCTTCAATTTTTGGACCATTTCGATGAACAACATCACATCCTCGCGTTGACAACCCGCAGCATCGCAACCCTCCATCACCTCACGAATGACCTCGCGAACGACGCGATATCAATGAGGCTGAACCCTCCAACCTAGCTTCACACACGGCCCTCGATCGATCCCAACACGACGTCGCACCATCGCCCTCACGTGTCAAGCAAAAACCCCAGGCGCAGCCTCCTTCCCGCTGCTATGCCATCGTGAGCCTGCTCCAAGTCGCGAGAAGAAATCGCGCTCCCTCCAATTTTTGTAGATCGAGGCCCTAAAACCCCTAACCTTAGATGGAGCTGCTGCGAAAACCCCATGTCGCGATGCCCTAGATCTCGTGACTTCGCCTCACCGCCCCTAATGGCCTCGCGATGGACAACGAACGATGCTCTTCGTTTTTTTAATGAAGACGTAATGATTTTTGGGAGGATCAGCTTCTATCTGATTTTAATAAGAGGGAGAAAAATATACTGCGTACTGGAGAAAGAAATGAAATTTGATTTTCAATGGTAAGGGCTTCGGCTATAATTTTGTTTTGAGCTAAAAATTTTAGAATGCATTGTAAAGAAGGAAGCAGATTTCGATTAAAATAACGAAGGGTAGAAGCTTCCTTCAGAAGGTAAGGACGAGGTGATTTTTTTTTAATGGTAAAAGAAAGGTTACGTGATTAAAGGAAGAAAACAGGCGTATTCGGGAAGAAACCATAGTTGACTTGGTCAAAACATATATAAATAAATAGGTGTTCAAAATATTTCGTTATTAATTTTTCTTAACGCGTTCACACATCGTACGCTCTCACAACAACCCCAAACACTACAAAACTTGAAATCCGATAATAACTAACTATTTCAGATCTAATGGAACTTATTTCGTTGAATTCGGAGACTGTGCCTCAGAAGGCTATTTTTAAATTCAAATTAAACGATAAAATTTCAAAACTGAACAAATTAACTTTAAATTAAAATTCAACCATTCTATTATCTTCAGTATCATCATTATAAATTTTATAAGCTTTCAAATTATTCTTAATAGGTTTAAAATTCCCTATTCAACACTTACCCAGTTTCAAATTATATAATTTAATACTTTAATTATCTAATAAATATTAATATTTGGAATTCAGGCTAAAATTTACCTTTCGAATGTTTAAAATCAATTTATTATTCCATTTTAAATTGTTAAAATTTCCGGGTCGTCACAGAAGACGATGCATCTTCCCGTAAATGCATCCTTCACACACATGTTCATTATTTTCAATTTCAGGTAGTCCAACAACCATGTTTTTCTGCTGTAACAGCTGCAGACCTTTGAAGTTTAGATGGCCGAACCTTAAGTGCCATAGGTGTGTATCTTCTGGGGTTGCACTCTTCCAAGCAACATGAGTTTTCATGTTCAGAGGAAATAGATTATTGGAAGATAGCTTTGCTACAACAACTTGTTCTCCAAGTTTCTTATCAACAATCTCACATTCTCCATTGTCAAAAGTCAGCTTATAACCATTTCTCATCATTTGTCCGGTACTCAAGAGATTTACTGAAATATGAGGAGAGTAATGAACATCATTGATGAGTTTTTTACCTCTGTTAGTGTGTACGGCAATTGCCCCTTTGCCTTTAATTTTTACTTTCTTCCCATCACCAAGTTCAACATAAGAGGCATAACATTCAAGTTTCGGAAACTCGCTTTGATTTCCAAAGAGATGATTGCTACATCCACTATCCAAATACCATGTTGGAGAATTTTTCTGAACATCCATAACTGAGAGGAATAATTTGTTTTCTTCATTCTCTACCGTAAAATTTGCAGCCTGTTGTTTTTCACCACTTTCTTGATTCTTTTTATACCAACAATCTCGATCTGAATGATTAGGAATTTTACATCTAGTGCATTTCCACCAATAATTTTTTGATTCATGACTAGGATTTTGACAAACAAAACATTCAGAGTCAGAGTTACCAGATTTTTGTTGTGAAGAGAAATCTTTCCTTCCTCTCCCTCTGCCTCCATTCGGGAAATTTCTTCCACGACCTCTGTTGGGAGATTGGCCACGAGATGATCCCCCACGACCTTGCTGGAAGTTCTTTTTGGGAATATTTTCTTTTGCTTGAAAAACTTGCTCCAAAGGTTGAGTGTTATACTTGCTTACTCTCTGTTCGTGTGCTTCTAAAGATCCCACAAGTTCATATTGAGTGAGCTTACTGAGATCTCTAGTCTCAGTGATAACGACAACAATATGCTCTAAATTTTGAGGGAGACACCTCAAAATTTTCTCCACAACTTTCTTTTCTGGAACTACATCCCCCAGCTATTAATTTGATTGATAATCTCTGCAACTCTAGAAAAAAAATCCTTCACGAGCTCACCTTCTTTCATTGACAGATTTTCAAATTGACTCCATAAGGATTGTAGCCTAATGGCAATCACTTTTTCACATCCTTGGAACTCTATTTTTAGAGTTTACCATGCTTCTTTTTCCTTTTTCAAACCAAAAATTCTAGGATAAAAGGTTTTACTTACACCTTGCTGAATGACCCTTAATGCCGTTGCATTCTTCTTCACATTCTCTTTGTAGTCCTTGGAATTCAGATCTGCTGAATCCTCATAGCCTTCCTTGACTATATCCCACAGATCTTGAGAAAGGAAGATGGTCTCCATTTGAGAATTCTAATAATCGTAGCATTCACCATCGAAAATTGGAGTTTGGCTTAAAGTATATGAAAAAACAAAATTTGCAGACATTATGGACCTGTGCTCCGATACCAAATCTGTTGGATATTTGAGTAAAGCTATTTTTGGAGAGTAAGAAAAGTATGGAAAAGCTACAACTCTTGCCTTAATTTAATTGATAATGGTTGATCTTTGATCCAACTACATACATATATATTTATAGTAGATGAATACTAATAAATGAGGAACCACGTTTACTAGATGACTGTTCAGATTTCTAGGTACACATTCAATGTCTTTCATGCTGGTGTGATAATCTAGATGATTGCAAATTACTCTTCAACATTTTGCTTGTGTTCATTTGTTTAGTGACGAAAACTTATTAGTGGTTGATACTTGTGAAGCTCGTCTTATTCTTGCTGATTCATCTTTTATTCATGAATTTGCAATTAATATAGAGTCAATGTCTATAGATTCTTCAATGGAGCAAACGGTATAATTTAATGTTGGTGTTATTGATCGAAGAATTTTCTCCATAATAGTTGCATCATTCATCTTTTCACCATTAACTCGCATCTTATTTGCAATTGACATTGTTCTTGAGAAAATATATGAAACCGACTCTCCAACTTTCATCCTCAACATCTCAAATTCAGTGTGAAGTGTTTGAAATTATGCCCATGTCACTTCCGTGTCTCACGCTTACTTTTTCTTCATACAGTCCCAGATGTCCTTGGATGTATCTTTGCATAGAATTGTCTCCAAGATAAAGAAACTAAATATGAATCTAGCTTGCTTATTGAATTTTATAATTTACAAACTGCACCTTATTGACCATATATTAATGGTAAAGCTGAAAGAATATATAAGACTTTTATTGAACCTATTGTAGCTACATTACCGAATTCTGGTGCTGCATCACATTGGTGGGAGGGGTATTGTTAGCTGTTTGTTATGTGTTAAATAGAGTCCTTTAGTCCAAGAGAAAATCACCATTTGAGAACTTAAAAATTCATAAACCTCTATCTTAAGCTAGCATCCGAGGTTATTTGGCATATATTTGTATTCTTGATCCTAAAATGACTAAATTAGCAAGTAGACCTAGTATAGAGCACTGATATGCTATTGAAAGGGTAATGAAATATCTTAAGAGTGCCATGAATCTTGGCTTAAATTATTAAAAGTTTTTAAATGTTCTTGAAGGATATAGTGATGTAGGTTAGAACAATTTATCCGATGACCCAAAAGCAACAAGTAGTTATATTTTCAGCATAACTAGTGGGGTTGTTTTCCGAAAATCCAAAAAACAAACTATTTAAGCCCAATCCACCATGGAGTCAGATATGATAGAACTAGCTACGACTATGAAGAAGAAGATTGGTTAAGAATCTGCTAGTTGAGATTCGAGGAAAAATTGGTTCCAACGATACTAATCCATTGTGATAACAACATAACTTTTGGAAAAAAAATTAGAACCATTATTACAACAGTAAGAAATGACATATACGTTTTAAACACAATACTATTAGATAGTTTCTCTTTTAAGAAGCTGATAGAGTGAATTATGTTCATAGTGATGAAAATTTGACTAATCCTTTGATGAAAAGATTGAATTTACATAAAGTCCTTACAACATCTAAAAGAATGAGACTATTACTTTAGAATGATGAGTCACTCATTATGGAACTTGACCTAAGGATTAGAGATTCCAAGAACTAAGTTCATTTGGTAAACAAGTTGTGATGTGATATGAGTTGAACATGCTGGTTTCTTAATATAGAAGCATGTATTCCTGAAGCAATAAGTGGATGAGTTGATAGAAAATTCTACGATGATCTATACTTCATGTGGAGTGGAGTACTAAGCTACATGTGTACTCTTGATATATTCACCTATGTGAATATAGAGACATGGCAGTTTTCTAGGGAGTTTTAGGACAAAAATTTCTTATGTGTTCACTATACTGGGATTGACATGCATTGACTTTTAGTACATGAGTTATTGACGGCACCCTAGAAACGTTGTGTTGGATTTGATTTTAGAAATAAAGTTCAAGACTACGAGCCACTCCAGTAAAATCTGAATCTTATTTACTTCACAAAAGTTTGAATTGAAAGAGATCTTTATTTGTACACAACTTATAGGTTTGATAATTGCTCAATAAAACATTTATATTTATGTGAGGGATTGTTATCAATGTGTGTGTGTATTCTTAAGCCTCTATACCAGACCATTTTGATACCCAATGTTTTTCATTTGATTTAGATTGCGGTGTCATGCATGACCACCACACATGCATGTGCACACTGTCCATTTGACCAATTGACTCGATTTGATCCAAACTCAAATTGGACATGAACGGCCGCATCGGGCTTGACCAAACAAAACTAGTGTGGTGTAACACTTTATATTTTTGGTATTGAAATGTGAATGGTATTTTTTGAATATATTTTGGTATTAAATTGTAAAAATCGTATTTTATTTTTTCTCTCGAATTTTCTTTCATGATTCTATTATTCTCCACGTCATGGAAACGTTTACTATTTTCCCGTTGAGAAATATTAAAGTCTATTCTATGTACAGCAGAATGCCACGTCTCTTCTTCATCCTTTAGAACCTCTATTTTTTTTTAAAAAAAAATACGAATTTGAGCTATCTAAATTAAAATAAAAATAGGATGCGAAGATCAACTTTCATCGGTGACGACAAAAATTGAGTTACGAAAGAGTTGTTTTATCCTAGAGATGACGTGATTGATAATCTATCTTGCACCAGTCGGGTAGAGCCGTGAAATGTTGTGTTGTTTAGTTACTTGCAACGTATTTTACTCCTATTCCTCCTCATTTTATATTTTTTATAATTTTAAAACAACGTTTTTATGAGGCAACAACAATAGTTTTAAAAAATATTTTGATTTCAATTGCCCTAATACAAAACCGCAATCGCAATCGATTGAAAAGTAATAATCAATTTTGGACTCCAGTGTATATTGAAGGCGAATTTGTTCGAACTCAACGCAATCGTTTATTCAAGGAACATTGACGAAGACAAATTTTGAGGAACTACAATCTTCCAACCTTGAAGTAATCTCACTTTCATCATTTTCACAAATCAATTTTTGTAATATTCAAATAAATACACAAATTGTTGATGGAATGTTATTAACTCATATGATCTGTTTACAGTATACTTGAATTTTTTGCACACTTAAACTCATGACCCCATGTCAGGTTCCTAAACTCACTATATAAAATTACATAAAAATGGTACTTCACCTGCATTGCCTTCTTCCAAAATTCTTACTCATCAAGCTCTTCCTCAACAAAGCCTTCAACCTCTTCGACCCCGACCCAGGCACCAAAAGCCCAGTCCCATTCCCCATAAAATGACCAAAACACCCCTTACTTTTCTTACCAGCACACCATCCACCATGACTGAACCCATTTTTCCTTCTCTTCAGTATCTCCCTATCGATCTTATCAAGGACAGGATCGTCTTTCTTGAACTTACGTGCAAACAGTCTGCTGCTCAGTATCATCCTTCTGTAGTCTTTGATGTCTAGAATTTTAGGGTGCTGCTTTGGAGGATTGTCCCACATTATGTAGTGAAGGTCGTGGTTTACGGCCGTGTTTTTGAATTGCTTCGAGTTGCAAATGACTGTTTGGAAGTAGAATTCAGGCGATGAGATGAAGTTGGTTAAGTATAGGAGCAGTGTTCTTGGAAGGTTGTCGTAGGCTATTATGCAGTATTCGGCAAATGGTCTTGAAAGGATCACCCATGCAGAGCCTACGAAAATATATTTATAAGTGCATATATATCATCTATTAGTTTAGTTCAAGGAGAAAACATTATGCTAAACCTGCTTGCACTTAGAATTTGAGTGAGCAAATGATATAAGGTTAGGTAATGATGCTCACTTGTGTGAGCTGAACACATATGATGATATACTTTAGTTGATTCGCGTAAATAAATGGCTATTCTGAGATATTCCTTTATATTTATAATTTCAATTAAACAACATTAAGAAAGTGCCAATGACCACTAATATAGTGGTAAGGTTCATGATAGTTGATTTAAAAGATATATGACAAATCTCACTGTCATTATTCATTATCTTAAAAAATAAATAAAGAAATAAACATAAGCAGGGTTGAAACTAGAGATTGTACCTGCCCTTTGCTAGTAGATTTCCAAAATAAGTAAATAAACCATAGAAAACTGAGAAATAAATAAAGATAGAATAAGTTCGCCCATGATGAAAAGTAGAATGTAATAGTGAGACCTAAAAGCACATGGAACAATAATTGAAGCATTATTATATTTCCTCTTCTGTGCCCACATAGAAGTAGACTAGGAAGGAATAATATATCTCATGCATTGCTAGTAATACGAGTTATCTTATGATTATATTTGGGGATAGAAATCTTTGAGTTCTTGATTCTTATATGTTATTTTTCTTTATGTTTAGTTTTGGTTTATGTTCACATATTTATTAAATCACACTGCTATATGTCTTGAGTCATGTGCTTTTATGTTCTTTAAAAAATCGCAGATGCTTTATCACTTTTATTCAGAAGAACCCGAGATAAGTGTTCCTTATTTCTTGCAGTCATATGCATCATGTGGGTAACACACTAGCTGTAAGTACATTTTGTACAATACAGTACTGCTGTAAATGCTAATAAATACAAGCTGTCCGAGTAAAAAAGAAAACATCCATCATGGGCAGTAATATAAAGTGTAAAAATCTAAGTATAAAAAATAAAATAAAATAGACCAACCTGTAAAAAGCCTAAAAGCAGAAGGTGGATTTCTCTGTTCGGTTGCCCAAATCAATTCAGATTTGTTCTGACTGTAAAGAGCAGGATCTATAATGAGTGGTTTTGCTCTCTTCTTCCTAAATAACCCCAAAATTACCCACATTTAGCCGGTTAATTAATATCTTTAAAAAGAAAGAAAATAAAATAATAAACACATACACTTTCCACCCCAAGTTGCTTGAATGCTGCACAAAGCTGAGGTTTCTAGGCAAATTAGAGAATGCAATAATCAGATCTGAAATAAGTAAACTTAATTAAAAAAAATGAACTTGAAATAGATCTAGAAATTCAAGTACTAAATACCATCTTGAGTGACCAATGGATAATCTGAAGCACTCAAATTAATGAACCAATCCCACTTAGAACTCCTTAAAAGCAAAGACATAGCATGAAGAGTAGTAGCAAGCATAGTAGGACCTCTATAAGTCACCAAATTTGGCTTCTCAACAATTTGAACATTTCCATATTGTGAAAATGTAGATTGGTTAGCAACAAAATGAGATAAATGTACATGTTCTTCAGGCAATGCATCGCGATCAAGATGAAGAAGATATTTGTTGTTAGGATGATACAGAGCCATTAATAAGCGAATTAGTCTAGTTACATCTCCATTTGAGGCAGATATAAGATAAGCAAATTTTACAGGGTAGTTTGTGGCTTTGTAATGTGTTTGAATAGGGGAAATGATTGAGCTTTTGGGGGTGGTAAGAAATAGAGATGGAATGAAGAGAAGAGATAGTAGAAGTGAGGTTATTATGAAGGAAATCATAAACATTTTGATACCCATTTTGGAGAAGTGTAAAACAAGAATATGCAAGTTAAAAATTGATTTGATGAACTTTGTATGGTACAAGAGGCAGGGGGGAGAGTTTTCAAAGTAGAGAGGTAGTTAAGGAGTCAAATGAGTGGATTGTTTGCAGTGTACTCCATTTGAGATGGGATGAGATGGGATCTATGCCTCTGAGTTACTTTGTTTCTTTGGTTGGAAAGAGTACACATGTTATGTGTTCATTGGACAATTTTTCTTCTTCTTCAAGTTTCTACTCTTGTAACCTAAATGGTCAAATGATTACCTTTTATGTATTTTGTTGATCAAAAAGAATATCAACTAGAGTACAACATAATATTTAGACAACGGTCCTTGAATAAGCAGTACCTAGAGTACGTAAAATTTAAATTAATCTATCATAATATCAATATAAGTACGAAATTAACTTACTACAACTTACCAAATAAGGAACCATACTTGTAACAATGTTGATCATAAGACAACTCCAACAGCCATCATTCAGGCCTTAGAATTCAGCTTTACACCCCAACAATCTATTTTAGGTCATTCAATTTACTCTTTAGAAAACGGAAGTGATAATGGACGTTCATTTAATGGACATCTACCCTTAGACATCAATTTAATGAACATCAAAGTATAAGCGTCCACTACAATAAATATTTTATATAGAAATTTTCAATGTCCAAGGTTGGTCGACCATTTAACGGAGATTTTGATGAGACATCAATTAAGCAGCCGTTCGACAATCGAATATTTCTCTCACTTTCATCATTAAGTGGATGTGTAGTTGAAAGGAGGAATAGAGTTGTAGTAAGAATGAGTTATAATCGATATATATATATATATATATATATATATATATATATATATATATGTAAGGAGTATTCATTGACACCCCTATATTGCAGCATCTTTATAGCTCACTGATTTCTATCACACAATCCGATTTAAATAATTGTATTTTCTCCCTTCCACATCATGGCTTTATTTAAGGAGGAATTAATTTAAAAGGACAAAAATTTATATATTATTAGCCTCAAGGACACGACCTCAATATTTTAATCACAAAGACAAACATTCTTCTAAATATTAATGATAAGGATAAACATTCCTCCAAAATTATTCGTAGAGACAAACATTTTTCCAAAACTGCTACCGAACTAAAAACTGCTACCGATAACTACAAACTGATACCTAAAAACTGCTACCTAAAAATTGCTACCAATGACTAAAAAACGATACCGTAAGAAATTTTTCATTCAATCAAAAATGCTGAAGGTCTGTCCTTGAGGCTAAAATGCTGAGAAATTTTGTCCTTGACAATAATTTCATATTATTTAAATCGGAATGTAGGTTGGAAATCAGGAGGCTGTGAGGGGTGCTACAAAACAAGTATGTCATACTGCAGCTCCTTGATTTACACCATACAATCCGATTTAAATAATTATATTTCTTTCTCCTCCATGTCATGACATTATTTAAATCGGAATATATAATGAAAATCAGAGGCTGGGCGAGATGCTGCAAAACAAGGATGTCATTGAACGCTCCTATGACATGTACACAAACATTGATCATAAATGAACTTTTTTTCTGTTATTCCTTGCTTCTTAGGTACCATTTTGCAAGTGAACTAAAGAAACTTTAGAGATCTTTTAGATTTAAATGTAATATTTTGTCAACTTTTTGTATTTATTATTTAAATGTATCATATCATTTAAACATATACTCATCAGGATAGTCTAAAGTACTTTTGAACTATGCCCTGGTCCTTGTCATCATTAAGGAGAGTTATTTTCATTCTTTGGTAAAGTGATGATAAACTAAATTACTCCCCTTCAAAACGTCCATCAGTTTTGCTATCACTGTACGGGTAATGCTTTAATTTGGCATTCCCCAGTGGGTAATTGCAGCAGTTATTCACGTGAGGCTAATGAGAATTCTGTACGTTTAGACAACAGCGGCTATTTACATTGATATAAAGACAGCGTCTGTATTACAACTATTTTTTTTAACCAATATAACTATTTAGTATTTTTAGTTTATATTAGTAGCCAGTTTTTGTTGATAGTGCGTGGAATTGAAGAGGGCATGAGGTTACTGGGCAAGCGTTGGCTCTCAAAGGTATTTTTCTACCAGTCAGTAATCACAATGTAAATTGTCTGCTGTCATTGCTAAAGCAAAAATCGCAATAGTTCACAGAAAACAATTTGCTTAAACAATATCATATATCAAGTTCATGAAGCATGTGTTTTACAAACGCACATCTTCTTAGTGTTTTCAAAGTTTGGTTCCTTGGGTTGGATAACTCGAAAAGAAACGAAAAAAATTATTTGCATAAACAAACTTTTCTAATGTCTTTTTGTTTGTATATGACAAACAAATTGGAAATCAGCAATTGACTGCCAAACTCTTCCAAACATGAACGAACTCGTCCGTATAAATCTAACACATCGGAGCATGTTTTTGTACTCATACGGAATATCGTCTAAATTTGTTTGAACACTTCCGCACATTGTCCAAACAAGTGTGAATAGATCCGAACATCTTAGTATGTTCTATCATGCTCGAACATCGCCAAACATGTTTTGACATTGTCCGAACACGTCTAAATTGTTCGAATATTTAAATAATTTGGGTCATACAGTAAAATAAAATGCATTGTGTTATTTAGATGTAAAATCCAATTAAAGTTACCAAATTTTGAATTAAAGCTAAAAGACTTAAATATATGATTGTCATGATATTAACGTGTAGATACTGAGACAGTTCTAATTGATTGAATGATCAAATTAGAATATGTCAACATTATAAATAAGGGGTTATGCTCCCTAAACTATGGAAGCTCTAGTTATTCTCTTAATTTCTTTTTTGAAAATAATTAAGGTCAAGGGTTTGTGTCAACTTGGAAGATCAAACCAATTTTTTTTCTTTCAATCGGAAACTGTTAATTCAGATACGACTTCCGCTAATTTACCTTCCTCTGGTTTTTCTCTCAATCAAATCAATATGGGTCACATATTTATATCTAGGGTTTCATGATTAATCAATCCTAAAGTATATTGAAATCCTAAAAATAGTATCAGAGCCACCCATCATTGATTTCATGGGAATTTTTATGTTTCATCATGAGTAAGTTTTGAATTGAATTTCATTTAGAAGTCATTAAGTTGCACTCAAATTTCAGATCTGTTTGATCTACATATCACAGTTTTTTAATGCGATGATTTTGGATTTGGTTTAGTATCAATCTTTTTGTTGTAAATTAAAAAGCTGATTGTGAAACCACTTTGATGTAGAAAGATAGATAGATCTAAATGATCTATATATTATTTATTAAATAAGTTAGAATTTCAAAATCATTAAATTATGAGAAATAATCTAAATTCATCTAAATTTGGAAACAACTTATGTTTGTTAAAACATCCACATGTTTATTATTGTATATTTTGTAAATACGTTGTGAATTTTACTGTGATAAATACTTTGGATTTGTTATGTACAATTAATTTCTTTTAATGTTTATTAATGGGGATTTTCACTTAAAGTGCTTATTTGTGCATGATGATAAGTTGTGAGGACGCTACTTCTAAAAAATTAGTTTTAATGACACTTTACAGAAAAAATAAAAGAATTTATCATTTTCAGTTATACAGAAATAATTATAAAAGGATTTATCATTTTCCTGTATAATTTAAAAAGATAGATTAATTTATCATTATGCTGTAAATTGTCCTTAAAACTAATTATTCAAAAGTGTTGTCCTTACAACTAATTACCCTGCAAATAGAAGCCCTTCAACCTAATTTCCACTTTATTAATTGTATGATGGTATAGACATATCACATAATTTAGAACCATCTATGAAAGAAAGTATAAATCTGGTTCTTGATTGTTTAACGTTATTCAACTTTTAATTAATTACTGTGGATATATATATATATATATATATATATATATATATATATATATATAAGAGGTGTTTGAGTTATTTTAGAAATTTTGATTAATTGAAAATAAAGTATGCTTCTTTAAGGCGTTTATGTTGATTTTATTATTGAGTAACATCATACTTAGATCTGAGATGAGATTAGATAATGTAGTGCTACTTTAATTAACATTTGTTCGATTGATTTATATATTTGCAATGAAATCAATTTGTTGCAACTCTAATTTATATTATAAACCACACAACGGTCAAATGCATTTATTTTATCATAAATGCATTAAATGTGATTGTTATGATAATAAATGAATTAGCTTAACATTATAAATGCACTAATGTGTTGATTACGATAAATCTAATGATGCGGCATATTTGTATTTGGAATAAGAAAGGTCATATAGTTTATTATTTGATGCATTTATGTTTAATATTTACAAATATTTATTATGTATGACACATAATCGTTGAAAATATTTTTCACTTTCATGCTTCCGTTTTCATTTGGAATAATAAACTAAATATGTTTGTATTTGGAATTAAAAAAGGAGCAGCAGTTTTCATATTGTGCCAAAATGTATAGTTATTAACCTTAATTAAGTATTCAAATAATAAAATAAAGATAAAGTGACATAGTAAGCATTCTGCATAGCTATATTATGGTTTAGATATAAATCTTCATTCATCTTATTTAATATAATATTTACTAAGTCATTAATATATAATTTTATGCGACATTTAATTTTGGCATCCATCTGTGACATTTGTTATGTGATTTATTTATAATGCCTTGTATCATATTTATTAAGGGAATATCATGAATATAATCATCTACTTAAAGCAAAAGATTATAACAATTATGATTAAAACATGTTGTTCAATGGTTATAATTTTGAGACTTTCAAGTGTCATATAGGCCTAAAACATTTTCGGAAATGTTTTATAGCACTCGAAACATATTATGCATGCACTAAGAAATAAATTCAAATATATTTTTGGTGTCTCTTTGCAAACTAATTGTAACTATCCTAAGTTCCAGGTGAAATTGAAATGACATGTCACCAAAGTGACTTCTCTTATTTTAGTTGTTAGTGAAAATGTCTTATATCTGTGTGTATCTGTTCATGCGGATGTTAGCCGGACCAAAGGAAGGTTAACATTTTGTCGACTAACTTACACAAGTGTAATAATAAGTATGTAACATAAGGTTTTACTAGTGAATAATTAATCGGTCAAAAGGAAGATTATTGTTTGACTTGAATTTATTATCAATGTTCTATCGTTACAACAAAAGTACCACCTATAGTTAATAGTACGGATAATACTATTGTAGAAAGAGATGATATTAATGTTGTACTAGGTTCCTTATGAAGTGACTTATCAATTATTTGAATTTACTATGGCTGATATTTGGATATGGTTGTCTTACATTCTAATTGTGCTACTTGAAACAACATGTCACCAAAGTGACATCTCTTGTTTCGGGTTGTCATGACGTATGCTTGATATTTGTGTGTGTACATTCGTGGGAATATTAGCCGGCTCAAAGAAAGATTAATATTTGACCAAATTACTTACACATGAGTGATGATAAATATGTGACAATTATAAGGTTTTACAAGTAAATAGTTAATTGGCCCAAAGGAAGATTATTATTTAACTTGACTTTATTGTCAATATTTGATCATTACAATAAGAGTACCACTTATAGTTAATATTACCGTCCAAAGACTTGATGTTAATATTCTGCTGAGTATCTTGAGAAGAGACTTACCAATTATTTAAATTTATTGTGCCAAATTTTGGATATAAGCATATATAGTTTATATTTATTTTTGTTCAATTTTCAACTAATTTTATTAAAGTATCTACTAGTTTTAATAACATTCTCATCTTATTTGGGAATAACTCTAAGGATTAGTAAGAGAACCTGTTGTTTACTATTGACTGGGTGGATCTAGCTCTTTCTTTTAAAAGAATCACGACCACCCCTATTATGGTTGAATGTTCTTATAATGTTATGAAAAGCATTGAGAGGTGGGACAGTCCAAATTGTAAGAATCAAATGATCAAGGTAGAATATTTCAAAAGCTTTCAAGGGTGTGATTTCCATAGGGATGATCAATTTTAAGGAGTTCTTTATAAACTAAAAATCATTTTGCTAAAAAGGACAAGAGGAATAAGCAAGTTTTATATTGCTTGATTCTATAAAATGAAAGAAAGGGAAACATAAATGAGTATTATAAGAAAAAATGTTGCTTCAAAATTTAAAGGCACTCAAGTTTTGTTAAGTTTTTGGTACTCTGTTTAGTCAAAGTATAACCATTTTAAGATTATTATTAATTATTATTTTTAAGAATAAAATGAACTCTTATTGAGATCATTTCGTACCGTGGTAAAAAAAAGAGATTGAAGGATGATAAGATAGAAATTATTCATTTAACATACTTCATAAATAAATGTATAAATAAAAATAAAGAAGTCGATAAGGATCTAAAAGAAAAGAAACAATATAAAGATATATTTATATTTGTTTCTTTTATGAAATCTATAAACGTATAAAAGGAATTTAACTAGATATCACAATATGTCATTTCTAAATAGATATGCATATTATTTGGTTTTATTTGATATTTTTTTATATTATCACTTGGACCGATTTGGATTTTTTATTTTGATATGAACAAAATTTGGTTATTATTGTTCTTTTAGAAATAATAAGATTAATCTATCAATGAATGTGATACATTATTGAATTGAATATCTTGAAATTCATGTGTTATACACATAATTTCTAAGGAAAGTATAATGTCAAATTGAAAATAGGTAATGTCGAAGGCCGCATCAAGGAACTATGCTGACCTTAAGATTCAAGGGCATCTCGCACCAATGAAGCAATGTCAGAGACATAGAAATGGCGTGTCGAAAACCAAAAGGATAAGAGGAAAGAAAAAGAGCATACTTAAAGCTTTATAAGATGAATATTGACTCTCACAAGTGAGCTATAGCCATCGGAAAATTCTTAGTTTATGATGACGTCGTAAAGCATCATTGATGAAGCCTCCTTTATCATCAATAATGCATCTTATTGATGTCACACTTTGTTGATATCGCATATCATCAACATTGAATAATGACAAAGACACGACATTGAAATAAAATTATAAGTATGGTACTATGCCCATAAGTATAAGAGGAGTATAAAATCCATCGATATCGCATGTCGTAAGATCCCGACAAAAAGGCTATATGGTTCATCAAAGCAAAATTAATGTTGCATAATTGAATATCGCCTCTTCTCAATACCGCATCCTATCGGTGTTGTGCTTTATCAATATCGTCTCTTCTTAATATCGTCTCTTCTCAATATCGCATCCTTTCGGTGCCGCGCTCTGTCGATATCATCTCTTCTCAATATCGCCTCCTATTAATGCCACATTCTATTGGTGCCGCACTCTGTCAATATCGCCTCTTCTCAATATCACATCCTATTAATGTAGGCTTCTTTTAATGCCGTCTCTTATTAATGTCACTAATCACCAATGCCGCCTCCATTACCACCTCTTATCAGAGTCACTCATCACCAATGCCGCCTCTTGTTAATGTCGCCCCTTAGCAATGCTGCATCTTTTTAGAATTTTTAGTCATCAAAGCCATGCCTTGGTGATATTGCTCTTCGTCAACTTTAAAGGACGCCGCAAGTCTTCAATGTGACATTGATAACATATATCATCAATGTCCACAGAAACTATTGAGACAGAAATGATGTTGCAAGTTTATCAATACCGAAGATCAACGAAGATGAAGTATGAGGTCTAACGCCATTAAGATTTTCGTTGATATGAAAAGTTATGCATGCCGAAGGTGGCATAAAGCAACTATGTCGATCCCCTCTATCCGTATAAATATGGACTTATGGGCAAGGAGGAAGCGATGATCAGTTTTTTCTCTCCTCTCAAAATTAAAAAATTATAACTTTAAATTGAATTGGGGAAGAAAAATTTGATTTGGTTGTAATCACGGTGGAATTATATGAACAAGGACTTGAGCATACCTATTACCTTGATTGTGCACTTTGGACATAGATATGCGCATAATAAAGCTTTTTGGACCCAAAGCTTGTTTTGATCTTATACAAATCACATGGGCTTTGGTCTAAACTCATTTTTATATGTGTAATCACTAACTTTCCATTTAAATATGGGCATTGCACTATAAACTAGGAGGATTACCTATCTCATCCATTAACATGCTTAATGGGTTATCGCACATATTTACGTCTTATTCCTTTTTCTCATTTAATCATGTGGCATGGACTTTCAAATGTCTTATTCCAAAAGAATGCATGGGCTTTTGAACTACTTGTTTCAAAAGACTATATGGACTTTCGAATACCTCATTCCAGAAATCCATGGGTGTGACGGCCGTCCTATAGCACCCGCACCAATAATATATAAATAGCGCACCGTTGTCACACCCGGTCGATATAGAACCATCATCAGGGTTTAGTATGAACTAATGCATCATATAATCTGTCGTATATCTCACATCGCATGGAAAAAAATATAATATTACATATACAACAAAAGATACGATAATAAATATGTGAACAGATCATCATCATTAGAGTATAATATCCAAAGAGTTATACATCAGTAGTAGAGTTTATAAGCCGGAAAACAAACTCAACTACTGTCTCAAATAAAAATGGTAAGCGGTCATTGTTAAGGCTTTTTAGTGCTGCATAGCGGAATAAGTGTAGACTCCATATATGTATTTAATACGAGATAACTGCATCCAGCTCATCCTCCGAGCAGGTACTACGTCTAGTGCAATGACCCATATTTTTAACGGCTCGATATTTCAATAGTTAATTTAAATATTGAACCGTTAATTAATTGACGATTCCAAAAATATGATTTTTCACATACGATCGAATCTGGACCCGAAACTACTTCCATTGAATTCATATTGATATTGGAAATTAAAATAAATATAAAGATCGCTATATCTGAAGATTGGACGATCCGATGGTCGAAACGTTCTCGAAAAGTGCAAAATTAAATTCCATAGCGTTATCTCGGATATCAACGGAATTTATAAAATTGGAACTAGAAAAATAAGGTGCTGGACGCAAACGAGTTTGGTGACGATCGGACGCACCTTTTAATCATGCGAGCTCGAAACGCACGATCGATTATTTGAGAATTCGAATAAAAATAATAATAAAATAATCACTAAACTCTTTGTTAGTCCCTGAGAAGTTGGTTTTGATGACAACAACCCTAGAATAAGATTATAAAATATAAATACTAACATTATTGTTTAAGATATATATGTATATGCAGGATATATATACAAGTACCAAAGAATGAAGACTATACAGTATAGAGATTTAAGAACTGATAAACTCAAGATCGAAGATATCAAGATCCAAGACTCATGAGTATCAAGATTATCAAGAGTTCAAGATTTCAATATAAGTAATTTAGTTAGGAATTTTGTTAAAACTCCTAGAAACGCACTGACATCCTAAAATCCATTTTATTCGTGGAATGGAATCCACTTCGAGCCCATTAAAGGGATGGAACCCTATGTAGGATGGAACCTATGAAAAATCTAGTGGAACATTGTTTTGTATCCATTAACTTTTATTCAAATATTTTACAAAATTATATCTTGTTTTCAAAATGATTTAAAAACTCCTTTTAAAAATCAAAAACATCTATCCTGGTTTTAAAATACTTTTAGCCTCAAAATAATTTTTATTTTCAAAATCAAATTATCATTGGTTTTAAACTATCTTTTAATTATAGTATATTTAACTTTTAATATTTATACTTAGATTTAAATATAAAATTATAGTAAAATTTTATATATATCAAAATATTATTCGCTATACTTATTTATGAATTTTAACTATAGTTAAGTATATTTATAAAGTTTAAAATTGTTTTAATACAAGACAGAAGTTATTTTCAAAGAAAAATAAATTATCAAAAATAACTAAGGCCTGTCGACAACCCCAAAGAAGCCTTGTCCACAAGGTGACAATTTATTTCAAAAGTTTGAATTTCGAAGGAAGTGTCTATTTGTCATAACCTTTCACGAATGGGCATGGCTGTTGTTCCACTATAAATAGAGGCTGTTTTAAACGAATTTATATTCATATTTTTTCTCTGATTTCACTCCTCTTCTTTATATACATTTTTACCATTACACTGTCAAAATAACCATTGAATCTAACTAGATCATCTCTGGTTTGATTCTGTATCACTATCTCAACATGATCCCAATGCTATTAAGAGTTATAGACTTCTTTGTAATCAATTGAGTGAGAAAAGGTATGATTGTAGACTGGAAAATCAATCGAGTGAGAAAAGGTGTGATTGTAGTTGAAAAATCAATCAGGTGAACTTGTTGCCTATAAAATCAAGTATCTCTACCCTGAGGATTGTGAATCAGGAGTGGTGTACCTCGTGGCCTTGAAATCGAGGGTATAATTGTAAGAATTGATTTTGAAAGGAAATCCGTACTTGTGTTGCGGGACTGGATGTAGGGTAACTCCGAACCAGTATAAAATTCGGTGTGTTCTTTCCTTCTGTTGCTTTTACTTTATATCTGCATTTGTATTTGATTCTGTGATCATATCTATGTCTGAATATTGCATACATTTGTGTGCAAATTAATATAAACTCAAAAAGAATTAGTAATTCCTTAAAACACTATTCATCCCCCCTTTAGTGTTAATTCTAGCCTTAAGATCCGTAATCCGCATTTCTCACATTTGGTATCAGAGCAAGGTTTTCAAAATTTCATAATATGAATTTTGAAAAAGCTTTTGAAATGACCATGTTTAAAAAACTTGTTAATGCTAGTTTAGAAATATTCAGATCATCATTGTCTCATGAGTCTGCATACAATCAATATTCAAATCCAAGTTGTCTACCAAAATTGTATGATGTGCAGGAAACATGTTTTATGGGCGTTGAGGAATCAATCCACAATGGAAAATTATGCAGATCAAAAAGAATAAATGGATACTCGATAGTTGATGCTCTAGACACATGAATGGTAATCCGGATATGCTAAATGATATAATATACAAAGACGGAGGACTGGTTAACTTTGGAGAAAACTCAAAAGGATATGTGATTGGCATCGATAAAGTCGGTAACTCTGAAACTCCTATTAATACTAATGTTTTGCTAGTTAAGAATCTGAAGCATAATCTTCTAAGTATTAGTCAGCTTTGCGATGAAGGATATAAAACTAAATTTGAAAAAGATAGTCTCACATTAAAGATAATAATTCAACCATAATATTTGAGGGAATCAGGAAAAAGAATATTTATATTCTTAGTATGAAAGTTTCAAATGATAACCCGTGTCTTTCGGAAAATACAAGTGACCCTTAGATTTGGCATGAGAGATTTGGGCATTTGAATTTCAAACTCTTATCTAGACTGTCAAAACATGATCTAGTAAGAGGTCTCCCTAAAATGAATTTTAAAGTAGATATTGTATGTGATGCATGTCAATTAGGAAAACTTAGAAAAATTTCCTTTAAATTAAAAGATATGACTTCAACTTCAAAACTTCTTGAATTACTTCATCTTGATTTATTTGGTCCATCCCAAATTCAATCAATAAATCATAGTAAATATGTTTTTGTAATTGTAGATGATTTTTCTAGATTTACATGGACAATATTTTTGAGACATAAAAGTGATACTTTTGAATGTTTTAAGAACTTTACAAAAAGGATTCAAAATCAACTTTCTGTAAAAATTATAACCATCCGCAGTGGTCACGGTGGTGAATTTGAAAATGAAAAGTTTGAGGAATTATACAATAAAAAGGGAATAACTCATAATTTTTCATTTTCAAGAACTCCACAACAAAACGGAATAGTAGAACGTAAAAATAGGACGATTCAAGAGTGTGCGAAAACTATGCTTTTAGATAGTAAATTACCAAAATATTTTTGGGCAGAAGCAGTGGCTACCACCTGTCATATTTTAAATAGAATTTTAATTAGACCTTTAACTGATAAGACATCTTATGAACTTCTTCACACAAAGAAACCTAAGGTGTCTTATTTTAGAATTTTTAGAAGTAAATGTTTTATTTTAAATACAAAAGATAACTTAGATAAATTTGATCCCAAATCAGACAAAGGTATCTTTATCGGATATTCCAATAGAAGTAAAGCATACAAAGTGTTTAATTTAAGAACTAACACCATCGAAGAAACAATGCATGTTTCATTCGATGAAAGTCTCAAAATTTTTGAAGATACAAATGATGAAGAGGATTTAACCACTCAAAATCAAGAGTCAACTAAAACTAATAATGAAATTAATCAACCTAATAAAAAGATTAAACTTTTAAAAGATCATCTTACAGAAAATATACTAGGAGATATGCAATCTGTTGTTACAACTAGAAATCAACTAAGTAAAATGAGCAATGTAGCCTTTATATCAACTACTAAACCCAAAAATCCAAAAGAAGCATCAACTGATGATTCATGGGTTTTGGCTATGCAAGAAGAACTAAATCAATTCACTAGAAATGATGTTTGGGAACTTATTCCTAGACCTGCAAATAAAACTATAACTGGAACTAAATGGGTTTATAAAAATAATATGAATGAATAAGGTGAGGTTGTTAGAAATAAAGCCCGGTTAGTCGCTCAAGGGTATTGTCAAGAAGAAGGAATAGATTGTGATGAAACCTTTGCTCCCGTAGCAAGATTAGAAGCCATTATCCATTAGGATTCTACTTGCTTTTGCAAATCATAATAATTTCAAATTATTTGAAATGGACGTTAAAAGTGCATTTTAAATGGACTTGTAAAAGAGGAGGTATATGTTGAACAACCACCACTTTTTGAAAATGAAAATTTACCAAATCATGTTTACAAACTTAAGAAAGCTCTATATGGTCTAAAACAAGCTCCTAGAACCTGGTATGATAGACTAAGATCTTACTTATTGCAATCAAACTTTGAAATTGGTAAAGTAGATAATACTCTTTTTACTAAAAGAAATAAAAATGATATTCAACTAGTACAAGTTTACGTAGATGATATCATTTTCGGATCAACTAATTTTGAAATGAAAAAAGAATTTTCTGAAATAATGACAAAAGAGTTTGAAATGAGTCATATGGGTGAATTAAACTCTTTCTAGGATTTCAAATAAAACAATTAGATAATGGTATCTTTATCAGTCAAGAAAAATATGCTAAAGACTAGTTAGTAAATTTGGTTTGACTACTGCAAGTGGAAAACCCACTCCCATGGCCATCAATAAGTACCTAAGTAAAGAAGATCCCTCGAAAGATGTAGATCAAAAATTATATAGAGGAATGATTGGATCACTACTCTATATCACTGCTAGTAGACCTCATATCATGCATAGTGTTTGTCTTTGTGCAAGATATCAATCCCAACCTAAAGAGACCCACTTAAAAGCTGTAAAACATATCATAAGATATGTTAAACACACATTTGATTATGGTTTATTTTATTCTAAAAATGATTCTTTTGAATTAATATCTTACTGTGATGTTGATTATGCTGGTTGTAAATCAGATCGAAAAAGTACAAGTGGAACTTGTCACTTTTTGGGGCATTCTCTGATTTCCTGGTTTAGTAAAAAGCAAAACACATTTTTTTTATCAACAACTGAAGCAGAGTATATTTCTGCTGCTTTGGCTTGTTCTCAATTAATATATATGCAACAAACTTTAAAAATTTTGGTTTAAATATCTCAAAATCACCAATTCATTGTGATAATCCTAGTGTGATAAATTTATCTAAAAATCCTACTCATCATGCTCGAACTAAACATATTGATATCAGACATCACTTTCTCAGAGATAATATAAGTAAGGAAGTAATTACTCCCGATTATATCAATTCCCAGAACCAAATTGTTGATATCTTAACAAAACCCTTAAATGAATCTATATTTACTAAATTAAGAAGAGAATTAGTTATTTGTTCAATAACTGAAATATAGAATATAAATAACAAGTATAATTAAAATTAAATTAGTCAAGTAGAAAAAATATAAGTACCTTGTCGACAACCCTTCTTTACCTCTTTCGACATATAACAAATTTTTTTCTTTTGAAATTTTCCAACCAAAATTCAAATGGGTGGTTATATATTCTTCTTATTTCAAAATTTTGTTCATTCTTTCTGTCCTTTCTCTAATCTAACTTCTTAAAACAATAAAACAATGGCCACCTCCTCCAAATCAAATAAAAATTCAACCTTTTCATTCCCTTCTCCTTCTACTGGACCATTTCAATGAACTACGCTTGCACTGGTGATAAAAATGGAGGTTTCCATGAAGGATGCACTGCAACTTATGACTGAAATTCAAGTAGTGCAAATCAGAATGGCTAAAGAATAAGACTGGCAAGGCAAAATCATTAGAAACTTGCAAAAGTTTCTAATGGAAAATCACGCCAATCCCATCCTGATTGATGAAGAATCTTCAGGTGATCAAGTGCAAGAGGACAGCGAGGAAGAAGAAGAAGAAGCCCTCATGGAAGAAGAGCACGCTGAAGATGACGACAAAGTTGTTTGGATTAGCGAAGTGTGCTTTGACAAGGATGGAAATCTAGTTGAACAACGTGGAAATTTCTGTTTCCACTACCCAAATTGCTCGGTTCATAGATCTCCCATTTTCAAGGATACACATTAGTTTCTTTTCTCTCTTTCTTATCGTTATATGATCTTATTTATGTTTTCTATGCAAATGTCAATATAACAATATATAATTAATAAATGTTTTGTGTTTATAATTGAATTCTCACATTATCATTATTATAAGTATTATCATATATGGATTCTTAGTTAGGATAGTTAGTAATTAAGGACTAAGTTTTAGTTTCAGAATTAAGTGTTAAATATTTATGATAACACTCTATCATTATAATCACATGTCATATAGTATTAGATTAAGGGGGAGTTATATAGTTTGGAGTTAGTTTGTGTTGATGACAAAAGGGGAGAAGTATAAAATAGGATAGTTAAGCATAGATTAAATGGGAGTTATTAGTTTTAGTGGGAGCTATTAGGATAGAAGTAATAGTTTATAAACATAGGTTGTCATCATCAAAAAGGGGGAGATTGTTAGCCCCTGAGAAGTTGGTTTTGATAACAACAACCTTAGAATAAGATTATAAAATATAAATACTAACATTATTGTTTAAGATATATATGTATATGCAGGATATATATACAGGTACAAAAGAATGAAGACTGTATAGTATAGAGATTCAAGAACTGGTAAACTCAAGATTGAAGATATCAATATTCAAGACTCATGAGTATCAAGATTATCAAGAGTTCAAGATTTCAATATAAGTAATTTAGTTAGGAATTTTGTTAAAACTCCTAGAAAAGCATTGACATTTTAAAATCCATTTTATTTGTAGAATGGAATCCACTTCGAGCCCGTTAAAGGGATGAAAGCCTAAGTAGGATGGAACTTTTATTCAAATATTTTACAAAATTATATCTTGCTTTCAAAATGATTTCAAAATCTCCTTATAAAAATCAAAAACATCTATCTTGGTTTTAAAATACTTTTAGCCTCAAAATAATCTTTATTTTCTAAATCAAATTATCCTTGGTTTTAAACTATCTTTTAATTATAATATATTTAACTTTTAATATTATACTTAGATTTAAATATAAAATTATAGTAAAATTTTATGTACATCAAAATATTATTCTCTATACTTATTTATATATTTAAACTGTATTTAAGTATATTTATAAAGTTTAAAATAGTTTTAATGCAAGATAGAAGTTATTTTCAAAGAAAAACAAATTAACAAAAATAACTTAGGCCTGTCGACAACCCTAAGGAAGCCTTGTCGACAAGGTGACAGTTTATTTCAAAAATTTGAATTTCAAAGGAAGTGTCTATTCGTCATATCCTTTCACGAATGGACGTGGCTGTTGTTCTACTATAAATATGGGTTGTTTTAAACGAATTTATATTCATATTTTTTCTCTGATTTCACTCCTCTTCTTCTTCACATTTCTTTATATACATTTTTACCATTACTTTGCCGAAATCACCATTGAATCTAACTAGATCATCTCTAGTTTAATTCTCTATCACTATCTCAACAAGATCCCAGTGCTATTTAGAGTTATAGACTTCTTTGTAATCAATCGAGTGAGAAAAGGTATGATTGTAGCCTGGAAAATCAATCGAGCTAGTAAAGGTGTGATTATAGCCTGGAAAATCAATCGGGTGAACTTGTTGCCCGTAAAAGCATGTGTCTCTACCTAGAGGATTGTGAATCTGGAGCAGTGTACCTCGTGGCCTTGAAATCGAGGGTGAAATTGTAAGAATTGATTTTGAAAGGAAATCTGTACTAGTGTTGCGGGACTGGATGTAGGGTAACTCCGAACTAGTATAAAATTCGGTATGTTCTTTCCTTTATTGCTTTTACTTTATATCTGCATCTGTGTTTGATTCTGTGATCATATCTATGTCTGAATATTGCATACATTTGTGTTCAAATTAATATAAACTCAAAAAGAATTAGTAATTCCTTAAAACACTATTCACCCCCCTCCAATGTTAATTCTAGCCTTATGATCCGTAATCCGCATTTTTCACACTCTTATCCACTCTCTCTCACAACCCACGATTATTGTTCCATTCCTAAAGCTAAGGATAATGGTCACCTCTTATTTTTCCACTTCAAAAATTAATTTCAAGCAATCCGCTCCACAAAAAAATACGAAACCAGTTTTATTAAATTCGTAAACAAGAGATCTTTGCGATGACCATGATAGAATTATGATTGGTTTTTTTGGTGGGATAACCCTTCCATGGTCTTGATTAATGTTTCGACTTTCTAGAGATTAAGGCGACGATATGCAAAATAGAGAATGTCGTTGTGTTCTTTACGTAAAGACGAATGGACTATGATCTTATGGGGATGTGTGACTGGGAATGGAGGAGAGCGACACCCCTTTGTCATGATGTGACCTATCAGGTCGCCTTTCACCATGTGTGTGGAATCGAGGTCTCATCATGTGCATAGCAAATCTCCCGTGTAGCGGGACTCTTTGGCGAAGGGGTTTGCAAATTCGTTAAATATTTATCGAGCTAGAGAGGAAAGAAGGTATGGAGGTATGGATTTCATGGTGCACGACATATATAGGTAATCTCTAATTTGGGGAAGAAGATATGTTAGTGGCTAATGAAGGCGATTAGTTTAAATTAATTATTAATTAAGTTAATTAATCGTTTAAATAATCCAAAACTTATATATTCCATATCTTTTACATACAAGATCTGTTTTGGACGTCTTTTCTTACGTTGCGCTCGTGATGGATATCTCTACGGCCTGGCGATAGATTGGAAAGATTTGACCGAGGTGAGTGATATTGTCTCTCACCATACTATGATTCTTAGTATTGTATTAAAATGACGTTTTGAAATGTTTTCTAACTTTAAATTTTGATTTCTAAAATACTTAAACCTATATCTTATTTTATAAAATGAATTAAAAGAGTTTTAAATCAAATTTCACATTTTTTCCATTAACGCATTATATTGACGATATTGATAGATTTAGGTTACGACAGATACCCCCCATTGGTTGCTTTGGATGTATTGTATTATGTTATTATAGGTATACATAGGCAATTAGAGACATTTAATGCTTGTTGGTTGCATGTCCATTTGTCTGGTAATTGGTTGAAAACGCCGTTCGAAGACGATGTAAGTTTATAATATATCCCATAAGATAGGTTTCATGCACAGAGTATCATGCATGCCGAATGATCTAAAGATGAAGCATGGTGGACTTAGAGGTGCGCTTTGAACTTCAAGGAAGATGCTGGATGTTTTTATTTTGTTTGTACTTAACATTTTTTGGTTAACTACACGACCAAAGTTGTTGTTATCGACTACTTTGGAGTGGTCGATATCCACCACTATTGATGATGGCTGATTTGGCCAGTTTGACATGAACGATGAAGACACTTTGAAGAGCATGAAATTATTGTTCGTTTGATATTTGATTTTGATGTTATCGCTCTTCGACGAGTGGTTTGGCACTGAAGCAAGGATGCGACACTTTGATGCAATGACTTCGTGATTCGACGAAGATGATTCCATGATGAGAAGTGAAGACTTCGACGATGGATAGCCATACTTCAGAAAGCAAAGCAGGCGACGACGAGTCGGATTAAAGGGGACTGTTGGAGGCGGGTTATGCGATTCATGATGGCACTCCATGGCTTAGGATGGTTGTCTAGAGTAGTTCCTAATGGCGATGATTACAGATGGGAGTTATAATGATTGTTCTGGGATGAGCTATGCTATGGATGATGTGTGCAAAGGGATTATTGATATCTATAGGTTTTGAGGTGCATTCGTAAAGTAAGGGGTTTTGATGTGTGCCCTAGATTGATGACCTAATCCATTTACCCTGGACTGTTTTGATGTGTGCAGTCCAGTTCCTAGCCAACTGAGTGGCGTGTATTCATACCAAGAAACTAGAACGTTGAATAGTCCTTGACCTGACAATGGGGTTATATGAGTATCGTATAGCCAACGCATTGAGTGAGTGCATAAGAGGATGGACGATAGATTCCATGTTTGTTTGACTATTTTTTATCACCTTATGGATGTCACACGATGTAGATATTACCGATGCCAATACCTTGAGACCCTTAGTCCTTTGACGTATAGTACACCCATGATTGTTATAGTTTACCTAATGCGTTGTGAGATATATAACATGTTATGTGATTGTGTGATGTTTTATTTCTTTGTCATTTCTTCTATTCTCTTCTTTTCTATTCTATATCTTTATTTCTTTTGCTTTCGCTTGACAATCATCCTACATTGGATGGATGCTCCGCTCACCATTCGGTTATGTGAGCATTGGGGGTGTACGACTATCGTCACATCTAGTTTACTCATTTAATAGTACTCAAGATAATAAGAAACAAAGCATAAAACATTGGGTCAGACAACAATCTGGTGTGAGCCGTAAATGAGTCTCAAAATACTATACAGGTAAATATGGTAGGAGTGCACGAATCATACCAGACACATCCCTGCAACCAAAGAATTAGCATATAACACTATCATATGCTACTCTACAATATCATAAAGGTCTCATAAACCATATAAAGGATAACAGTCTTCTAGGTATCCTATCTCTGATACCTACTTGCCCTGATACCTATGAGTGATAGCATACTAAAACAACCAAAGCATCCATAACATCCATCAATAAATATAACTATCACCCCTGATGGCCTCCTTTCTACCAGGGACTAATGGAAATTCCCGATTCTCTATTGTACTCTCATTTCATGCAGCATAAATCTGGTACGTGTCTTGTAGCCCAAAGTTGGATAGTAGACCCAAAGCTACAGGTCCCTCCATTGACCCACAGGAATCCCTACTTACGATACCTCTGCTTTGAGTATAACTGAGAACACTCTGAGCATCAACCATTCCTTAGCACATACACCCGAGCCCTTCTTTGTTTATTTGGATACTGAGCCCTTCTTTGCTCTATTTTGATTTCGAAACCTTCTTCCTCAATCCAGTTTCCATTATTCATGAGGAACAACACCTACGTTCCCCGATCCTACGGCTCCCCCCTTAACGAGCCTCCATCTTCGAAACTTACTCCCAATACGAGCCAACATCCAAAGACCATAGCTTTCCATCATGTTGTTATATCATCATTCATCATTGATGTGAATGAGCCAAGACCCCCAGCACGACCTACAGAGCATATGCTTCCTGCACTGAAAGTTTCACATCCATACCACAAAATGTGATAACTCGGCATCGACCTAAGCCTTTATCTCAGTACTGAGTTAAGCACTTAGCCAATAATTGGCTATCTTCTCCTTTCTTGTCTCTAGTACTCTTCCCTGAGTGCCTTAGACCTTGACTCATCCCTCTTTTATAACCCAGTCCCAACCCAAAACTCCACTTTTTAATTTTAAAGATAATTCATCACCCAATCCATCAGTTAGCCAAATTCCTACACCAAGCCATAGACCAGCTCTTTTGACTAAGCCATATCCACTCACATCAAAGACTAACTCATAGCCACTATTCCCTTAACTCAGCACCGAGTTATAGCCATAGCACAGTGCCAAGTTATCACTTTAACCCCAACCACCTTGCGAGTTATCATGTATCCTCCTGCCATACTCCAGAGCTTATCTGCTAGGTTTCGTCTAATTCCAATCAACTTTGTCTTCGATTTGCTCAATTCTACGACCTAACTTTCTATGCAATCACAACACTAGAAAACAAAATCAAATCGTATCATCCAAGCATAAATCAATAAGCTATTTCATTCATTCAATCATGCAGTTCATATAAATGAGATAAATAAATCCTATAACATGAATATATGAGCATAAGCAACTGTGACTTCAAATCAACCTAGGCCATATGCATAGTTTAACATTTCATTAGATTTAGAAAAGTTTTTATCGCCAAAAATCAAGTTAGAACATGTTAAATCCTATAATTCTACCATATAAACATGCATAGTATAGTGAGAAGGCATAAACCACTCACCAAGAACCAAATTCAACCAATACTTTTGTAGATCTAATTCAAAAAGTGAAGATCCAACTCGATCAGTGAAGAATAGCGATGTAAATCAAGAAAATCAATGATCTCTAACTTCTAATCAATGCTCTGATCACCAATGGAGAATCTAGTTTGATCTAAGGAGATATTTTGATGAATTAAGATGGGTTTAGAAGTAATTTGGAATAAGAGGGAAAAGTTTTCATTTGACTCTTACAACACCTATTTATAGGGATTCTCTAACTAGAATAATGAGCCAACTAATGAGCTTTATTAATTAAACACCAATTCCGAATAGCAGTTTTTAAAACTTAGAACTGGCATAACTCCTTAACCATAAGTCTTTTTTTCTATTATGATCACTCTACAAAATGTGAAACCATCAGTCTGAAGCAATGGAATAATTTAAGACCCTAATTCAAATCCTATCAAAAGTTATAGTCTAATTAAGGCTTTTAGGGTGAAAATGGTCATATAGAAATTGGAGAAAAATCATAGGTGTGTAAAATGTCCCTATGAGTTATATTCCAAAATTTTAGAATCATAAATCCTCATACCGATAAAATAAAAATAGTTTATGATCATCCTATACGTAAAATACGGGTCACTACATTCTTTCCCCCTTTAGGAATTTCATCCCCAGAATCCACAAACAAGCCAAATTGTAGGCAACTATGGTCATCCTGCATGCCTATCAGTCATAAGCAACCATCAAACGTCTTAAATAAGCAGTCATGCAATCAATAATATATATGACCTAACCTAGCATGTGAAACATTAACTTATCAAACATAGTATACAATGGCAAAAGTAAACACGATAAATGATGGGTTTTACCATTCAAAGAGCTCTGGATATGAAGTCCTCATGCTCTCTTACATCTTCCACATACAATCATCCTCAGTTCTACTCCATTGTACCTTAATTATTTGTTTCATGTTGTACCCAAAAATACGAAGTGGCATACGAGATATAGAAACTTCCAGTTCTACCTCAACATCTTCTAGCTGATCCGTTGTAATCTTTATGCTTGCTCATATACAAACTTACATAGATAAGAAATATGAAAAAATTATGCAAGCCAGCCATCTTTTGAGGTAAGTCGACCCTATATGCTAGTTTTTTGATTCTCTCTACTATTGAAAAAGGAAATATGAATCTTGGCGCCAACTTCCCCTTTCTACCGAATCGAACTACATTCTTTAAAGGAGACATATTTACAAATACCACATCTCCGATAGAAAATTCTAACTCTCTTCGTCTCTTATCCCATAGCTAATCTGTCGATCCTAAGCAACATTCATTTATTGTCGGATGACCTTAATCTTCTTCGAAGTTCTGTAATTATATCTATCCCAAGTATCAGTTTCTCACCCGCTTCCCACCAACACGAAGGAGTGTTTCATAGTCGACCATACAATGCTTCATACGGAGCCATATGAATACTCAACTGATAGTTGTTGTTGTATGCAAACTCCACCAAGTGCAAATGATCATCACATGGTCTACCAAAGTCTATAATGTATACTTGCAAGAGGTCTTCTAGTATACAATTTACTCTTTCCGTCTACCCATCTATTTGTGAGTGATAAGCCATACTAAGATGCAGCCCCATCCCACACGCCTCTTATAAGCTCTTCCAAAACCCAATAGCAATAACAGGTCTCGGTTGCTGATAATGCTCTTCGACACACCATGAAATTGTACTATCCATTTTACATACAACTCCGCTAGCTTAGGTGTCGTTCTACTTGACTTGATAGGTATAGACCTCGCACTCTTGGTCAACCGATCTACTATGACCCAAATGCAATAGTACCCTGCTCGAGTCCTTAGCAATCCATCAACAAAATCCATCGATACTTGCTCCAATTTCCATTCAATAATCTATAATGGTTGCAAGAATGCACTAGGTTTCTTCTGCTCATCTTTTACCAACCGGCAGTTTATACACTTGGAAATGAATGCCCCAACATCACTCTTCATACCTTCCCAGTAGTAAATTCGCTTCGTATTTTGGTACACCTTTTTACCACTGGGATAAACAATCAGCCTATAATGGAGACACTCTCTTAGCACTTCATCTCGTAATCCACCAACATTGGGAACAAACACTGTCCCATCTTTATGAAAACAATCTTCTCGGTCAAGTTTATATTGTTTCACGTCTTCAAATTCTACTCCTTCCTCTATCTTCGATATGATCTCTGCTAGACCAGCATCTTGCTTCTAACTAGCACCGATCCTTTCAGTTAGAGTAAGGCCAATCAATAAGTTTGCCAACATTTTAGGTTCTAACTCGCAATGAGGCTTGAAATCAAACCAGCTATATATTCTATCTACTTCCATTCTAAGGACATCGCTTCCACTCCAGCATGTCTTTTATTTAATGCATCGAAAACTGCATTCCCTTTTTTTGGAGCGTATGAAATACTGAAATTATAAGAGGCCAAGAATTCCAACCATTGTTGCTGTTAAAGGTTTAGATCCATATAAGAGAAAAAATACTTCAAGAAATTGTGATCCGTGAATACATCAAACCTCTCTCTTAATAGATGGTGCTTCCACATTTTTAAAGCAAAAATAATTGCTGCCAATTCCAAATCATGAGTTAGGTAATTCCTCTCATGTGGCATTAGCTATTTACTTACATAGCCAACAACTTTCCCATTTTTCATCAACACCGCACCCAATTCAGTACAACTAGCATCGGTGTATACAATCAACTCTTCATTTCCACTTGGAATGTTCGGCGCACTCATCAACTTCTCTTTCAAACTCACAAATACATGCTCACACTTTGCATCCCATATGAAAGTTTGATTCTTCTTCATCAAGTTGGTCAATGATGCCGCTACCTTCGAGAAGTCCATTATAAAGCATCTATAGTAGCCTGCCAGTCCTAGAAAACTCCTCGCATCCATAACATTCTTGGGCTGATACCAATCTAGAACCGCTACTACCTTTGTAGGATCCACAGCTATACCTTATCCTGAGATGACATGACCCAAGAATCCCACTTCTTCTCTCCAAAATTGACACCTAGAGAACACTCTCAACTTGTGCTTCCTTAATATCTCTAGCACAATCCTTAAGTGCGTTTTGTGCTCCTTCTGGTCAATCCAAATCCACAATCATAGGCACAAACTTGTTCAGCTGGTCTCTGAAAACCCAATTCATGAGATCCATAAAGTATGCCGGAGCGTTGGTCAATGCAAATGGCATTACCAACAACTTATAGAAACCTGATGGCATGTGAAAAGCAGTAATAGGCACACTCTTCTTCGCTACTCTCAACTTGTGAAATCCCATCGCCAAATTCATTTGGTAGAACACCTTCGCACCATGCAGCCGATCAAACAAGTCATCGGTGCATGGGAGTGGATACTTGTTCTGCATCATTTTATTCAGCTCAAAATGATCACATACAACCTCAAAGAACCATCTACCTTCATTGCGAGTAGTACAGATGTCCCCTACTCAGATATGCTTCTTCGAATCAACGCTTTCCTTAAAAGGTCATTCACTTGCACCTTCAATTTCTTCTACTCTTTAGGTGTCATACACCTCAAAGGCCTAACTATTGGTCTGGCTTCCTTCACCAAGTCTATCTGATACTCGCTCTCTCTATATAACAGCAATCCAGTCACTTCCTCGAAGACATCTAGATACTCTCTAGCGATAAGCACTGATGATAATCCCTCATATGGAACTTCAAGCAAATATAGAAAGCTAACCATCCCCAATCCTTTCGTAAGCAGCTAATCACTACCGTTCGCCCATCCACATCTCCAACTGTAACGAACCATATTTTTGAATCTTCGAATTTGAATATTTAATTTGTTTAAATATTCAGATTTAAATTAAATTATAATAAAGATCCATGTTTCAAATTTATACTTGATTTCTTATGATGTATTTTAAACTAATTTTCTGAATTTTTCCATAATTTTTAATTTGAGGGAATAAACAAATTTGCATTTGACGTATTTTACGGCAAACATTGGCATTTTGAGACTTAACGGAATTTAATGCCTTGTCTATTTTATTTTTTGTTTTGTGATCGTGTAACATTATACGTGATCATACTTTATCTTCTGTCGTTCATAGCTCGGACGTGGACATGATGTAAGGTAGCCGGGAACCCAAACCTATTCAAAAATCATACATAGTACATTGCCTCTTTTCTTCAAATCGCAGTACCTTCATTTTTTTTCGAGCAACCATTTTGCTGCCACTGTCCACTCTTGTCTTCCTTCATCGTAGCAGCCATTTTGCCTCATTTTCTATTGGTAAAGATGATCAAGCATATATATATATATATATAGGTATATGTACAAAGAACCGATATTTTCTCTCTTTTTCATTTTTCTCTGTACATGTTCAAGAAAACCAAAACCAAACATTTTTTAACATTCAAAAATCAAGAACTCACAAATCATTCACAATTAGCATAATCGTCCTAGAAGAAAGTTGCTCATCTTGATGTCTAGTATTTTTACCAAAAGATTGCTCGAGTTTTCATCGAGAAACGACGAAGAAATCGTCAATAAACACTAGGTGGGATATAATATTCATAAACTTCAAAAATGATCTCTCCTGATCCGTGAAGAATTGCTCGATGTCATTAACATCGTTGGGACCGAGGTGAGTCGTAGTATTTTTGGTGAACTTTTGATGGCTTTTCATGATGTTGATCGACGATAATGGTAACCTAGGGTTTCATCTAACTGAAGTTATAGGCATCAATTGGCAAATCATAGGTTGTAGTCGGGTTTCTGGTCATGTGGGGTTTCGGGCAGTCATTTTAGGTGAGGTCCAATTTTAAATTATGGTCGCGACATTTGTAAGGTTGAGAGCAGGTAATGGGGGGTCGCGACGAGATAAGGTGATGCAGGCTAGGGATGGTGATGTTAGGGAAGTCGAGCGTGGGGAGACGAGCGTACTAGTGAAGTTTGATCGGACGAAGGGATGGTGGTTTGTGTGTGCACATGCACGCATGCAAGTGGGTTGTGTAGGATCGATTTCACCCTAGAGGGAGGGTGAATAGGGTGATAGTATTAATTATAAAAATTAATTGCGGAAGCTTATAAAATAATTTCAACACAAATCACAGAATAGTAGCAGCACAGATAAAAACAGAATAATAAATGCAGAAATAGAACGGCACAGAATTTACCCAGCTTCGGCAAAAACCTGCCTACGTGCTGCCCCCAAGGTTTCTACTAGAAATTAGATCGTCACACGCTTATACACGTAAACTCACGACACTCGTTACTGACTAACCTAACTCTACGCTCAAAACCCTGCCACAACTCAGCCACTGAGTTGCGAATTCTCAAGCTACGCCACGTAGCTTGTCCCCTAGTCACACGACTAGCAAATACAACGGTTTGAAAAGAGTTTTAAAATTAAAAACAAATTTAAAACAGAAAATAAGATAAAGCCCTTATTTAAAAACTAAATCCCTTATTTAAAATACTAAAGCCCTAATACTTAATGACCGACCCCTTTTATTATTTAGACCCGATTCCTTTTCTATTCGGTCCTTTGGAAAATGGCGGCTTCTTCGATCATAATTTAGGGCTTTTGTCCTTCGATCAAAATTAGGGTTTCAGATGCCAATTTAATTCGTTTCACTCGTCGATTGATATTGATGCTCTATTGATCCGCTGCTTGGAGTCGCGCTTGGTTGCTTCTCTTGATTTGTTTGTGAAATTAGGGTTTGGCTTGGTTGCTTCGAGATAATCGAATTCGACTTTTCTTCTGGTATGTTATTTGTATCTTTTGCTTTCAGGTTTGATTGCTTGAGTTCAATTGCTTTTTCATGCCAATGATGATACTTTGGTACTGGTATTTATATGAATTCGAATACACTAATTAACTCGATACTTTCCTGAAATTCACTTTCCTGATGCACACGACTTTCCTGATATTTTTTGCAACTTGTTACTCACGGCCTTGATGTTGATGCGTTTGATACTTACTTGATTCATACGACATTAAAACTTTCCATTTTTTTGATTACTTTGACTATTTCAAAGAATATAGATACGCACTTGAATTTTGAAATTGATTTCGTCTTGAATCCCACGGCAACGAACTTTCCTCTTTTAATCTCAGTCAAATTTTTTTTCGTGTGGTTCCTTGTTGACTTCACTGTGATTTATTGCTTTGGTTTTCCGGCCCCTGTGAGCTTCGTCTCTGGGCATTTTCTCTGTTGGTATTGACCTAAATTTGAGCATTTCACGGTTTCATCTCTACTTGTTTGTAGCTGCATTGCTGTTGTCTGGTTGCACTTTGATGTTGTATATGTGATGCATATGTCATTGATACTGTTGTTCAGTTTTCTTCCATTAACTTGACCATTTGTATACATACATTGTATGTTTCTCTGTTGCACTTTGATCATTTGAATTTGCACTGCTTCATGTTGTCACTTGATCTGTTTCACTTTGGTTTCATGCCTTGTAGTTGCATTCCATTTCATGTTTGTATTGTTGCATACATTCCTTACTGTCACTGCCTGTTGTTTGTGGTCAATTGCTTCGAGTTGTTAATCATCCTATTTTGCATTTTGATACTCCATTGCTTGACCTGTCTCATTTCCATACTGATGTTCACTGTTGCATTCCATTTGTGTTTGTTGTCACATTGGGCTTGCATTTGTGTACTGTGTCTTTGAGCTGCTGTGTTGATCACTGATGCATTTGGTTTCCTGTGTCTGATCATCCCTTCTGTTTGCTTTGGCTTCATTGACTTTGGCCATATGTGTTCATCTTGATTCTACATCACTTGTAGCTTGCTACTGTGTTGCATTGAGTTGCTGTCGTCTGCACTTGCACACTCCATACTTTGGTATTGTTTCATGCTGTTACCTGGTCGAGCTGTGGTCTTCAAGCATATTGCCGTGATTGTAGTTTGCATTATGTTGCTTGTATCACTGGTTGGTCTGAATTTTTGCTGCAATCTTCATTGAGCTTGTATTGTCCACTGCCCTTGTGTACATGCTGATGAACTGTGTACATTTGCCTGAGTTTGTTTACTTGGTGGTATTTCTTAGTGATCTACCTTGTGTTGAACCCAGTTTTAAAAAATCGGGTTTGACCTTGTTCTCGTGTCGTGATTTTCAATATATTGCACGTGAGTTGAACCCGATTTTTCATTTGGGTTTGACCTGTGCTCACCTGTCCCTGTAGCATTATCAAGTGTATATTGATGTGCACGGCCTTGTGGCATATACAGTGATACACTGTGCATGTCACACTGTTCGTGCGTGATGAATTCAAATGTGAATGATGACGAACAACCCAAATAACTGAGGAAAATCATATTTTCAAAAATCATATTTCATTTTATATTGCAAAAATATTTCTTTTTCAATTTTACTGCATTAGTGAATATTTTTGCAGATTGCTCAGATGCTGGATTCAAACTGGAATGCAGTTGAAGACGAAATACGAGTGTGAGTGATATGTAGTGAGGTTATTAATATAAAAACAATTGTGATGTAATTATGATGTAATCATAAATGTATATGTATAGTGAGAGCTTGAATTTGTACTATTCAAGATTGTAATAAATATTTGTTTGAATAAAATATTTCTGTTTGAATTCAAATTCTGTGTATTTAATTTTATTCAGCAAATATTTATTTAATCTATGAAAAATAAAATAGTACATTAACAAATACATTTAAACAAATGTATATATGTTTATTATCTTCAAACAAAAAATCATATAAGTGCATATTCAACAATCTCCCCCTTTTGATGATAACAAACATATATTTAGGATTTTGAAACATATTAAATGTATTTGATGATTCCACCATTTCAATGCTTGCTCCCCCTATTTAAATGCTTCATCTTTACGAAACTCCCCCTTCTTATATGCATAGCAGTATAAGATTTATTTGCCAAAATCCAACATTTCTCTCCCCCTTTTGTTATCAGCAAAAGAGTAAAAGTGTCATGAAATAGAGATAAGGTGATAGATAGTAATATAACATTAAAACTCAATCGACTATAACTATGTAATTTAAATAGAAAATCAAACAAAAATCATAACTATTCTTGTTAGGCGCATATTCCATTTTAGAGATGATGGGAATGATGTTATCATAAAATCATATAGTTATGTCGAGTTGTGATATATATCTATCAGGAATTTGAATTTCTACTAACCATGCATAACCGTTAGGACTTTTAAATGAGGTTAGTAGTATTTGAATTTTTTTGTTAATTTAAAAATGAATTCAAGTATCTTCTAACCACGCATGACCGTGAGGACTTTTAAATGGGATTAGAATCAACTTGTTTACTTAATAAATTAATTTTGATATGCATTCCATACATGCATAACCGTGAAGACTTTTAAATGAGCATGGAACTACATATCAAATTCCAAGTAATTCACCCATGCATAACCGTGAGGACTTTTAAATGAGAGTGAATACTTTGAATTTTATTTTATATTGTAAACTGAAAAACGAATGATTCCTGATTATGATACCACATATCGATAAACTATATTGGATTTTTGATAAGCGATGGTCGATAGAATTATGATAGAATTAGAACTGGTCATGGAATCTTTGCCAAACAAAGAATTTTATAACTCTTGTATGAATTTCTAAAGAAATTTACTAAGTATACTGTCTTGAGGAAAAATGTATGATTAATATCACCCCTTATCATTTTTCAGTCACTATTTACCCTTTTGATAATTAGGAAGGGGATAGATTTGTTAATTAGGCAATCAAATTTCTAAAACACCTAAACTGAGACGTAGTTTGCAAAAACTGTTTTCTGAAGGGGTTTTGTAAAGATGTCTTCCAATTGTGAATCAGTTGAAATAAAATTTATGCTGGTATTTTCTTTGGAAATATGATCTCGAATAAAATGATGCCTAACATCTATATGTTTTGTTCGTGAGTGATGCACAGGGTTATTTGTGAGATCAATTGCGCTTTTACTATCACACATTAGTGGTACACGTTTAAAATTTAGACCATAGTCTTGCAAAGTCTGTATCATCCATAAGATTTGAGCAGAGCAACCGCTTAGAGCAATATACTCTGCCTCTGTGGTGGATAATGCAGTACAATTTTGTTTTCTGCTTGACCATGCAACTAATGAATGCCCTAACATAAAACATGCTCCACTAGTACTTTTTCTATCAACTAAATTTCCAGCGTAATCAGCATCTGAAAAACCTTTTAATTCAAAATTATCGTTTGATGGATACCAAAGACCAAACCGTGGGGTGTGCAACAAATATCTTATAATTCTTTTAACAGCTTTTAAATGAGATTCTTTTGGGTTAGATTGAAAACGTGCACACAGGCAGACAGAAAACATGATGTCAGATCTAGAAGCGGTAAGATAAAGAAGTGATCCAATCATACCTCTGTACTGCTTTTGATCAACTGTCTTACCTTTTTCATCCTTGTCAAGTTTAAGTGTTGTACTCATGGGAATTCTTGCTGGTTTGGAATCTTTCAATCCAAATTTGTTGACAAGTTCCCTAATATACTTTGTTTGAGAAATGAATGTTCCTTTATCGCTTTGTTTGATTTGAAATCCTAAAAAGAATTTTAACTCTCCAACCAAGCTCATTTCAAACTTTTCCTGCATGACCTTTTCAAATTTCTCATACAATAACTTGTTAGTAGCACCATAAATGATGTCATCAACATATATTTGAACAATCAAAAGATCATCATTTTCATGCAACAGAAATAGTGTGGTGTCTACACATCCCTTTTTGAACCCATTTTCAAGGAGATAAGAACTAAGACATTCATACCAGGCTCTAGGGGATTGTTTTAATCCATATAAAGCTTTTTTCAGTTTATATACATGGTTTGGATATTCAAGACTTTCAAAACCTTCTGGTTGTTCAACAAACACATCTTCTTTTAAAATTCCGTTAAGAAAAGCACTCTTAATGTCCATTTGTCTTAGTTTAAATCCTTTGTAGCAAGCAAAAGCTAATAATATTCTAATTGATTCTAGTCTATCTACAGGTGCAAAAGTTTCATCAAAGTCAACTCCTTTAATTTGATTGTATCCATTAGCGACTAGTCTAGCTTTATTTCTAATTACATTTCCAGATTCATCATATTTATTTTTAAAAATCCATTTTGTTCCTATAACTGGATAATCCTTAGGTCTAAGTGCTAGACTCCAAACATTATTTCGTTCAAATTGGTTTAGCTCTTCTTGCATGGCCATAAACCAGTTTTCATCGTTAAGGGCTGAATCTATGTTATTTGGTTCTATTTCTGAAATAAATCCACTATACAAGCACGGATCACATACATTTCTAAAGGAGGAACGAGTTTGTATACCTGCTATAGGGTTTCCAATTACTAATTCTGGAGGATGGTCTGCTTTGTATTTCAGTTTTGCTGGATCTAGATTCCTTCGGACTTTTGGAGTTATGACAGTTTCTCCGATATCATCAGTTTCTTTTGGTTCTTCATGTTCATCTTTTTCATTCTCCTCTTCAACATTGCTTTTGGATGTTTCCTGATTATCAATGCCTTCATCAAATTTCACATTGATTGATTCCACGATTGTTTTAGTCCTTTTGTTGTAGACTCTGTAAGCTTTGCTTCTCGAAGAGTATCCCATGAAGATACTCTCATCAGCTTTTGCTTCAAATTTTCCGAATTGATCACCAGTATTGAGAATATAGCAAGTACATCCAAACACTTTAAAGTAAGCAATGTTTGGTTTATTGTTGAACCATAGCTCATAGGGAGTTTTGTTGAGAAGCGGTCTAATCATAACTCTATTCATTACATAACATGCTGTATTTACTGCTTCTTCCCAAAAATGTAAAGGTAGTTCATACTCATTTATCATAGATCTAGCCAACTCTTGTAAAGTTCGACTCTTTCTCTCAACTACCCCATTTTGTTGTGGAGTACATGGTGCAGAGAATTCATGTTTGATTCCATTTTCATTACAAAAAATTTCAAATTCCTAATTTTCAAATTCTCCACCATGATCACTTCTTAGTGAAATAATGGAAACTTCCTTTTCATTTTGGACTAGTTTTGTGAAATTCTTGAGATATGAAAATGTTTCTGATTTCTTGGCTAAGAAATATACCCATGTATATCTTGAGTAGTCATCAACTATAACAAAACAATATTTTTTACCTCCTAAGCTAGCAATGTCATTAGGTCCGAATAGATCCATATGACTAGCTCAAGTACTCTAGAAGTGCTTACACTATTTTAGGCATGAAATGATGATTTTTTAAGTTTTCCTAAAGTGCATGCTTTACAAATGTTTTCTGTTTCAAACTCATGTGAAGGCAACCCTCTTACCAAATTTTTCCTTTTTAATTTGTTTAGCAAGTTCATACTAGCATGCCCTAAATGTCGATGCCATAAATTTACTTCTATGTCCTCAGCAACCAAGCATTTTGAAAGGGTGAGATCATCAAAGGATAGAGAATATATATTACCTTTCCTCTTACCTGAAAATAAGATTTCTTTAGATGAATTGTCAACAATTTTGCACAAGTCAGAGTCAATAATAACATTCATACCTTTATCGCATAGCTGGCTGATTGATATCAAGTTGTGTGCAGATTTTCAACATACAGTACATCATTCAGGGTAAATGTATTGTTACCTACTTTACCTTTGCCAACAATTTTACACTTTTCATTGTTACCCATTTGACCCTGCCACCTTTATACTTTTCTAGGCTAAGGAACTTTGATTTATCGCCTGTCATGTGTCTGGAACAGCCAGAATCCAGATATCATTGCTGTTGTTCCTTAGCCTGCCAGCATACCTACACGAGAAAAAATTTTAGTGACCTATTTGTATCTATAGGTCCAAAATTGTTAGTGGCAAGATATTTTGGAAGATAATTTATAGGAGACTGAAAACTATTTATACATGTTCCTTTTGGCACCCAAATTTGTTTTACTTTGAGAGATTTTATATTTGTGCCTTTTGGAACCCAAATCGATATAGTCTTCACATGTTCGGGTTTATACCAACAACTATTTTGGTTATGTCCAAATGAATTGACTTGATTAATTTGGTTTCTATCTTTTTGAAATTTGTTATATCCAAGTCTTTGCCTAGATGTATTAATAGCTTGTCTCCCTAATAGCATATTCAAAGATTTTTCTCCTTTTGAGAATTTATCTAACGTTGTTGATAGTTGTAGGACTTGGGTTTTGAGAGATTCATTTTCATTTATCAGTTGTGTGCACCTTTTAATAGAGTTTTCTCTTCTTGTGTTTTCAATTTCTTTCAAAAGCAGGATTTCATTTTCAAGCGATTTAATTTTGTTTTCTGAATTTTTAATCTCTTCTTCGAATGTTGGACACTTATCACACTTAGGGATTCTGCTTTGATAGGTTTTAACTAATAGGTTAAGTTGTTTATTTAAATCAATTAAAGAATCCTTTTGTGATTCCAGTTTGGCATACTTTTCCTTAAGTCGTTCAAAACAGCCATTTACTTCGTGAAAATATATAAGTAATTCGGAATGAGAAAGTTTTGATACCTCACTCGGCTCATCATCATCACTGTCAGTTACTTCACCATGAGGACATAGATTTGCTCTTTCACTTTCACTTTCGGTGCTATCACTTTCATCTTCATCAATTTCATCCCAAGTAGCCGTAAAACTTTTCTTCTTTAGTTTCTTTCCTTGGTTTGGTCGATTTTGAGGACAATTTGGCTTGATATGACCTGGTTTATTACATTTGTGGCAGATGATCTCTTGCTTCTCCGAAATGTCTAGTGCTTTGTTTATTCTGCTTTTAATTTGATGATTTCTGGTTGGATTGCCATATTTGCGATTCCACTTTTTAAATCTCTTTATTAATAGTGCTAATTCAGCTTCACCATCCTCATCATCATCATCGTCATTTTCAGTTGTTCCTTTGAGAGCAATTGACTTCTTTCGAGTATCGCCTCCTTCTCGCTCTTCCTTGAACTTTAGCTCTAGCTCATAAGCGGTGAGATTTCCAATGAGCTCTTCCACCTTGATTTGTTTCAAATCCTTTGATTCTTGAATAGCTGTGACTTTTGCTTCAAAGCTTCGAGGAAGAACTCTGAGGATTTTTCAGACTATCTCCAACTCTGTGTACGATTTTCCAAGAGCCTTTGATTTGTATACTATATTGGATAGTCGTCCGTACATCTCTTTGACATTTTCTTCTTTTGCCATTGTGAAATTCTCGTATTCGCTGCTTAACATGGCTAGGCGAGATTCTTTGACTTGAGATGTTCCTTCGTGAGTTACTTCGAGCGTGTGCCATATTTCCTGCGTAGTTAAACAATGAGAGACACGATTAAATTCAAATTGATCCAATGAACAAATAATAGAGTTCATAGCTTTAGAATTAGCATTTTGTAATTTATTTTCTAGCTCTGTCCATTGGTCCATCGATTTATCTATTTCCTGATTGTCTACAATTATAGTTGGTGATCTATAACCTGTCTCAACAATGTTCCAAGCGTCAATGGTTTTCAGAAAAATTTTCATTCTATTTTTCCAGTAAGCATATTCACCATTGAACATTGGTGGTATAACTATGGACTGACCCTCAGCAAAAGCATTATTAAAAGAAGCCATTTTTAAAAATTCAAACTTTTAAACAAAAACTGGTTTTTGAAAAATGAATTTAAAAAGTTGACTTCTATTCCTTGCTCTGATACCACTTGTAGGATCGATTTCACCCTAGAGGGGGGGTGAATAGGGTGATAGTATTAATTATAAAAATTAATTGCGAAAGCTTATAAAATAATTTCAACACAGATCACAGAATAGTAGCAGCACAGATAAAAACAGAATAATAAATGCAGAAATAGAATGACACAGAATTTACCCAGCTTCCGCAAAAACCTACCTACGTGTTGCCCCCAAGGTTTATACTATAAATTAGATAGTCACACGCTTACACACGTAAACTCGCGATACTCGCTACTGACTAACCTAACTCTACGCTCAAAACCCTGCCACAACTCAGCCATTGAGTTGCAAATTCTCAAGCTACACCACGTAGCTTGTCCCCTAGTCACACGACTAGCAAATACAACGGTTTGAAAAGAGTTTTAAAATTAAAAACAAATTTAAAACAGAAAATAAGATAAAGCTCTTATTTAAAAACTAAATCCCTTATTTAAAATACTAAAACCCTAATACTTAATGACCGGCCCCTTTTATTATTTAGAACCGATTCCTTTTCTATTCGGCCCTTTGGAAAATGGCGGCTTCTTCGATCATAATTTAGGGCTTTTGTCCTTCGATCAAAATTAGGGTTTCGGATGCTAATTTAATTCGTTGCTCTCGTCGATTGATATTGATGCTCTATTGATCCGCTGCTTGGAGTCGCGCTCGGCTGCTTCTCTTGATTTGTTTGTGAAATTAGGGTTCGGCTTGGTTGCTTCGAGATAATCGAATTCGCCTTTTCTTCTAGTATGTTATTTGTATCTTTTGCTTTCAGGTTTGATTGCTTGAGTTCGATTGCTTTTTCATGCCAATGATGATACTTTGGTACTGGTATTTATATGAATTCGAATACACTAATTAACTCGATACTTTCCTGAAATTCACTTTCCTGATGCACACGAATTTCCTGATATTTTTTGCAACTTGTTACTCACGGCCTTGATGTTGATGCGTTCGATACTTACTTGATTCATACGGCATTAAAACTTTCCATTTTTTTGATTACTTTGACTATTTCAAAGAATACAGATACGCACTTGATTTTTGAAATTGATTTCGTCTTGAGTCCCACGGCAACGAACTTTCCTCTTTTAATCTCAGTCAATATTTGTTTTCGTGTGGTTCCTTGTTGACTTCACTGTGATTTATTGCTTTGGTTTTCCGGCCTCTGTGAGCTTCGTCTCTGGCCATTTTCTCTATTGGTATTGACCTAAATTTGAGCATTTCACAGTTTCATCTCTACTTGTTTGTAGCTGCATTGCTGTTGTCTGGTTGCACTTTGATGTTGTATATGTGATGCATTTGTCATTGATACTGTTGTTCAATTTTCTTCCATTAACTTGACCATTTGTATACATACATTGTATGTTTCTCTGTTGCACTTTGAACATTTGAATTTGCACTGCTTCATGTTATCACTTGATCTGTTTCACTATGGTTTCATGCCTTGTAGTTGCATTCCATTTCATGTTTGTATTGTTGCATACATTCCTTACTGTCACTGCCTGCTGTTTGTTGTCAATTGCTTCGAGTTGTTAATCATCCTATTTTGCATTTTGATACTCCATTGCTTGACCTGTCTCATTTCCATACTGAAGTTCACTGTTGCATTCCATTTGTGTTTGCTGTCACATTGGGCTTGCATTTGTGTACTGTGTCTTTGAGCTGCTGTGTCGATCACTGATGCATTTGGTTTCCTGTGTCTGATCATCCCTTCTGTTTGCTTTGGCTTCATTGACTTTGGCCATATGTGTTCATCTTGATTCTGCATCACTTGTAGCTTGCTACTGTGTTGCATTGAGTTGCTGTCGTCTGCACTTGCACACTCCATACTTTGGTATTGTTCCATGCTGTTACCTGGTCGAGCTGTGGTCTTCAAGCATATTGCCGTGATTGAGTTTGCATTATGTTTCTTGTATCACTGGTTGGTCTGAATTTTTGCTGCAATCTTCATTGAGCTTGTATTGTCCACTGCCCTTGTGTACATGCTGATGAACTGTGTACATTTGCCAGAGTTTGTTTACTTGGTGGTATTTCTTTGTGATCTACCTTGTGTTGTACCCAGTTTTAGAAACTCGGGTTTGACCTTGTGCTCGTGTCGTGATTTTCAATATATTGCACATGAGTTGAACCTGGTTTTTCATTTGGGTTTGACCTGTGCTCACCTGTCCCTGTAGCATTATCAAGTGTATATTGATGTGCACGGCCTTGTGGCATGTACAGTGATACACTGTGCATGTCACACTGTTCGTGTGTGATGAATTCAAATGTGAATGATGACGAACAACCCAAATAACTGAGGCAAATCATATTTTCAAAAATCATATTTCATTTTATATTGCAAAAATATTTCTTTTTCAATTTTACTGCGTTAGTGAATATTTTTGCAAATTGCTCAGATGTTGGATTCAAACTGGAATGCAGTTGAAGACAAAATACGAGTGTGAGTGATATGTAGTGAGGTTATTAATGTAAAAACAATTGTGATGTAATGTTGATGTAATCTAAAATGTATATGTATAGTGAGAGATTGAATTTGTACTATTCAAGATTGTAATAAATATTTGTTTGAATAAAATATTTATGTTTGAATTCAAATTCTGTGTGTTTAATTTTATTCAGCAAATATTTATTTAATCTATGAAAAATAAAATAGTACATTAACAAATACATTTAAACAAATGTATATATGTTTATTCCATCAAACAAAAAATCATATAAATGCATATTCAACAGGTTGTTGGAAATTGAAATATTGACGTGCGGGGCGGGGTAGTAGAAGATGATATTGTAGACATGGTACGGGATGTTTGGCTTTGGGCTTTGGCCCGTTTGAATTTTTATGGTGAGAAGTTATTTAATTCTAATGTTCTAAAAATTGTTAAAATTTGAAGTGTCGCAAAGTGCTTGTTTTAAATCCGTTTTTCTATGGATTTTTGTGTTGCACTCGTATGGACGAGTACAACGTTAGAGTGTGACCTATGATAGTATTGGCCAAGTATAAATTTATGTTATGTTAAAATGTATTGAATTTAAAATACGTTATTTTAATTAATAACGTCGTTTAAATTTATATACCTTAAATATTGGTGTTTATTGGGCTAAATAAATTATTGTCGAGTTGAATTGGATTGGATATGGTAATTGGACATTTATTGAGTGGAATAATATACCATTCCACTAATTAAATTAATTTGACATTTAATTAGTAGAATAAATCCCCGTTCTGCTATTTTATAAATTTGGATATTCGAATATATGCCGTTAATTGATATGCCACTTGGAATATGTGATATGCTAAACCATGATGATTAGTATTTATTTACATAGCGTTGACTATGTAAATATCTATTATTAACCTTAAAAGTTAAATTAAATGATATGGTAACTTGCATAAGTACTAGGGTGATCGTTAAGCCTCCTCAAATTAATAAAGTTAAATTTTTATTTGAAAGTTAATTTATGAATTTTTATTTAGTAATAAGATTTAAAAAAGTAATAATTATTTATTAAAAATGTTTTAAAGATAATTAATAGTAATTTAATAATGATTTAAGTAAATTGTTTTATTAACATGATTCTTAGAAGCTATTTCTTAATGTTATTTAACAATGTTTAATTACTATCTAAAAGTTATTTAGTTATTATTGTAAAATGTTTTAAATTTTATTTTAAGTGATTTAACTATACTTTAGTCTTTAATTAAAGTTATTTAATTATATTTCTTTATTTTATATAATTATATTGATAGATTAATTAATTATCATATTAATATTATATAAAAGTTAATTAATTATTATATTAATAATGTTTTAAAATTAATTAGTTATTACCTTGGTATTATTTTTAAATTTACTTATTAATACAATAATAGTGTTCAAAATTTATTTAATATATTATTAATGAGATTTTAAGTTATTATTTTAAATGGGATAAGGGTGTTTAAATAATAATTTATTATTTTAAGCTATTTAAAGTTATTATAAATAATGTATGGTTTATCAAAGGAACATTATTGACTTAAAGGGTTTATCTAACAAGTTGTTACATATTGGAAGAGTTTTACAAATAGTTCTAGATACTTATAAAAGAATTTTATCAATGAGTTTTTAATTTCTAAAAAGGGAAATTATTATAAACGGCGTTTAAGATTTAGAAAGAATGTTTATAAATATATTAGATGTTTATAAAGAATGTTTTATAACAGGATTGGAGATTTATAAAGTGACTTTATAAATAGATTTGAAGATATTTATAGATAAGGAAATTTGGAATGAAATAATTGATTTCATGGCGTAATTCGAGGTGCGGTGATTGCCTACATTTTATTATGGATTCGCTGGAATAGCGACGTAACCATTGAGTAAACTATGATCCATGATTGATATTGAAAGGTACTTTCCAAAATCCATTTTTAAGAGTTTTCAAGTATTTTCGGAAGAAATGGTAGTGAATACACTTATTCCGGTGAGATAAGTATATGAAGATTTTAATAAATATTTGGAATGCGATTTTAAATTTATGAAAGATTAAGTGAAGAGGCTTAGTGATTACCATGGGAAATATAATCTATGTAGGATGTTTGTTTGTTTGATAGTTAAATAATAGACTATCAAATCTGGACTAAAATATAACTTCGGAAATACCTAGAAGAAACACGTGAATTATATGGCACAATCATCTCTAATGACGTTGTACTGTGTGTATAAATCTCGTTTTGTTCTCTAAAGACAAATGATAGGGAGAACCATCCACCTGAACGGTTAAGCGGTGATCCCTGCTTCTATATATTGTTTGATTATTTCCAAAAGAACCAGGGTTGAGTTTACCAGAACTATCGATTGTTGTTTCGAAGAGACCGAAATTGGATAAGTATGAATTATCCAAAAACCACTTTGATCCAACTCAAGCATTTCGAGCTGGTGACATCTTAAAGAATATGGCATCGAAGATGTAGCTTTTGAAGTGAAAAGGCTGCTTTCTACTAATTCTAAGGCTGATTCCAAAATGGTGTGGTGAGGTAGTGCCTTCGGTTTCATTCAGACCTAGGATGAACATGTATAGATGAATGCTTGCATTGTATTGCTGCTGGAGGGCAGTGTTAGCATTCTAAGTGGAATTGCTATATAAAAGGTAATAATAGTCTCAAGCCTCACAACCCAAAAATGGCTAAAACCGAGTAGATACAGCATGGCTATATAGGTCGCTCCCATTAGGGCGTGTCATCACCTTTCTAGATCATTATATTATCGATTTGGTTGTGGATGAAGGCTCTCGATTAAGGTTGGAAAGCAATCGGGTTAATGATATACTTGGTACTATCCTAGTTTTGGGGTAGGTCGATTCTGTGTTAGCAGGGGTAGACCAAGTTCAGGGTCTGATGCCATGTACATTTTATCTAGAGTTGTACTATATGAAAGGTAGTACCCTACGTTGCCATTGTTAGAATCAATTCTCCAATAAGCGCCGTGCGGACTTGATTGTATAGCTATTATGCTGGAATTTAGTAATGTAACAATTTCAGTTATAACTAATAAGTATTTCTATTCTAGATATTATTATAATATCACTGGATTTCTGATATAAATATTTTCGTTATCGTAAGGTAAAAACCCATTCGTCTTTATGTGCAGCATGGTATTACCAGATACCGTTGATCTTAAAGGATTCTGCAAGCTATAATAAATAAAATTCCTTGTGATTTTAGTTTCTCACGCTAGTTTTACTAGACTAACCCGAGTGTTGTTTTCCTAAAATGCTCGGGTCAGACCGAGCATATTTCCATGTTTAGTTGGATACTTTTGGAGTTTCAGGAGATGAGCTGGAGGTCAGAGAGGTATTCACGTACATGGTTATTTTTCCGTTGCATTCATTGTTATATTTGTCAGCGATTATGAGGACAGTTTGTTATAACTGTCCGGGCTGAAATAGGTTAGTATACTCTGATTGATGTATGTATGTATATATATATATATATATATTACATTTTTGTTTTTGTGTAAAGATTTGTTCTATATTATAGATTATTCGTTCTGCTGTGAGATTTTGTGTTGTTTAGTTTTCGTTTGTCTACTTTCTTCTTCTTTTTCCTAACTATCCGCCTTTTCTATTCAATTTGAGTATGTCATGTGTGATTTATTGATCGCTTAAACTGTACGGAAAAGTAGGTCATTGCAACACCTGTCACCAACAACTTCTCGCAATCCACTATGGCCGCATACTTCCTAAGCCAGTCCATATCCAAGATAATCCCGAACCTAGCAAAGTTAAAAATAAAGCAATCACAAATCAAAGAAGATCGATGACTTAATAAAACTAAGCAACGACAAACCATGCGAAGATTAATAGAACCTCTAATTGGGTCCGTCATAATTAGTGTTCAGTCTACTACCTTAGATTCCAATTCCAATCTATCTACTAGGTCACTATAGATGAATGAATGAGAAGTAGCTATATCAAACAAAAATCGAACAGGAACATCACCAATTGAAAGAATATTTTGGATGACGACCCCCTTCCCTTTTTCCTTCATCGAGGGAGCACATGATGAAGTCGAGACAGCGTCTAAAGCATATGCTTTCACTAGCTACTTATCCTCTACCAGGGATAGTTTTCTTTAGATTCCCAAACTTATCGCAATTTTATCATTTCTTCTTCTCACTCATTTTCAAGCCTTTAGTTAGATGACTCTTCCCGTTGCATCCGAAGCAAACAGGTTCCCATTTACCCTTCTTCTTATCACCTTTACCCTAAGGCTACTTCCTTTTCCTATTCCACTTCTTCTTGCCTTCATCGCCTTGCTATAGATTTAGCTTCTCTTTTTTGGTGGAAATAACAATAACAATCTTAGCCTTAGGGTACAAGTAGTCATTGTGGAGCGCCATCTCTACAAGTTTCTCAAATGGCTCATCTATATGGTCCACTAGCTTTTCCCCCAAGTAGTCATCCAAACCAATGATGAATTACTTATTCCTCCTCAATAGAGTATCGATGAATAACATCTTACACTTAGATAAAACACCAAATTCTGCCATTATTTAGAAACTGCCATCTCTTCCTACATGAGATCGGCAAATTTTCTGAATAGAACCAACTTCTGAGCAGTCGGAATAAAATTCTTCTGAAACCTTGCATTGAACTTATCCTAGCTGAACCGATCCTCCTAAGTAGCATAATTACAGCATTCTAGCAATTCATGGCTCGACCCTGAAGCTGTCTCGATGACACCTTTCTTTTTTAACATCTTCTACCTCCATTTCATCGAAGATGCACTCACAAGTATCCAACCAATCTTCCACTTTTATAGCTGACTCTGTCGCTTGAAAGGGCATCTATCCAAGATTAGAATAATCTTTACTCAGCTTAACAAAGTCAACCCTAGGTGCTTGCACGAGAGCACCTCCATCTATTACCACTACAGGAGCATTCCTCATCATATTAGCCATCATAGTATTGAACATGGCTTGGACATCAGGTGTAGCAGCTCCCGATCCCATGCCTACCTATACTCCTAAAGCAGAATTCCTTACGGCGTTCCTTGTATTTCGGCTCGTTCTTATTTGAATGATCATTCACTCATAAAGAAAACCGTGTCCATAGTGCTCATGTGCATGGGACCTACGCTATATAATATATTACTATATAGTTTGGAAAACCAAATTTATACCAAGTATGTTGCTCTCATATACACATGTACCCTCAATCCAGTCTAAGGCAATACAACCTTCCCTATCTCTACTGGATCATGGTATCAGCTCTAGTTAATCATGTAACCAACGCTCTGGTACCAAATGTGATAACTGTCCTATACCACCAACACCAATAGTATATGAATATTGTGTTGCTTTCATGCCTAACCGATATAGGATGATCATTAGTGTGTAGAATGAACAAATGTTGCATATAACCTATCATATCTCCCATAGCGCATAGAAAAAATATAGTGTCACGTAAAAAAAATGACAGTAATAAATACGTGAACAGATCATCGTCATCAAAGTATAATATCTACAGAGTTATACCTCAACAGTAGATTTTATACAATGGAAAACAAACTCAACAATTGTCTCAAATACAAATGGTAGGCAGTCACTGCTAAGGCTCCCCGGTGCTGCATAATGAAATAAGTGAAGACTACATATACATATTTAATACGAGATAGCTCCATTTAGCTCAGCCTCCAAGCAGCTACTGCGTCTCTAGACAATTATCTAGTCTACTCATTTAAGAGTACCTAAGATAATAAGAAGGAAAGCATAAAACCTTAGGTCGGACAACAGTCTGGTGTGAGCGAGCAATGAGACTCAAAATACTATACATATAAAAATAGTAAGGAAAAAAAGTACACGAACCATACCTGACTTGTCCTTGTAACCAAAGAGTTAACATATAACACTATCACACGCTAATCTACAATCTCATAAAGATATCACAAACCAAATAAAGAACATCGGTCTTTAATGTATTCCGATCTCTAATACCTACTTCCTCTGATACCTATGAGTGATAGATTACTAAAGAAAGCAACAAAAGCATCCCTAGCATCCATCAACAATCCTAACTATTTCTCCTTGTACTCTAAATATATTATAGCTCGTATGGACTCATTTCTACCAGGGACTAATTAGAATCCTGGCGCTTTGTTGTAATAACGTATCTTACAGCCCAAAGCTGGATATTTGTCTTGCAGCCCAAAGGGGGACAGTAGTCCCAAAGCTTCAGGTCTGGAGTATATAGGTCCCACCATTGACCCATGGGCATCCCCACTTGCAGCACCCTTGCTTCGAGTATGACTGAAAACACTCCAACCATCAATTATTCCTTAGCACATACATCAAATCTCTTCTTTTCTCTATTTGGATACCGAGCCTTTCTTGCTCAATCTAGTTTCAATTATTCACGAGGAACAACACACACATTCCCCAATCCTACGGCTCCTCTCTTTACGAGCGCCATCTTTGGAACCTACTCCCAACATGAGCCAAAATCTGAAGACCATAGTCTTTCATTATGTTGTTATATCGTCATCCACCCTAGATGCGAATGAGATAACATCTCTAGCATGACCTACAGAGCATCTTCTTACCGCCTTGAAAGTTCCACGTTCATAACACTAAATGTGATAACTCAATACCAACCTAAGCCTTAACTCGGTACCGAGTTAAGCACTTAGCCAATAATTGAATATCTTCTCCTTCCTTTTCTCTAGTACTCTTCCCTAGGTGCCTTATATCCCGACTCATCCCTCTTTGATAACTCGGTCGTAATCCATAGCTCCACTTCCAAGTTCTAGCGATAACTCATCACCCAATCCATCACTTAGTCAAATTTCTACATCAAGCCATAGACTAGCTCCTTTAACCAGGCCCTATCCACTCGTAGCAAAGACCGAGTCATAGCCCCTGTACCCGTAACTCGATACCGAGTGATAGCCATAACTTGGTGCCAAGTTATTACTTTAAATCTAAACACATTGCAAGTTATCATGTACTCTCATGCTTATCATATAGTCTCCTGCCATACTCCAAAGCGTCTCTGTCAAGTTTCGTCCAATTCCGAACAACTTTGCTTTCAATTTTCTCAATTCTTCAACCTTACTTTCTATGCAATCACAACACTAGCAATTAACTTCGTATCATATCATCTAAGCATAGAATAATAACCAATTTCATCTATTCAATTATGCAATTCATATAAACGAGATAAACAAAATAATTTCTAACATAGATCTACATATAGCATGGATATATGAGCATAAAAAATGGTGATTTCTAATCAACCTAGGTCGTATGCATAGTTTAATATGTTGCTAGATTTATTTTATGGCCAAAAATCAAGTTAAAACATGTTAAATCCTACAATTCTACTATATACACATGCATAGTATAGTGAGAAGGCATAAACCACTCACCAATTACCAAATTCAACCAATACTTGTGTAGATTTAATTCAAACAAATCCAGTTCGACCAATGAAGAAAAGAGTTATACATCAAGCAAATCAATGATCGCTATCTTCTAATAATGCACCAATCAACAATCTAGTTTGATATAAGTAGAGACGTGGATGAATTAGGGTGGATTTATGGCTAATTAGGGTTTGGAACTAATTTGGAATGAGAGGAAAAGGTTTTCATTTGACTCTTTCATCCTCTATTTATAGTGATTCTCTAATTAGACTAATAATAAACTAATGGGTTTCACTAATTACACACTAATTCTGACCAGCGGCTTTAAAACTAAAAACAGGCATAACTTCCTAACCATAAGTCCATTTTTTGTTATGACCATTCTACGAAATAGGAAACCATCATCCTAAAGCAATGGAATTAGTTTAAGATCCTAACTCAACTTCTATCAAAAGTTATAATCCCAAACAAGGGTTTTAAGGTAAGATGGTCACGTAGAAATTTAGGAAAAATCATAGGTCTATAAAATGCCCTTAAGTGTCATATTCCAAAAATTTAAAATCATGCGACCTTATATGAATAAACTAAAAATATTTTACAATCCTTTGATACGTAAAATACGGGTCGTTACAATGGGCATCATGGGACGATTCCTTAATGACATCATCTTTTACTTGGCCTCAAATGTTAAGCCTAATCTTGATCTCCTAACACTATTTGATCAACACCAACTAAGCCATGCATAGTCGTATCATCAAGCGTGTTAAAATCAAGTTTTGGCTCATCATACTTGGCACTGTGGGTGTTATATCAATTTTTGGATTAATATTTTGGCACTAGAAGGAAGGCTTGAACCTCTGATTCTCTATAATTCTCACCCTAAACTAATTACATGAAATTTCTTTTTATTCCAGGAAGGTGGAAGATCAAGGCGAGTTAATTTTCTAAATGAAGAAGTCATACAAACGGCAACATTGGAAGAAAATGTTGTCCCCAATTTCAACTTGGGAAATATAGAACGTGAACAACCAGTAGAACCAGCAAAAACTACCACTAGCGAAGCTCATATTAAAGGACTAACACAGCAGGTGGAAATGATGCAAGAGTTACTAAAGAAAAATCCTTGCACAAAAATCCTCCAAAACTTCCAAGTTCACCAAAGCAGAGGAAGTTGAATCTCCAGAATAAATCTGGATGCTCGTCTAATTACGAGTAGAGGAGAAAACAAATTTTTTACGACTCCATAAAAGAGAAAAGGAGATCAAGAAGCTAGAGCAACATAATTCTCTCCTAAATTGATGGCAGGCATTAAGGCTAAAGCAAATTACCAAGGAAGACTAGAGGACAAGTCCAATGAGCAATCTGGCAGTTCGACCTCTAAGAAATACAAGCCTCATAGAGCGACGAGGCTTATCTAAGAGACATGGTTAAAAAAGGTAAAAAGATATGCTTAATCTTAAAGAAAAAAGAACCCTTGATGAAAGAGTCTACAATAACCACCAAGAAGCTCTTTTCACGAATGAAATCATGTCCACAAGAATCTCGTCCGACATCAAAATTCCATCCTCAAGATACAACGACACTACTGACCCAGATGACCATCTAATGGCGCTACCAAAGTCAGATGGACCATTACAGCGCATCCGAAGCAATGCGTTACAGACTTTTTGCTGCTACCTTCCAGGGTGCGGCAGCTAAATGGTACACACATTACCATGAGAAGACTATCTACTTTTGGAAATAATTCCTTTATGTTTTCTCGGCATAGTTTTGTATTTGCAAAGATCCCACAATTGACTACATCATACTATTTAATGCCAAGCAAAGACCAGAGGAATTATTAGGTGATTACCATAAGAGGTTTAACGTAGAAGCACTAAAGCTGAAAGATATAATCGGCATGGACAAATTAATGGCTGCATGCTCAGGATTGATCGAGTAGACACTTTTTTGGCTAGAGCTCTATATTCACGAATGCAGGGATTTGAAAGATTTTCACTTTCAAGCCGATAAATTCATCCGTATGGATGAAATATATCGTGCCTAGAAGAAATATCGAGCAAAGAAAGACGCAGGAAAACCTGGTTGTGACTCCACAATAAGAAGCGAAGATAGGAGGAGGCCCCAAATACTAATCATGTTGTTAGCGCCAAAATTGGTCACTAAAACCCAAATGTAAATGAAAGCACCAACTAACAATCATAGCTCAAAGATAGAAGTAATAATGTGAAGAACAGTCAAAATTAAAAAGAAAGCGGTAAAAACACAGAATTTATAGTGGTTCGGCTGACTCCAGCCTGTGTCCACTCTAGAAATTTATTTTTTATTGCTGTAATAATCTATTACAGTTACAAGATGGTAAAGTAGCCTCAGCCTTAGAAAATAGAAAGTCAAAGAGCTGAAAGAAGATCCTCTTTCTGAAACCCCTCATGCTGCATTTATAGGCAAATCTCGAGTTACTGGGCTTTCTTAGCAGTTCGGGCCCATTACGACCATAGCCGAGCCAACATCCTTCATTATGGTACAAGCGACTTCCTGTAGCGGCTTCCTGTGGCAACCTCCTGCAGCGACCTCCTGCAGCGACTTCCTGGAGCGACTTCTTGTAGCCGAGCCAACATCCTTCATCATGGTACGAGCGACTTCCTGTAGCGACCTCCTGTAGCGACTTCCTGGAGTGACTTCTTATAGCGACTTCCACGCCGAGCGACTTCCACGCCGAGGGACATCCACACTGAGGGACTTCCATGCCAAGCGACTTCCATGCCGAGCGACACGACTTCCATGCCGGGCGACTTCCATGCCAAACGACTTCCATGCCAAACGAATTCCATGCCCAGCGAATTCCATGCCCGACGAATTCCATGCCGAACGACTTCCATGCCGAACGACTTATATGCCGAGCAACTCAAACCTACCGCATTCCAATCTTGAAAAATGAGTAGTCAATTTAGTTAAATCTTCCTATTTACGGCCTTGCCAAAAGGTGGGATAACACTTTGCCCCCCAAAACAAGCCTTTTGATAAAAGGCGTGTTTTGAATGGCTTCGAAACCAATATCGTGAGTCCCTATTTTATTAATAGCTATAGTATACTTGATCAAGTTCGTGGCTGTTCGAAGCCGAATCGGTATTCATTTCCACCTGTGGAAGTCAGGAATTAAATTCTGCAGCCTCTCTGGACTGTCGATGGTCACTTTGGACCCATGCCAAGTTCATTCCAAACTCGACGGTCGAATAGAAAGATCCTGTTGCGCTCCGATGTTGCTTTCTATCCCTTGAACTCTGACTCTAGCGAGGGAATATAGCGATGTCTTGGTCTTTCTAGACTGATCATAGCCTCTCCGGGCTCTTATCGGATCCCATCCGGTCACTCTCTGGTGAAGGGGAAACGACGTCGAGTGAGCCGATCTTGTCGCTCTCTGGCGAAGCGGCAGCACCCCCGCACTCTGGTTCAGTGTCCCTGAACATAAAGCGATGTCATGGACTAAATTCTAAGCCGATCATAGCCACTCCGGGCTCTTACTGAATCCCATCCTGTCACTCTCTGGTGAAGGGGAAACAGCGTTAAGTGAGACGATCCTGTCGCTCTCCGACGAAGCAGCGTCACTCCCTACACTCCGGTTCAGTATCCCTAAACATTAAGCGATGTCATGATCCTCCTGGACCGATGTCAGTCTCTTCGGGCTCTTACTGGATCCCATCCTGTCACCTTCCGATGAAGGGGAAACAACGTTAAGTGAGTTGATCTTTTCGCTCTTTGGCGAAGCAACTCACTTCTTGCACTCCGGACCCCGTCTCTTCGGGTAGGGTCATAAAGCGATTAATTTTAAATTGACTTCCAATATTCATTCTTTAACTCTCCAGTCAAAGATTTATCTTATGAAATTTATGTTCATTTATTGATTTAAAATTCCAAATGTTTAATCACAAGCAAAAGAAAAATCTAGATACTGCCACTCTAGGCAGAGCAGTCTATTACCATCTTAAAGCATGCCTGGGGATCTCTCTGGTTCCCTCACATGTGTAAGTGGAATAGCTATTTTATTTTGAAATCAAAACCTAAGAATTTGATTTAATCGACCAGAGTTCGAGTCTTGAACTTGGCCCATGCCATCATGATCAATTGATGACGAGTCGTGATCTCGATCCAGGATTAGTTCCGTTGGGTGTAAGCGATAGTTGCTCAGGTTCTACGGCCGCTGTCCTTCAAATGGCGGCATCCATCAGTAGCATGTCCTTCCAGCTCATAGAATAGGCAATAATTTCCACTTCTACGTTCCCGTTCCATAGGATCTTTCATGGGTGGTTTCCGTTAGAGGAGGTGCCCTCGAGTTTTTGTGTAAATCCATTCCAGGTTTGCCGTCAAGTCAGCATATTGTTTGAATCTGGGTTCTCGGAATTTCTTCCGTTTATCAGGATTGTCGTATCTGTCCTCCTACTTCCGCTTTCCCTTGTCTATTCCAGTCTGTTCCTTGGAGGTTCCTTCGCCTTGCATGGCGTTTATTTCTCGCCTTTTGACGCATGAATCCTCTAGCCGAATAAGCCTTTCAGCTTCATGATACAATTCTATTAGGTCTTGTAGTGGATCTTTTGCCAAAGAATCCTTAAATTATGTGCCTTTCGCAACCCCTGCTACTGCCGTCATCTAAATCATCGACGGATCCGGGCGATCTACTGAAGCCACTGTTGCATTGAATCACAATAGAAAATTTCTTATGGACTCTCCGGTCCTCTGCTTCATTGAAGCTAAGGTCATCACACTCTTGGGTCGCGTCACATGGACCCTAAACTATCTCATGAAGCATTCCACTAGCTCACCCCCATGTTCTGGTTGATCCATTTTCTAGCTGCCTGAACCAAAGTGCAGCCTAGTCTGTTAGATATAGAGGGAAGCATCGTGCCATCACTTCCTCGAATGCCCCCAGCACTTTCATATGCCTAATATATCTAGTAATATGCATGGTTGGGTCTGATTTCCCATTATAAGGATCCAGCGCGGGTAACTTGAGCTTCGAGGATTCCTTGCATTTCCGATATTCAGAGTGAACGGACTCCGACTAACTTCCTCTAAGCCTCCGCTTGACAATCCTCCTCTCATAACCCTTCTTATTAATCAAGCCATCCGCTTATCTCCATCTGAGGGTAGTCCGCTGTTTGCATCTATACCTTGCCCCCCACGTCCTGGGGTACTCCGAGTAGTACTCTTCATGTTGGTCATTTACGTTCACGTTGGTCCCTGTTTGCTGAGCTTCATTCACCGCTCTCCCAATATCCAATCCTGGAGGTCTTCCCCTAAGCCTTTGCTGATTTCCTTCAATCCCTCCAGTTTGGTTCTGGTGTTGACCTCCAGAAACTTCTACAGCTCTGGTTCCTTGTTCTGCAATGCCAGCAGCCACGGTTGGTCCATTCCCTTGACTTTGTGCTCCAATATGTTTAACCTGTCGAAGCAGGTTCAGTATCATGTCTTCCTGCCTTTTCAGCATCGTCTCTATCTCATCCCTAGTGATGTAAATGGATGATTGACCTGCTCCAGCTCCAGAGGAGGCCTCTTGACTTCCCTTCTGATTGCTTCTTTCTATCACTTGCTTCCTTGTTGATGGCCTAGCCATTGCTTTTTAGAATCCAAGTTCCTAGCTCCAAAATCCTCGAGTGCTTGCCTTCTCGGTGAAAGCACCAAAATGTTGGCGCCAAAATTGGTCACTAATACCCAAATGTAAACGAAAGCACCAACTAACAGACACGACCCACAGATAGAATATATGTAGAGAGTAATAATGTGAAGAACAGTCAAAATTAAAAAGAAAGCGGTAATAACACAGAAATTATATTGGTTCGGCTGACTCTGGCCTATGTCCACTCCAAAAATTTATTTTTTATTGTTGTAACAATCGATTACACTTACAAGATGGTAAAGTAGCCTCAGTCTTAGAAAATAGAAAATTAGAGAATCGAATGAAGATCCTCTTTCTAAACCCCCTTATGCTGTATTTATTGACAAATCTCGAGTTACTGGGCTTCCTTAGCAGTCCGGGCCCATTAGGGCCATAACCGAGCCAACATCCTTCACCATGGTACAAGTGACTTCCTGAAGCGACTTCCTGTAGCAACTTTCTAGAGCGACCTCTTGGAGCAATGTCCTTGTAGCGACTTCCACGCCGAGCGACTTCCACGCCGAGCGACTTCCATGCCGAATGACTTCCATGCCGAACAACTTCCATGCCGAGCGACTCAAACCTATCGCATTCCAGTCTTGACAAATGAGTAGTCAATTTAGTTATATCCGCTTATTTACGGCCTTGCCAAAAGGCGGGATAACACATGTTGCTTTGAACAAGCCGATATCTTATATATTCGCTAAAGTGAAAGAAATTGAAAATATTTAATATTTCTACAAAGCTAAAGGCGATCCTGAACCAAGAAGAGGGGAAGACTACTGTGCCTAACATATGGTGAATGGACATAAAATCGATCAATATCAAGTGCTGGTGGGCATAAGTCAATGCATGATTTGTTTTGGACACCTGAAGAAGTTTATCATGGATAATCAAAAAGCTGCTGATGCTTAAAATAGCAACCAAAGACTCCCAAACAATTCTGCAAATTTAGTAGAAAGTGATATTCATATAGGTTTAATTCCACCCCTCGACTGAACTGATGTTATCCATGGAGGCCATACCTAGTTGGAAGCGAAAAAGGAGCTAGAAATTGCTATAATAGAGAAGCAAAAGATAGGATTTTCTTTATTCAGAAAGATCCATCGCTCAAAAATCAAAGTTCCAAATCCAGATGCATAACTCAATCATCATTCCAAAAGAGCTATGAGGAGTTTGTCATCCATATAATGATCTACATACGAGCTCTGTGGTTTCTAAAATTTTGGTGGATACCGAAAGTGCGGTCAACATGATTTTTAAACATGCATTTGACTAAATAGGAATTCTGAAGGAAAACTAGTGCCGAGCTTTAAGCCCATTTTTGGGTTCAGTAACAAGGGATCAACTTCTATTGGGAAAATAAGACTTCTTGTACAAATGGAAATTCCATCACATTCCCGGACCTTTGAGACTCTCTTTGTCGTCATGGATGGGCCTTCATATTATAATGCCTTCCTTAGGAGGCTAGCTATGGATGAGGTTGATACTTTTTGTCTCATAAAGTATCCGCTGGTAAAGTTCATGGCTAAGAGTGGATGGAGAAACATGAAGGGAGAGCAATTCAACTATCATGAAATGTACTTTTCCACTCTTGAGAAATACAAATGATACATTCTTTCTTTTTATGATTCGTAGAAAAATGAATTAATCAAAATCAATACTAAAGAGCCTTTGGATGATGATTCTTTTAGCCCATCATCCAAAGAAAAAATAAAGCTTATCGAGAAAACTAAGCATGCATTGAGAAAATTTGATTTCTTTGAAAAAAAAAGAGAAAAGAAACAACTTAGTGGAAGATGAAATATAGGAAAAGAAGATCGTCACTGAATTAGATTGTAGAGGTGAACAAGAGAGAATGAAGCCCACAGAAGATCTGGAGGAGATATGCTTCGATCTAGTCGATCCACCAAAGACAGTAAAGGTTGGAAAAGAACTGGATAGTGAACTTAAAGGAGAACTAGTTCAGTTCTTTCAATCCTGCAAAGATGTATTCACTTGGATCCATTCATATATGGTTGGGGATAGATCCGACCATTAATTGTCATGCTTTGAATAAAGATCCGAATATCACATCTATCCAAAAGAAGAAAATGCAATTTGATAAAGTTCGATCTCATGCTTTAAAAGAAGAAGTCAAGAGACTGTTCGAAAACAGGTTCATCAGAGAAGTACTTTATCCAAAATGGTTAGCCAATCCAATACTAGTAAAGAAATCTAATGGAAAATGAAGGACATGTGTGGATTATACTAATTTGAATAAAGCTTGCCCGAAAGGCCGCTACCCCTCCTAAGGATAGACCAATTAGTCGATGTAAGAAGTGGACATAAACTCTTATCTTTCATGGATGCTTATTTTGAATACAATTAAATTCCAATGTTCGAACCAAATGAGGTGAACACCAATTTTATAATAGATTGGTGAACATATTGCTATAAAGTACCGCCTTTCAGATTGAAGAATGCCGGAGCGACATGCCAGAGATTGGTAAAAAGAATGTTCAGAGAACAAGTTAGCTAGAACATGGAAGTATATATGGATGATATGTTGGTAAAATCTCAGGAAAAAAGCAACCATAAAAAAGATCTTAAACAAATGTTCAATATATTAAGAAGATACCAGATGAAGCTTTACCACAAAAATGTTCATTTGGAATTTAGTTTGTAAGTTTTTTGGGATATATTGTCAGTGTAAGAGGAACTGAAGCCAACCTTAACCAAATTCAAGCTATTAAGGATATGACAGAACCTAAGACAAGTAAAGACGTAATGATCTTGAATAAAGGAGTAGTAGTATTGAATTGGTTCATTTCCAAGTCCAGCAAAAAGTGCATCCCGTTCTTCGATGTGATTAAGAAGAAGAAAATTTTCGAATGGGGCAAGGTTTGTCAAAAAGCTTTTAAGGAGATGAAAGGTCATTTGGAGAAACCACCAATATTATCTAGCTCTGTGGAGGGGGAGAACTTTACCTCTATATGGAAGTTTCTGAGCACGCGGTTAGTTCTGTTCTAATAAGAGAAGAAAAAGGAATTCAGCTTCCAATGTACCATACAAGTAGAAAGCTTAAGGATGCGGAAACTAGATATCCAATCATAGAAAAATTGGCATACTATTTAATACTCACAACACACAAGTTAAGAACTTATTTTCAAGCACATCAGATTAAGATCCTAACCAAGAGTCTTCAATAAACTTAAAGCTTAAGGAAGGTTAATAAAATGGGGGGTACAGCTTAGTAAATATGATATCTAATTTCTACCTCGAGTGACAATTAAAGGACAAGCTCTAGCCGATTTTGTTAATGAATGTATGTGTTTTATTTAAGAGCAATCAGAAATGGAAAAGGATCTAAATCCTAAGTGGCAACTGTTCATAGATGGAGCCTCAAACGAACAAGGGCTTGGAGCTAGATATGTGGTTTTACCCCCGATGGGCACCATTTACATTATGCAATGAAATTGGGATTTTCGATTACAAATAATGTATAAGAATTTGTGTTAAGTATAGCAGGACTCACCCTAGCCGTTCAGTTGAAGATTCCTAAAGTTGATATTTTCAACGATTGACAATTAATGATGAATCAACTAAACCAAAAATACCAAAAAAAAGATACAAGACTGATCTTATATGTCAAAAAGATATTAAAAATGTTAGCCAATTTGAAGATTTCGCAATACACCAAGTGCCCAGAGGAAAGAACTCCCAAGTTGATTCTTTAGCTAAGTTGACTAGCTCGCGAGGAGTACTAGAATCTCGAATTATGCTAGTCGACTACCAATCAAATCTTAGTATAGAGGATACAGACGTCAATCCAGAAAGTGAATCCTTAGTATTGACTAGATCTCAAGCCTTAATATACATGGAGAATGAAGATGAAACCGTGATCCTTCAAGAAAAATCTTCTCATATAAAAACTGATAATTAATAGGATAATAATTGGATGACACTTATCGTCGAATATACAACAAAAGAGAAGTTGACAGCAAATAAAAGGAGGTAAGGAGAATAAAACATCAAACCCCAACCGTCATTATAGCAAACATAATATTTTATAAGAAAGGATATTCTTAAGATGTGTTGATCCGAAAACAAGGGGAAAAATTACTAAGAGAAGCCCACGAAGGATTTTGTGGTGACCATTCTAATGGTATAAAGTTAGCCAAGAAAGTTATGAGACAAGGGCTTCTATTAGCCTTAGATAACTAGCAATGCCATCGATTATGAAAAAAGGCGTGAAAAAGCCGAAAGTCTCTAAAATCGCATATCTGCCACCAAGCAAATTGACTTCAATCTCAAGCCCATGGTCTTTCGATGTATAAGGAATTGACCTAATCGGACCACTACGTATATCCAAAGGAGGAGCTAAATACACAGTGGCGGCTACTGATTATTTCACAAAATGAGTAGAAGTAGATCCGCTTCCAAATATCACATCAGGAGAAGTTCTCAAGTTCGTAATCAAGAATATTGTTACAATATTTGGAATTTCGCACAAGATAATATCTGATAATGGAACTTAGTTTAAAAGCGAAGAATTTACCTGGTTTTATAATAAAAATGTAATCATTAAGAGCTTTTCATCTGTAGTTCACCCTAGGGCTAATGGAGCCGTTGAAGCTGCCAACAAAACTATTATGACCATTATTAAAAAAAGATTGGACAAAGCTAAAGGAAATTGGGTTGAAGAACTACCTTTTGTATTATGGGCATATAGAATAGCTACTAAAACTACAATAGGGCATACCCCATATTTCTTAACATATGGATGCGAAGCATGCTCCCAACTAAGTTTGAAGTACCTTCTTATCAAAGGATTGCATATGCATTTAATTTGAATCAAGAGTTAAAGAAAGAATCCTTGGACTTGATCAATGAGTTAAGAGATGAAGCAACATACAGTAAGCAAAATATCAACGAAGAATATCCAAGTATTACAATGCTAAATGAGAGAAAGATCAATTCAAAAAGGAGATTTAGTGGTTGGAGAGTTATGGCAAGTACTAATAATCCACCGGATGTGCCACTCAAGCTAAATTGGGAAGGACCCCTAATCATACACAAAGTAATCCCATCTAAGACTTGTACACTATAACATAATAGCAAGAATATGGAATGTCGAAGATCAAAAAATTAAGGTGAAGTAAGAGTCCTACGCCATTAAGATTGTCGTTGATATGTAGAGTTATGCATGTCAAAGGCAGCATAAAGCAGCCATGCCAAACCCCTCTACGCCTATAAATACAGACCTATGGTAAGGAGGAAGAGGCGATCATGCCTTTTCTCTCCTCTCAAAATTAAAAAACGTAAACGTAAATTAAATTGGGAAAAACTTGATTTGGTTGTAACTATGGCGGAGTTATATAAACAAGAACTTGTGTTAGAACCTAGAATTTTGATGTTTTGATTGTGACAACTATATAAGTAAATATTATATGAACTAACCATATTTGCAGGAGAATATACTATTTTACTCAAGAAATAATCTAACAAATTGCAAAACAAATTCCAAATAGAAGCTTCAGTCATGTATTTAGTCTGTGGTCTGAGTCTACTAGTGCATTCATGTTAAAATCTCTCTGAAGTGGTATATGCATGCACCCACAATTTATGTTTTTCAAACCATAGTTCATATGCTAAAAATTTTAGTGACATAGTTCACATGCAAAAGCTTTTTCGAAAATTCCTTGATATGGCAAAAAACAAGCAATTCAACAGAATGAACAACATAGTTCAATCGATTGAATGTTGTGCACATGCACATTTTTTCTTTGAACATTCAGATGGCTGAACTAGCAAGCTCAACCGCTTGAATTGTATGACTTTTGCACTATTTTCATGCTGGTTCGATTTTTGATCGATTCAGCTGGCTAAATTATTCCACTTAGACGGCTGAATCTTCTAACGACTATATTTTGAAAAGACACTTATTTTCAGCGAACAGAAACAACTCTTGTTTCAAGAATTGCTTCCATATCTTTCATGGCTAATTTTCACGAATGACTGCAACTCTTGATTTCTATATACAACCATGAAATCCATTGTTTTAACTAATTAATTCTGATTTTAATTATCATTTTTATTGTCTAAACAATCTTGCCATTTGCATTCAATATATTCGTTCTAATCTCTTGTTCATTCAAAAAACTTCATTAGTGATTTAAGGAACTTCCTATCTTCACAAATTACACGATTACCACAAAGGAGAAGATTATAGGAAGGGTGTACGTTATTGACTTATCAGTGCTATTCAAGAACATACTCAGTCAGAAATAATTTTACTATTTCTATTGGAAGTCCTGTTCGGTTGCTTAGGCGGTTGAAGTCCTATTCTGTTGCTTAGGCGGTAAAGTCCCGTTCGATTGCTCAGGCGGTGTAATACCTATTCCTTTGGATCAAGTGAGGGTATATAGTTGAATTCTAGAAAGAGTCTGGGACTAGACGTAGAACGAGAAGTTCAAACCAGTATAAAAGTCTCTGGTGTCACTTACTTTTTTATTTACTTTTATATTCCGCACTAGTAAATCGTTTAGTTAATATTCCATATTGCATGATCCTTAGTCACTTTCACTTGGTATCAGAGAAAAATCATCATAAACCATAACATAGTTATTTGATATTTAGTTAATATGGAAAATAATATGGAAAATAACACCAGCACAAGTTTTATTGAAGGTGAATCCATTACACGACCACCACTATTTAACGGTTTGAATTACAATTATTGGTCAATTCGCATGAGAATTTATATGCAAACAGGTGGATATGGTACTTAGAATATCACTCAGAATGAATACACTATACCTACTACACCGTATGCACAATGGTAAAACACATAAAAGAAAGATGCTACTTCAAATGCAAAAGCCTTGAATATGTTATTTTGTGCTTTGTATAAGAATGAATCTAATAGAGTTAGCATGTGTACAACTTCTTATGAAATTTGGCGAACTCTTAATGTTACACATGAAGGAGCAAACAAAGTTAAACAAAGAAAAATTTCTATGCTTAAAAATCAGTTCCAAAATTTTATAATGAAACAGGATGAAACTATAAATGAAATGTATCCTAAAATCCAAGATATATTTCATCACTACTAGCATTAAGAGAAAAATACACTAATTTGATATTGTTTTGAAAATCCTAAACTCTTTAACGGAAGTATGGAAATGAAAAGTCTTAGCTATTGAAGAAGCTAATGATATTTCTACAATCAAACCTGAAGAGTTAATAGGAAATCTCATGTCGTATGAAGTAAATCTGCAGGCGAACCGATATCAAGCCCAAGATAAAAAGAATATAGCTTTCTAAGCTGAACAAGAAGATTCGGGTTCAGATGAAGATGACATGGCATTTATAGTAAAGAATTTCAAAAAGTTTCTGAAATTTAGAAAGAACAAAAAATTCAAAAACAATAGGAGAGACAATACCAATAAACCACCATCTTCGTATCTCGAATGTTATGAATGTCATAAGGGTCACATAAAGAAGGACTATCCTGATTGAAAGAAAGAAAGATAAAGGAATAAGAAGGACAAGTATAAGAATAAGCAAGCATTCTCTGTTACATGGCATGACCGAGAATCGCCTTCATCATCAAATAGTGACACTGACAGTGATTAAGAAAAAGCCATGTCTGCTTTATGGCTTCGACTAACGATATGAGTGATCTAACTTTTGATGATTTAATAGATATAAACTCAAAGTTATTGAATAGACTAAAAGAAGTTAAAACAAAGTATAAGATACTTTTAAAAAACTAAACAGAAGTGAAATAGAAGTTGATATGCTCGGTAATGAAAAGAAAATTTTAGAAGAAGAACTTGTCAAAACACAAGAATCTTTATCTAATATATATTCTCAACTCACAATGCTATCAAATGAAATTGAGGTTCAGAAAGAAAAGAATAAGACATAAGCTACAGAAAATCACGATTAAAAATCAAATGTCAAAATTGTTGAATTAAACAATACTAGTCTCAAAACTGAGTTATAAAATATTACTAAAAATCTTTCTAACTTTAATAAAGGTAGAGAAAATCTTTCTAATATTATTAAAAACTCTCAAACTACTTTTAATAATAAAGAGTTAGGATACACAAATTACTCAAAATCTAGTTTAAAGAGGAATAATTCACCATATACATTTTTTAATATACATAAGACTTTGTAAAAGCAAAACTAAAACCAAAAGTTTTCACTCAAAAGAAGGGTATTTGCAACACAAATACTATAAAGATTTGGGTACCAAAAACTAATAATAAATCAATTAGAAATAAGTATATTAAGACTTTTTTAAATACAGTTCATAAAAATGAAAATTTTACTTATAAAGGGAATTCTAAACCCTCTTGGGTTTGGTTTCCTAAGATCTAACTCTTATAACCGTCATAAAAAGTAGGTACCAACGTCATCTCTATATTTTTAGTAGGTACCAACTAAGAAAAGGAAAGTGGATACTTGATAGTGGTTGCTCAAAATATATGACGTGAAACAATGATATGCTGACTAACATTATTTATGCAGATGGACGATCTGTTATATTCGGAGATAATTCCAAAGGTTGTATAGGCAAAGGCGGTGTGAGCAATGACGGAACATCTAACTTACCTCTTATTATAAATGTTTTACTAGTTAAAAATTTAATACATAATTTGCTTAGTATAAGTCAACTATGCGATAAAGGTTTTAATCTATCTTTTTTGAAAATAAATGTAACATATATGATCAAAACAAAAATCTTATCGTTGAAGGAACTAGAGAAAATAATATATACATACTAAATGTGAAATTTAATCATAACACAAATATGTGTCTAGTAGCCAAAGAAAATGATCCTTGGTTATGATACAAAAGGCTTTGTCATATAAACTTTAAAGCAATAAGCAAATTATCTAAAATTAATTTAGTAAAAGGTTTACCGAAAATGAATTTTAAAGTAAATAGTATTTGTGATCTTGTCAGTTAGGAAAATTAACCAAATCTTCTTTTAAATCAAAGAAAATTATTTCTACACTACAAACACATACTTGAGTTATTACATGTAGATCATTTTGGACCAACTCAAGTTCAATCTATAAATCATAATAGATATGTTTTCGTAATTGTAGATGATTTCTCAAGATACACTTGGACAATATTTATGAAAAATAAAAATGATACTTTTGAAAATTTTAAAAGCTTCGCTAAAGGAATTTAAAATATTAAGAATATAAATATTAAAAACATTCGAAGCAATCACGTCGGCGAATTCGATAATGATATTTTTGAAAAATATTGTAATAAGAAAGGATTTGTTCACAATTTTTCATTTCCAAGAAATCTGCAACAAAATGGAGTTTAGAAAAGAAAATAGAACACTTCAAGAATGCACTAGAACCTTATTAATGGAAGCACTCTACCTAAACAGTTTTGCGCAGAAGCTGTACCAACTGCTTGTTATGTTCTAAATCGAGTCTCCATTAGACCATTAACAAAACATACTCCATATGACCTTTTTAATGGAATAAAGCCTAATATATCATATATCAAAATCTTCGATTCAAATTGTTTTCTATTAAATACAAAAGACCAAGTTGGTAAATTCGATCCAAAATCCGATGAAGGAATATTCATTGGATATTCGAAACGAAGCAAGGCATATTGAATTTATAATAAAAGGAATAAAATAATCAAAGAAACACTTCATGTGTCATTCGATGAAAATTTTAAATTTAATAATAAAAATGTAGATGAAGAAATAATTCCTAAATCAAATATCATAGAAGATGATGAAAATAATGTTGAAAAATGAAAACAACAATTTACCAAATGAAAATGAAATTCGAACTACACCAAGACTTCTAATAAATCACCCAATGTCATTGGAGAAGTAAATATTAACGTAAGAACTAGAAATTAATTAAATCAAAGTGGTCATGTAGCCTTCCTATAGAACATTGAACCCAAAAATGCTAAAGAAGCCTCAGTTGATGATTATTGGATTATAGCTATGCAAGAATATTAAATCACTTTGAACGAAACAAAGTTTGGGACTTAGTTCCTAGACCTAGTATCAAATAGTCATCGGTACTAAGTGGGTATACAAAAATAAAGCCGATGAGCAAGGAAATATTATTCGAAACAAAGCTAGATTTGCTCAAGGTTACAATCAAGAAGAAGGATTTCTCCTGTAGCTTGACTAGGAGCAATACGAATTTTATTATCATTTGCATGTTTTCATAACTTTAAACTATATCAAATGGACGTAAAAAGTGCTTTTCTAAGTGGTTTTATAATAGAAAATGTATGTGTAACAACCACCTTTATTTGCAGACGAAAAATTTCTAAACCATGTTTATAAACTAAAGAAAGCTTTATAAGGTTTAAAACATGACCTCATGCTTGGTACGATCGTCTTAAAAGTTAACTTATAAATTTTGGAAAATTTGATCAAACTTTGTTTATAAAACAAGATAAAAAGGATTTATAAGTTTATGTATATGACATCATTTTTGGCTCCAAGAACGAAAGATTATGTTAATAATTTTTGAATATTATGACAAGAGAATTTGAAATGTCTCATATGGAAAAAATTTCATATTTTCTTGGATTACAAACTAAACAATTAAGTAATGGAATTTTTATTAATCAAGAAAAATATTGTAATAATTTTATAAAACATTTTGGTATGGAAAACACATCTACTAAACCAACTCCTATGAGCACCATGGTACAACTCGATCGAGATGAAAATGGAAAAAGTGTTGACCAAAAACTATATTGGAGTATGATCGGATACTTACTATACTTAACTGCTAGTCATCAAGATATAATGATGAGTGTATGCTTGTGTGCACGATTTCAAGAAAATCTTAAAGAATCACATTTGCAGGCAGTGAAACGAATTTTGCACTACTTAAGCAAGACTATAGACTACTGTCTCTTTTACCCGAAATAATATCCTTTTGAGTTAGTATCATATAGTGATGCTGATTTTAGAGGATGTCGAACGGATCGAAAGATTACAAGTGGTACTTGTCATTTCATTTGGACAATCTTTATTATCTTGGTTTAGTAAGAAACATAATTGTGTTTCACTTTCAACATGTGAAGTAGAATACAATTTTGGTGCTTTGGCGTGTGCTCAAGTAATATACATGAGCAAACACTACAAGATTTTGATATAAATCTATCTAAATCAAATATTTATTGTGATGATACAAGTGCTTTAAATTTATTGAAAAATCCTATAAATCACTCCATAACTAAACATATTGATATTCGACATCATTTTCTTCGTTATAGCATAGAAAAAGGTACATTTCTCTTGATTTTGTACCATTGGAAAATCAAGTTGCAGATATATTTACTAAACCTTTAAAATGAAAATATTTTCCTTAAATTAAGACATGAACTAGGAATTATGTCGTTATAATTCGATATTAAAGTGTAAAAATTTATAAAATAAATTAAAAATCGATAGAATTTTTTTTAGAGATGATATAATTCGACATCATTGGAGCTTTGCATTCATGGGAGGAAGTCACATGTCTTCCCAATGTTCTACTGTGCTAGTTGGTTTAAGACCTTACATTCTGTTTATTTTATATACGGCTAAAATCCTTTCATATTCTTTAACCTTGTATTTTTTTGGCTGAAGCTTTCTAAGGAATGTTAACCATAAAATAAAAGGCTTAAACAGAAAATCAAAACAATATATATATTCGTGATCATAATTTTCTTAATTCATACACAAACTTTAAGAATAATATATATTCTCTTTACAATGTCGTCTCAAGAAAGCTCCGATCTCTCATCGATCATTTTTAGCACACCTACTATGGATTCATCAAACAAATCTACTGGGGTATATATTCCGGTAAAGATTACTCCATCTCTGAATCATTATACCGAATACATACCAAACGGGAAGTAAGCTAAGAAAAATTTAGACTTTGGTTCACCATCTACCAAAGAGAAAATAAATGAAATCCATCACTATCAACGTGAGACTTTGGGTTTACAACGTGAGATGTATTATGAACAAAAACACTATGGAAGACGATTAAATTTTCTTAAACAATTTGCTCTCAAATTCTATGGAATGTCTCCTAAGCAAGGCGTGCACAATCCATCTCCCCAATGACCTCACGTGTCTCCGAATTCTCAGGAAAAAGGTGCTCATTGTAATATCTGGTCTCTTATACATCCACTACGTGATATCACTAAAGTTGAACAAAGCTCAGATGAATCTAAGACTTCGGGAATGTAAAATCAATATTTCTTATGTTTATAAATTTAAAATTGTAATATGGATATGTAACATGTTTTATTGATATAAAATTATATTTATTTAACATGAGAATAAAGCTATAAATATATATATATATATATATATATATATGTAGCATTTTTTAGAACTACAAAATAGCTTGACCTCAGAACAAACAACAGCTTCAATCGAATGACCATAGGAGATCAGCCGACTGAAACTTCATACGTACTTAGAAATTGTTTCAGCATTCAGTGGACTGAAGTCACTGGTCCAACCGATATAATTATACCCATTTTTAACTATATTCTTGCGCGTTGGAATTTTCTGCACCTCGGCCGACAGACTTAACATCTCAGCCAACTGACCCAGAACTTAGCCGAGTAAATTATGGCAATTTTTAACTAGAAACAAGCGGGTTGAATTCTTTGCATTTTAGCCGACTACCTTTAGCTTTTCAGCCGATTGAACCTTCAATTTTAATTTTTTTTTAAATAGATCTGCACATTCTCCAATGCACCTATTCACTCAAACCCTACATAACACCCGTCTACCCCTCATTCTTACCTTACCTAAACACTCTCTATGTCAAAATAAACCCAAAAAAAAACCCTAGATTCATCAAAAAATTCAATTTTTCTTCCAAATTTCATAAAACAAATGGCACCAAGATCAAAAGGAGCACTTGAATCAATAACCGGACCTTCCGAGAGCCAAATTCGAGCTTGGTTATATAATGAAACTGTGGTTAATAGATTCAACACCATGAAAAATTCAAATCTATTCGACGGAGCTTTCATGAAGATTCCCCGACTTCAAGGGCTACGTAATTAGAGAAATGGCCGAAGCTCACGTTTCGATTCGCTCATTGGGTATGATTCCAACAATGTCAAATTTACCCTCTTTTAATTAAGCTTTTCTTTGCAAATATGAATCTCGACCACCAAGATCCCCTAATAAAGATGATCGCATATGGACCTTGTTGTGTGGTGTAAAGATTTATTTACCTCTTCAAAGATTAGGTCATATGCTAAGATGTCCATCCGAAGGGTTGGATATTGATGATGTTGAGGTTGATATGTATAATCTTGGTGAAGTATCACATCTCTTCATATCGGACGATTTAACCATTTTGAAATCTAGTGCCTTATGTCCGAAGGCACCAATCATCCATCATGCGCTTATTCGACCGTTACAACCCTGGACCAGAAGTTATGAAAAGGTCTACAAAAGGGATTATCAAACCCTATATGTTATTTACTCATCCCAACGAGTAAACTGGGGAAAAATAATATTGGAAGAATTTCTCAACATCAATCACAAGAGTAGCTACAAGACGATTCACTATGGAGCTTGTATTATGCGGATTCTACAAAAATTTTGGAGTTCCATAACTCAATTTCGGTTTCATGATCATCGAAGAGCTTAACTTGAAGACTTTAAGTCTAATGGGTCCTCCTGAGCGTCCCAAACACCAACAAACCATTAGCTTTCAACAGTGGGCCGCTAATTGTAACCAAGGAATCCCTCAACCAAGAGAAACAATTATCGCTTCTTCCTCCTCTCAAGTTCCTCAACATGAAGAAGAAGAGGACAACAAAATTCTATAACTTCATGTTGATGTGCCTCCGAAGCAAGCTGTTGTGACATTATCACAGAATCAAAGCAAACTGGTCGACGTTTAGCTAATGTGGAAAAGGATGTTCCCAAAACTAACAAAAAGCTAAACTCGATCAATGACTTTTTAAATAAAATTAGGAAAAGGTAACTTGTTCTGGGTCCACTTCAACCGGTATTGCTAAAAATCTGGTCCCATTCTCTTGGATGACTACGAAAGATGAAGAAGAAGAAGTACAAGATAGTGAGTAATTCTAGAACCTTATTTTCATTTCTATTTAATTTATGAAAAACTTGTACTACAAGATTACTGCACTCTGATTTATGTATGTATATTATAGTTTTCTTTTGTAAGGATCTTTGTATATTGTATATTACTCATCACAATATGAGATTCTATTATATCTTTTCTTTCTTTTCCTCTAATAATCTATCTTTTCGACACTTGGATGCTCGGCACATGAACACCGTGGATGTATTAGTGTCAATTTTTGAGGGTCGAAAAGGCGGATTGTCACATGTGGTGTTAAAGCTTTAGGTTGAGCGAACACCTAAGCTTTGGTGGGGTAGCCTCATAGAGATAGGGTAAGTGACACACTAGAATGAGTTTAAGTGTGTGTATGAGTGCGATTTTGTTAGTGCTATATAATTTTTTATATACTATGTTAATTTATCAATTGAGTGGTTTATGAATTCTAGTCGATACAAAAGGAACAACTGTATCAATAGGGGTTTCTAAACACTTAAACAAGGCAAATCGAAGCAATGTTGCTTCGAAATTTGGTAAATGAAATAATTTTACCTAGTATTATATTTTATACATATAAAAGAATAATTTTCAAAAATTGATACAATTACCTATGATGTGCTTGTTTGTTAGAAAATGATAATATTCAGTTATTATCATTTATTATTTGATTAGTCATGTCGTCCAACATAGGAGCATGGGCTACTATTTGTTGATTGATTGTTCGTCCTCAGATAGTTTATGAGAAACTAGTGTTTTGGTTGAATTAAATATGAACACCCTATGAACTAAGTTTCATAGTTTGACTATAAGGCGTTTGGTGATAATGTTGGATTAAAATTTAACTTTTATTTAAAGTTGTTTATTATAATTCAAACACAGATAAACATTTGTGAAATTTTTATATAAAAAAATGAATCTATATAATATGCATTTTAAAATATGTTTTATAAATAAAATGGATTTTAACTGAGAATTTGAGTACTTAAATCCTGGTGTTCTTGGAAATTGTTTTGCAAAGTTTTGTAGAAAATTATATTAGTATTATTTGGAAGTATTTATGTATAGAAATATTTTAAAGTGATTTTAAAAGAGATAGAAAGCACTGAACTCACTTCTATCGCTAGAAAATAATCCAGATGATGATTGTATTATGTTCGTTTTGAGTTTCTAAGTGAGGGGGCTACCATAGTAGCTTTGCTTTAGAGTTATGTTGATAAACGAATTTTAAAAAAAAATCCCGAAAGTATGATTGATATATAAAACAGATATGTATATTATTATTAATTTCAAATGTTTTGAAATAAAATCTCGGTGTTTAATTTTGAAGTTTTCAGTTAACTTATATTGACTTGGATATCGCATGCATTAGGATAGTTTGCTTTGTGCATCTCATTTTAATATATTGATTGATAATTTTCATTTCTTAAAGTGAAATGAAATTTTTCATTGATTTTGGACAGGCAAAAACTTCCAAATTAACATAGAAACTGAAGCTAAGTGTTTTTGTGAAGTTATAATAGATAAGTTTTCGTAAGTTATAAATTCAAATAGATAACAAATTAGAAACAAATTTTAAATTTGTTGAATATCCTGGCTAAGTAAAACAAATCTGAAATTTTTATATGTACATTTAGGATGCTAAAGAGTGTTATATGAATATAATCTTGAGTTTAAAATGTTGATAAATGTAAGTTTTGTTTTATAAGATGTTTATAAACTTAGGAAAATTTGTATGAAATGAATCATAAATGATTTTTGTACTAAGGGAAATATACGAAGTAAAAATGAATGTGATTTAAAATAAGAAATAATTGGTGTAGTTAAGAAACCAATAGAATAAATAGAAAAGTTGTATCTATGTAGTTAAAGACGTGCTAAAGCCCCTCAAAATCCCTGCTATAGCCTATAGCGCTCTTCAACCACTACGCTTGTTCAATATAGCGCTATTAAATAGTAGATCCATATTATGCCCTGCTATTTTCCCTTGCACCGCTAGATCATACCTTTTTAGCATCTGCTTTAGCAAAATTAATATAAAAAGGTTTATTTGACAAGTTCCATTTTGAACCGAATCAAAAAAAGTTAGGTAAAAACCTAATTTTAAGGCATATGTGCTCGATACAAGTTAGAAATATATCGTAGTCACCACTGCATAAATCATGATATTCTTTGGCTTGTTATATAATATTAAACAACATTTATTTTTCCTAAATAAATAATGTGGAAATGAGCACAAATTGATTTCAAATACTTGGTTTTATAACTAATAAAGCATTTCGCACCTTCGTTATCTCCCTTTTTTAATTCGATGTAACTTTTTGCACCTCCACCGATATGGCACCGCTTTCAGATAAATGATGTGGAAATAGATCCTTTTGTATGCATAAAAAATTTAATCCAGATTCATATACATGATTTCGAGATGATTTACAACGGTCCGAGTTAGAATTTTTCTTTTGATTTTGATGGCGTACCCTAATACGATCTTTGATTTGATTCCAAAGTTCTCTATCATAGTACATGACTATGTAAGGAGAATAAAGATTTCTAATCAAGGAACCCGATCGAAGTCCACACTAGAGAAGTTGAGTCAGCGATATTAGTTTCAAAGGGAAATTTTTGTGATCGAGCGAGTGATTGGGTTTGATATTGCATATGGATGGTGCATGTACGTCATACGGACTTTAATAAATTGTATGTTGTTGGCATTAGATAATGCAAGTTATTTAGTTAAATATCATTTGTAAGTGGAATATAGGTGTATGGAAGCGAAGGCTATTTTGATGCTTTTGGTTTCATGAGTAGAGTTGGTTTTCTCGACAAATAGGTACGCGTTTATGTTTTTGTCAATGGGTTTTTGCCCTAAATATGAAAGGCTACTTTTGGCTTTGTTTTCTTTTGTTGGTTTAGGCCCATTGTGGCAAGTTGTAGTTTTTTCGATTGAATCGTGGAAAGGAGGTGCTGTGGAAATTCTCCGTAATATATGATATTTTAAAAGATTAATAACTTATTTTAAGTAAGAGATTTGTAAGCTAAGGGTGTATGACATTTTTCTCCCTTTGAAATTTTAAGGACGAAATTGTTTTAAATGAAGAGAATGTAACGACTCGGAATTTTTAGCATTTCGAATTGGAATATTTAATTTATTTAAATATTCAAAATTGATTTAAATTTAGTAAATAATAAGAAAATCAATTTTCAATATAACGACTTATTTTTAATTTGATTTACAGGTTTTTCCATAATTTTTAATTTAGAGAATATTTAAATTATCGTTTGATGATTTTTCGCCAAACGATGGTATTTTTATGATTTTACAAAATAAAATAACAGTGTATATTATTATTGTTTTGGGATCATGTTGCATTTTTATGCATGATAGTATTTTTGTTTTGTCATTGAGGTTCATATGTGAACAAAACAATGTGTACCGCGATGTTGGAATGTATATTATAAACCGAGACTTAACACTTAGAATATTCAATAGCCTTTACTTTTCCTCCTCTGATTTTCATTTCACAATCCGGTAAACATAAAAAGAAAAATCCTCCACCTTTGGAAAATCATATAAAAAGATATACTTATCCAAAAATTGTAAAACAAAAATCTTCGAGTCCCAGACGGTGAGATCTATAAACTATATGAGTTTTGTGGTGTTTGGTGATAGTTTGGTGAGTGCAGCAGTTTTCAACGAGGTACAAAGCACCAGTGTTTTGGTTTATTTTTTGAAATTTAAGTGGAATTAGGATTATCGGAGATTAGGTTTGTGTTCATAAGGTCGAGTAGCACCTATGGGTAGAGTTTGGAGGTGTGCATCCCTATGTGGAAGAATCTGACATGCCCAGGTAGCATATAGGTGAGGGGTAGATGCATTTTGGCAGAGGAGTTCAGCTTGGAATCTTTGGTCAGCAAGGAAGATCTTGTAACGACCCGCTATTTTGGACCATTCAAATCGACACTAAAACCGTACATGTACGACTTGAATAATTCAAAATACCGAATTGTTAATTTAATTTGGCAAAACCTAAAATATACAGTAAATAAACCAATCACAGATCACAGACACAGAGTAATATAATGCAGCGGAATAGAAAAATAGTAGTTCATGAAGCTACTATATACATCAGAGTTTAAAATAAAATACATCAGAATCTCTGGAATACAGAAAAGTCTTCAGTACGAGCCGATGACTTCTCTGAACCAGTCAATCTAGAAAACTGAAAGCTGAAACGATAGTTGGATCTCCAAATGAAGCTCCAATCTCCAAAGGTGAGTCTCTAAAGCTGTATTACTCGGTCTGACCCGAGCGTAAAGCAAAACACAAAACACTCGAGTCAGGATTAACATTCGTATATCAATAAATCCAACTCAAGTGAAATATCAACTGAAATACAAATAACTTAAAGGATGTTTGGGATGACCATCCTCTAAGGGTCCATAGAACTATCTACAGGGTAGAAATATACACTATTACATCGTGGTCATTCACTTAATTTATACTTCAAACCCAAATGTCAAATTCACTTCGAATAATTATATTTCCCAAATAGTATTTATATATATTAAATGCTGTATATGGTAAAGCACTTGCAATTTCCTTAACTTAACAAATCGTTCACATCAACCTGACCTTTCCATTTAAATTAAATTCAATCTCAATTATAAATCTCAAATCTGGATTTGATATCCTAATTACCCTTTCCATTTCAATATGTTTCCATACTTTAAGTATTTAATATTTCCCCTAAATTTCCCAATCTAGTTCTCAAAATACAAATTTCCAGACTTCGTTCAACCTCAATTTCCATTAAATTCAATTAGTTATCTACATAACAAATTCAACTATCTTGGTCCCAAATACATACCAAATTTCTAAACCATTTAATTTCAATACAGTTCATGGCTTAAATACTTAGATGTTAAATTTAACAGTTTCATATAGATTCTTGGTTTTTACATCATTATTATTTAGTTTGAACCTTCCCTTATTCAATACCATTTTAGTGACTTTAAATTACATCTTTCTCAAGATTTCTCAAATTTTATTAAACGTGAAATATCTCATTCGATAAATTTCAAATTGATTTAAATAAATAAATCCTTATCTAAACATCATTTTACAATAACCCAAATTTATTTCTCAACCTTAATTTTTCAATATTATTGCAACATTTATCCGAATAAAATTTACATAAATTATTTATCATAATTTATGTATTTAATCAAATCTTGATTAACTAGATATAATTAACTCTATATTTATCATTACCCTTTATAGATGTATTTAAGAATTTACATTTAATAAGACCATAGATTTTTTTTTTCATATGGTCAAAGTGTTATGGCTATTATCATTTCAATACGTACACTAAATGTATACGGGTGGATAGCATTTCAACCCGTAATCCCAAATTTAATTAAACGAAACCCGCTTGGGCCTATTTTTCAACCCATTTTAATTCAAAAATCAAACATAACAAAGGGAACTTGCAGTGTGATGACAGGGATAGTGTCAAAGTAAGTAAACAAGCAATAACAACAATCAATAACAATTCAATAGATTAAATCAAATAACTCCGAAATGATCTTATTAATTCGCATTGTTATTTTTATAATTATTTCTAAAATCTACACTATCATTTCATGTAGATTACAGATTATTACATTTCAGTTTTTCAATTGTCGTTCCATTTCAATTTCAGTTTAGTATTACAACAGTTAATCCAAACTATGTTCAAAGCTTTAAAGTATAACTTATCAATTCCTACGACAATTAATGGGTCAAATTAAACTAATCAAATTTACATATGGCGGGGTCAGGTTTAATCAATCAAGGTCCATCGTATATAATCCGTTTTCTTTGTAAACTATACCACCTCAAATCTTACTAGCAAACTAGTTATCATTTAACAATAGTAATTAACATCCAATTTAAACGACAATCAATCAATCAGTAAATTTTCAACCAATCTGTATTATTATCACATAAATAATTAACCGATAATGGTGTCAGGTGTCATAGGTGAACAGATACAGATGATAGCAGTCGTAACAGTAAACAACTAACAGCAGCATATTTCAATTGACGTTTCAATTGAATCAAATTTAATAAATAAAAGAACGTTAATCGTGAGTGATTGCTCACCTTTCAAGGCTAGAGATGAACGAGAATACAGAAGGTGATACGGATATGCACACTGCTACGGATACTGAAATTAAATTTCAAATCCAAGCAAAACAAAATCGGCACGAATTCGATCAAAGCTAATTGAAACGGATCAGATCAGAACTGAAACGATGAAGATAAATGGTATAAGCGAACTTTTATAATTCATGTACTGAACAAATCTGATATGCAGACACGACCTAAATACTTAATAACTTAAGGACATATTCTATAAAATGTAACTCAATGTATATACACAAATACACTTACAGTAACCTAACTTATTATAACATCAACCATATTATATTACTTATTGTTATACCATATATGAACTAACAGCCGATACTCACACATATAAACTAATGTAAACTTAGTTTATAAAATATGTATTTATACAAAATACTTACAATTTTAAAAATACTTACATTTTTTTAAAAAAATACTTACATACGTAAATAACATATTTATAAAACAAAACTATATAACAACTTATAAAATAATCCATAAAATTTTTGTTATTATAATGCACTGCAAGTCTGTACTCCACCTATATGAACATACTTAAATTATATGCGTACTAACAAAATAGACACAGACTTCTTCAAATGAACACATGTACTGTCCTTTCCTCCATTTTTAAAAACTGTGACATATATAAACGGCAAAACAATATATTATAAATAAATAGATCACCTTTACTAACCATGCGTATAAACAGACCATACCACTTTTAAAATTTTATATGCGTAAATAAAGTCATATATATATAACTTAACTTATACATCTTAAAACCTATAAATTACGTGAACATCAACATGTATAAAATTTAATCAGAACGAAAATTTACTAAAAAAAAAATCTATATAAAATACCACTTTAAAATATAACAGCTGTGCGTATATGTATAATGTATACTTTAAAACTTACGTAGACGTACATCTCATAAAGCTCATATACATATACTTTTGTCTATAACTAACCTATATATATATATATCTTTGAAGGAAAAACAATTTGATACTTTAAAATTATTTAAGTAAAATATGCAAACAATTTACTACACAAATATATGCAGACATTCTATACTCATATATATAAGACTAACGTGACCTAAACCCAAACTAATCATATGTTATCCTAACTAAGCACGCATACGTTCAAATAATTGCATTTAAAAAAATTGTGCATACAAATAAAGGTGGCTACTCACCAGTTGAAGTGGGAGATGCAGTGGTACCCGAGGCGGAGGTGAGAGTGCGGAGGTGATGAACGAGAGAGGATAGAGGGATGGAAGGCGGCTGCTGCCTGTTATTTTATGCGTTTCTTATGTGTGTGTGTTTTTTTTTTGTAGGAGAAGAACAGATCTGAGAGGCTTCAGGTAAGGGAAAAATATGTTTATAGAATGAAGAAAGAAAGTAGGAATGTAGAGATGCTGTGATATATATATATATATATATATATTTTTTTTTTTTTTTTTTGCAGAAGTCTTTAGAATCATGATGGAAGAAAGAAATTAAGGAGAGAAAAGTGCAGCTTATCAAATTATATAAGAAACATAGTGAAACGTACATAAATAAATGTCCTGTAGTGGTGTAAAGTAACGCACTAAAATTAAGGGAATAACAAAGGAAAGGACATTTTGAAAGCAAGAAAATGAACAGAGAAAGGAATAAATAAATTATATAGACACATACGTTTCTGACAAAGTTATAAATAGAAATAAAGAAGAGAGAGAGAAAAAGAAATGAAGAGTTATATTAAAACAGAGAAGGAAAGGTGCGTGAATCCATAGAGTTATATATATATAGGTCGAGTAATAAATGGATTTGTTTGCATGGGAGAGTTCTGGAAAGAAGATGGTGGAAATTTGAGAGCAAAATAAAAGGAGGCGGAAGGAAAAAATATATGAACAGATCTAGAAAGATGATGGTAGATTTTTTACACATGCAAAAGAAACGGTTTCTCCCGAAATAAATGGTCACTCGTTTGAAACCAGATAAACAAATAAAGTAATCTATTGTTTCTTGCAAGTTATACGTTTTCTTAATTTTATTTATTTCCTAGGTCCCAATACGTAGGCAATTATACTATGGAGATTAATTATTATCAAACGTTACAAAATTCAAAAGCAAAAGAAACGTTTCGATTTCTAAATGATAAAAGCAAAAGATTAGAACGTATGCCATAAATTAAGCAACAAACGTTGATTCTAAATTTACTAATAATTAGGAGTAGAAACGTTTGATGATGAAATCAGGAAACAAATACTAATAGCAAAACGGCGATGAGTTGAATGAACAGAGAATTCAAAAGTTCAATTGAGCTGTTTGAAATAAAGCACATAACGTTAGCATTGAATTGGGAGTTATAAAACAATGTATTATAAATAGGAAATTATAAAAGTAACGTATGCTATTGGAATAGAAGCCAAAAGAGAAATGAACTTAGAGCTACCGGAAACGTATCTCTTAAGTGAAATGAATGTAAGAGAAACGGTCAAATAATGTTTATAGCTGTAAATTTAAAGTAATAAATTTATATTGGGTAGCACGGTTTAAATCGAAACGAAATAAGGAGAAGCTAAGGAGGCATAATTTATGGTGTCATTAAAACGAACAAATTTATTGCTTCCGTTGTACACCGGGTTCCGAAATACAGAAATAAATATACTTTTGAGATCAGCACGACGAGGCGCTCACAATGGTATACAGTTATCAGTGGTATGATTGAGTTATAAAAATTCGAATTTTTCACTAGTAGAAAAAAAAATGCAGTAGAATGCAGAAAATAAGAACGACGAAGCTATAGAAGTCCGGATTTTGAAAAACTAGAGATGACGCCTTTCTCAGATGAGGATTTAGAATTTTTCTATGTAAAATATTCTGCATTAGAATTTTTTTTTTATTATCAACAATTATTAGCTAGCTTGAATTTAATAGAATTACATAATAAATAAATTTTCATAAAATAAATTGAAATTTTGCCATCTGCTATGTTTAATTGGACGTAATCCATATATTAACTTTTTATTTGCAAATTAATTTATTTAAAAATTTCACCATAATCCAATTAAATACGTTAATAAAACGATAAAGTTTATTAAAATCTTACAGGTCGTTACACTCTCCCCCACTCAAAACTTTTCGTCCCCGAAAAGGAAGGAGGTAGGAGAATAAAACAGCCGGAAATTTATAGATTGAAAGATAAGATAAACAACAAATTTTTAAAACTACCCAAATTTATTTGAAATCTTTATTTGAAACTTCATTTGAAATTCAAATTTTCTATAATACTATAATACTTTCAACTCTTATGAAAACAATTACCTGCACTATCCCTTATTTTTACAAAGTTTATTGAAAATATTAAATCCGAAATTAATAACTTCAAACTATTCATAACACTTAAAATTTTATATTAAACAATGTAGTATATAATTAGACAAAATTTTCAAAGGATAAATCCAACAAGGAAGGAAGGTAGATTTTGAAAACAAAATCAAGATGAACAAATAAGCTGAGCAGATAAGGTAGATTCAAAAGAAAGAATCGGGTCCGAATAATTTATTTCAAACCATAAGAATTTAAATTTCAAATATTAATACAAAATTTCTTTGTTGGCAATACCTTTATAATAAAATTCTTTTATATCAAAACCAATTTTTCTTTCGAAAATACTTTTATAACTCAATGTTTTAACAAGTTTATCCTCGTTCTTGCAGACTCTGGCCATGCGTTGATCAGGCGCAAAGCTAGAATTCTTCAAGTACTTAGTAGACTTGTTTCAACACCCAGTGAAAATACTTGAAAAACCTTTTAAAATAGATATGGAAAGTACGATCCAAACAAAACAATCAAACCAAAACCTTTGTCCGATCATGGTTCGCAGATACACAATGGTTACGCCTGGTTCCCCCAGGAAACAATCCATATCCGTAAGCTTTCACAGCCCTGCGAGTTACGCCATGATGACTAGTAGAGTGCAGGATACACAATGGTTACGCCTGGATCCCCCAGGAAACAATCCGTACCCCCAGGCAAGACTCAGCCAGGCACTTGCGCTACTATTCGCGACCTACACAGATTGCAGGATACACAATGGTTACGCCTGGTTCCCCCAGGAAACAATCCGTACCCCTAGGCAAGACTCAGCCAGGCAATTTCGTTGTGCATTCACGAGAGAAAAAGAAACCGTGGGACACGTCACGGTGGGAACACTCGAGTATTACATCCGGAAAACCAAAATCAGAGAGAATAATAACGATAGAATGAATCCACGCTGTGGCCACAAAGCGGATATCAAGCAGAAGGCACTTTCCATATCTTTATTTGGAAAATATATATCATATAGTACCTTTTTCAAATCACTTTCAAATATTGTACTTATATAAAGTCCATATATATAGGATTCCATTTTCAAACGAATACTTTCCAAATCAATAGTATATCAAATCATACTTATATAGACTTCGATTATATAAAATCTCTTTCCAAATTGAGTAACTTTCAAATCAATAGATTTCAAATCAACTTCATACTTATACAAATCCATTTTATATAAGTTCGACCACTCCCAAATCAAGTACTTAATAATCTAAGATTCTCAATTTCAAATTATTTCACTATCAATTCAGTTTCAAAATCATATATGATTTCACCAATTTTCTTCCAAATTAAATATCTAAAGTCAAACAAATACATTTCCAAAATCACCATATAAGTACTGGTTTTTAATTCTAATTTAATTTCAAAACCAAATATTTTCCTCAAAATCAATTACTCAAAATGGTTTCCAAATTTATAATTTATCCCTTTAAACTTTTAAACTATCTATTTCTATTTGAAATATTCAATTTACCTTTCTGAAAACCATTATTCAAAACTATTTTTTTTTTCAAAACATTTCAAACTAAATTTATATTCTTTATCAAACATTTTATACTCTTCGAAATTTCTTAGTTTTTAAAACTTTAGACCTTGACTTGGAAGTGTTCGAACCTTCAAAATAATTAGGGAAATCAAATTTTCAATTCAAGAGTTGAAAATCAACAATAAATCAATAAACCAATTATTAAATCCGAAACTCGAGGACTGAATACCGGTCTCATTTTAAATTGTTTCAAATATATACTTATATCTTTCTAAAATATCAAATTATACTTCGGAATTTGAAATCAAAATCGGTTTTACAAAACACTTGCATAGCGAAGCTATTAAAGTGGCCTCTCCCTCACTCTGAAACTCGAAAATCAATGTCGATGATGCGTGCACTCATCACCGAAATTATTTTCAAGCGACATAAGTGAGTTCTGGACTTCTATTTTCTTGGAAACTTCTTTGAAATTTCTTTAAAATTATTGGAATTCATTTGAGCTTATTTGAAACATTTCTTATTCAAAAAAAAATAATTTTAAATCGTATTATTTATATATATTTTCCAAAATCCTAAAACCAATTTTCAAAATACCGGAATTCAATTCTCGAATTTCAAATTTAACACTTCAGTTATAAATCATTTTTATATAAATCAATTTCTTATAATTTTTCAAAATTTCAAATCCTTTCAAAACCTTTTTTTTTATATATAGAATAACATTTCTTATTTGTTTTGTATATAGGTATATAATCCTTATGGAAAACATTTTCACTTTTATATATAGAATAAAATCATAGTTATCAAAATAATAATTTCGATATTTAAAACAAATTTCAAAATGCAAACATACCCGATTTTCAAAGGATAATTTTAAGAATGGATTTCAAAACAAAGATAGAGATTTGAATTAGAGGAACTCCAATCCATAGAATTCTGATTCGAAGATAGACTCGATCGAAGATGAGATAATTAAATTACAAAATAGAAGATGGATATACTTCTATAAATCGCGGGCGACCTTAACCGGGTCAATCGTGATTTCAGGAATATGATTGATGCGGAATTCTAAGGCAAATCGACATTCGATCGCCCGATATAGAATTCGGCATAACTAGATATAGCAGCATTGTAAACCGAGGATACATGAATCTTCGGTGAATCAATGCCAACTGAAAAGGAGATTCACCCCTTTTACAAATCATTCAGTGAAGTTATGGAATACTCCAGAATCGAACGAATATAAATAGGGAGAGACAAGAATGAATTTCGAAACTGAGGGACATTCCAAAATTCAAAGGAAATCGAGTCAAAAAGGAAGAGATTCAACTCGAATGAAAGTGATTCTGTAATAAATTTACCATATATGCTAAGTTTTGACTTGAGCCAAAGCTCTGATACCAACTGTAACGACCCGCTATTTTGGACCATTCAAATCGACACTAAAACCGTACATGTACGACTTGAATAATTCAAAATACCGAATTGTTAATTTAATTTGGCAAAACCTAAAATATACAGTAAATAAACCAATCACAGATCACAGACACAGAGTAATATAATGCAGCGGAATAGAAAAATAGTAGTTCATGAAGCTACTATATACATCAGAGTTTAAAATAAAATACATCAGAATCTCTGGAATACAGAAAAGTCTTCAGTACGAGCCGATGACTTCTCTGAACCAGTCAATCTAGAAAACTGAAAGCTGAAACGATAGTTGGATCTCCAAATGAAGCTCCAATCTCCAAAGGTGAGTCTCTAAAGCTGTATTACTCGGTCTGACCCGAGCGTAAAGCAAAACACAAAACACTCGAGTCAGGATTAACATTCGTATATCAATAAATCCAACTCAAGTGAAATATCAACTGAAATACAAATAACTTAAAGGATGTTTGGGATGACCATCCTCTAAGGGTCCATAGAACTATCTACAGGGTAGAAATATACACTATTACATCGTGGTCATTCACTTAATTTATACTTCAAACCCAAATGTCAAATTCACTTCGAATAATTATATTTCCCAAATAGTATTTATATATATTAAATGCTGTATATGGTAAAGCACTTGCAATTTCCTTAACTTAACAAATCGTTCACATCAACCTGACCTTTCCATTTAAATTAAATTCAATCTCAATTATAAATCTCAAATCTGGATTTGATATCCTAATTACCCTTTCCATTTCAATATGTTTCCATACTTTAAGTATTTAATATTTCCCCTAAATTTCCCAATCTAGTTCTCAAAATACAAATTTCCAGACTTCGTTCAACCTCAATTTCCATTAAATTCAATTAGTTATCTACATAACAAATTCAACTATCTTGGTCCCAAATACATACCAAATTTCTAAACCATTTAATTTCAATACAGTTCATGGCTTAAATACTTAGATGTTAAATTTAACAGTTTCATATAGATTCTTGGTTTTTACATCATTATTATTTAGTTTGAACCTTCCCTTATTCAATACCATTTTAGTGACTTTAAATTACATCTTTCTCAAGATTTCTCAAATTTTATTAAACGTGAAATATCTCATTCGATAAATTTCAAATTGATTTAAATAAATAAATCCTTATCTAAACATCATTTTACAATAACCCAAATTTATTTCTCAACCTTAATTTTTCAATATTATTGCAACATTTATCCGAATAAAATTTACATAAATTATTTATCATAATTTATGTATTTAATCAAATCTTGATTAACTAGATATAATTAACTCTATATTTATCATTACCCTTTATAGATGTATTTAAGAATTTACATTTAATAAGACCATAGATTTTTTTTTTCATATGGTCAAAGTGTTATGGCTATTATCATTTCAATACGTACACTAAATGTATACGGGTGGATAGCATTTCAACCCGTAATCCCAAATTTAATTAAACGAAACCCGCTTGGGCCTATTTTTCAACCCATTTTAATTCAAAAATCAAACATAACAAAGGGAACTTGCAGTGTGATGACAGGGATAGTGTCAAAGTAAGTAAACAAGCAATAACAACAATCAATAACAATTCAATAGATTAAATCAAATAACTCCGAAATGATCTTATTAATTCGCATTGTTATTTTTATAATTATTTCTAAAATCTACACTATCATTTCATGTAGATTACAGATTATTACATTTCAGTTTTTCAATTGTCGTTCCATTTCAATTTCAGTTTAGTATTACAACAGTTAATCCAAACTATGTTCAAAGCTTTAAAGTATAACTTATCAATTCCTACGACAATTAATGGGTCAAATTAAACTAATCAAATTTACATATGGCGGGGTCAGGTTTAATCAATCAAGGTCCATCGTATATAATCCGTTTTCTTTGTAAACTATACCACCTCAAATCTTACTAGCAAACTAGTTATCATTTAACAATAGTAATTAACATCCAATTTAAACGACAATCAATCAATCAGTAAATTTTCAACCAATCTGTATTATTATCACATAAATAATTAACCGATAATGGTGTCAGGTGTCATAGGTGAACAGATACAGATGATAGCAGTCGTAACAGTAAACAACTAACAGCAGCATATTTCAATTGACGTTTCAATTGAATCAAATTTAATAAATAAAAGAACGTTAATCGTGAGTGATTGCTCACCTTTCAAGGCTAGAGATGAACGAGAATACAGAAGGTGATACGGATATGCACACTGCTACGGATACTGAAATTAAATTTCAAATCCAAGCAAAACAAAATCGGCACGAATTCGATCAAAGCTAATTGAAACGGATCAGATCAGAACTGAAACGATGAAGATAAATGGTATAAGCGAACTTTTATAATTCATGTACTGAACAAATCTGATATGCAGACACGACCTAAATACTTAATAACTTAAGGACATATTCTATAAAATGTAACTCAATGTATATACACAAATACACTTACAGTAACCTAACTTATTATAACATCAACCATATTATATTACTTATTGTTATACCATATATGAACTAACAGCCGATACTCACACATATAAACTAATGTAAACTTAGTTTATAAAATATGTATTTATACAAAATACTTACAATTTTAAAAATACTTACATTTTTTTAAAAAAATACTTACATACGTAAATAACATATTTATAAAACAAAACTATATAACAACTTATAAAATAATCCATAAAATTTTTGTTATTATAATGCACTGCAAGTCTGTACTCCACCTATATGAACATACTTAAATTATATGCGTACTAACAAAATAGACACAGACTTCTTCAAATGAACACATGTACTGTCCTTTCCTCCATTTTTAAAAACTGTGACATATATAAACGGCAAAACAATATATTATAAATAAATAGATCACCTTTACTAACCATGCGTATAAACAGACCATACCACTTTTAAAATTTTATATGCGTAAATAAAGTCATATATATATAACTTAACTTATACATCTTAAAACCTATAAATTACGTGAACATCAACATGTATAAAATTTAATCAGAACGAAAATTTACTAAAAAAAAATCTATATAAAATACCACTTTAAAATATAACAGCTGTGCGTATATGTATAATGTATACTTTAAAACTTACGTAGACGTACATCTCATAAAGCTCATATACATATACTTTTGTCTATAACTAACCTATATATATATATATCTTTGAAGGAAAAACAATTTGATACTTTAAAATTATTTAAGTAAAATATGCAAACAATTTACTACACAAATATATGCAGACATTCTATACTCATATATATAAGACTAACGTGACCTAAACCCAAACTAATCATATGTTATCCTAACTAAGCACGCATACGTTCAAATAATTGCATTTAAAAAAATTGTGCATACAAATAAAGGTGGCTACTCACCAGTTGAAGTGGGAGATGCAGTGGTACCCGAGGCGGAGGTGAGAGTGCGGAGGTGATGAACGAGAGAGGATAGAGGGATGGAAGGCGGCTGCTGCCTGTTATTTTATGCGTTTCTTATGTGTGTGTGTTTTTTTTTTGTAGGAGAAGAACAGATCTGAGAGGCTTCAGGTAAGGGAAAAATATGTTTATAGAATGAAGAAAGAAAGTAGGAATGTAGAGATGCTGTGATATATATATATATATATATATATATTTTTTTTTTTTTTTTGCAGAAGTCTTTAGAATCATGATGGAAGAAAGAAATTAAGGAGAGAAAAGTGCAGCTTATCAAATTATATAAGAAACATAGTGAAACGTACATAAATAAATGTCCTGTAGTGGTGTAAAGTAACGCGCTAAAATTAAGGGAATAACAAAGGAAAGGACATTTTGAAAGCAAGAAAATGAACAGAGAAAGGAATAAATAAATTATATAGACACATACGTTTCTGACAAAGTTATAAATAGAAATAAAGAAGAGAGAGAGAAAAAGAAATGAAGAGTTATATTAAAACAGAGAAGGAAAGGTGCGTGAATCCATAGAGTTATATATATATAGGTCGAGTAATAAATGGATTTGTTTGCATGGGAGAGTTCTGGAAAGAAGATGGTGGAAATTTGAGAGCAAAATAAAAGGAGGCGGAAGGAAAAAATATATGAACAGATCTAGAAAGATGATGGTAGATTTTTTACACATGCAAAAGAAACGGTTTCTCCCGAAATAAATGGTCACTCGTTTGAAACCAGATAAACAAATAAAGTAATCTATTGTTTCTTGCAAGTTATACGTTTTCTTAATTTTATTTATTTCCTAGGTCCCAATACGTAGGCAATTATACTATGGAGATTAATTATTATCAAACGTTACAAAATTCAAAAGCAAAAGAAACGTTTCGATTTCTAAATGATAAAAGCAAAAGATTAGAACGTATGCCATAAATTAAGCAACAAACGTTGATTCTAAATTTACTAATAATTAGGAGTAGAAACGTTTGATGATGAAATCAGGAAACAAATACTAATAGCAAAACGGCGATGAGTTGAATGAACAGAGAATTCAAAAGTTCAATTGAGCTGTTTGAAATAAAGCACATAACGTTAGCATTGAATTGGGAGTTATAAAACAATGTATTATAAATAGGAAATTATAAAAGTAACGTATGCTATTGGAATAGAAGCCAAAAGAGAAATGAACTTAGAGCTACCGGAAACGTATCTCTTAAGTGAAATGAATGTAAGAGAAACGGTCAAATAATGTTTATAGCTGTAAATTTAAAGTAATAAATTTATATTGGGTAGCACGGTTTAAATCGAAACGAAATAAGGAGAAGCTAAGGAGGCATAATTTATGGTGTCATTAAAACGAACAAATTTATTGCTTCCGTTGTACACCGGGTTCCGAAATACAGAAATAAATATACTTTTGAGATCAGCACGACGAGGCGCTCACAATGGTATACAGTTATCAGTGGTATGATTGAGTTATAAAAATTCGAATTTTTCACTAGTAGAAAAAAAAATGCAGTAGAATGCAGAAAATAAGAACGACGAAGCTATAGAAGTCCGGATTTTGAAAAACTAGAGATGACGCCTTTCTCAGATGAGGATTTAGAATTTTTCTATGTAAAATATTCTGCATTAGAATTTTTTTTTTTATTATCAACAATTATTAGCTAGCTTGAATTTAATAGAATTACATAATAAATAAATTTTCATAAAATAAATTGAAATTTTGCCATCTGCTATGTTTAATTGGACGTAATCCATATATTAACTTTTTATTTGCAAATTAATTTATTTAAAAATTTCACCATAATCCAATTAAATACGTTAATAAAACGATAAAGTTTATTAAAATCTTACAGGTCGTTACAGATCTCATGGAGTAGAGGAGAACGACGATAATCTCGCTTCATTTAGTGGAGTGTGATGGGAGGAATCAAGGGAGGAAGATGCAGCATGGATGGGTTTGGTCACAATAAAGGGCGGGAGGAATTTTGATATTGAAGAAATGGATTAAGGGTGGTTAAGTTTGGTAATAAATTAATTAAGTTATTTAGTTAATAATTATAACTTATATTCTTATATATGCAATACCTTGTTCATACAAGGTCCAATAAAGGCGAGACGTTTTGTTTTGCACTTGTAACGGCGTTAGCTATGCGATGGAACTAGTTTCGTCAATTTTAGAGCAAGTGAAATTTTAAGCTAAAATTGAACGTCGTTTTAAGCTAAAATTGAACGTCGTTTGATTTTAGTTCAAAGCGGAATGCCTAAGCATCCGCTGGCGTTTCGGTGAGTTAAATCCTCTTTGAATAATTTGTATGATATGTAGTAGATAAAATTTACTGTTTGTGTTTGGATGAATTATTGGTTGGTTTGGTTAAATATCTGCTTTTGAAAAGCGAATGCCACGTAAAATGAAATACAGAAAAAATTTGTTGAGAAATCCGGATTTTTCACCATAATGATTTTAATTTCCAATTATATTCCTGTTGATTTTATTTCAATCATATACCCATTGTATAAACTATTAAATGCTAAAATTTGGTAGTTTGACTATATTGGATGTGGCCCTGACATATGTGAAAGTTAAACATTTTTAGTGAAAAATGTAGTAATAGCATTGGTTAAGTGCTATAATAACCATTGGCCTCATTATAGTATTTTGAAATACTATTAAATACAATTTTGGTTTGGAAATGGTTTAAAATTTGGAGAATGATTATAAATAAAATCTTTGGAAATTTCCATGATATTTTATGTAAAACGGTTTTTGGACTTCTCTATTTTACTTCAACTTTTTAATTGTCATTTCTAAATATATGGAAATGTTTTTAATCAATTTTGAAAAGTACTTATTTTTATAGAAAAGTTATTATAATACGGAATATTTATTTTAAAATAAATAAAACAAGTTATCATTTATTTTAAGGAGATTTTGTGTTTAAGAGAAGATAGAAATATCTTGGAAATAAATATTTGCGAAACGTCTATATGAAATGTTGTATAAAGGGATTGATGTACAATATTACTCTTTCTATAAGTTGTGTTTTATAAATAACAGAATGGTTTTATAAATGATATTTTATAACGAGGAAACTAATATCATTTTGATAAAATTGGAATAATTAAATCTATTTGTAGAATTATGGTGATATAGGACATGAGCTTTTTATGGAAATATTTGGTCTTATTTTGGAAATGAAATTTTTTGTTAAGAATACAAGTTTTATAATTATATTTGGAGTTGGTTTTATATTTGGAGTTTTGTTTCACAAAAAGGATTTTTTAATTATATTTAAAAATTTATAAAAGGGGTTTCTTTATAAATGAATTTGTAGTTCTATAAAACAAGTTGCGAATAAATTTGGGGAACTACAAAATGAGTTTACAAATGACTATTTTATTAAAAAAGTTTTATAAAGAATTTTATAAAAATATTAAGGATGTTTATAAAGGAGTTTATTAAATAACTTTGGAGATTCATAAAAGGAGGTTTATAATTATATTTACAAAGGGAATTTTATAATCTATAAATAATGTTATATAAAAGGAATTTGTAAATATTAGGAGTTTATAAGGCATTTTATAAAAAGGGATTTATGAAACGACTTGTTCCTGATTTCCATAAATGATCATTTTAAATTGCAGTGGTACGTGAAATGTTCTTTTCATACTTAATACCAAACTCCAAGGTATGGAAACTCATCTCTATTTTGAGAATTAAGAATGTTTATCGAGACAAGGGTAGTTTTCTAACTTATTAGATTCATTGTTAATCAAGGAATAGTACAGTTTAAACTCGGGAAGTGGTGGTAAGTATATTTGTCTTATTTCCGTACGATTTGTTTACTTACACCAAACGTGTTTTGGGTTACTGATATCAACATTTTTAATTAACATTTGTTTTAAACCAAATTAAGTATGGTTTGGGAATGAAGTATTTCTTAAGATTTATTAATATACTTATACCGTTGAAATAAGTATATTGGTAGATTTCCTAAGTATTGGAAATGTAGTGTTTGTGAATATAATTATACTATTGATATAAGTATATGAAAAGTTTTATAGGTTTTAAAAGTGAAATGGTTTATGAATACACTTATACCCTTAAGATAAGTATACGAGTATTTTGTAAGTATTGAAAGAGTAAAGGAGACTTGTGAATATATCTTTGTAAAGGTATTTTTATAGAAGTACTTAAAAAGTGGTTTTAATTAACTAAAGAGGCTTAGTGGTTGTTTTGTGCTTAACCATGCTTAGTTAAATCTATGATTGAATTATTTGTTTATTTGTTAGTTATATAACCGACTATCGAACCTTGTCGTTATCGGTTCAGAAAAACTGATATTGGATATATTATCTGAAAACCACTTTGAACTGGCACTAGCGTTCGAATGAGAGATATCTTAAAGATGATAGCAGTTGAAGTTGTTTGAAGTTTAAGGGTTACTTGCTAGTAATCCTGAGGGTCATTCCAAAATGGATGTAGTAGAAGTAGTCCTTCGGTTTGTTCTTTCCTGAACAACTTGTATGGATGAATGCTGGCATTGTATTGTTTCCAGAAAGGCCGTGTTAGCGTTCCAAGTGCAGTTTGCTAAATAGGTAAAATGTTGCCTCAAGCATTAACAGCCGGAATGACTAAAAAAAGGGATATGCCACATGACTATGTGGGTCGCACCCATTAGGGTATTATTATCACCCTTTTAGATTATTATTTGTGGATTTGATTGTGCATGAGAGCTCTAGCAAAAGATTGCAAAGCAACCGGATTGATGAAATATTCGATACTATCTAGTAAGAGGTAAGCTGGTATTGCCATGCGGGGTCCGTGCGAGGCCTTTGGTACATTTCATCAAGATGTGTATGGTAACAGGCGGTACCCCAGTAGCCTTGTCACTAATGGAATCCATTCTCCAATAACTGCCTTTCGGATTAGTTGTATACCTTTTATGTTGGAATTTAATTAACATAGCAATTTCAGTTATGATCCAATATTTATTTTAAACCATAGACATTATTATAACATCAAAAGATTGCCTATGAAATGGGTTGGTTATCGTAAGTTGAAAATCAGTCCATGTTTATTTATGGCATGGTCTTATGAGATATCTCATTTTTGAAAGGTTTTATAACATAGAAATCCATCTGAGTTGTGTTTCTCACGCTGGTTTACCAGACTGATCTGGGCATTATTTTTTTATAATGGTTGGGTTAGACCAAACATATTTCAGATTTATATTTTGATGCTTTGGCGCTTCAAGAGATAAGCTGGAGGCCTCTGCGGCGTACTTACATATATTTTATTTACCACTACATTTGTAAGTTTTATATATCAGCAATTATAAGGACATGTTGTCATAACTGTCCAAACTGGTGATAAATTAGTGTACTCTGATTGATGTACGTATATTGCAATTTTCTTTGTAAGGATATGTTGTATATTATATATCACTCGTCACGTGTGAGATTATGTTCTGTCTTTCCTTTCTTTTCCTACAATAATATGTATTTTTGATACTTAGATGCTCAGCACATGAATACCGTGGATGTATTAGTATCGACTTTTGAGGGTCGAAAAGGCGGGTCGTAATATTGGATCTGATATGCATAGTTATTTTTATTTTTATTTATAGTATGGATAGATCTACATAATTTAGAACCATTTATGCAAGAAAATATAAATCCCAGTGCTAAGATATTACTTAACTAACTTTTGATTGAGTAATTTAGGGATATATAAGGTATTTTGGTTATTTTAGAAATTTTAATTAACTAAAATAAAGTTTGTTCCTTTAAGGTGTTAATGTTGATTTTATCATTGAGTAATATAATATCTAGATCTAAGATTAGGTTGTGTGTCTTTAATTAAAATTTGTTCAATTGATTTATATATTTATAATGAAATCAGATGGTTTTGACACTTTTTTATATTTTAGACCACATAATGGTCAATTGCATTTATTTTTATCATAAATACATTAAATATGTTTGTTATGGTAGTAAATTAGCTAACCTATTATCATAAATGAACTAAATGCATTAGTTATAATATATTAAATGATGCGACATGTTTGTATATGGAGTAAGAAAAGGCATAGGGTTTATTATTTGATGCATTTATGTTTGATAGTTACAAATATTTTGTATATTTAACCTATGCTCACTGAAAATATGTTTCACTTTCATGTCTTGAAACGAGTAGTGGTTAAATAAGATATAGACTATATTGGAATCAATATTTATTGCAAATATTTTAGTACTTATATATTTATTAATATTAATTTTTTTGGCTATGAAAATTATATTTTAGTATATGCTTTTCCTTTATGTGCATGTGTATAAATTTGGCATTAATATTTATGACAAATATAGGAAGAATAAATTAAGGTAATATACAACAAATAAGTTCAAATATTTTTAGTGTCTCTTTACAGGCTAATTGTAACTATCTTACATTCCAAATGAGCTACTTGAAAAAACATGTCACCAAAGTGACTTATCTTGTTTTGATTTTTCATGAAAAGTGTTTGATATTTGTGTATGTGTATTCATTTGGATGATAGCGAGTCCAACAAAAGATTAATATTTTATCGACTTACTACATATGTGTGATGATAAATATGTAATAATTATAATGTTTTGCAAGTGAAGAATTAACGGGTCCAAATAAAGATTATTATTTGACTTGAATTTATTATCAGTGTTTGATCATTACAACAAGGATACCACTTACAGTTAATATCACCGTCTAAGAATTTGATATTAATGTTATCTTAGGTATCTTGAGAGGAGACTTACTAATTATTTGAATTTACCTTGACTAATTTTTAGATATGAGCATATATGGTCAATCTTTATTTTTGTTCAATTTTCAACTTATTTGACAAAAGATTCTGCCAATTTTAATAATATTCTCATTTTCTTTGGGACATACTCTAAGGATTAATAAGCAAACATGATATTTGTTTTTGACTGTGTGGATCTAACTCTGGTATTTAAGAGAATCAAACCAACCCCTATTACGACTGAATGTTCATATTATATTGTGAAGAATATTGAGAGGTGGGATAATTCAAATAGCAAGAGTCAAAGGATAATAATGTACAATATTTTAGGAGCTTATAAGGATATGGTATCCATATGAATAACCAATTTTAAGCAGTTCGTTTTACTAAGAATGAAGTCTGTTTTGCTAAAAAAAGTTAAAGGGAAAACAAGCAGCTTTGTAATGCTTAATTCTATGAACTCAGAGTAAAGGAGACATAAATGAGTACTATATAGAAATGCCAATTATTTCTTCAAAAGTTAAAGGCACTAAAGATTATTTTATTTTAGTTTTTAGCATACTTTATTTGTTCATAGTATAACCAACATAAAATTATTATTAATTATTTGTTAAGAATAAAATAACCTCATGTAGGGCTCACTTTATACTTTGTGTAAGAAGAAGAAAGATTGAAGCATGAGAAGATAGAAAGAACCATTTAACATGCATTGTGAATAAATAAATAAAATAAATAAAGGAAGAATAGTCTCTAAGGGGCTGAAAGAAAAGAAATAACATAAGGATGTCGATAGTTGTTTCTTTTATGAAATGTAAGGACATATAAAGAGAATTATAGTATTTATAATGCATGTTGTATTTGAAAAAGAAATCTTACCTTATTATTTTCAGATGTAAATTTGACTTTGGTGTCTAAAACATTTGGTAGTTAGAAGTCGGTGCATCTATGATAGAGTTAAGGGTAGACTCTAAAGGCAATTATGTAATGTATCTAACTAAATAACTAATCTAGTTCAAAATAAAATGGGTTTTTCTTTCTATTATATACTTGATATAGCATGTTATATTAACTAATTAATTTAACTAAAAGTACATTTAATAAAAAACCATAAATGGTATGTTTTGTGATAGTAGTTACAATGTGCTATAATCATGAGTGATTTATCATAATAAAATAAACATGCCATTTTAATTATTCCTAGTCGAGATGATCGAGACTGGATATCGATACATTTGTTAGGACTAGAGTATGTAATGTTCTTAAATACTGAGCGGCATATTACTCGTGGCTGCTAAGGTGCACTACGGGGTTATGTAAGGATGGTTATTAGATGATTATGGATTGACTCACTCGATAGTTTACTATCGGTTAATATAACAAAGGTCAAATAGAAATACCGATGTGACAATATTATACAATTCCGTTAACTTGAGAATAGTATCCAGCTTCAATGTTCAAATTCCATTAAAATTATAAATAAATCGAGGCACAGAGTCGATCGAACGATTATAGTTGGTTCGAGTGGAAGCATTGGAAGTGAGACACTATTCAAGAGAGAATTCGTTTCATCAGTTATATAGGGCTAGTATCACGGTCAACTGAAGTCAACTCAAAGTATCGATTAATTATAATTATTATTATTGAATCAAAGACTTTGTGTTTTGACTATAAAGTTTAATATGGATGATATTAGAATTTTGACCATTACCAAATTCCATAAGTTCTAATGTGATATAGTTTGACGAAAGGAATTGGTGTAAGTAACCATTAATACAAGATAACGCTTAAATAAGTGAAATCGAATTTTATCGAAGCTATTAAACGATAAATTTAGCCGTATTGTCACACCACTAGCAAAGGTGATGATGAACGTTAATATTCGAATGTTAATGACAGACCGAATTTACACCTAAAAATCGTACAACCGGAACATTGAATACTTTGAATGCCGCCTAATTTAATTAATTATAATCATTATAAACTAATTTAATTAATTAATATTTATTAAATATTAATTACAAAATTTTATTTAATTTGTGTTGTTCGGTATTAAAATAGTGCATATATAAAAGTTAAATACACACTTATCGATATACGATATCAATGCGCATTTAAATTAATTAGATTTAAATGTACATTTATTTGATAGTGCGTAAAGTAGTTGGGAGGCCTAGATAAGGGGCTACAGTGGTTGGCCATAAGGGAAATGTGGTATTGAATATTGGTTCAAAATGATGTGAAATAGTAAGAGAAAAAGGAGGATTTGAATTCTCTTTTTACTCTTTAGTATATGCACTATTTAAATATCACAAATCCCACTTTTATTTTCTTCTGGTTTATGCTCCTCCTACATCTATTTCTAGCCAGCCCACTAAAAAATATCACAAATCCCACTACATCTATATAAATACTCTATAGTATTGTCCCACTTTTAATCAGGCACTATATAAATATCTTTATAAATACTCTATAGTATTTGTGCTCCTACATCTATATAAATACTCTATAGTATTGTCCCACTTTTAATCAGTTATATGCACTATTTAAATATCACAGAATCCATAATAAGGGTAACATAGTGTAAACAATGAATAATGAGGTACACTACTACGGATACTCAAATCATCAGACGACATGTCAAAGTATGTATATAGATATAGAAGTATATGCATGGAATATTAGTATAATACCCCTAAATACTTATCAAGGCATCATGTCTCCTAAATAACTCAAAATCATACGAAACAACCGGCCCTGATATCAAAAGATGTCATTACCCACATAGTAACGTATGAAATCAGAAACCACATAATCAACATAAATTATGAATCACACATATCCAGAAATCATCATCGAATCCAAAAATATCAATAGATGAGATATCACCAAGTATAATCAAGCTAGCACGAAGCATTGCCTAAATATATCTCTCATTTTCGATAAAACATCATCATCACTACACAAACACACATAAATAAGGTAGGTTAGGCTTCCTATCAATATAAATGAGAGTCCTCTATACTTTGATCATATATTCCAGGTATAATCTCATCTCCTCATATCTACACTATCAGAAAGTATCATGATGGGATCTAACTGTACAACAGACATGTAGTCCCAAGTAGAGTCGTACATTTTTTTTTTTGAAAATCGAAGGTTCTTTATTAATAAACATATGATAACCAAAACATAGCAGGATTTGCCTCCTTAAAAAACTTTATCATTGTGTTAAGGAAAAAGAGCACGACATCTTTATGAAAACACTCTAGTACATATGCGAGAACACAACAAAAAGCAGAAAGAAAAATACAAAACTCCAAAACATAACTCAAAGAAAATACAACTAGCTTCGGCCCAAACAGCGAATATTAAAAAAAAACTCCTCCGCACCTCTTCATGAAAATGCTACCCAGCCCAGCCCAGCCTAATAAAACGAAATACAAAATGACACCATCCTTATATCACCAACCAGTAGCTTATCATATTTTCTAGAGTCATTTAGACCTATACCCCAAAGTAGGAATTTCTCTATCTTCCGGTCCTAGCTGCCGTAGTTGAAATCGCTGATATAGCTACAAGTGAACATCAAGTTCAATCAACTTCGCTCTTTGCTCCTTAGAGCAGGACTTTCCCACAAATCGACTGTGCATCCACTCGAGCCAAACATGGTAAATAATTATTGATGCGACCACAAAAGCTAGGGCTTGGAGGGCAGATGTCTTTGCAAAGTTTCATCTCAGATTGGCCGGTTGTTACCTTATCGTTTGTGCGTTGGAGGTCTGCATGTTTACATGAGCAGCGGCTTATTCCACAGATAAGTGCTGAAATTGCAGTTTGTAAATAAGTGATTATGATTTTCACTGTATTCATTACACATCACACACTGCTGGTCTATACTCAGCCTCCATTTATCAAGTCTATCGGCAGTAGGCAAGTGTTGTAAGTACGCTATGTATGTTGTGAAAGAAAGTTTCCTTATTGTTTACTATGCTATATAAGTGTGTAGTTCTCATCTCCATCTGCATGATGACGAATTTCCCTCCACACCATTGGTAAAATAAATTTCTTGTTGTTGACGACAGCCCGGTAATCCTTAGGTTTGTCAGACATCAAATTCACTTGCATTATCTGTGTAGATATTTTCCTGGTTTCTGACATGATCTGAGGATGAAATTGTTTGTTCCTAATAATGTTGCTCACCTTCGCATTAGCAGTGTTACTTATGTGAACATGACTCCAACCAATTAAGTCGACAAGTGACTTATGATTAATCCATGGGTCGAACCGCAAAGCCGTTTCTTCCCCATTAACAATAACTCGAGTCATTTTTTTAGATGCTAAGTCTTTTTGTCTGAGAATCGATTTCATTGTACCTGAGAAATTGTTATTGTAGTGCAAGACCCAAAAATTTATCGTCGACAAATACTTAGTCCTCATCCAGCTTGACCAGAGGCTATTGCTTGTTAGTAAATTCCACAATAATTTAATCCGGGCAGTTGTGTTAATATCAGATTTTTTTTGATGTTCAATACCACCTTCCGATTTTGGCTTGCATAAGGTATCCCATCATATGTTATGTAATTTGCCTTTCCAAAAAAAATCTGCACAAAGTTGATCAATTTTTTTGAGAACTGAAACTAGCAACTAATAAAATAGTATACAGTACATAACGATAGGAGTTATTTTACTATGTATCAGTTCTGCACATCCTACTGAATTTAATAACTTGCAACCCTAGCCTTCAAACTTTGAACTGATCTTATGCAGCAGGGGTGAGCAGTGGGTAGCATGAATGTAATCCGATGACAGAGGGATGCCAAGTATTTGACATGTAACTCCTTTTCTGTAATGTGTAGACTATTAGAGATCTCTATCTTAAAAAAACACCTTTACTGAAAAAGAGTTGAGACTTAGTTTTATTTATATGCAAACCAACAGTGTCCTCCATTATAGAGAAGATACGATTCATGTATATTGCATTCTCTTTAGTAGCAGTTAGGAAAATCATAACATCATCAGCATAAAGGAGATGGGTTATTGCAGGTTGAAAATTTGTTGTGGGCTCTAAATGTTTATGTACAGCACCTTCCTCCATTAGAAGAGAATTTTTTTTCCTTGGCTATACAAAAGAGATAAGGGGATAATGGATCACCCTGCCGTAGGCCTCTATTCGAAGTGATAAACCCTATGGTCTCCCATCAATCATGATTGAGAAAGTAGGCGTAGGAATGCATTCGTAAATCAACGGTATGATAGGTGTAGGAAAGCTCATGGACTCAAGCATATAGCATATAAAATTGCGGTTGACCATATCATAGGCTTTTTGTAAGTCAATTCTGATGCACATCTTAGGCTTACCCTGTTTAGCGAAGTCCTGGACTTGTTCATGAGGAAGTAACACAATTTCACCAATGTTTCTACCTGGAATAAAAAAAGATTGATTTTTTGCAATTAAACAGGTTAAAACCATTTATTTCTATTGCAGAGAATTTTAGAAATAATTTTATAGAAAACATTATCACAAGCAATAAGCCTATAATCTAAAATCAATCGAGGCTTATCTTTTTTGGGAATTAACGTTATAAAATTATGATTCATTCCCCGTGGTAACTTTTTTGATTGAAATATCTCTGACACAGATGTGAACATTTCTTTTTTCAGGTCCTCCCAATGCAATTTGTAAAATTTTGCGGAGAAACCATTAGGCCTAAGGCTTTTGCAGTTGTCGACTGCAAGTAAAGCCGATCTAATTTCCTCTATTGATACCAGTGCAGATAAGTATTCCTACCCTCATGTTTTTGATTTTCCTTCTTCTATCGATAGGGAGGAAAAGTTCTGTGTTGTCCCCATTGAACGGTTGCTGATAATATTCAATGGCCGCATCTTTAATACTGTTGCAATCGGAAATAAATTTGCCTTGAGAGTCTAGTAAACCTTGTATCTTATTTCTGTGTCGTCCATGGACATTTTGGCGTAAAAAGATTTAGTGTTACGGTCCCCCATTTGAAGCCACTGAACCTTGCTTTATTGTCTAAGAAATTCTTGATGTTTCTGCACTTGGTCATTTAATTTCTGGCCTAGGACGTACATAGTGTTATATAGCTTGATGTCCTCGGGGTCTTGGTCAGCTTGTTGAAAAGCTGTGCCAAACTCTGTTTGGAGTTTAATAATGTTGTCATCACCCGCTCTTAACCTGTGCCATGATTTTAATTCAGATTTAACTGCCTTTAACTTATGAATGAAAATGTACGAAGAATAACCCCATGTAGTAGCAGAGAGTCCTTTCTGTACACAGTGATCATATCCGGGTATGTAGCACCAATTATTGATATAACGAATGGGGGCCTCTTTCGATGTTGATATTGAGTGCTAAACGATGTTAGTATAGGAGTGTGATCACTTGTGGTGGAAGCTAAGGCAATAGTACTGAACTATGGGAACATAGACATAAATTCATAATTGAAAAGAATTTTGTCTATGTTCATTGCAATTCCTCTGCGTCACCAAGTGTATTTACATCCCTGTAAAGGAGATTCAACTAAACCATAGTGAAAAAGGTAGTTTTTAAAAGTATTCAAATAGGAAAAAGGGATAGGAAAACCTCTTTTATCATCCTTCGGGTAAAGAGCATTATTAAAATCCCCTATTACTATCCATGGAGACCCTATAGTAGACGCGTCGAAACGAAGCAAATCCCACAGTATTTATCGTTCGAAAAGAAATTACTAGCATACACACACGTACAATTGCACTGCAGGACTAATTTATTAGATAAAATTAAAGTGACATGTTGTTGGGATTTACTAACCACATCATAATCCCATACTGACTTATCAATTATAATTAAGATGCGACCTTTGCAACATGTATCATTATTATGTATTAAATTCCAATTGGGCAACTTCATTTGTTGTTTGGCAATATTTGTATAATATAGTTTTGTCTCAAATAGGCTTAAAAAGGTAAGCCTATGAGAATGTAGAAGTGTGAATACCTGACTGACGTTATCGTCGGTATTCATACCTCGTATATTCCATGACATAATATTCATTTACGCACCGCTGTGCACCGCTGTGCTCCGTATATTTGTTGTTTGCAAATATTCGATATTATGGGGGAAACATTAACTGTTAAACTATTATCATCAACTATTTCTTGGATATTGGTTGCAATGTTCTCAATGAAAGGTTCTCTGTCAATAAAGCTGTCATTATTATCTTCCTTATCTTCTAGGATGGTGTTAGCGTTGTCAGCTGTAGCAAGGTGAGTAGAGGGGATTTGCGGGGGCAATGAAGAGGATGAATTCAGTTCTTGATCAGCCACTAAAGTTGATTGTAAGGTGGATGGAGTTTCAGGAACATCAAGTAAAGTCATGTACTGGTTATGAAGCACAATATCGGATGAGGCAAAAAGAGTAGTAGACTGATCATTTGTTTCTCCACTTTTGTTTAATTCAACAGAGCTGTTGAATTATTATTATGTAAATTGGACTGTGGTTGTGTAGTAACTTTAACAGCTGTTGTATTATTTGGTTTCCATTCCTGCTTTAATACAAAATATATATGGGCCATCAAACCCATCTGTATACGTATGTACGTACGGTGTATCAATAGTATATGCCAAACTACTACTTCATTAGTACTAGAAGGAAGACTGAAAGCACTAAGCAAGCTCCAAAGACACCAAGTCTCCATGGTCTTGGTTACCTCTACAGTCATCATGACACGTATCCACTGGTATGCTCATCATCGTAAGGACTTATAAGTCTCGACACTAAACTTGCCCTTATAGGTAACAGACTATCCGCTTAGGAGACGTAGGAGAAAATGCGCGCATAGGAGTGCACGATTTTATATAATATAGTATCAAGATCTAGGGTGCGACCATACGATCGGACCACTAGGGTGTATTCTAGCCATCTAGTCCTCTCTAATACACATAATAGGAGTACATCATAATAGTGGCATATAAAACGAATACACATAGACATTGTTAGGCATAGAGTCATACACGTTGAATATAGGGACAGAGCCATACTCATTACTACGTGCATCAACTCACACTATTTAACTCTATTCCTATAATGTGAGTGTCGTCTACTTACAATGAATAACCAAATAAATATCACTACTGCGTCCATACCACTGTATGATACTTAAATGTTTATTCATTGCTTATAAGCTACACTCATCATTATTTTATTCTACATAACGAGTTTAAAGAATAACCAGAGGAATATTACTAAAAGTCCCATACCAGACGGTATTATAACTACGTTTATTCTAAGTTTTTATCACACAGAATTATAACACAAAACCATATCAAAAATATCATCACCGTATCATCTTAAATCATTAATAAGATCAACATCAATGGTGAATCACTCTTAACATCAAAATCAATATCGAGAAGAAGAGAAATCGTAATACTCCAAAAAAGATGTATAAATATCATTTTATTACCCATTAATAATTTATTAGTAATTTCACTAGTATATAGAAATACACTTTAAAATACGAAAGATGTTGACTATAAAATAGCCCATATTTTACTTAATTTGTAGGCTTTAAATAATTAATTAAATCAAAATACTAAATTTACTATTCAGTCGTCTATTAACTTCATATACTTATATACGTTCAAATATTAATTTAAATAACATCAATATACTTAGAAAACATATATACTACTTTGGAACCCCATAAATAGATTATAAAACTAAATATAGCGCATAACATTTATTCCAAAATTATCTTTAATTAACTAATTTTTATTTTAAATAATTACAGAACATTCAAGTCGGTTTTATATATTCAAATCAAATATATCATTTTTAAAACTTGAATTATATATATATATGTATTAAGATTTCATAAATATACTTTAATTACTATAGAATATTTACTAAGTAACAATTCGTGCTTTATTTCAATAAGTACGAGTAAATTCGCTTTATTTACTAAGAAACTTAAAAATCATATTTACATTACATTTAACATATTGGAATATAAATGTATATACATGTGTGTGTACAGATTAAGGTTTTGGTATATTCAATATATTTATTTTAGTTTATTTATATTTAACAAACATGTATTTATTTATATTTTAAAGGAAGATTATGTATTAAATATAGGTACCAACATAAACAAAAACATACAAAAACAGGTTGAGTTAATAAAGTCAAAACATGGTAAATACTCGACAATATAGGGTTAAGTACTAAGAACATAAACAACGGCAAGACATGAATAATTATAATATGAAGGCACATATACAAGGGTACACATACACCCATGCAATCCTACCCACACACAACATGCACACAGTAACACACACATATGCATGCGCACGAACTCAACACTCTCACAAACATAGCGACATACACTCACACATGAACACACATGCATTCACAGAGAATCACACTCACACACTCCACAAATCCACACACACCTTCAATCACACACACAAAACATAAGAAAAATGGGTTGATCAGTTATCTCCACCGGTCGACAACATACGATCGATCGGTAGCTCTAATGGGTAGATTGGTCGGCGACCATTATTACATAATTTTTCACCTATTTCAGGCAACTACTTCACCTACTTAAATTGTTTCATTTATAGTTCAATACACACAACAAATTCACCCAAGTGCAACTCACACAATATATAGATCATGATTAGAGCGTAGATACATGAGTGGTAGAACCATGCACGCACAATTGATCACCTAAAGCTTGTGTTTTCCCTTTCTTCCTCAACACACACACACACAACTCGATTCTACAGCAATAAAAATTGATTTGCTCTTTGCTATAGTTGTGTATAAGGATCAAGATTCATATACTTAAATTTGAAAATTTTCAATAATTTATATAATTTGATTTTAATTTTTAAAAGAGAGAGGATAAGATAATTTCTTGAGAGCGATAGAATATGAGATGAAAAGACCATACAAGATGTATTATCCTTTGAAAGAGAATTCTGGAAATAATTTTGGGTTTGGGTTGTTCGGGCGTTAGCCCTAAAATAAAGTAAGTAAATATATTTTTATTTTCTTTTATTTACAAATTGCTTTCTATTTAATTTTAGTAGTTACAAAATTATATTTTAAAATCTCTCTTTTACCAAATCATTATTATATATCAACCACATCACTTTTATAAAATATTATTTTACACATTTTAACTTATTTTAAATTTAAATTTTATAATTTCATGATTTAAAATCTTTTAATAAAATTTCAAAACCAATTTATTAATAAATTTCCAAACTCCAGTTTAATTAATTAAATTACTATTGTTAACTCCAATTAATAATTACTTAAAATCGTGTTATTACAGGATACCTTTATTAAGGCATATTGTTACATGGCAGTCACATTATATTTGTTATAATGACTCATTGATTATAGAAGAAGAGCAAGTTATGGTACGATTTCCAATCTTTTAGATAGGTTTACTTTACTTGTTTATAGACAGTCCGGATTATCCTTGAGCCGTGATTATGGAGAGGACGGGCTATGCCTTAGTAGTTCTTATTTATTTCTAAATAGTGTTAATACATAGTATATTGAGATAGTTCCCCTCATACCAGACTTTAAGTCTGACCATTTATTATCTCTGTCTGTTTATGTCATGACAACTCTCGTGTAGTGATTGAGTAGCTTGGGGTCAAATACTTTTGGGGATATGCTTTTAGGATAGCTGCAGCATACTATAGAAAAGAGGTCGATAGTTCCTATATATACTTGATATTGTAGTAGTACATGATAGATATGTATTTATATATGAGACTTGATGTATCAGATAATATATTCAGGACTTTAACTATATGGAGTTGATGTATTCGGACTTACTGCATTGATATTCACTTATTACATATTTTCGCAAGTGGAGTCTTTCATGTATATTGTTAACTTGTTCAGTTTATATATATTCAGTACAATATATATTATCATTCTGCTATGATGTCCTATCGATGTTCCTTGGTTTTGTATTTGTTCTAATTTTCTTTCCCTAACAACCCATCTTCTTGAAAGGGAGCGCGGATCAAGGATCTTAAGGCTAATTTAACACTAGAAGGGGGATGAATGGTGTTTAATGGATTCTAAGAGTTATATGGACTAAATTAAATTATGACACAAACAAATACAGAAATTAATCACAGAACAATCACAGAATCAAAGACATATGCAGAAGTAAATAAAAAGCAGTAAAAGAAAAGAACACACCGGATTTTATACTCGTTTAGAGTTACCCCATGTCCTGTCCTGTACCTCGGCAAACACCTCATACAGATTTTTATTACACCAATGACGAGAATACAACCCTCAATTTCTAAAGGTCTTGAGGTACCCTCTTGTCTTCGAGTCCGAGGAAAACTCTCTTGGTTTATGGGACACAAGATAACCTAATTGATTTCCAGGCACAACCACACCATTAGAGAGACTCGATAAACTTTTGATTACAAATTGATCCTATAACTCTGAATAGCACTTTGATCTTAGAGAGAGGGAAAAGAATCAAACAAGGATGAGATTCTAATTTGATTCACTTGAGAATTTGGCAGAATTTCGGCAACGATCTTAAAAATATGAAAATTTCAGAATATGAATTTGTGGAGAGGAAGGAGTGAAGAAAATAGTTAGTTAAAAAAATTTGTTTGTGAAGGCTATTTATAGACCAGTAATGGTCATAACCATTCGTGAAGAGATTTAAACGAATAGACACTTCTTTTGAAAATTGAAACTTTTGAATTTAACGGCCACTATGTCGATGTGGGATATCCCATGATGTCGACATCCCTTAGTTAAAAACAATGTAAAATTTGTTTTGAAAATGGTATTGAAAGGAAAACAAGATGAAATGATTCTGGAGTAAAATAAACTAATTTTCCTATGTTTTAATATAAAGAAGAGTAGAAAAATATATTTCTAGAATGTGTGTGTATATATATAAATTTGATTTTAAATATCAAGTGTGTGTGTGTGTATATATATCTTTCCTATTAATAATGAAAATTCCAACCACTATTTTTAATTGTGTCTTTTGGGATTTTCGAAACTGCTCTTATATCCAACCTCTATCCTTTCTCCTTTCGTTCGACCTCACATCTTACATCTGCAGTCGCTTCAACCAAATCCTTCCCCTTAACCATTACTTTCCTCACCGTCGATGATCCACTATCCACACAACACATATGCCTCCGCCTCATCACCGAAGCTATTAACTATTAGAAATTACAAGTGTTGCGCTGTGTCGCGGTTCCCAATCAAACAATCACCGTGGTTTGCAATCGGCGATTGTTGCTCTGAATCATCAACTTACTTGGCTACTCATGACCACAGACTATTATTCCTAAATTTACCCAGGTTATTGTGCTCCAAATCATCTACTATTCCCCCTTGGATGAGGATCTTCGAACACTTTTAGGTATTTTACAAATGCTGCACTGTATCTCGCTTCCTAATTGATCGTTCGTCGCAGTTTGCAGTCGACAACTGTTGCAAAGTTACTACTGTTGATTAATCACTCTTAGGTACTTTTTACACTTTTACATTGTTTTTGGAAATTTTCATTGACCTGCAATATTTCAAATCATCGCTCATTTTTTCATCATTAACCTACCTCTGAATCTATGTTTGTTTATTTTTTGATCAATGTTATTGCTATTGATGGTTATTTCTTTTATGTTCGCATATTCATATTTCATCACTCATTGCTCATTCCTCATTGTCGTTGGTTTTCCATTGGTTTCTACATTTTTGTATGATTGTTATTGTTCCCGATTTATCTCTTTGTATGATTGTTACTGTTCCCGATTTGTCTTTTCTACTACCAAATGAAGCAAATAAATTTTAACCTGCACTATTTATTACACTTTCTCAATGAATCACTGCAATATTATCCATTTAAGGAGCATCAGTCGGAACAACCTGCAATAGTTACTTAACTGACGTAGGTTTGCTTCACTCATGTAAAGTTATTCATATGCACTCATGTAAGGACATTTGCATCCTTTATAATTTTTTGTTCACATTCAAACAATTTAGTGTTACCTGTAGCATCGAATATCTACATATGTGTAGTATTGAATAATTGCATGTAGCAAACTGGAAATTTAAATGTTTTAGTGTTATTTATTGTTTTTGCTGGTAGTATTGTCATTATCCTCTGTAAATTATCATTAATCTACCTCTGAATCTATGTTTGTTTATTTTCTGATCAATGTTATTGATATTGATTGTTATTGCTGTTATGTTTACATCATTTATATTTCATCACTCATTGCTCATTCCTCATTGTCGTTGGTTTTCCATTGGTTTCTATATCTTTGTATGATTGTTATTGTTCCCTATTTGTCTTTTGTACTACCAAATGAAGCAAATAAATTTTAACCTGCAATATTTGTTACACTTTCTTAATGAATCACTACAATATTATCCATTTAAGGAGCATCAGTGGGAGCAGCCTGCGATAGTTACTTAACTGACGTAGGTTTGCTTCACTCATGTAAGATTATTCATATGCACTCATGTAAGGACATTTACGTCGTTTATAATCTTTTGTTCACATTCAAACAATTTATTGTTACCCTTGGCATCGAATATCTATATATGTGTAGTATTGAATAATTGCATGTAGCAAATAGGAAATTTAAATGTTTTAGTGTTTTTTATTGCTTTTGTTGGTAGTATTGTCATTATCCACATGTCATCTAACATCTATTTTACCGTAGACTCCAGTCGAAGAAAAATAGCAGATGACAATGATCTACATATTGAGATTTCTCTGCTCATTTGGTTTTATACAAAAATGCGGGGTAACAACAAAAATGTAAAATTAGTAACTAAAACTCCATGAAATTGTTGTTTCCAGTTATTATTTTACTAGATTTTATTATTGAGATTTTTATATTTTCCCATTGTAATGCCTATACCATTATCAGTAGAACTATGCTTTTTTATTTTGCTTATGTATTGATATGAAAAATTATGATGTGAAGCTGACAGGGTTCAGGGTTGGGAGTAGAAGTGCGATTACAGCAGTGATAATAGCTGACAAGGTTTTGGCTTTGTGACTATGATTTTGATGCCATTTGACTTATTCTATTGCTTATGGTTTGCTATATGGAGCTATGGAGCATTGATTTTGGTAATAATGCATAATGGACCCATGACATATAACTAATCTGTTTAGTGTTTCTTTATCACGTAGGCATGTGCATGAGATGTAAATATATATGTGTTAGTAGTACATCAAATGTACACACCAAAGTTAAAAATACATTTCTAGCAGTAGCTATATATATTTTATGTGATAATGATAGATTAGATGGAGCCATTGGTAACTTATTTCCAGTAGTTTTTTTTTATCTTTCGGTCTTGCTATTTCCAGTACTTTTTCACTTGATTCTCTATTCACCTTGCTGACTGCCCTATGGATGCATTTTGTACAGCATTTTCTATATGAGTAAAGTCAATTAAACAACACGGTATATTAGTATTTGAACAAAAAGATGATAAACAATAAACACAAAGCACAAGTACCCATACAAGTGTGAAGCTTAGGGACTCAATCAATGATGTCAAGTCCAATTTAACTTTTTTCATTTATGTATTTAATTAAAATGAATAAATTAAACAAAATATTAAAGTTCAGCTTAGGGGTTTGTATTCGGAGTTACTTTTCAGCATGCACCCATGAAAAATGATGATAATCAAGTTATTAATGATCAAAATTATTGTACCATAAAATCCTATCTCTAGCCACTCACTATTCAAATATCCTTAAGTTGTAGATATAAATTTACTCAAAACATATAGAATTGAGTAATTTTAGACTATTGCAAAGCGCAAAATTTGTTGTAATGTATTTAAACAGTTCAAAATATATTTCCATGTATATATCTTATGACTACCATGTATAAATTCCAAGTTCTTTTGTTATGTCTTTTGAATAGCACCCAATATCAAATTGCTCTTTCCCCTCTTAATGGACCTTGATATTTACAAACAAACAAACAAAAGTTAGCATCTAATGGCCCAGTATGGATCAAAATAGAAAATAACGAAAGCTCTTGTTGTAATTTATTTCTTCTTTATCAAAACAGCATTGATTTCCAACGTTAGTTGACTTCGGCTAAGAAGTCATACTACAAAAAACAGTTAATCTGCAAGCAATAAAACCGACAAGTTGACAAGGATTGGTACGCAAGGGACCATGCGAGTATTTATATCCGTGGCTCATTAATTGTCATAAATACATACATCTCCAGGATCAAGGCAGGTCCTATTCTATTCTGGACCGTGGATAAAAGTTTAATTCTGACCCTTCAATACAATAGCTAATATGGTATGAAATAAGAATGACGCCACAAATTGTAACTTTTTTGTATTTATTTTCCACTCATAGCCAATTCAAATATATTGCAATATGCTATAGTCCTGTTTAAGGTTCTCATTTGATTACTTTTCTTATTGCTGCATATAATTACCTAATAAATGTCTGGGTCTTTTTTGTACGACAACCACGACATATGTAAGATAAAATTATTCATTTCATTTTAATTTGATTTTTGTTTCCATTGAAGAAAATCAATCTCCGCACTCTTTTAATTTTTTATTAGCTCGAGTTCAGAGTGAATCCAATGGAATTTCTGAGAAGAGGTGTGACGTATTTTTTTGAAGTAGATAAAAAGGCCCAAGGCCCAAATTGTTTATATAAAGTATAAATGGTTAATCCCAAACAAAAATAACAAAAGGGTTGAAACCCTGGGTGCTAAACATCATATTTTATTTCCTTTGACTATTATTTTTATCTAACCATAGAATGTCGAATTATGACGATTCAGGGTTATTCTTGCATCTACTCCATTTAATTTCGATTGTAGTTTCAGGCAATAAGATAAGCGGAGTTTCATATGAGGGTATCACAGAAACGCTAGCTACACCGATAGCCGAAAATTCAAAGTTAAGGAAAAATTTCCAAGTTTAATGCATTATTTTAATTTATATACTAAACAAACACTTTAATTTGAATTGTGTCTGATATCATATGAAAGTAGAAGTGTGAACTGTTTACGGCCCTCTTTCTTTTGCGACTCTACCAATTTGACCATGACTGATGTGCATCCAAAGACTACAAAGTACTACTTAACCAAACACATGATATGGAGTTTAAGAAATAACTTGAAATCCATGTAGTAGTAAAATAGATCTACGATATTATCCACTCATATTTTCTTTTTGGGCAAGTCATAAGAAATATGATGTTTTATGTTACAAAGATCATCTATATACACTCTACACCCATACAAAAGTGTGTTGTTGAATTAATGCATGCACATTGTGATTGAATGCAAGTCCACCTAGGCATGCATATACACTCGTATATCATAAAGAATATTTAAAAATCAGAAGATAATTTTAAAAATAAACGAAGTTTAGAACAAGAGTTTATTTAAAAACAAAAACAAAGAATATTTTAAGGCTAAAACATCTTTTTGAAAATTATTTGAAAAGATAATTTTTAAGGCTTAAAAATTTTGAAAAGCAGTTTTTAAAATAATTTTGAAAAACTATTTTGAAATAGTTTTGCAAGCTTCTTCCTGTAGAATATTTCATCACATCAGGACTCGAGAACTTGTACAAAACCAGAATGTTCATGGGCCTGTAAGCCACTTATCGTAGGTTTGTAAGCTATTTGTCGTGGGTTCGTAGGCCACTAAGAAGATAGAAATGGGTTCCATCCCAAATGAAATTTGAAATGAAGATTTCCGTGCTATTATGAATTTTTAACAAAAACTAGACACTTATCTTGAAATCTTGATACTCTAGAATCTTCAATCTTGATATCTCCATTCTGAATCTTGAGTCTTGAGTCTTTATACTGATCTGTGTTCAGTAATCAATACCTGCATATATATATATATATATATATATATATATCCTGCATAGTTCCTACATATACATATCTATCTAGACAATAGTATTAGTATATATTTTACAATAAGATAAGTTAAAAAGGTTGTTGTCATCAAAACCGACATGTGAGTTCCTAACAATCTCCCCCGTTTTGACGATGACAACCTATATTTACAAAATAAACTTACCATACCATAACTCCTATCATAACTCTCCTTTACTCCATGACTCCCCCTTACTCCAAGAAAACTACTATTTTATAACTTCTCCTCCTTTGTCATCAACAAAAACTTTTCTCTATACATGGATAAATTTTTAAGCAAACAAGATAACATGTACTAAAACTAATTAGATAAAGATGAAGAATATGATAGTCCAAGCTTTCTACTAACTTTCCCGAAGAACTTGTTGATTTTAGTGGAAATCTTATTCATTTTCTTACTTATTGATCTTTTGAGTGTCTTTTGATTTTCCACTATAATTCTTTGATTATTGAGAATGGTCTTATTGGATGGATTAGCGGGATTAGTAGGATATTCAATACTCTCTAAGGAAGTTTCTTGATCTTCCTCCTCTTCAATTTTCATTCCTTCCTCCTCCTCTTCCTCTTCTTCGTCCTCCATTTCTTGCATCTCTTCGTGAGCAAGCCTTTCTTCCTTTTCCGTAAGTGCTTCATATAGTTGAAACACTAATGGAATTTGCATAAGGGAAATGTTTCCATGGTTGAACACTTTCCTATTTATAAATTCTTCCCTTTTGAAATCTACTCTAAAGTAATTAAATATCCGAGTGAGATAAATTATATGATATAATATGTTTTCACCCATCGTAAAATTCTTGGGCCTTAGCTCATGCAAAATAACTTGAGCCCAATTGATATCATAATTTGCAAAAATTGCAAAAAGAGCTTTGCAAACTTTCAAAGTTGGGTTGTTGTAGTTTCCCGATCTTGGTATAAAGGTGCGTTGAATAAGAAGGTTAACAATTCTTGCTTTGGACGAAAATAACGATTTTTGAATTCAAAATTATCATCCCCTTCAAAGATGTGATGAAATGTCTCTCGATCAATTTCATTTATTTGAAATTTTGAGAAATTTACTACGGTATACCTGCATCCCAAAATATTTCCAAAAATTTCACAATCCAAAACTATTTGTGATCCTTTAACACTACTCCAAATTTGTCCATCTTGCCCATCATAAAAACCACAATTCAAATTCGCATAAAAAATCTTAACAAGATTTGGATAACATACAAAATCATTTTGTTTGTTATCAACTACACTAAGAATAGAATATTGTTGAAAAAGATTTTTAATTTCATAAGAAGGAAAATCTTCAAAAATAGCAAATTTTCCCGTATGAATTTTACCAAAGTTTACATAGTTGATGTAAGCTTTTATAGTTTCTAGGTCATTAAAAATAAATTTTTTGATAGCTTTTGGAAGCCTAATGGTATTAGGCGTGCTTGAAGAGGGCATTGAAGAAGTTTGAGCGGAGTTGAAGATAATGAAGATAAATTTGAAATTTGAAATAAAAGTGAAAAGTGATGATAAGGAGAGTGAATTAAATAGAGATTCTATAAACTTGTTCTCTAGTCAAGAGGCATCTTTCCATAGCATTGAAGTTGGTGAAAAGGTGGAGGGAAATTCAAAAGTTTGAATTCAAATTTTGAAATCAAATTTCTGTGGGGCATGTCGACATGGGGTATCCAGGTATGTCGACATGTGCCTATTGAATCAAAGGACAAGTGTCTATTCCTAATTTCTAATAAATGTATATATTATATCCTATATTCTACTTATATAATTCCTGTGATAACATTAAATATAATAATACTTAAATATTAATAATTTAATATTTAAAATATTATTAAAATAATATTATTTTTGAATTTAAAATTCAAATTTCAAGGGATAAATTTGAATTTAAAATTCAAGGAACTTTAAAAAAATATCAAGCAAACAAACAAGCATCCATTCAAATAAGAAAAATTAAAAATAATGTAAATGCGTACCTATTTTTAGATCCATACTCCCATCGTCGTTTGATTCATGAATAGTAGTGAAACACAGTTTTGAATCATACATCTTCTTTTCATCATCACTGGACGATGAGTCTAAGTCATCAAGAGTTGATGTGTATGCTTTCTTTCTTTTCCTTGACGAATCATTGTTTGAAGGGGACAACTATTTATCTGGATACGGACAATCTTTCCTATGATGCCTGACTTTATTGCAATTGTAGCATCTATCATTGTTGATGTTCTTCGTATTATTTCTGGAATTCATTTGATCATTTCTTTTGTAATTAGTCATTTTTCTATGTTTTAGGGATTTTTGAAAGTTTCTTGTCATGAAAGCAATCTCCTCATCACTGTCTAATTCCGAATCTTTAGTTGTTGCATTGAATGCTAATGACTTCTTCTCTGTAGCCTTGTTTTCTCTTCTTCCTTGTAGTTGAACTTCATAAGACATTAGATTTTCAATCAATTCTTCTATTTTCATTAGACTGATACCATTTGCTTCTTCGATTGTAAGTGTCTTTTGATCCCATTCTGGAGTGAGTGAATTTATAATTTTTCTGACTTGGTCTTCCTCCGAAAAGCTTTTTCCCAATGCAATTAGTCAATGAACAATATCTTAAAATCGATAATGCTTGTCGGAAATGGACTCATTTGCATGCATTTTAAACAATTGAAACTGATTAGTTAATATGGAAATTTTAGTTTGTTTAACTTTGCTTGTTCCTTTATTAGTAACTTGCAAAGTTTTTCAGATTTCAAATGTAGACTTACAAATAGACATTCTATTAAACTCATTCCTATCAAGTGAACAAAATAATATATTCATGGCCTTTGAGTTATTTTGTGCAACACCCTTTTGCCCAGTAGTCCACTGGGAAAAATCGGTAGTTGGTTCAACACACTCAGTATGTGTGATATTCCAAGTGTCTAATCCTATAGATTGTAAATAAATTTTCATTCTACAAGCCCAAGATGCATAATTACTACGACTGAAAAATGGTGGTCTAACAGTAGATTGACCTTCTATAAATGAACTAATGTTGGTGTTAACATAACTAGTGCCAGATTTGACATTACCAGTGTCGGTAGCCATTAAAACAATTTTTCAAGTTTCAGATTATGAAAAGTATGAAAACCAACGCTCAGATACCAATTGAAAGGGAGTGAGGATTAAGGATCTTAAGGCTAATTTAACACTAGAGGGGGGAGGTGAATAGTGTTTAATAGACTCTAAGACTTATATGGACTAGATTAAAATTATGACACAAACAAATGTAGAACTTAATCATAAAACAATCAAAGAATCAAATAGAGATGCAGAAAGTAAATAAAAAGCAGTAAAATGAAAGAACATACCTGATTTTGAACTGGTTCGGAGTTACCCTATGTCCAGTCCTGTACTAAGGCAAACACCTCGTATTTATTTTTATTATACCAATGCCGAGATTATAATCCTCAATTTCTAAAGGCCTTGAGGTACCCTCCTGTCATCGAGTCCGGGGTAAACTTTCTTGATTTACGGGACACAAGATCGCCTAATTGATTTCTAGGCACAACCACACCTTATAGAGAGACTCGATAAACTTTTGATTACAATTTGATCTTATAACTCTGAATAGCACTTTGACCTTCCAGAGAGGGTAAAGAATCAAATAAGAATGAGATTCTAATTTGATTCACTTGAGAATTTGGCAGAATTTGGCACGATCTTAAAAATATGAAAATTCTAGAATATTGATTTGTGGAGAAGTAGTGAAGAAAATAAGAAAATAGTTAGTTAAAAAATTCATTTGTGAAGGCTATTCATAGACGAGTAATGGTCATAACCATTTGTGAAGAGATTTAAACGAATATACACTTCTGTTGAAAATTTAAACTTTTGAATTTAACGGCCACCATGTCGACATGGGGTATCCCATGATGTCGACATCCCTTAGTTAAAAACTATGTAAAATTTGTTTTGAAAATAGTAGTGAAAGGAAAACAAGATGAAATGATTCTGGTGTAAAATAAACTAATTTTCCTATGTTTTAAAATAAAGAAGAGTAGAAAAATATATTTTTAGAATGTATATATATAAATTTGATTTTAAATCTTAAGCATATACATATTATAAAGAATATTTAAAAATCGAAAGATAATTTTAAAAACAAAGGAAGTTTAAAACAAGAGTTTATTTAAAAATAAAAACAAAGAATATTTTAAGGCTAAAACATCTTTTTGAAAATTATTTGAAAAGATAATTTTTAAGGCTAAAACATTTTGAAAAGCAGTTTTAAAAATAATTTTGAAAAATCATTTTGAAGTAGTTTTGCAAGCTTCTTCTTGTAGAATATTTCATCACATCAGGACTCGAGAGCTAGTACAAAACAAGGATTTTCGTGGGTTTGTAAGCCACTTGTCGTAGGTTTGTAAGCTACTTGTCGTGGGTTTGTAAGCTACTAAGAAGATAGAAATGAGTTCCATGCCAAATGAAATTTGGAATGAAGATTTCCATGCTATTATGAAGTTTTAACAAAAACTAGACACTTATCTTGAAATCTTGATCTTGATACTCTAGGGTCTTCAATCTTGATACTCTAGAGTCTTCAATCTTGATATCTCCATTCTAATTCTTGAGTCTTGAGTCTTTATAATGATCGGTCTTCAGTAATCAATACCTTCATATATATATATATATATATATATATATATCCTACATAGTTCCTACATATACATATTTATCTAGACAATAGTGTTAGTATATATTTTACAATAAGATAAGTTGAAAAGGTTGTTGTCATCAAAACCAACATCTCAGTTCCTAACACTTCTATGGTATTCGGGAGTCAGATGATGTTATTCATGTTGATTATAGAGTATTATAAAGGGATGATCATTACATTTGGTATTAGAGCTTAGGATCAGCACAAAGACCAAGAAGACTAGTTTGAGTTAATCAATCGAGTAAAAGGAGATATGTTGAGAGAGCATACTTGTATTTTTAAATTATATTACTCTGCATACACCATTTGTCTTTTGGACTTTAATTTATTTCTATTACTAATTGCTAAGGTATCTTCGTCAGGCTATCAGTATGAGCAGAAAAATAGCATGAGCAACTACAGGTAGACAATCTAAGATGCTTGATTAGTTCAAAGATTATTTAACTACCGTAAGGGATGTCCCACTAGCCATGAGCATTTCTAGCAGATGCGGTTGGTGACAGAGGTGGTATGGCCATTGGGGCACTAGTATATCTATCTCCACCAGCTTTAGACTCTTCGAAGTTGTGCCAGGATTTCATTAGCATTGGAGGTAAGCCATATTGAGTCCCGAGACGTTGCTAACATACATCCTTGGACTAGTGCTTTTGAGCAGGCTTCCGTTGATATAGTTCTAGAGAACGTTCTCACAAGGAAGATTGCTTTCTAGCTTTTAGAGAGGAGGAAGTTTGGTTAGGTAGGACATAGTCTTAGAGGTGGCTAATGAGCAGACCCATGACTTGAAGTGAACTTAGAAGTTGCTTTTGGTCTCAGATCATTATGATAATTGATAATGGCATATAGCTTGAGTTTTTCATCCATTTCGTATAGGGCATCTTATAAATTAGGGAGTATGTCAATCAATTCAATCTTTTTGGTTTGATTTAAGCATGAGAGGTTGGTGCTCCATTAGTGTGGGCAAAGGAGTTTGCCTTGGGTATCAGAGAATAAGTTGAGGATTTATTACATAGTCTTATCCATGTTATGAGCCACTTTAGAAAGTCTCATTGGGACATTCTCCTTTGTAAGAGTAACCGCAATGTACCTTTACAGATAGCGAGAGTGGAAAGCAAACCAAAGCTCCAACTGAAGCCCAAAGACTACAATACAAGGAAGATCGAGCTTATGCGAAGAATAAAGCTGGCCTTATATGTTACTCCTATGGCATGTAAGGGCATTTAGCTAGGAGATGTCAACACCTAAGTATAAGCTATAGGTGAAGCCTTTCGCGCCTTGCTGTTAAGTAAGGGTGGAAGCTAGCCTACTTGCTTGTTAAAGGTGCATACCCACGACTATTCATAGATCTGGAGTTTTTCCCTATAGACGATGATGCTACTTTCAATCCTTAGTATTAGTAGCAGGTATTAGGTGAGAGGGCACCTATCTCATAGCTGTTACTATGCTATCTAGATACCCTTCCATGCTTTAACAAGCTAGCTACGCACCTTGATCTTATAAGCAAGTAGTGTTGATTTGGGAATAAGCTGGAAGTAAAGTGTTATGATATAAAGTAAAGGACGCTAGTAAGTAATAATAAGTAGATCGAAACACTATTGGCTGAAAAAAAGATGTATGACTTGAGAAATTAAAATCTCTAATCTGTTGTCAGGAAAAGGAGCTCCAATGGTACTTTAGAATAAGAATAACAGGGACAAATAGCCAAATCTAGGCTTTTGAGTTTGTAGCTAGGCAGCGACTCTTTAGCCTCCAGCTATTCTTCCTTCTCTTATGAGACTTAAGCATGCCTCAATTAAATAAACTATTAATCTAATAAGTTATCTAATCTTAAGCTTCGCTACCTGAATTATCAGCTAGCAAGTAAACTACTATAACCCCCACAAAGTCCATTATTGAGCATGTTTTCAAAAGAAGATGCTCCTATCCCTCCGCCTCTCCCTTTCCTAGACTCATGCTTTGAGCTCCTAGGTTGGTGTTGCGGCCTCTGCATATAGATATCGGCCTAACTCTAGTTGTCTTCGAAGAGTATATTCTAGTTCATCGAGACCCAGGCATTCATCGATACTGCCGAAATTCATAATAGCCACTCTTGCTCTTTCCATTCTTCTTTTGATGGTGCTAGTCCAGCCCGTGCCTATTATTGCTATCTTTCTTTGCCTTTGTACGGGCATTGTCGGCTTCCTATTTCAAACGATCACAAATACTCTGAGCTGTTGAAATAAGACTCTATGTCCATGTTCTCGAATAAGTACGTTTACCAGCTATAATTCAAGGCTCCACTCGAAGTTTACTTCTAGAAACTGGTGAATTCTAGTTTAGGGAAAGTGATCACTTCATGCGAGAGCAACTGATCTCTTTAATAAAGGACTCTTTCTTTGCGTTTAGCGAGCTTCGATAATAAATCCTTGTTGTACAAACTAGAAACCAAGATTAAAACTAATACAATAGGGGTAGGGATTACTGACTTATTTCTAGTGCACCCAATGCTTATGGTTTCACAATATACGATTGAACCTCTCATCTCGATGAACTGCACCAATCATTTGAATTGCATTTGTTATTCCCATGTCAGTCACCATATAAACCTTCTTGCCTTAGTCTATTTCCCTTGCCAATCAATACTATTCGACGATACTATTGCTAAGCATTTCTTCCACTAATGGCCTGAGCAATCCAATTGCCTACTTCATTCGGGATAAGAGTGGAAACGAGGAGGCCCGGTATACTAATTGGTGCTAGTATAAGCATTGGTGCATAGCATACCAAGTCCAATATAAACAATGGGAATCCAAGAATTGATATACTAGGTTGACACAACTCATTAAAACATGAGGATCCTTAACTCATATTTATCTCGTAGCGAAATAGACTAAAGTGAGTTGTCTACACTGCCCGCCATGCCAGACAGACCTAGTCTCCTACACAATCAGGTAAAGTAAGGACTGGTCTAAGGCAGTCCTAACCCTTTGTTTATTTCCTCTTCTTCGAGTCGACTAAAGTGGTGTGCCTTTACTCCATAACAAAGTAATAGGATCCATCCTTTCAGAATTCTATATCGAAGGAGGTTGGATAGAAGGCCGATAGGTTGCGGACTTCGCTAATGCTATGATCTGGTCAAGGTGAATGGATGTGGTGAAGTTACCATTTACTACTTGAGTTAAGATATTCTATTAGAAAACAAGGCGTGACTTCCCACTGATGAAGTTTAGTCAGGTCTAGTGTTGTCTCTCTATGAAAATAGTCTTCTATCTCACTTTAAGAAAGCACTTCTTCTCCATTCTTCTGCGATAAGAATGTTCCGCCGATATGTATAGCTATAGTGGGTCTTCCAGGCATTAGCATAGGTGCCTCAAATTGGTCATCCTTGATTCATCTATAAGCTAGGGGCATGGCCCTCGTCCTATATAAAAAGAAATGCAAGTTCTTTAATTACGATTAGGTTGATCACTTAAAGAAGGATAGTCGTACATTTTCGTAGGGGTGAGTAAATGATATGACTTATGCCTTATGGGCATTACCGGATCCTAGCAACCCTCCTACTTATGAAAAAAGAATGAAGCTTATGTAGTAAGGTATGCTCTATTTAGGGAACTCATTTATGTTCTTTTCGACTCATAAGCGGTATATTTATCTATTGCTGGTTACTCAGAAGATAGACTAAACTTGACACCTTTCATAGTAGGTAAATTTTTCAGTAAAGTTAAACCTTGTATGGGTAACCTTAGTTGCGAGGCTGAGGTGAGGTGAGCAAGAGTACTACCATTCAAACTTGATGCAATGCCAATTAAGTTGAGTAGGTAGGTCGATGAAGTGTGACTTGGATTTGTATACAAGTAGGTTTCAATGAATGCCTAGTAATGAGTAAAGACTGAGAAGATGACTTATAGGCACTTGCGTAGGGTCGTTTGTCGTTAGAATTATTTTCTTTATGTTAGTAACCTTTGGTGATCGGAGTAATACCATGTATCGAAAGAGATATTTTCTAAAGATTGTTCCACTCACGTTCTAGTTCTTAATACTTAGTTTGAATACAGAGTTTATAGGTGATTTGCACCAATTAGGAAATGGTTTTTCACTTGATTCTTATAAGCAAGAACTTGAGTATGATTCTTGAGGTGATTAGGAGACTTCCGAAGTCCAACCTTGATCGTATGAGAGATTTTAGTACTTGGGTTAAGGAACTGGATTGGAGTTCGCATGAGAAGAGTTGGGTGGTCAACCCAAACTTAACAAAGAGATCTTCTAAGAAAATGAATGGTTGGAGCCAACATCATATCATTTTTTGGTGATCTTTAGTTATTTTTTAATTTTAGTGTAATACAACAAAGGTTTCTTAGGGTGGTTTGAGAAAGGATTTCTCGACTAAATCTGTTACGATTCGGTTAATATTCTAAGTGATGAGATGATACTTGCCTAGGAAGCATCATAGTGCACTTAGCATATTATTCCTATTAACGCTATGGTTGAGGTGAGTTTGAACCTGAGCAAATCCAAGTACTTGTAGATCTTCATTTAATGATGATTTAATTAGTAGAGTTTTGTCCTTTGCAGAACGAGTTCTGTTTCGAAGAAAAGGAAAGTTAAGGCTTAGATTGTGAAACGACCCTTACTCGATCTTAGAAAATCGACATCAAATACATCACCCGTATTCGAATGCTACAGATTCAAACGTCGAATTTGGTTCGCCGGAGCTTATAACACATTGAGTATAAAACATAGCGGAAGAAAAATGACTAACTTTTATTCATACACAATAAATACAACACATTGATACAAACGATTATCAATATCAGAGATACAAGATAACAGCGGAAGGATAATAACAACAACAGAAGAGATAACATATTCAAAAGTCCTCAAGATAGATACTCCAACTGACTGCAACACCATTGCCAAAGCTAAAGCTCTAAACTTCTAGCTCGAACCACCATCATGTTGAACTTAAGAGAACTCGATCTAAACACGAGTTTCAAAATCCAAAGTCTCTAAGAATTCCAAATAGAAAGATGAAGGCTACCAAATCTATATCTACTAGCTGATTATCTGAAAATCCGAATCTAAGCTGCCCTTGTGGAAAATTGTGCGCAACTAGAGTTTAGAAAGGGAACAATAAACTCTAGGTCAGCCATGGGACTGTTGTGAGCAAACATAAACAGTTTTATTTGAATAAAAACAAACAAACAAAAGAAGTAAAAAAGAAATCCACAATGCTTTTTGGAAAATGAAACTACCATAAGACCTCCCTGCGCACACACAATGCAAGCGCACAATTGGAGTAGATTTCCCCTTATGATAGTCAAACATGCTTGATACGCGAAAACCTTTTTGATATTATTATTAGTGCATAGTGTAGGAAATCATTTGCATGTATAATATTAAGCTTAGCCAGCATACGTACCGTTATAGTATGCCTACTATAGCTACCTTGTAAAATGGCAGGTTCTACAACTAAAACCGTACAAGGCGTGTATTGGTGATTGGATTTCCAACAAATGGTCAGGCTAAGGAACTTCCTGGGCCATATGGGTATGCCTCTGGAGGGACGCCCTGAAAACCTAACCGGATCTCTTCCAATACAAGGTCGGGTTACCTCTGTAACTAGGTAACTACTACACGAATATGTCATCCCCCGGTCGTTACCAACCTTTATCCGAGTGCTCAACACCAACAACCACAAAGTAATAAATTTGCAGCAACCACATAGGTTAAATATCTAGGCTCCTTACCATGATACCACCTTTTTCCAGAAGGAAATGGACATACCCTAAAGGGCGCGACCCTCATAACCTTGCTGCATTCTTCATTTTTCGACCATTTTCGATTTGTAAGGTCCGATGAGGTCTCGTCCACAAAGCTACGCTTTTCGCAAAAGCCATGCTTTGATCAATAAATGATCAGCAGCACTTCGTATGCCACATTACCAAATTGGGAATGTATCACCAGTAACCATCAACTACATAACCTCTGAGCTCATACGTCTCAGAGAAGGGTGTTAAGCTAAGAGAATAAATTCTCTGCCACCAGACAGAAATGTATTTGATAGAAACCAGCTTTACATATCAAAGTGTAACATCAGATATACATCCATACAAGTCTGTTCCAGGTTCGAACAGAACTGAAGGCACTTCAAAAGAAGCCCTTGCAAATTCGGATAATCCCTAATCACGTCCAGACTCCCAATCACAAAGGGTGATCAAATCTCTATACCGAGGCCATTCAGTGCAGAGACATTCGACATGTAATCCTTTCGCTTTCGAAAATACCTAATCTTCACCACCAGTCTTCAAATGCTATCCATTTCGTCGTATCATTATTCGAAATGGGTTTTATGACACAAACTCCTCTCTCGGCTAAACCGAATAATGAGCGCTTAAATTAAAATCCATCCCCTTTTTCGAATGATTTGAATCGAAAATAACTCGCAAGAATAACTCTTGTTCTAACAATAGAATCAGATGGATATAGTGGGATCTTGGATAAGTCACAACTTTTAGCCCAAAACCTTTCCTTTAAATGGCTTAAACAAATTTCCACTTTAATCTTTTAAACAAAAAGATACATCTTTAAGATCCTCTCAATTTAAAACAAGTTTCACCAAATCTTTCACAAAGATTCATTCACAATATTTAAACAAAAGATCTATCTTTGAGATCCTATTTTGTTTGAAAAAAAAGTTCACCAAATATTTCACAAAGATTCATTCATAGCTTTCAAAACAATTCCATTTAAAACTTGAAATATTTTCAACAAAAACTGGAAGTTCTTTCGTTATATGAAAGCCATTATCATTTAAAACAAATACTTTTCGTTTCGGAAAAATCCAATCAAATATGCACAAATTATAGCTTTTAAAGTATAAACTTGGGTTAAATTTAAATTCCAAAATTATACTTTTAAAATATTTCAAAAATGGTTTAAAATCCATATATATACACTATATAACTTGTATAAACTTTTTAAACCATAGTTTCCAAAATTATAACATATATTCATAGAACTCAATTTCAAATCTTGAATTCAAATTCAAATCAAACCATTTAAATTTCAAAACTTTAACAAACTATATTATTTTCAAAATAATTTCTAAAACTTTCTTTTCAAAAGTTTTCATATTTAACCCAATTATATTTTCAAACCATTTTGGACTCAAAATTCAAATTTATAACCATTTCATTATTTTGGATAAAATAATATTAAATTCAAATATCTGTGACTTAACCTGTTTCCTCGTGCAAATCCATATTTGTGTGTGTATGGTGTAGTACAGGGGTTTTATACAATAATGCAGCATTATCATTCATCACATTCCTAACACAACAATATTGATAAGCGGTATAATCGTATAACGCTTATCTTCATTCACAGATTCACAGATAAATAATATAAATTCACTACAGATAAAATAAATTACATTCATCACAGCTTAAATCAAAACAATTCATATCACAAAGCGTCACATGTCAGGGATATCAAACAATTCAAAGCATTCCATACAATCCAAACATTCATAAGTAAGATTAATTAGTCATCTGATTAAATTAAATCAGATTAATTACCTATGAATAAATTAACAATCCTAATTAATTAATATTAATTAATTACAGATTATTTTAATTATTATCCTTTAACCACTTACCAATTAACCTTTAATGATAAATTAATTAACCTTAATTAATAAATCAATCCACCTTTAATCATTAAATAATTAACCTGATTATTAAATTATTCTTTAATTAATTATCCTTAATTAATTACTATAATTAATTAACCCTTAATTAATAAATTAATCAATTCTTAATCATTAATTAATCAAATTAATTAATTACGCTTTATTAGTTACTTATTTAATTAATCTTTAATTATCAAATCTTTGATTAACTTTAAGATAAATCATTATCTTTATTAATTACTTAATCATTATTAACATTATTTAAAACAATATTCTTTTATATTTAACTTCTTAATTAAATCATTCAATTTAATTTTAAAAATAGCTTAAGTATTTAACTTAAAAAATTTAAGTTAAACAAATTATAACTTCCTTCAATCAAATAAATTAAAACATTTATCATATAATAGTATAAACTAGATTAAATTTAAATTTATAACTTGCTTTTATAAAATTTAAAACCTGTTTAAAACCCTACTTCGGGTTCAACCCGTCAAACTCTCGAGTCCTGACCCAAGAAACCCACCATTCTTTTCTTTCTTTTAAAACTTTGGTTTAAATTTAAGTTTAAAACTTTAAAACCAAAAAACAGTGAACACACACGAGTGTACACGAGACTAACCTGAGACCTCTCCTTCGAGTATGCTTCACCTCCTCCACGAACACAACTTAACTGACACCACCAAATACCTACGCACATGCATAGATCAACGATGATGCTCCGATTACCCATGCTACCACCGCTGAGTTGATGATGTTCTACCTATTCGATTCCGACCACCCAAAGTCCAACACAAAACCAAAATCAGGATCGAGCAAAAATGAACAAGCCTGGAACTAACCATCGCCTGAAACTCACTCGAATTGTCGATGCCAACTACCAGGACTCCTGAAAATTTGACCACACATTCGCAAGCCTTCCACGCTGCCTTTCCCCCAGGTTCGATGATCCCTGATTTACCATAGATAACGCAGCAGCCAAATATTCCGACTCAACAAATTTTAGGTTTTAAACCCTATTTCGATCCAACGCTGCCGCAGCGGCTAAGAAAACCACCATCCATTTTTTTCAAGCTCGCCTTCACCCAAACCTCCTCCAGTGGCGATCCCGAGGCTTTATCACACACCCATCGCCAGAAATTGCCCAAAAACTAAAATCTGATCAACCTAAAATTACTCTCTCGATCCTAATCTAAAAATTATGATTTATCTTTTAAAAATCACGTTTTCAGATGGGGATTCATATTATATAAATAAAACAAAGGATTTTGATGATTGAAATTTACATGCTTTTGGATTTCCACTATTCTTTCTAAATTTCCAGAAAATTTCAAAATTAATTTACTTAAATATATTTTTAAACCTTAATCTATGTTTAAACAAACATATTTGGTTTGAAAACTAAAGCCTATCAGTGAATAGACAAGGAGATTTGGAATTTTGATTTAAATTTGAACTGTAACTATAAACAGAGATGAACATAAACATATCAGACATGCACACCTCAACACATTCTTATATCCAGGAATCCATATACATGCAAGCATAATTTCTATCGCACATTAAGAGATCATCACATGAAAACCAAAATATATGTACATATGTAGGTTTAAGAGTTTGCTGCTCACCTGGAATAGAAAGCAAAGAACAGAGAAGGCTGGAAATTTTGAAAAACTGGGAGATGGTGTGCACTTGATTTGCATTTGCTTGATTTTGTTTTGAGATGATCTGCTTTGATTTGATCTTGATTTGTTTGTTGATGTTGAATCTTTGCATTTGTTAGTTGCTTTATAAATTTTGATTTGAATCTGAATATTAAGCTGATCTTCTTTGTTTGCTTCAGGTTTGTTCTCTGTTTTTTTCATTTTTGTTTTTCAGGTTTGAAATTTGTTTCTTTGATCTTGTTTTGATTTTTGTCTACGTTTGATTTCCAGGTTTTCCCTTTCTTTCTTTGATTATAAAAAATGAAGGTTAAAAGAAAATGAGAAGGAGGAGGAGAGGTGTACATATAATCTGATTTTATAAATTTAAAAATAAAATAAATGACACTTGTTAAAATTATTATACTTGTTAATATATGCTATCTCAAACTTACAAATGTTAATTCATATTAAAATCAACCCTACACTTTTTTAAATCCTATAACCATTATCTTACAATTGTTTAAAGGTAAACATTTTTGCGTTTAAACCTTCATTTATTATTTAAACCTTCATTTATTATTTATGTTCATTTATACATATATATGTATTATATTTTATTTCAAATATGAAGGAAAATGTTTTTAAATCTTTTATTAATCTCATTTCATATTTACAAACCAAATTTAATTCAAGCAATTAAAAAGAAAGTATAATTTTTTTTCTTAAATCTTATTAAATCAAATCTCATATTAACTTAAACTACAATACTTATTAATAAATATTTATTTTTATATATATACATACAAAACATATTTATTTCAATAAGATATATTAATATGTTTATCTCACACATTTCAAAAGATATATGTATATATAAGCTTTTATTCATTCTTGTTTACATTTTAAATTAATGAAGTTCCTTTTTATAAATATTTAAATTTTTAAAGAAATTGATTTTTAAAAATCTAATTACACATTAATAATTTAAACATGTATATATATATATATTGATCAAAATTTAACCTTTAATTAGCTTTTGAAATATAACTTCCGAATATATATTTCATATGCATATTAGTAAAATCAGAAAACAAATTCTTATTAGTTTTAAATATAGAATTTCTAAATCCAATTCATTTTCAAGACATTTATTTTTAAATTCCAAATCAAAATTCTATTTATAATCATATTTATATACATTAATATTAATGAACAAATAAATATCTTATTTTATTTGGAAAAATTCAAATTTATTCACAATTTAATTCAAAATTTTATTTTAATTACTAAATTAAATTTGACTCAAAATCGGGATCTTTATAGATTGTTGGATTTGTTTAAGAGTTTTGAGACCTGATGGTCCTACATATGATGTTAATTTTTCTTTTCGTAGCCAGAGGTGTAACGGTCTTTCGTATATTATATTCATGGAAGGCGTTGCATTAATTAAGCATTTTGTCGATCTTGGAAGGTGAGCATGCTCATAAGATTTTATAGTTTAATTACATGTTCAACCATTGTTGGTTACTGTGTGTGTCAATATGGACTCTTTTTGAGTTCTCCATTGCTTTGTATGCTCTTTGTTACTTTCTGATTTAGTTACTTATATGATAATTATATATTGATTTTTTATTGTTGATTTTTGATGCTTGTAGTTGCTTTCACTACTTATGTTTGCTTACTACTGTTTGATATTGTTTTTTGTTTTCTGATTTTGTTATTTGCTAATTCTGGTTATTGTTTATTTTGTTTCTTGTTTGCATGTTTAATAGTTTGTATATTAGTTATAGTTGCTTATCATTGTTTTCTATTGATTGGTCATTGATTGTTTCTTATTATAGTTTGTTGATTTCTTATTATTTATTACTGTCTACTATTGTTTGATGGTTGCTTATTGTTTGTGGTTGTTGATCATTATTGATTAATTGTGTCTTGTTTTGTGCTTGGTTGCTTGTGTGGTAGTTATAATTTCATAATTAAAGTATGGTTGAGAGTGATAACAATAGCAATCTATAATACATCACATAAAATCTATGCCCATTATAGGGTTGAGATGGGATCTACACGGGTCTATTGCCTTTTGATATGACCCGGAGCCTGTGGTATATTTTGATACTGACCCACTTGAACCTATAATCCAATGGATAGTCATGTACGATTATGGTAGTATCGGTTACTATGTTAGGGATATATATATATATATATATATATATATATATATATATATATATATATATATATATATGAATGCTATGTTGTTGTGTTAGTACATAATCCACTTGGTACGATACAATTAGGCACTTGAAAGCTGGAGCATGGACATTCAAATACTTATTTATTTAGATTTGCATTTAAATGATGAGGAGATTTCTAAAAAGTGGTATCTATTTTTGGGAAATATGGTATAATGTAGGTTATTGCTTATTTCCTAGTTGCGTGATGCATTCTAATTTGAGAGTTTTTGTAATGCTGATAGCATGAGGGACAATACTGTTGAAATTTTCAAAAACCAGGATTCATGGTTTTAGTCAGTCATGTTGCTTTCTTATATTCATAGGAATTTCGAGGATGAAATTCTTTTAAGGAGGAGAGAATGTAACAACCCATATTTTAGCAACACTGTATGTAAATAATTAATTTAAATATTAAGTCATTAATCAATGTAACGCCTATTGTGCTCGACTTTTAAAGATGAATGAATTGAGACTCAAACACCTATAGTTGTGTTCGCTTTCCTATTATGAGAAAAATGAGTATAAACTTGACCGTGTTTGAGTTCAATTAGTTTTGGAGTAAAGTGTGATTCCTAGAAAGGAATGAAAATTGAATGTTGGGCTAAGGCCCATATGCTCGCTTATAAGTTAGCTAACTCCTTTATTATTTTCATTCATTTATCATTTACGTAATACTCCTATTCCTCTTCTCTAATTAATTCTCTAACTACCCCTTAATCAAAAAACCCTAAATCACTAATTCATGCTCAAATAAAATTTCTAAATTCAAAATAAAATCACCATAATTACATTCTACTCATTCCTCACATAACCGGTGAAGTAATTCGCATGAGGTGGAGTTTGGAGATAGAACTCAATTTTCAAGAGAGCTTGGATTTGGGTTTTGGTGATTTGGATCATGATTTAGAGAAGAAGAGGCGAGTGGGATGATTATTCATATATATAGGGATTATATGAAATGATATGAAGATTATTAGGGTTTAATTAAACTTGTATTCATGTTAGGAACATGATTATATCATCTCATTATTTGTTTAGGACCATAATTACTATTTTGAAGCGGTAAGTCAGTTTAAAATGGATTTCGGATAACTGAGTGATTATATGTAATGTTGTAATGGATTAGAGACTAATTAGGTGACATAGTTAAGTGCATATCATTTATTAGTAATGATCAAACTAATTTAAATGGTTTTTGAAAAGTTAGTAAGCTAATTAGGTGATTAATGAAGCTTAATTAGTATTTATAAATATTATTTATAGTAAAGAAATGTTTTTATAAGTGAATGGTTTATTTATAAATAATATTTATGTAAAAAATAATTTATGAATAAAAGTTATATTTTATGAAATAAGTGGTCTTATAAAACAGTATGAAAGCGTTTTTTATAAAATAACTGAATTTATGAAATATCAAGAAAGTAATATTTTATAAGATGGTGGTTTTATAAAATAGTATAAATGAGATATTTTATAAAGAGTAGGATTTTATAAAATAATATGAAGAAGATATTTTATAAATGGTTATAAGGTTTTATAAAATATCTATAAATGGGATTTTTAATTTTGAATAAAGAGGTTTAGTATTTCAAAGGCTAAAATTGATTTATAAGCTAGCATTGTATTTTATAAAATGGTTTGAAATTTTATGAATGTTATCCTACTTTATGTCCAAGCCGTATTTCGGACGAGTCAGGTTGATCAAACAGGAGGATAACCGTGTATGAAACCAGAACGATTACTTCTAAATTTAGATACTGAGTGAGATAAATGAATGAAGCCATTAGCTTGTCATAGATCTTTAGAATTAGCTTACATAATAAAACAACCAAAAGACCAAGGCCAAAATCCAAGAATTTGCAAAGGTCTTAGATCGTTAATGATCTATAGCCATAGTTCGGTACCGATCCATGGAACTTGCCTAGAATCATGATTAGCTTCTTAACGAGTGGAGCTAAGGTACTAGTGAGTAAAACATGCAACATGAGATGGTTCGTTAGCTATCTCCAACTCAAAAATCAATGGACAGGCTTGATTGAAACAAAACTATATGTTATTGCCTGGCCACTAAACCGAAGATTTCACCTAAGCTCAAACTTACACCAAAAGTAGTCAACTTACAGATGAAGATGCAAGCCAAAAAAGTGACTTTGAGGCATCAAAGAAGGTTTGGCAATCCATTTTAAGGATCGATACCAATCCATAGGGCGTGCTTGGATATCGATCCATAACTCTTGCTGATTTGACCATGATCTTTTTAAAGCAGCTCATTTTGGACATGAGGAACGTAGGGAAGAACATGATAGATATAATCCCGCCGATCTTCATCTATAAATAAAGGGTGATAGGCACTATTTGGAGATCCTTTTTTCTACATTCTAAATTTCTATGCAACTATTGTAATCCCATGGATCATCACTGATCCATCGATCCAAAAGATTACATTGTAAAACCTTTTATAGAATCATAAACAAAGTTCAAGTGGACATAGGCCAGTATCTAGCCGAACCACTATGATTGTTGTGTACTGTTTCCGCTCACTTTTCATTTAATTTTATTCATTTTATTCTCTTCTATAAATCTTTAGGGTATTTGTCCCAACCTTTGGTGCAAACATTTTAGTAGTTTCACTGAGAATGTGTTATTCTCTCATTATTTGGAATTATTTTCTATTTGTGGAATGCTATAGTCCATGAAGTAGATCCATTAATTTCATTCCTAAAATTTAAAATTATTTAGATTTCGACAAATCTAACAATTGATTAACCGAAGCAATGGCTCCAAAAAATACTAAGGAAAATTCCACTACCTCTAAACCCACTAATGAAGTTGATAACTTTGGCTCTCAACATGCTAAAGAGATCGCTCAACCCAACACTATGGAAATTCAGAGTGCCTCAAATACAATTGCCCGTGTTGAGATGGACAAGATGATAAAAGAATTGAATGAGAAGTTACACGCGAGCCAAAACGAGATGATGAAACAGATAAAGGAGAATTTTGCATTGATGACTAAGATATCCCTTTCCAATTTAGAAGACGAAGATAACTCCTCATCGTCCAGTGGGAATCACATGGAAGGGAAGCAAAAGGTAAAAAGGAGATATGTCGGGACCTCAAAGGGTAAGGAAAACAAGGCCAGAATTACAAATGCACCGATCGATACCAACCATCCCTATGAATCGATACCTATCCCTACCCTCATGGAATGGATGTTGAGAACATTGATGGTTTGGAAGGTGATGTTGTTGTTAGAGATGGTCCAGTGTTGGATGGTCAGAATGTTGGAGTTCAAGTTGCAGCTGTTGATAGTTTGTATAGAAATCGTAAAAGTAGATCATTTGGACAAACTGCTCTTCCAGATACAGGAGAACCCAGATGTTATGGAACTAACCGACACCATTTACAGGAACAAACACTCTACCAGGCCACAATTGTCACCTTTAGGTTGATGCCGTCGAACCTCAAATTTTGGAGGATATGGTGAGGAAGCTAATGCGTGAAAATCAGCATGGACATAATGACAATTGGGGTTCTTCTGACCACAAAAACCCATTCATGGAAGAGGTATTGCAGGATGATTACATAAGAAGGTTCATTATGTTGACTGTGTCATCCTACAACGAGACGACAGACCCAAGGCAACATTTGCTGAAATATGAGTGGCTTAAGGATATGACGAGGGTAACAGATCCTCTTAGATGCCAATGTTTCCCGATATTTTTAGAAGGTGTTGCTACGATGTGGTTCACCTGGCTTCCATCGAGATCCATATCTTCGTTTGATCAGTTGGCTGGGAAGTTTTTTGAATAATTTTTCTTGCACACTACCTGTCTAATGGATGTAATGACATTATCAAACATTTTTTAGAATACTAGAGAATAGTCGAAGGAATTTTTAAGTAGGTTTAACACAACGGTGACGGAGGTGAGTAATGCTAAAGAAAACATTGTTTTGATGGCATCTGGATACTGATTTTGCAAAATGGTTAAAGATGAAACCTCCGCTGACCATGGATGAATTATGTAGGAAGGCAACACAATATTTGCGATTGGAGGTAGCAAATACATCGATTGGAAGAGTTGGTGGTAGACAGTCAAGTTAGGTGGTATAGAGTAATGTCGTAATGATGCAAACCAAAGAGGGTTTTGAAAATGTCACTGTAAACGTGTAAAACAAAGGCAGCAATCAAAAAAGAAGTAATCAGGGGAAGGAGATAGAAAGCCAAACACTAAGAAACGTTCGAGATTCCCAAAATATGAGCACATTACCCCCATTGAACAACACAATCAAGAATATTTACCTTGTGATGCAAGGTACGGAACATTACAAGAAATCAGCTCCGAGGGAATTAATGGAAAAAGAAGAGATCTGGGAAGTACCGTCGTTTCCACAAAATGCACGGTCATAATAAACATGAATGTAGGCATTTGCATGATTTGACAGAGGACTCGATTAGGAAGAAAGAACTTTAATAATATGTGAAAGCCCGTAGGATGGCGGTCAAGGAAATGCTCAACTGCAAGGACGATTGGTCCAATAGGGCCAGGTTGGGCCTTGCGATGATGAGCTTAGGCATCTTGGAAAAGGACTTGTTGTCAATACAATCACTAGAGGGCATCATCTAAGTAAGAAGAGAGATGGAAATATATGCAAGTTCTTTGAGGTATCTTGTACAAGAAAGTTGCTTCGCCATCAAAGATGGAGCTCTGGAAAAGCAACTAAAGACCATGAATGATGACATAGTATTCAAGAATCGAGAGGCGGATGAGATTGGAGCACCCATGCTCGATCCCATGGTCATTTTGGCCATAATTGGGCAATGACTGTGAGAAAAGTTCTTGTTGACTGTGGAAGTTTTGTTAATATTTTGTATTAAAGGCTTATGACCAAATAATGATGGATGGTTAGGACTAAAGCCATGAAAGTCTTGATTCAAGGATTTATCGAAGAGGCAACAGAGACTGTTGGATGTGTGGATTTGTCGGTGGTTTGGGTGAAGGTGATAGCAGAGGGTGGGCATTGTGACCTTTGTTGTGATGGATGTTTTTTTATCTTATAACACTTTCTTGGGCCGATCGGTCCTCGCTAATTTCTAGGTGGTCGTCGGCGCATAGTGCTTAACAATGAAAGTTCCCATAGAGAACGAGGTAGGAGTTATCCAGGGTGACATAAATGTTGGACGTGAATGCTATGTCGTGGAGACGAGAGAGGCAAGGCAACACGAGAAGGGAAAAGATGCGGAAAAGACTCTCTGCGTTAAGTCAGTTGCCATATAGCAACCACCGATGGAAGAACCAAAGGATGCGAGGCAGCCCCGGTCGACATACCAGTTAACTAGGACAATCCTACTCAAGTTTTGAAGATCGATTTTCATCTTAGCCTGAAGATGAAAAAGGAATTGAACAGGGTTCCTCCCAAAAAACTTGGACGTGTTTGCCTTGACACATTCAGACATGTGTGGAATATCGTTGGAGATAACATACCCACGCATTGAATGTGAACCATGTATGCCTTCAGGTTAAACAAAAGCGCACTACCTTGGTCTGGAGTGATCCACTACTATAAAGGAAGAGGTGGATAAGCTAAAAGCCAACCACTTTATCCATGATGCTCTATACCCTGTGAGGGTATCTAACCCAATGTTAGTTAAGAAGTCTAATGGGAAATGTCAGACGTGCATCGACTACCCAGATTTGAATACAGCATGCCCAAAAGATAGCTTTCCACTGCCAAAGATCGACCAATTGATGGATTCAATAGCCTGTCATGAGTTATTAACATTTATGGATGCTTATTATGGCTATAACCAAATTCTGATGCACATTCTGGATTAAGAACATACCAGCTTCATAACCGACCTGAGATTGTACCGCTACATTGTTATTGTTGGAACTAGGCCAGCGCGTAGCGGAAGTTGTGGGTGAATTTCAAATTTTTTTACTCTAGATCTTTATTGGGCCTATGAAGTCTAATTTATTTAGAATATTTCTAAATTTTATTTAAATAAAATCTCTTATTTCATTTAAATTAACTATAATTTTAATTAATTTATATTAAATTAAATATAATATTAAGCATACGTATCATATACATATATGTATGTGTGTGCATATGTAACATAATTATCCATGCAAGGTATAACATACCCGTACATAAATGTTGGGATTTACATCGCAACAGACTTGTTAGCTCATCCTGTATGTATTAAATGTTTTCCAAATATACGTATGTATGTAAACTTGTTATTTATCTAAATATTAAAAACCATGTAAATATATGTATGTGTGTAACTTGTATGTAAAAATATTAAGGATTTATATCTATGTACTATTGCTTTAAATATTAAGGAAATAAATAAATAAATATAGATATACTCGTATATACATAATATAAATTTTCTAAACTCATTTTACATGTATACCTATATATGTATGAATTACAATAAAAAATTTATTATTATATTTAAATATATATACACATATCTATAATATCTAAATATGTATATGTGAAACACCACACACCCCTTAGTATACCCAAGAAGGGCACAATAAAGGATATGGTGCGTTAAATGTACAGCTATAGCATCACAAAGATTAAGATTCACAAGACAAATAAGTAAAAATGGCGGAAACATTTAAATAATAACTTGTCGTTCAGAATTAAACTTCATTTCGAAATAAATCATAAAAATATGACATGTCTAAAAATAGCTCAAATTCATGTCTCATGAAAAATACATCTTAGTCTTACATAACCAGAATGCAAAAGTAACAACAATAATAATCATAATAATCATAATCCCTCTCACATGTGCCATATCCATCACAAGCCAATCGAAAAAGATGAAAAGCAGAAGAATACATCTGAAACGAGAAAGCTCCGGAAATGAATCTCCCAGCATCCTGAATCAACTCAACTATGCTGGCCTATTGGGGGGAAGGGGAAATAGAGGAGTGGGTCAGACAATAAGTCTGGTGCGTGAAAGTAATTCCTAGCATTTTTAAAAAAAGATAAAGGTAACATACTAAGAAATAGTTCAGCATGAATGGAAAATACATAAAAGATAAAACGGGGGTGAAATATCGTTTCTGATTCTATTTGACTGTTTTCTTAGATTGTTTGATTTGATTGTTTGCATTTGTCTTAAAATGTTGTGATTAGGCCGAAAACCATAAACCTAACTCAACTGCTAACTTGATTAGGCTGAAATCCTAATCCTACCCTTTGATCGGCTTATTCTATCTCTGTTGTGAAACTGTGAACGAATCATATTGGTCACAGCAAAAGGAACCTCTTTAGCGCTTAAGGCGCAGTAACGAATTATTTACCCTAATCGATGTCCACGCTCGGCCATCGTCGGTACACACTAACTGTCGCCCCCTATTTGAACCTTTATTTATGCTAATCAACATAAGCGTGCCCATCCTCACCTAACTGTTGTGAGACCATCAGTCCTAGACCTGAAAGGAAATGTTGCCGGTACTAGTCCTAGCAAACAATCTTCTAGTTTTGCGCCCTTTGCCCAAATCCCTAGATTTGAGCCTCTATCTATTGGTCACTTATTTACCCTAATCAGCATAAGCATGTCCCACCCTTACCTACTATTGTGAGACCGTCAGTCCTATATCTGAAAGGGAATGCTGCTGGTATGGGCCCTACTTCTATATTTGCTTATTAACTTAATCTAAGTTTTAAAATAAGCCTTTTCTGTTATTTCTTTCATCTCTATATTTGCTTATTAACTTAATCCAAGAACTAAGTTTTAAAATAAGCTTATTTTGTTATCGCTTCTTTCTAATTATAACGTACATGTTATAATTGTTCTTGCAACTGTTACTCTTCTATTTTCTCTTTTTGGTATATAACTACTAGTTATAATCATACTTGCAAATATCTTAAATTTGTCTATTTCAGTTTATCTTTATTTTATTTCAGTTTTTCTTATTTTACATCTGATTTCTGTAAATTTAGTACTTTTCTATTTTAATCCATATTAGCGAATTCTTTTCTTTTTAATATTTTATTCACGTCATAAAGGAGAAAAAAAACTAACATCTACAGGCTAAATTTTAACTTAAAATAGATGTAAATAACTGTCAATAACTGTGAATAGCTGTAAATAATTGCCAATAATTGAATAAAAGAGCTAATAGATTGGAAAGAACTTCTGAAATTTACATAAAATTAGACTGTAAATAAACTTACATAAAATATTTTCAAAATTATAGGAAAACTATAACAATTGAGAGCCATATTATTTTAAATTACTTAAAAATCTAAAATAATTACAAAACACTCACCCGTGGTCCTTAACTCTAATCTTTAGCCTTCCTGGATCCACTCTAAGGGCGTAGAATATTTTTATCAAAAAGATTTCCTCCCTTGGAAAATTTAACGCAGGCAATGACCCCGATTAGGAGAAAATATAAATGAGAAAAATAGCTAGGCCTCTATCTATATTGTGACTTAGGGATCTCAAGCTGTTGGATTTGAAGATTAAATCTGGTGCAACCACATAGTAGGCTTGCTACGAACCATTGGATGCAACTAAGAACGCACGAGATTTGATTTTTTTTGCAAAATAGGCTGTTCGGCTAGTACCTGGATGAAATATCGTCCAGGTGTTTTGGCAAGTCAACCTACCTTCATTGAGGGCCGACCTATAGGTTGACCCGACCTTTTCATGGGTCCGATCCCAGTGGGGTCTATTTTTTTTTAACGTTTATTAGATTCTGGTTTCTTATTTCTATTTTAACTTCTTCATAGTAGCTTGGATTTTGACAAGTTATATGTAAAAATTGATCAGAAAATCGCCATAAACCTAATGGTGCAACTCCCATAGCTCGATTCTGACAATTTCACAAACTTGTTTTATTGTCTAATTAATTCGTTAATCAATTATTATAGCTCAAATTAAGGAAATAGGAAATTCAAGGCGTACCATCAAAAAGATGCAGATAAGAGGTACGTATTTTCTCCTCATCGTCCCACGTAGCATCCTCAATACTATCTTCCCACTGCACCTTAACCAATGGGACTTCCTTATTCCTAAGCTTCTTGATATCACGTCTAACGATCTTGGTAGGAAAGCGACGAACCGATGCTTCTCTCTCCACTTAAAATTCTTTAAGTTGGCTAGGTTCCACTACTTATGCTGAATCATGTAAGCACTTTCTCAAGTGCGAAACATGAAAACACATCATGAACTCCCACGAGCCTCTCTGGTAGCTTTATCCGATACGTCGTCTCCCTACCCTTTCCAAAATGGGGAACGGTCGTACGAATCTGGGAGCAAGTTTCCCCCTTGATCCAAACCTCGCTACCTTTCTCAATGGAGACACCTTAATGAAAACCAAATCTCCTACCTCGAACTCTCCCTTCTCCACTTATCTTCATAGGATTTCTGTCTATCTTGGGTCGTCTTAATTCTTCTTCTAATCAAGTCAATCTTTTCCAAAGTCCCTCTAATGTTGTCGGGACCAAATAGCAATCTTTCTGTAGACTCCAACAAACACGAATGTGACTTGCAAGTTCTTCCATAAAGGGATTCAAAAGGAGACATCCAAATGCTAGTCTAAAAACTATTGTTATAAGCGAATTCCACTAAAGGAAGGTGCTCCTCCCAAGTCCCTCCAAAATTAAGAATGCATATCCTCAACAAATCCCCATGACCTCTATTAACTCTCTGTTTGGCCATCCGTTTGAGAGTGATAGGTAGTACTAAATCTATGCTGTATACCTAAAGCCTCTTGTAAGCTCCTCCAAAACTCGCTAGTAAAGATAGGGTCTCTGTCGCTCACTATGCTAGTGGGAACTTCATGAAGTTGGACTATCTCATGAATGTATGGATGCCAAATAAGGTGTTTTCCTCTTGCTCATAATCAGAATGAAGTGAACACTTTTAGTCAAACGATCTACAATCATCCACATACTGGTATTCCCCTTCCTAGATCGGGGTAAACCGTCTATAAAGGCCATCGAAACACTATCCCACTTCCATTCGAGTACATCCAATGGTTGAAGAAATTCGCCAGGCCTATACTGCTCTGCCTTAACTCTTTGGTACACAAGACACTTAGCCACAACCTCTGCTTTATTCTTCTTCATGCCACTCCAATAAAACACTCTCTTTATGTCCCTATACATCTTATCACCATCTAGATGAATAGTCATCCGAGAATGGTGTGCCTCTACTAGAACTGCTCTCATCAAATCACCAGTGCGGGGAACACAAAGTTTTCCATTTCTCCTTAGCCACCCTTTACTATCTATGGAATAACGTTGGAGATGTTTAGAGACCACTCCTATGCTAATCCTATCTAGAATATCCACAAGCTCTAAATGTTCTCGCTGCGTTGAGCCAATCTGATCTATAAGGGTAGGCTTAACCTCAAGTGCTGCCAAAAATCCAGGGGTAATGTCGGTAGAGGGATTAAAATCTAAGGTGTAAATAAAATCTAGGCTCTTCCACTCCACGAACATTGGACTAAGGGTCGCTCTCTACCTACTTAATGCATCCACAACCATGTTCCCTTTGCTAGGGGTGTAAGCTATCTCAAAGTCGTATAATGCCCAAAACTCCATCCAACGTTACTGCCTCAAGTTTAAATCCTTTTGTGAGAACAGGTACTTCAATGATTTATAGTTGGTGAAAAGCTTGAACCTTTCTCCTAGTAGGTAATGTCTTCAAGACTTAAGCGCAAAAATAATAACAGCTAGCTCCAAATCATGGGTGGGTAGTTCTTCTCATGAGTTCTCAACTGTCTACTCCCATAGAATACTACCATCCCCTCTTGTATCAGTACCGCTCCAAAGCTAGTCCCACATGCATCAGTGTATGCTGTAAAAGGTTTAGCTCTGTCGGGTAAAACTAACACTGGCGCATTGGTAAAGGCTCTCTTTAGCATCATGATGGAATCCTCACAATCCATTTCCCACATGATTGCCGTATTCTTCTTAGTGAGGTGAGTAAGTGGTCCTGAAATCTTAGCGAAATCTCTTATAAACTTCCTATATTAACCAGCTAAACCTAGGAAGCTTCTAACTTCGGCAGCATTCTTGGAGGTCTTCCAATCTTGTACTGCCACTATCTTAGAGGGATCTATGGCTAAACCCTCTCTTGAGACTATATGCCCCAGTCAACGCACCTCCTTACGCCAAAGGTGACACTTTGAGAATTTTTCTTTCAAAGGATGAACACAAAGTGTACGAAGAACCTCCTTAAGATGACTAGCATGCTCTTCCATACCCTTGGAAAACACCAGAATGTCATCCACAAACACTACAACGAACTTATTTAGGACATCTCAAAAAACACGACTCATTAGATCTACAAAATAGGCTGGGACATCGGTCAGCCCAAACGATATAACCAACCACTCAAAGAATCCAGCGGCTAAGTCGAGCTGGAAAATATTGAAGAGCCAACCAACTGACCGAAAAGATCGTCTATCCTAGGAAGTGGGTAACAATTCTTCTTTACGTGCTTATTCAACTCTCTATAGTCTATGTAAAGTCGAAGGGAACCATCCGCCTTTGTAGTGAAGATGATTAGCGCTCCCCACTTAGATATGCTCCGTCTGATGAAGCCTGTCTCCAATAGGTCACCAATTTGCTTACTTAACTTCTTCCTCTCCCTAGCAGTCATATGTCTGGCGGGTAATGCCACTGGCTTAGCATTGTCATTCAGATAGATCCTAAAGTTGATCTCTCTCTTAGGGGGTAGTCTCTTAACCTCCTCAAAAACGTCCGAGAAATGTCTAACAACAGGAATCGAATCTAACTCTCCTAGCGATGAATCAAGGGAATAAAGGAAGCTCAACATGAGTGACCCCTGAAGGTCGTAAGAAACCTCGACCTCCTTCCACTACATGTCTCTAGTCTAACGACTCTCCTCTCGCAGTCTAATATCGCACCATAAGTGGACAACCAGTACATCCCCGAAATCATCCCATATCCCAAAAATCCCATTACATAGGCGTCACATTCAAACGCTACGCGTATTATAAAAATTTTCAAACCCCTACAAATCATGGATAAATGTGTCGATCCTCCTACGGGGTTTGAAATGACTATAGGGTCTACTACTGGAGAAATATCTAAGTGCAAACAATCAACTAAGGAACTAGAAATGAAAGAATGTGATGCTTTAGAGTCAAAAAGAGCACAAATTGGAAAATTCAAAATAGAAATCAAACCTTCTAAAGAGAATTTCCTACCTCGATCTGGACCACTACTAGAAGGTTCTACATACGAAGCCTTTACTTGCGCCGTAGGTGCGCCTGCCCTCTGCCCTGCCCTTTGAGGACTAGCTCTACTAAGATGCCCAGGCTGCCCGCATTTGTAACACCTCTCCTTCATCATGTCCTTCTTATAGTCCTTTGTGAAATGCCCAATCAATCCACAATTATGTCATTTCTCGCCCTTCTTGATATATCCCTTCTTAGGTTCTCCTTTTTACTTGTCCTTATCCTTCTTATTCTTCTACCACTGCTTCTTAGAGTTTTCTGATTTAGGAACCTCCTTAACCTCTTTTTTCTTAGCAACATCTGATATGAGAGCCATTTCCATAAGTGATTCATACATTGCTCCCATAGGTACATGTGTCAACGCCAACCCTTCGAGGGGCAGGTTCAAACCGTTAGCAAACTTGGTGGCCTTCTTATGCGGTGTATTAACAAGCTCCATCTGGAACCGCGATAAATCATTAAACTGATTTATATACTCTATCACCAAAAGACTCTCTTGCTTCAGACTAATGAACTTCTCCAACTTCATGCATTCCTTGGCTTGTGACAATAACTTTCTCTCAAACCTTTTTCCAAATCCAAACCAACTAATGTCTCTACCCTCCATCTCTAAAATCTCCCACCAGTAAGAAGCTTCTTCCTTTAGCCGCCAAGATGCAAGCTGAACTCTCAGTCGGCCCTCCAATCCTAACAGCCTAAATATTCACTCTGTATTCCTCAACCAAGTTCGTTCCCCTACGAAATCCTCCATGCCAGAAAACGTCTTGCCTCCTAGACCAGCGAAGTCCTTACATAGCCTAGAAAAATTGGCTGCTACAGGTGGATTAATGGGATCTCCAACTGCCGGTACTGCATTGGACGCTTGTCCTTGCACCTCTGGTGTCGTAGCTTGGAGGTATCTATGGAACTAGCCAGGGACTTGGACACCCTCTGTAAGATTTGAGGTGTCCACCATTCTATGCAAAGAAAAGAAAATTTAGGCTCAAAAGAATCGAAAGAAGACTAAACTAGACTTTGAGGTTTTTTTTAATAAAAACTCTCTTATATTTGAAAACTATTTCTAAGAGTTTCTTTTTGAAAAATAGTTTGAAAATATGTTACTTTTAAAAAATATTTTACTTTTAAAACTAGTTTTTATGAATCCTGTAACCTTATGCTCTGATACCAAATGAAACATCTCACATCCCTTAGTATACCCAAGAAGGGCACACCAAAGGATTGTGCATCAAAGGTATAGCTAAACCATTACAGAAATTAAGATTCATAAGACAAATAAGTAAAAACAGCGAAACATTTAAATAATAACTTGTCATTCAAAATTAAACCTCATTTTGAAATAAATCATAAAAACATGACATATCTTATAATCGCTCAAATTCATGTCTCATGAAAAATACATCTTAGTCTTACATAATCATAGTGCCAAAGTAACAATAATAATAATCATCATAATAATCATAATTCCTCTCACAAGTGCCAAATCCATCATAAGTAAAATGAAAAAGACGAAAAGCTGAAGAATATATATGAAATGAGAGAGCTCCGAAAATGAATCTCCCAGCAACTTAAATCAATTCAATTCTGCTTGCCTATTGCGGGGAAAAGGGGTGGGTCGGACAACAAGTCTGGTGAGTGAAAATAATTATTAGCATTTCTAAGAAAGATAAAGATAATAGACTAAGCAATAGTTCTAGCATGAAAGGAAAATACAAAAAAGATAAAACTAGAGTGAAATATTGTTTCTGATTCTATTTGACTGTTTGCTTAGATTGTTTGTTTTGATTGTTTGCACTCGTCTTAAACTGCTATGATTAGGCTGAAAACCCTAACCCTTACTCAATTTCTAACTTGATTAGGTTGAAATCCTAATTCTACCCATTGATCGGCCTATTCTATCTCTGTTGCGCCACTATGAACCAATCACGTTGGTCACAGTAAAAGACATCTTTTTAGCGCTTAGGAAACAGTAGCGAATTATTTACCCTAATCGATGTCATACGCTCGGTCATCGCTGGTACATACTAACTGTCGCCTCATATTTGACCCTTTATTTACCCTAATCATCATAAGCATACCCAGCCTCACCTAACTGTTGTGAGACCATCGGTCCTAGACCTGAAAGGTAATGCCGCCTAGCCTCACCTAACTGTTGTGAGACCATGAGTCCTAGACCTAAAAGGGAATGCTGTTGGTACTGGTCTTAAAAAATAATCTTCTAGTTTTGCGCCCTTTGGCCGAATCCCTAAATTTGAGCCTCTATCTATTGGCCACTTATTTACCCTAATTACTATAAGCATGTCCCAGCCTCACCTACTATTATGAGACCATCAGTCCTAGAACTGAAAGGAAATGCTGCTGGTACGGGCCCTAGTTCTATATTTGCTTATTAACTTAATCTATGTTTTAAAATAAGCCTCATCTGTTATTTCTCTCTTTGCTATATTTTCTTATTAACTTAATCCAAGATCTTAATTTTAAAATAAGCTTCTTTTGTTATCTCTTCTTTCTAATTATAACGTACATGTTATAATTGTTCTTGCAACTGTTACTCTTCTATTTTCTCTTCTTATTATAAATTTACTAGTTATAATCATACTTGCAAATATCTTAAAATTTCCTATTTCAATCCATCTCTGTTTTATTTTAGTTTTTCTTATTTTACATCTGATTTCTGTAAATTTAATTTTTTTCTATTTTAATCCATATTACCGAATTCTTTTCTTTTTAATATTTTATTCATGTCAAAAAGGAATAAAAAGAAACTAACATTTACAGGATAAATTTCAAATTAAAATAGACGTAAATAACTATGAATGACTATGAATAATTACAAGTAATTGAATAAAATAGACTAGAAAGAACTTTTGAATTTTACTTGAAAATATACTGTAAATAAACTTACATAAAAATTGTCTCAAAATAGTAGAAAAACTACAATTATTGAGAACCCTATCATTTTAAATTACTTAAAAATCTAGAATAATTACAAAACACTCACTAATGGTCTTTATCTCTAGTCCTTGGCCTTCTTGGATCCACTCCTAGGACGTAGAATATTCTTATCAAAAAGATTTCCTCCTTAGTAAATTTTCTATTTAGGGTTCAGCCACAGGCAATGAACCTAATTGGGACAAAATTTGAATAAGAAAAATAGTCAGGCCTAGGGTTCTATTTATAGTGTGACTTAGGTTTCTCAAACCGTCGGATTTGAAGATTAAATCTGGTATAACCACGTCATAGGCTCGCTAGGAACCATCGGATGCAGCTAAGAACGCACGAGATTTGACGAAAATTGCAAAATAGGTTGTTCGGCTCATACCTGGACAAAAATATGTCCAATTGTTTTGGCGGACGACTTAGCCTCATTGGGGGTCGACCTAACCTTTGCATGGGTCGACCCCTATGGGGTATGTTATTTTTTTTATATTTGATTCTGGTTTCTTATTTCTCCTGTAACTTCTTCATGCTAGCTCGGATTTTGATAAGTTATATATGGAAATGGATTAGAAAATCGCCTTGGATCCAATGGTGTAACTCTTGTAGCTCGATTCTAACAAGTTCACAAATTTATTATATTGTCTAATTAATTCGTTAATTAATTATTTTAGCTCAAATTTTAGGTTGTTATAATATGTATGTGCGTATATAATATATTAAATATGTATTTTAAATAATATTTTTATACCTTTCTAAATCTAATGAATAACATAAGAAATTTATTTATATTTTATCGCATTAAAAATTATTTATATATATATTAATTATTCAAAATATAATAAATAAAGTATTTTTAGGTTATGTTATTCAAATTTTAAATTTTTAGAAAATCAAGCATGATATTTTAAAGTTATGAAAATTATCACAGAATATTCTTAGTCAAAATAATATTTTAATTGATTGATTGATTTTTTTCCGCTTATTAAATTGATTTTAAAAATGAAAACAATGGTTTTTAAATTTTGAATTTTTGGCCTAGAGTTTATGTGATGATGACAAAATTTTATAAAATTTAATTTTGAAACATATTTTATTTTATATGATCTATTTAATTATTATATTTATTTAATTAATATTATATAATAGTAAATAAATGTTAAAGCTAGTTTGCAGCCATCGAAAAATATAATCAATGTAGATATGCGTTTATAAAATATAAGTTCAACTATTAACATAATATGATGATACAATCATATACATGAGGTATTATATTAATACATATATACACATATTAATAAAATGATAATAATAATTAAAATAAAATTGATTTGGTCTTGCACTTCAGATCTATATATATAAATGTGTTTTTTAATAAATTAAAACATATATATAACCAATCTAATATGTGACAGCAATAGTGATACATATAAGAATCTCATCAACTAGCAATATAATAATGATATATATATATATATATATATATATATATATGAATAATATAATATTAACTAGAAACTATACATCATATAGTATAGTAAATACATACCTAAGTCTAATGTCTTAGAGAAAACCTTGTAATGATGAATTCTCCCTCCTGGGAAACCTTTTTGATTCTGTAGATTACTAATCCTTGAACTGTATACCTTTAGCCATCCAATAGCTATAGCCTTTTAAATTGATTAGAGATGAATTTGTCGGAGCTCCTAGTTGATGAGGTCGGCCAATAATGTGCAATAAAAAAATTATTTTTTCATTAGGGATAGAGGTCCTTTTATAGGGGATGAAGTAGAGAAACATATGGATCACATCTCATACTATTTCTCATCAAATTTCAACCATCCATCTCCAAGCCCCTCTAGCCATTTTAGCCACGTCCTACAAGCCTTGTTGCTTTCGAAAACATTTTACATCATAGGCTAACAGTAAGCCCAAATAGATATTATTAATTAAATATAATTTAATTGCTTGTTGTTATCGCATATCGATCGATACATTTATAAATATTATAAATATATACAATAATATTTATACCTCAAATCAAATTCAAAATTTTATAATTAATATTATCTAAATATTAATTAATTTATAACAATTATAAACTAATTAAATTGTTTGATCTAAAGAGAATTAATTATTCTTATTATGTGAATTGTTAGATGTAAATTCAATCAGCGATTTGTATCAAACTATTCGAATATTAATGTTCATACGTCACTTAATAGGTGGTGTGACATTTTAGCCAAATGTATCGCTTACTTAGTTTTGACAAAACCCAATTTTATATTATTAAGCGTTACCCAGTTGTGACATTTATTTATTCTAATTCTCTTCATCAAACTATACCACTTTGAACTTACGGAATTTGGGAGCGGTAAAATTTTGACATCGTTCATATTCAACTCTATAGTCCAAAAACAAAATCCTCGGTTCAATAATAACTATTATTATTAATCAAAATTTTCTTAACAGAGGAAAGGAATCCTCCCATGAAAAGTGCTTCACTTTCCACACTTCCACTCAACCCAACTATAGTCACTTGATGGATGTCGTGCCATGATTTGGCTATAATCAAAGTGGAGCTTTCATATTCAAGATCCACAATATTCTCAAGTCGAGAGAACTATGTAAATTAGTCACATCGATATTATTTGTTTGACCTTAGTTATGTTAACTAAAAGAAAATTATCGAGTCGGTCATTCCATAGTTATTTAATAACTATCAGTAAGTAACCCCTAGGTGCCCCCTAACTGTCATGTTTAATACACTGTCCAACATTTGGAGAGCGTTACATACTAAAGTATCAACGGATACATCGATATCCACGCTTATTGCATCTTGATTACAAACATTTATAATGGTATATTTTTTAAATTGTGATAAATTACTCATAGTTACAACACTTTGTAACTATTATTACAAAACAAATGATTTATGGATTTTCTATTAAATATATTTTTACTTAAATTAGTTAATTAATACAACACATTATATCAAGTATATTATAGAAAGAAAGCACCTTTATTTCGAATAAGATTGGTCAACGAGTTAGATATATGTAATGAATTACGTAATTGCCTCTAGAGCATACCCTTGGCTCTATCAGTCTCCCACTTGCACTTGGGTTCAATTATGAAATCTTATTCCAACTTGTCCAATCAGTTTTCTCAAAACCAATTGGATCAATCCCTCAGCGAGCTGGTATGCTATAACGTTTCAATTATCTACTTTGTTAATCAACTCTCTTTAATGTTGATAAACTACATTTATCATATGGAACAATTCGTAGTATGTCTTTCGACTTCCAGTGAGTTTTAAGTTCTATTACGAACTATATCATGACATTGTTATCATATAACAATGTTATATGATTCTCAACATTTGAAATCACTCTTGGCTCAGTTATAAAATTGCGCATTTATTATATATACATTGCTTCTATTACTGTTATTCAAGGCTATGTACATAGCCTTATGATTGAATCGGCCACCGTTTTTCACTTGGAACCTTTCCAATTTAAAGATTTTAACTTGAATTTATTATTGAAATTTATACTCAATATCATTTATGAAAGTTTGAGTCTGAACACTCCTTCATAAGTGATTCTTGTTTCTATAAACAATTCTCTAGTGTTTCAAAAATACGTGAAAACACCTCAAACAACCATTTAATGATATCAATTTGGATTCGATATTTTCTTTATGTATCAAATACATAAAAATTCATGATATCATAGACAACATAACATATACGATAATTCCTATTTCCAATGCATAAGGAATCCATCTTACATGTTACGTATTAAACATTTTAATAAGGTGTCCTTACATATTGTTTTGGGAGATTCCTAATACATTTTATACTTACTATAAAAGAGATTATTTACAAATCCAACGTTGAGTATTAAAACAACTAAAACTAATTTTAACACAAGTACATTGTTAAACATCAGTAGTGTGTTGTTTACTTATGATTTAAAAATATATATGTATCTTTGAATGTTCTTTCTTATGAAATATGCTTCCTCTACATTTTGAGTGATAATCAAACTACTTGATACATCTATCAAAACACTTGTTTAATTTTGACGCTTTTCAGAATGATATTTTTGTATTTGAAAACCTACAAACTCAATATTGGTCCCACTGACTTCAAGACGCTTTGGTTGTTATGTGCAAACAAACCAGTCTAAATCAATATTCAATATTTCTGTTTTAGCACATATATACCAAAAAATAACGTAATACTAGACAATAATTTTAGGAGCAAAATCCAAACCAACTTGAGCACATCGAATAAAGTATATACTTCGACTTTCGTGTGCTAGAACTTTGGCTCATAAACATAAAAGCACAGTACGAAGATTAGGTTCGGGGTTATTAGAAGAATCTTTACGGAAAAAGAACAGATTCTTTCTTTGGTCTTCCTAAAACAAATTCTTTTTACTTTACATCGATCATAGAGAGAACGTATTTGGTATTTGGATATTATCTATATTAATGATTTATTGAGTCACTCATGATTGGTCATGATACCCTTTAATTTGAACTAATTATTCTTTTAATGAATTTATTTTAAAACAAAGAATTTCATTAATTTTTGAAATTCCCATGTAGTCCCCCGAATATTCAAAATTGTTATACTTTCTTCTTGATATGTATTTTTTTATCTGTATACATTGGGAAAGTGTGTGCAATGAAAAATGCAAGCACAATTTAGGGAAAGGTTTTTTCCTCTATTACAACAAGAAAAGATCTACTTCACACGACTAGTTCTAGGTTCGAATCCCGGGCAACCCATACAGAAAATTAAAAAAGAAAGCTTTTTTGTCGATTTTCATCCATTTCAATTTTAAAGTTTTATGTTGCATTTAAATTTATAAAATAGATATATATCAGTTGAGATTAGTCAGTTGGGATTGGTTGACATTGGCATATAAGCCATGTTATACTGTTTAATAACAAGCCTTCTATTATCTATCTTATTTATAGTTTGTAACAACCGGGATTTTCGACCCTTGAAAATCGACACTAATACGCCCACTGTATTGCATTCCGAGAAATCAAATGCCGAAAAACCCGATTGTTAGGGGAAAGAAGAAGAAGAAAACTAAATAATAAAATAGAATATCATAGTCGCAAATGAACAACAAATAATAGATAATAACATATCTTTATACAAGAAGAACTATAACTGTTATTATTCATACCATCATGAGAGTACAACAATTAATAAATCAATCTGGACCATTATAATAACCAGTCCTCACAAGTGCTGAATATACGGCCTACACACACAGCGAAATGTAATCAAGTATGCGGAATATGCCTAAGAAACCTCCAGCACATCTTCTGTGCTCCATAGCATTCTAACCTGAATATGCAATACTCGATCTGACCCGAACATTATAATAAAATAGCACCCAAGTTAATCTGGAAAACCAGCGTGAGAAATCATACCTAACTAGATTTAAATCTATATGAAAATCTTTGAAATCAAAAGGTACCTCGTAAGACCGCATCACACATAAAAACAATGAGTTTTTACCTTACAATAACCAAACCACTTTTACAACAAATCCTGCAATATTATAATAGTATCTAAGTACAAATACTTATTAAAATAGCTAAAATGCTTGCACCTCACATTTCAACACAGTTGGGCACAATCAAAACCGTAAGGCGCTTATTGGAGAATGGATTCCATACAATGACTAGGCATTGGGGTACCACCAATCATGCTACACGTCTAGAAAATGTACCGAGATCGAACCAATCGATCCCTGCCAACACAAGACCGACCTATCCCTTATTGGATAGTACCAAATATGTCATCACCCCGGTTGCTTTACAACCCTTTTTAGATTTCATGCACAACCAATCCATAATTATGTAGATGTAGGGTATCTAGAAAGATGACAACATACCCTAATGGGTGCGACCCACTTTTCCTTGCTGCATCTCCCCTGATTTTCAGTCATTCTCGGTTGATGGGGCTTGAGGCTACGATTACCTTTCAAGAAATTTACATTTAGAATGCTCATTGCCCTCCAATGACAATTTGCTCATAGCGTTCATCCATAAAAGTTGTTCTGGGTCTGAACAAACCGAATCTCTAAAATTATCGTCTTCACTATCATTACGATATCATAATTCGTAACGCTCAAATCGGATCAAATTGGTTTTTGGATAATTAACCTGATCCCATTCTCTTTAAAACAATCAACGAAATTGGCTAGAATTGATAGTCGGTTATTTAACTATCCAATTACATACATAAGCAGTCACTAGGCCATATTATAAATCTTTCAAACATTTATCTCAATATATCTTTACAAAGATATATATTCAATCTCTTCCAATATTTCGATATTTGAAAGCACTTTTGAACACTTATATCCATTACAGGATATTTCAACCCATATCAACACTTAGAATATTTTCAAATCCAACATATAATTCATTACTTAGAAAATATTTATATATATGAATCATTTCGTCGCTAAAATATCTCCAAAACCTTTGATTCCAATGCTTAGAAAAATATTATAAGTCTATTTTCCTAAAATCATTTGTAATATCCATACTTAGAAAATATTCCGTACTTATCTCATAAATCTCCGATTTTTTTTATTAACTCATTTCTATAGTTTTCAACAAACTCCATTATACTTATTTATAATCCAACTATAAATCTTTTTATGAATTCAGATTCACTTCCGAAGTTCCCGTATCTAACATTTTGGAAATTCTCCTAAAATTTCCAGAATTCCTATATAAGATTTCTCTTATCAGATTCGCATCCGTTCACTAAAATCCAATTTACCAATCTCGAGAGTATTTACAAATAAATTCCAATTACATACTTTTAAATTCTATGTAAAATAGTAAGTATTTTTAAAGAATGGTAATTTACTTTTCAATCCCTATTGATAAATCATTTCTAATTCGTTTATAAACAATACACATTGATTTACCAAGGCTTATTATAAAATTAAAAATTCATTTTCCCTAATATTAAATATTTTTGAAAACGAACTTCCCAAAATATTTTAATACAGATAACATTTTTAAACTACATAGTTTAATAAATAAAAATTTCTTTTAGAAACAAACTTCACTTCTCGATAAAAATATATACTTTTAAATTACAACATAAACAATTTACATTTATAAATCTCTCTCGAGTTATCACAAATCAATCTACTTTTCCTATTTCATAACCCTTTTCGCAAATTTCAAAATAGAATCCACTATTCCAACTAATCCGATTTCCATATTACATTATAATTTCTCACTATGAATTTATATTCCCAATTTATCAAATGATAATTGTTGAATATGCGCTTATATGTTTTTGTTTGATGATAATAAACATATATATTCATTTAAATGTATTTGGTAATGTACTATTTTTTTTCATAGATTAAATAAATATTTGTTGAATAAAATAAGTTACACAGAATTTGAATTTGAATTCAAACAGAACAAGTTACACAGAATTTGAATTCAAACAGAAATTTTATTCAAACAAATATTTATTACAATCTTGAATAGTACAAATCAAGCTCTCACTATTCATATACATTTTTGATTACATCACAATTCAGTTTACATTAATAACCTCACTACATATCACTCACACTCATATTTTGTCTTCAACTGCATTCCAGTTTGAATCCAGCATCTGAGCAATCTGCAAAAATATTCACTAACGCAGTAAAATTGAAAAAGAAATATTTTTGCAATATAAAATGAAATATGATTTTTGAAAATACGATTTGCCTCAGTTATTTGGGTTGTTCGTCATAATTTACATTTGAATTCATCATACACGAACAATGTGACATGCACAGTGTGTCACTGTACATGCCACATGGCCGTGCACATCGATATACACTTGATAACGCTACAGGGACAGGTGAGCATAGGTCAAACCCAAATGAAAAGCCGGGTTCAACTCACGTGCAATCACGACACGAGCACAAGGTCAAACTCGAGTTTTTGAAACTGGGTTGAACACAAGGCTGCAAATGAAGACTACAGGTCTCATTTGCAATCATGCCAAAAGTATGGTTACAACATAAAGGTGGTCAAGGCAAAATTGCAAACAAGCTCAAACCAGAATGGATCCAGTGATAAAGTCAGAGCAACAAAATCATCACAATAAGAAGACCACAAAACAACAAGTTTCGACCAACCAGAGTGAAGAACATGGATGTCAAAGGCAATACACAAGTGGACAGTGCAGACAATAGTCATGATCACACAAGAAAATGTCCAAACAACAAACATCACAGTGACATGCACAACTAAATGAAACAGGTCAAGCATATATAGATATGCAGTGACAAAGTGGATCAAAACGAATACAAAATGAAGTAGTGCAAGCATATGAAATGGCAACTCAGTGATATATGCAACATGAACAGATGAACATCAGTGCAGACAAGTAGGAATTCAAACATGAAATGGAGAACATCATTGCAAGTGCAACAGGTAGAAGAAGATGCAGTGAAGCATGTACAAGGGCAGTACATATATGCAATCCAAACATGTGCAGACTCAACTTGAACAACACACCAGCAATGAAGAGCATTGATACAAGGACCAGTTTCGACCAACAATATGCAAGTGAAACCAGAAGAAAAAACAACTATAGATCGAGTATGTTGCAAATATGAACACACACATACAACAAGTGCATGCAACAGTGAAACTCGAGACCAAATGCAACAAAGTGAAATGGAGTTCACTGAGAAATGCAATGCAGATGCCAACATTGATGAATATATATAGTAGCAGAGAAGTAAGTTACAAAATTCAAGAAATAGGAAAGTTTTAAAGCCGTGGTCATTCCAGAGAATTATCAACATCGAAGCAGTTTAAAACCAAGAATTATCGGGTATAAGATTATGAAACAGCCAAGGAAAAATCTCAATCATCAATATAATATCGAGCGTGAAAGAAGCAAGTTACAGAATGCACGAAACAGGAAAAAGAAATAAAATTCGTATCTTTATTTTTGAAATGGTCATAGATTTAAAAATAGGAAAGTTTGAAAAGCCGTGAGAATCAAGGAGATTCGAGAAACCGTGATTATCAGTTAAAAAGTAAAACAGGAAAATCGTGCGCATCAAGCATTAGAAAATCAGGAAAGTATCGAATTGATACGAACGAATTTAAGTGTACTCGAACTCATATAAAAACCAAACCCAAGTTGTCATCATCGGCATCGAGTTAAAAAGCAAGCAATCAAACGAGCAACAAAAGAAATTACATACCGAATCATCAACAACTCGATCATCAGAGAACGAGCGAGCAAAAGCAACGCAAAACAGTGAATAAATCATTAGAGAACAACCGCGAGCAACGAGCAACACAAATCAGAGGAATCGATCATCACAAAGCCCAATCTGGATTGAAAAGCCGAAGCCCTAATTTGGTTGCAAAGAGGGACGGCTGCCATTATTGGATCGGGTGAAAGAAAAACAAGGGGCCGGCCTTGTTTGTTTTAAAAAGGGCTTTAGTTACTTTTATTTAGGGTTTTAGTAAAGGAAGTTTTTAGTTTTAATTTGAGCAAAAATTACGGATTAAAGTTTATATTTTAATTTTTGCTCCTGGTCTTATTTTTTAAGTTGTTTTTTTTTCAAGTCTAAAAATTTGTAAATCACCACCTAGGCTGTAGGTAGTGTCAGATTGTCTAGTTAGAATTAGTTCAGTGAGCAGGGTGTGCGAGTTTGCAAAACTCTATAGGCGGGAGCAGTGTTTGCGAGTAAGCGAAACTCTATAGGCGGGAGCAGGGTGTGCGAGTCTAGTAGAGTGTTTATGAGAGGGTCTGCGAGTCTAGTAGAGTGTTGTAAGCGGGATACTGTTTAATTCTAATAGAAATCTGGGAATGCAGCAGTAGGCAGGGGTTGCCGAAGCTGGGTAAATTTTGTGTGTGATTTACTTTTCAGCATATTTATTTCTGCAGTTTGTTTCTGTGTTTAAATCGAGAAAATTTGCTATAACCCTATTCACCCCCCTCTAGGGTTAATCTAGATCCTACAAGTGGTATCAGAGCACGGTATTTTTCTTTAACTCCAGAGTCATGAATTCATCAAATAATGCTTTTTCTGAGGGGCAATCTATTGTTAGGCCACCCATGTTTAACGGGAATGATTATGCTTATTGGAAAATTAGGATGAGTGTTTATCTTAGTTCCGTTGATTATGATGTTTGGGATATTATTGAAACTGGCTATAAAGCTCCCTCTATAACCGTTGGTGATACTGAGATTCCTAAACCTAAGGATAGATGGGATGCTAACGATAAGAAATTAAAAACCACAAATGCTAAAGCCATGAATGCCTTGATCTGTGCTCTTGATAAAAATGAATTTAATAAAATTTCTCATTGTACAACAGCACAGGAAATTTGGCATACCTTGGAGGTGACACATGAAGGAACTTCTCAAGTCAAGGAGTCTCGTCTAGCCCTATTTAGCAATGAATACGAAAACTTTGTGATGGACAAAGGCGAGAGCATAAAGGATATGTTTGGACACTTTTCAACCTTGGTATACAATGCTAGAGCACTTGGGAAAGTATTCACTGAGGTAGAGCTTGTGAGGAAGGTGCTACGAGTTTTACCAATGAACTTTGAGGCAAAAGTCACGGCAATACAAGAATCGAAAGATCTGAGTAAACTAAGCATGGAGGAGTTGATCGGCAACTTGATGACATATGAGCTTGAGCTAAAAGCAAAGGAAGAAGCAACAACTCCGAACCAAAGAAGAAGACGATTGCCTTAAAGAGCAAAGAAGAGAGCGATGAAGATGAAGAAGATCCAATCGAAGAACTTGCAATGGCTGTCAATAATCTTAGAAAATGGTCAAGATTCAAGCCACGCAAGAAGAAAACAAAGGGAAATAGGTCAAAAGATTCTGACAATTCCGATAATGAATTAACGTGCTTTAACTGCAAGAAGCCCGGACATTTCATACAAAAATGCCCACTTCTCAAAAACAACAAAGGAAAGAAAAAGAAGAAGAAGGCCTTTGCAGCGACTTGGGATGATGAAGAAGGAGAGGAAGTTTCGAAAAGTAGCTCAGAGGAGGCTAACTTGTGTCTTATGGCAAAATCGGATTTAGAAGCAAGCTAAGAGGAATCTAGTGAGGCAGGTGACTATTCTTATAAAGATCTTATTTTTATGTGTCTTGATCTCACTAAAGTAGTTGATACTCTTGAATCTAAAATTGAAAAATTGAAATCTGATAGGAGAGAACTTGCTCGCGAAAATTTTAGGTTAGAAACTGAACTTGAAAATATTCATAACCTAGAATGCAAAAAACGTAAAATTTTAGATTCAGAACTATCAAGACTTAAGAATTGCTTTGAGAATATTGAAAAAGAAAACTTGAGTCTTATGGAAACCATTGACACTAGGAAAAAGGATTTCATAAATAGATGCACCTCGCTTGTAACTGAAAACACGACACTAAAAACCAAAGTCCAAAGTCTTGAGAAATCTCTGAATAACTTTTCAAGAGGAGAAAAATCATTCAACATGTTATTGGGAAATCAAATTTTTGCTAACAACAGAAAAGGACTAGGTTTTGGGAAAACACAAGTTGAGGATAATGCAAAAGGTAGGAGTGTCTTTGGTAGATGTGAAATAATTGGACATCATGTTGAAAATTGTAGACATAGGAACAAGAACACAAAATTTATACAAGTTTGGGTTCCTAAGAATTCTACAAACAGATTTCATGTCTATTGGAACAAGAATGAAAGGACAAAACAAGTTTGGGTTCCAAAGGGTTTGTTTATTCACAATGCTTCAGCCACTAACAATCATGAACCTATAAAAAATAGGTCACAAAAATCTTTCATCGTATAGGTGTGGTGGCAGGCTAAGGAACAACAACAATGTTCTCTGGATTTTGGCTGTTCCAGAAACACAACGGGCAACAAAGCAAAGTTCCTTAGCCTAGTACAAAGGTGACAGAATCACGAAAAATTATCGTAAAGGTAAAACAGGTGAAGGTATATTTATATGTGATAATCTGCACCGTATTCTGAATGAAATCAGCCAATATTGAGATGTTGTAGAGATGATGATTTTTTATTCTGACTTGTTCACTGGTAAAAATTGAGTTTGAATTTTTTATGCACACTTCATGATGTGGTCTATCAAATTTAGTTAGTGATATTTTGGAATGAAAGAGAAATTCAGATGCAGATTACACTGGTAATATAGTTGATAGAAAAATTACTAGTGGAACGTGATTAATTTTTGAAACATTCATTTGCTGCATCGTTTTTTTTCAAAGAAAATATCTGCATATTTTTCACTTGAAGTAATTTTCAAATAGCATAATTTTTTTCTCATATAACCCCTTCGAGAAAATCATTGTTGACCATATTTTCAGATTAGTCATTCTTATTTGATTTTAAATGACAAATTTTGACTAATCCGACTCCCTGCTGATTATCGAAAAGATAAATAGTGATTGAAAAGATGATAAGTGTTGATAATTAACATACATTACTCAAGAGAGTATATTTGGAAAATTTCTTTAGGAATTAAAACAAGAATTATAAAACTTTTTGTTGGGTAAAGATTCCATGACCATTTCTATATCTATCATTATTTCTATCGACCATGGTTTATCAAATATTCAATATAGTTTGTCGATATGTGGTACTATAATCAGGAATCATTTGTTTTTCATGTCACATTTTTTTTGTAAAAATAAAATATCCAAAGTGTTCACTTTCATTTAAAAGTCCTCACGGTTATGCATGGGTGAATTACTTGGATTTTTGATTATGTGCTTCCATGCTCATTTAAAAGTCCTTACGGTTATGCATGTATGGATCGCATATCAAAATTAATTGATTAAATAGACAAGTTGATTCTAATCCCATTTAAAAGTCCTCACGGTCATGCGTGGTTAGAAGATACTTGAATTCATTTTTTAAAATTAAATTGGAATACTACTAATCTCATTTAAAAGTCCTAACGGTTATGCATGATTAGTAGATATTCAAATTCCTGATATAAATGTACCACAAGAAGATTCAACTGTATGATTTTATATGAACATCATATCCGTCATTTCTAAAAGTGGAATATGCGCCTAACAAGGGTAGTTATGGTTTTTGTTTGATTCTTATTGAAGTTTAATATTTATATTCAATTTGAGTTTAATGTTGGATTAATATCGATCACTTTATCTTTATTTTTTCTCACACAATTATTCTTTTGCTGATAACAAAAGGGGGAGAGAAAAGTTAAGATTTTGTCAAATAGAATCAAGCAAAGGTCAAATAATTGTCCATTTGCATCTAGGCTTATTTGAATATTTCTATTTGTAGGCATATATGTAGGGGGAGCATCATGTAGAGAGGAAGCATTTAAGTAGGGGGAGCAATTTGAGTATATAATTGGTCAAATACATTTAACACGGTCAAAATCTTAAATATATGTTTGTTATCATCAAAAGGGGGAGATTGTTGAATATGCGCTTATATGTTTTTGTTTGATGATAATAAACATATATATTCATTTAAATGTATTTGGTAATGTACTATTTTGTTTTTCATAGATTAAATAAATATTTGTTGAATAAAATAAATTACACAGAATTTGAATTTGAATTCAAACAGAACAAGTTACACAGAATTTGAATTCAAACAGAAATTTTATTCAAACAAATATTTATTACAATCTTGAATAGTAAAAGTCAAGCTCTCACTATTCATATACATTTTTGATTACATCATAATTCAGTTTACATTAATAACCTCACTACATATCACTCACACTCGTATTTTGTCTTCAACTGCATTCCAGTTTGAATCCAGCATCTGAGCAATCTGCAAAAAATATTCACTAACGCGGTAAAATTGAAAAAGAAATATTTTTGCAATATAAAATGAAATATGATTTTTGAAAATACGATTTGCCTCAGTTATTTGGGTTGTTCGTCATAATTTACATTTGAATTCATCATACACGAACAATGTGACATGCACAGTGTGTCACTGTACATGCCACATGGCCGTGCACATCGATATACACTTGATAATGCTACAGGGACAGGTGAGCACAGGTCAAACCCAAATGAAAAGCCGGGTTCAACTCACGTGCAATCACGACACGAGCACAAGGTCAAACCCGAGTTTTTGAAACTGGGTTCAACACAAGGCTGCAAATGAAGACTACAGGTCTCAATATCAATCATGCCAAAAGTATGGTTACAGCATAAAGGTGGTCAAGGAAAAATTGCAAACAAGCTCAACCAGAATGGATCCAGTGATAAAGTCAGAGCAACAAAATCATCACAATAAGAAGACCACAAAACAACAAGTCTCGACCAACCAGAGTGAAGAACATGGATGTCAAAGGCAATACACAAGTGGACAGTGCAGACAATAGTCATGATCACACAAGAAAATGTCCAAACAACAAACATCACAGTGACATGCACAACTAAATGAAACAGGTCAAGCATATATAGATATGCAGTGACAAAGTGGATCAAAACGAATACAAAATGAAGTAGTGCAAGCATATGAAATGGCAACTTAGTGATATATGCAACATGAACAGATGAACATCAGTGCAGACAAGTAGGAATTCAAACATGAAATGGAGAACATCATTGCAAGTGCAACAGGTAGAAGAAGATGCAGTGAAGCATGTACAAGGGCAGTACATATATGCAATCCAAACATGTGCAGACTCAACTGGAACAACACACCAACAATGAAAAGCATTAATACAAGGACCAGTTTCGACCAACAATATGCAAGTGAAACCATAAGCAAAAACAACTATAGATCGAGTATGTTGCAAATATGAACACACACATACAACAAGTGCATGCAACAGTGAAACTCGAGACCAAATGCAACAAAGTGAAATGGAGCTCACTGAGAAATGCAATGCAGATGCCAACATTGATGAATATATATAGTAGCAGAGAAGCAAGTTACAAAATTCAAGAAATAGGAAAGTTTTAAAGCCGTGGTCATCCCATAGAATTATCAACATCGAAGCAGTTTAAAACCAAGAATTATCGGGTATAAGATTATGAAACAGCCAAGGAAAAATCTCAATCATCAATATAATATCGAGCGTGAAAGAAGCAAGTTACAGAATGCACGAAACAGGAAAAAGAAAAAAAATTCGTATCTTTATTATTGAAATGGTCAGAGATTTAAAAATAGGAAAGTTTGAAATGCCGTGAGAATCAAGGAGATTCGAGAAACCGTGATTATCAAGTTAAAAGTAAAACAGGAAAATCGTGCGCATCAAGCATTAGAAAATCAGGAAAGTATCGAATTGATACGAACGAATTTAAGTGTAGTCGAACTCATATAAAAACCAAACCCAAGTTGTCATCATCGACATCGAGTTAAAAAGCAAGCAATCAAACGAGCAACAAAAGAAATTACATACCGAATCATCAACAACTCCATCATCAGAGAACGAGCGAGCAAAAGCAACGCAAAACAGTGAATAAATCATCAGAGAACAACCACAAGCAACGAGCAACACAAATCAGAGGAATCGATCATCACAAAGCCCCAATCTGGATTGAAAAGCCGAAGCCCTAATTTGGTTGCAAAGAGGGACGGCTGCCATTATTGGATCGGGTGAAAGAAAAACAAGGGGCCGGCCTTGTTTGTTTTAAAAAGGGCTTTAGTTACTTTTATTTAGGGTTTAGTAAAGGGAGTTTTTAGTTTTAATTTGAGAAAAAATTACGGATTAAAGTTTATATTTTAATTTTTGCTCCTGGTCTTATTTTGAAGTTTTTTTTTCCAAGTCTAAGAATTTGTAAATCACCACCTAGGTTGTAGGTAGTGTCAGATTGTCTAGGTAGAATTAGTTCAGTGAGCAGGGTGTGCGAGTTTGCAAAACTCTATAGGCGGGAGCAGTGTTTGCGAGTAAGCGAAACTCTATAGGCGGGAGCAGGGTGTGCGAGTCTAGTAGAGTGTTTGTGAGCGGAAGCAAAAGGGTCAGGAGTCTAGTAGAGTGTTTGTAAGCGGGATACTGTTTATTTCTAATAGAAATCTGGGAATGCAGCAGTAGGCAGGGGCTGCCGAAGCTGGGTAAATTTTGTATGTGATTTACTTTTCAGCATATTTATTTCTGCAGTTTGTTTCTGTGTTTAAATCGAGAAAATTTGCTATAACCCTATTCACCCCCCTTCTAGGGTTAATCTAGATCCTACAATAATCATTCCACTTTATTTATAAATAGTGTTTATAAATTCCATAAACTCATTCCTAACTTAGATAGGTTTATATTACAAAAATCTATTTGTAAATTGATTTCTAATTAAATTTCCATTTACGAATCAGTTTCTTATATAACCCAAACTATATTCCAAAACCATTAAAATCTCGATTTCGACTTCCATTTCGTATTTTAATAATCTTATTTAAAATCTGTTGTTTAAAAATCCTCAATTTAAAATTCTCTATTTGAAACCATTTTATGAAATAGCTATATAAATATCCAAAATCCAATCATTTATTTTATCCAAATAAATTTCCTTTTAAATAATCTCAAATTCAATATCATTTATTTCATTCCCAAAATCCCCTTTGAATCCCCTTTTTAAATTCAGAAATATTATTTATGGTATTTATAATACCAAAATCAAGGCCAGTGCTACTATAGCATCTAATAAAACACATCATATCATAATTCATCGTAGATTATTCAAACACTTCATATATCACTATATATGAAATAAAAATCAACATTTTTGAAGAATCCAATTGGATCCTACCAACCTGTTTTTCTACAACCACAGATGTTATATAATCACCGCTTCAAGGCGGGATATCGCAATAGAAAGGGTCATCCACTATTATGCGGGATGCAAAATGTCGCATCTTCTCTAATCGACGAGAAATATATTCACTACTTATATATATATATATATATAGTATAATATAACATCCAACTGATAATAATTTATCAAAAACCAATCAACCAATATTTATTTTTACTATTAAAATCAGACCAATTATGCAAGATGATTGAGATTGACTTACATTTATTCTAGTTGTAACTTGCACATCCTTGTTTTGTCTAAATCCGAACGAAGTTCAAATTCAGTGCAAAACACAACTAGTTCCAATTGTCACCAAACAAATTCCAAAGCGAAGTATTCGTCAATACGATCCAAACAAAAAAATCCACATTCAAATTAGACTTATAATGAGAAAGATATTAAATTTACAAGTTCATGATTCAAAATTTATAATTAAAATCCTACTTACATCATTATATATTTAATTACCCTTATTTATTTAAGCCCCCTTCTCTTACATCTTCTTCCCGCTCTAGAACCTCTCGACTTCACCATGGTCGAACTTCCCTATCTCCTCTCTTTCTCTTTTCACCATCGAATCGCTTGAAACCGACACCGTTCATCCCCTCCACGCGACTCCACCTTTCCGACAGCACTACTTCTCCTCATAAAAACGCGACTCCCACCTCCTAGACACGACTTACAAATGTCATGATCCATTCCTTTCCACTGAAATCCCTCATACTTCGACCTCCCTTGAACGCCGACATCACGAACACCATGGCATCGACCCCACAGCCCCTCATCGCCTAAAACGGCCGATAATCAAAACCCTAGGCTAACCAGTTTTGACTAAACTACCAACTTGTCGCACCCCACTTCATCATAAGGAACACCCCTAAAACATATACCAAAAAAAAGATTTCCTTCATATGGATCCAAAGATCCAAGTTTTAGATTTTCTTGTTGAGTATACATCGAGATATGAATTTTTAATGTTGAGATATTTTTTCTTCCTCTATTTGCTTGAAAATGAAGAGAAAGGGGAAACACATTTTTAAACTGATGAGGGAGCATGGCTCGTATGGGTTTGTGGGCTTGCTTAGTTAAAAGTGGGCTAATGTGAATAAAGATATTTGCATGAAGTCAAATCCATATATATATATATATAATTTAAAATTTTAAAATATCTAGATATAAAATTCGGATCCCAACCAAGGCGTACCGTCTGGTGTTCCTAATTTTATATGCCTATTCCGAATTCAAAGGAACTAGTCGAGCCCTAATTTGATCATATGGAGAAGATAGCTTATCGAACCCAATTATAATATTAAATTTTCAATTATTAAATTCAACAATTAAATTATCCAATAAATCACTATTTTTAAAATTCGAATTATTAATTCTATAAAATTAAATTTTTAATATTTAAAATTAATTAAACATTCCAATTTCAAATCACTAAAATTCTAGGTCGCTATATAGTTAGTACGTATGCTTGGGAGTCTTTGAAATTCGAATAAACTAAAATTTTACCACAACTGCAATTTTAGAGAGACGCGAAAGTACACGCCTGTGGGGTCGCTTCTGGATAACCGACACTGAAAAACATCTTTACATCGGATGGTTCAGTGTTTTGATGGTCCCTACCTTATTGACCACAACTTCTGTATTTATTATCGCCTTCATTGCTGCTCCTCCAATAGATGTTAATGGCATTCGTGAATATGTTTTTGGGCCTTTACTTTACGGAAACAATATTATCTTTGGTGCCATTATTCCTACTTTTGCAGCTATAGGTTTGCATTTTTACCCGATATGGGAAGCATCATCTGTTGGTGACTGGTTATACAATGGAAGTCCTTATGAGCTAACTGTTTTCCACTTCTTATGTGGTGTAGCTGTTAGGAACTGAGATATTGGTTTTGATGATAACAAGCTTTTTAACTTATCTTATTATAAAATATATACTAACACTGTTGGCTAGATAGATATGTATATGCAAGATATATATATGTATACATGCAGGTATTGATTACTGAAGACTGATCAGTATAAAGACTCAAGACTCAAGATTCAAGACACTAGATTATCAACATCAAGATTTCAAGATGTGTGTCTAGTTTTGGTTAAATCTTTATAATTGCACGGAAATCTTCATTTCGAATTTCATTTGGGATGGAACCCATTTCTACCTTCTTAGTGGCTTACAAATCCACGATGAGTAGCTTACAAACCTACGACAAGTGGCTTCCAAAGCCACGAACATCCTGGTTTTATACAAGTTCTCTAGTCCTGATGTGATGAGATATTCTGCAAGAAGAAGCTTGCAAAACAACTTCAAAATGATTTTTAAAAATGATTTTCAAAAATGATTTTCGAAATATTTTAGCCTTAAAATTATCTTTTTCAAATAATTTTCAAAAAGTTGTTTAAGCCTTAAAATATTATTTGAATTTGTTTTAAATACCAATTATAACGATCCTGACTCGGCCTTCGAAAATCGGCACCGAATACGACACTCATATTCAAATGCCGCAGATCCAAACGCCGAATCTGGATCGCCGGAGCTTATAACACATTAAGTACAACACAGCGGAAGAAACAGAATATATCAATATGCAACATTGATACAATCTCATATACAACATGAATGATACAATGAATATCAATATACATCAGAGGTATGATACAAGATAATAGCAGCGGAAAGAAAGGATAACACAGCAACGGAACAACAACTCCAATAGTCTTCAAAGAAAGAACTCCATCCTCAGAAATCTCCATCTCCAAAGCACCAATCCAAAAATAGCTCGAATTCCCAATAACGATGCATAAAGATAAGCAAGTGCAGTTCAGATCCAAAGACTGAACTAGCTCCAGATAATCTACTAAACCTGACTATCTGAAAAACCCAACTCTAGACTGCCCTTTTAAACTTCATTTTCAAAACAAATTTTACATTGTTATTTAACTAGGGATGTCGACATTATGGGATACCCCATGTCGACATGGTGGCCGTTGAATTCAAAAGTTTCAATTTTCAAAAGAAGTGTCTATTTGTTTAGATCTCTTCACGAATGGTTATGACTATTGGTGCTTTATAAATAGCCTTCACAAACAAATTTTTTAACTAACTATTTTCATATTTTTTTCTCTTCTTCTCCACAAATCCATATTCTAAAATTTTCATATTTTTAATATTGTGCCTAAATTCTACCGAATTCTAAAGTGAATCAAATTAGAATCTCATTCTAGTTTGATTCTTTGCCCTGTATCGAAGATCAATGTGCTATTCAGATTTATAGGATCAATTTATAATCAAAAGTTTATCGAGTCTCTTTATAAGGTGTGGTTGTGCCTTGAAATCAATTGGATGATCTAGTGTCCCATAAATCAAGAGAGTTTTCCCCAGACTCATGAGATAGGAGGGTACCTTAAGGCCTTTAGAAATTGAGGATTGTAATCTCGACATTGGTATAAAAAAATCTGTATGAGGTGGTTTGCCTTTGTACGGGATTGGATGTAGGGTAACTCCGAACCAGTATAAAATCTGATGCGTTCTTTCCTCTTACTACTTATGTAAGCTTTGATAAAATTCATAAGGGAAAATTCACTATTTTTGAAGATTTTCCTTCTTATGAAATTGAAAATCTTTTTCAACAATGTTATATTTTTAGTTTAGTAGATAACAAAAAAAATGATTTTGTATGTGATCCAAATCTTGTTAAAATGTTTCATACTAATTTGAATCGTGGTTTTTATGATGGACAAGATGGACAAATTTGGAGTAGTGTTAAACAAATTTTTTTGGATTGTGAAATTTTGGGAAATATTTTGGGATGCAAGTATACCGGAATGAATCTCTCGGAATTTCAAGTAAATGAAAATGATCGAAAGGCATTTCATCACATCTTTTAAGGGGATGATAATTTTGAATTCAAAAATCGTTATTTTCATCCAAAAGCAAGAATTGTTAAACTTCTTATTCAACATGCTCTTATACCAAGATCGGGAAACTACAATAACTCGACTTTGAAATTTTACAAAGCTCTTTTTGCAATTTTTGAAAATTATGATATTAATTAGGCTCAATTTATTTTGGATGAGCTAAGGCCCAAGAATTTTACTATGGGTGAAAACACATTATATCATGGAATTTATCTCACTCGGATTTTTAATTACTTTGGAGTTGATTTCAAAAGGGAAGAATTTATAACTAGAAAAGTGTTCAACCATGGAAGCATTTCCCTTATGAAAATTCCACTAGTGTTTCAACCATATGAAACACTTAAGGAAAAATAAGAAAGGCTTGCTCACGAAGAGATGGAAGAAATGGAGGAAGAAGAAGAAGGAGAAGAGGAAGAGGAAGGAAAGGAAATTGAAGAAGAGGGAGAGGAAGATCAAGAAACTTCCTTAGAAAGTATTGAATATCCTACTAATCCCGCTAATCCATCTAATAAGACCATTCCCAATAATCAAAGAATTATAGTGGAAAATCAAAAGACACTCAAAAGATCAATGAGTAAGTAAATGGATAAGATTTCCACTAAAATCAACAAGTTCTTCAGGAAAGTGAGTAGAAAGCTTGGACTATCATCTTCTTCATGAGTAAGAAAATGGATAAGATTTCCACTAAAATCAACAAGTTCTTCAGGAAAGTTAGTAGAAAGCTTGGACTATCATCTTCTTCATCTTCATCTAATTTGTTTTAGTTCATGTTATCTTAGTTCTATCTTTATATTTTCTTTATTTTAGTTAATATTATATTATCTTATGTAATGTTGACTAGAACCATAAATGAAATCTTTCATTTCCTGTGCTTGTTTTTATATTATACAAATTTTAGTTGAATAGATTTGTTCATAATATTCAAAACAAAGCAAATTTTCATTTTAGGCAGAGGCAAGTCGACATACCACATCCCCCTTTGTCGATATACAACAGGCAGAAAATAGGTACACTTTCAAATTTTAATTTCATGTAAGTAACTTGTGTCTATTCATTTGAAACGACTTTCTACCCCTATTTATATCTGTAAGTTCCAGAATAAATTATCAAATTTCATCTCTAATCACTCCCTTTCATAGTTCCTCCTACTTCTTAAATTATGGCTTCTTCGATTAAGAATCTAAGTGATAATCTTGAAGAAACTCTAACTTCTTTCAAGAATATTCTTACATTCATACTTCGTAATCAGCACCACTTAGAATTGAGTCAAATACAAATTATCAAGGAGCAAGAGAGACATTTCGACGCCCTTCGTTAGATGATCTCATCCCTTAACAAGGACGATCTCGAAGGAAATCCACCAGTCGCTCTAGACAAAGATAAAGAAGAATGGGCGCCATCAAAGTAGGCCCTAACTTTGGAAAAGATGGATGTGTGGAAGTACCAAAGAGTGTCTAGTCATTCTGTATGTTATCTATTTGATTTGATTGGTATGTTTTAAATTTGATTGATTTGACTTATTTAAAAACATTTGGTATGGTTTGTATATATAATTGGATTGAATAATCATTGTAAATACGATTGGATGATAATTGATTTACTTTTGAATTACACTTATGACCGCACTTATTACACTTACATATGGATTACTCTATTATGGTTGATTATCTTATATTAAGTTCAGGGAATTTATTAGTAAGGAATTTTTGTTGATGAAAAAGGGGGAGAAGTTATAAAATAGTAGTTGGCTTGGAGTAAGGGGGAGTTATGATTGGAGTAAGGGGGAGTCATGGAGTAAGGGGGAGTTATGATAGGAGTTATGCTATGGTAAATATATTTTATAAATACAGGTTGTCATCATCAAAAAGGGGAGATTGTTAGGAACTGAGATGTTGGTTTTAATGACAACAAACTTTTTAACTTATCTTATTATAAAATATATACTAACGTTGTTGGCTAGATAGATATGTATATGTAGGATATATATATATATATATATATATATATATATATATATGTGTGTGTGGGGATTGATTACTGAAGCCTGACCAGTATAACGACTCAAGACTGGAGACTGAAGACTCTAGAGTATCAAGATCAAGATTTCAAGATATGCGTCTAGTTTTTGTTAAAACTTCATAATAGCATGGAAATCTTCATTCCGAATTTCATTTGGTATGGAACACATTTCTAACTTCCTAGTGGCTTACAAACCCACAACATGTAGCTTACAAACCTACGACAAGTGGCTTACAAACCCACAAACATCCTGATTTTGTAAAAGTTCTCGAGTCCTGATGTGATGAAATATTCTACAGGAAGAAGCTTGCAAAACTACTTCAAAATGGTTTTTCAAAATGATTTTCAAAACTGCTTTTCAAAATATTTTAGCCTTAAAATTATCTTTTTCAAATGTTTTCAAAAAGATGTTTTAGCCTCAAAATATTATTTGTTTTTGTTTTAAAATAAACTCTTGTTTTAAACTTCATTTTCAAAACAAATTTTACATTGTTTTTTAACTAAGGATGTCGACATCATGGGATACCCCATGTCGACATGGTGGCCGTTGAATTCAAAAGTTTCAATTTTCAAAAGAAGTGTCTATTCGTTTAAATCTCTTAAGGAATGGTTATGATCGTTGGTGATTTATAAATAGTCTTCACAAATGAATTTTTTAACTAACTATTTTCTTATTTTCTTCACTTGTTCTTCTCCACAAATCCATATTCTAAAATTTTCATATTTTTAAGGTCGTGCCGAAATTCTACCGAATTCTCAAGTGAATCAAATTAGAATCTCATTCTTGTTTGATTCTCTGCCCTCTATCGAAGATCAAAGTGCTATTCAGAGTTATAGGATCAATTTGTAATCAAAAGTTTATCGATTTTCTCTATAAGGTGTGGTTGTGCCTGGAAATCAATTGCGCGATTTTGAGTGCCGTAAATCAAGAGATTTTCCCCCGAACTCGTGAGACGGGAGGGTACCTCAAGGCCTTTAGAAATTGAGGATTGTAATCTCGACATTGGTATACTAAAAATCTGTATGATATGGTTAGCTTTGATACAGGACTGGATGTAGGATAACTCCGAACCAGTAAAAAATCTGATTTGTTCTTTCCCTTTACTGCTTATTATTTACTTTCTGCATCCATGTTTGATTATGTGGTTATTCTGTAATTACGTTCTACATTTTTTTATATCATTATTTTTAAATTAGTTCATATAAGTCCTAGAATCCATTAAACACTGTTCACCCCCCTCTAGTGTTAAATTAGCCTTAAAATCCTTACCCCGCTGTCCCTTTCAGTAGTTTGTTACATGGGCCGTGAATAGGAACTTAGTTTTCACATGGGCATGCGTCCTTGGATTATTGTTGCATATCCATCTCCTGTTGCAGCTTCTACTACTGTTTTCTTGATCTATTCAATTGGTCAAGGTTCCAAGTTTGAAGTACCATTTGTACAAATATGAATCTCCTTCCTTACACGATTTCTTCTTCATATAGATACATCTAGGATCTATGGGATAATTACTTAATAGTACATTTTGTGCAACAACCCTTCCTAACTGATAGAAAATGACCCCATGATCCTAACCCGATCTTACCCGGGATCGCAAACCCCAAGTTTGTCTATGAAGAGCGGATCTAATTGTATTAGTTTCTATAATTGATTTCTTTTGTGTGACACTAATTGACAGGGCCTCACTATTAAGTGCTACAAGGTCTCGTGCATTAGAACCCATAGTTATAAACCCGAAACCGTTAGTATGGAACATTTTATTTTCCAAGTGAAATCCCCTAGTATATGAAAGAATGAAAAGTGCTTTCGTTGTTGTGGAATAAGAAGCATTCGTATCTTAATGCATGTGCTTAATTTATTCGAAGCTGTTAGAGCGGGATCCGCTTTTTGCGGAATATTAGTTGAAGCAATAACAAGAATATTTCTAATGTAACATCTTTCACAATTCCCAGAGAGATAGTTCTCTGATAGACCAAGGGATAAATAATTCGACTCACTCACATAGATATCATGAATGTTTGGAATCTATGTTATGCAAGGATACATTGCTTTTGCTAATTCAAATTAAAGGGTGATAACAAATCGGTTTATTTTCGGTGTCATATGCATAGTTAGCACATTCTTGACTTTTATCTAGTGAAAATCCAATAGTGGATTCCGTTGAATGAATAATGGATCCGGAACCTAAAAACAATAAAGCTTTCGAATAGGCATGAGCGATCAAATGGAATAAAGCAGCCCTATAAGAATCTATACACAGGGCAAATATAATATAACCCAATTAAGTCATCGTAGAACAAGCTAAACTTCTTTTAATATCTCTTTGCGCAAGAGGCAAAGTAGCTCCTAATGATACTATTACTACACCTATTAAGGAAATAAGATTCTTATATAAGGTATGGCTATAAAAAAGGAAGAAGAAAAGCCACAAGAAAAATTCCTGTTGCTACCATAGTAGCAGCATGCATAAGAGCCGAAATGGAAGTGGGTCCTTCCATAGCATCAGGTAACCATATGTGAAAGTGAAATTATGCAGATTTAGCAACTGCGCCGGGGAATAAAAAAGAAGAACAAAGAGTAATAAATAAAGAATTTATGCCATTATTATAAATTAACTTAGTAACTATTTCGAACAAATCTCAAAACTCTAAACTACCTGTCATCCAATAAAATTCAAAAATTCCTTATAATAAACTAAAATCCCCATTATGATTGGTAAGCTTTTTGACAACTACTTGTTGCAATTGGTCGTGTTAACCAAAAACCTATTAATTAATAGGAACACATTCCTACAAGTTCCCAAAAAGTATAAATTTGTATTAAATTAGAACTAGTAACTAATCCCAACATAGAAGTATTGAAAAAACTCATATAAGCAAAAAATCTTAAATATTCTTGGTCATGAGACATATAATTATCACTATAAATAAAAACCATGGTTCCAATAGTAGTAATGAATATCGGCATAATAGAAGTAAGCGGATCAATCAAGTATCCGAACTCTAAAGAAACATCATTATTGACAGTCCAAGACCATAGATATTGATAGATAAAATTTTCGTTTATTTGCCGAATAGAAAGATTAATAGAAAATATCATAGCTACAATTAGCATCAAAATACTCGGGAAAAACCACATACGTCAAATATTTTTGTTGCTGCAAGAATAAGTAGAAGCCCAAATCCTATTAACATAGTAATAGGAAAAGGAAGAAAATATACTATCCATGCATATTTACATGTATGTTCCATAAAAATCACAAATTTTCATTTTTTCTCATAGTTGTTTCCAATTCACCTATTTTATTGCTTTTGAAGAAAACAATAAAAAAATGAAAAAAATTATGAAACCTTAAATATTCTTATTTTACACCTTTTCTTACTTTTTTCAGATATTTCAAAATTTTGAAAAAATTTATAAATTGTTACTTAAATGCTTTGTCCAAATAACTCAATATAGAGTCATTTTTTGGTTATTAATTTTTTAACTAAAATAATCATTTTATAAGTAGAAAAATATTTTTTTATAAAAAAAGAGAAGGAGAATATGATATTACTTTTTTTTTCCACTAAGCTAGAATTGTATTCTAGTAATATATAACCATATCATATTTATATAGTAAGCAAATAAAAAGTAAGAAAAGTACCAATATTCAGTAGAATTTGGATATGGACATATAGTTTGCATCAATAAATCAACAAATTCTTCAAGTAGTTTTTTTAAAGTTACCTAATTTTATTTTTATGAAATTGATTGATTGGATTTCAATCCAATAAGATAATAAAATATCAAAAATCTTATAAAATCCTTACTTCTTATATTCTAGAACTGAATAAAAAAACGTAAAAGGAAAGTTCCTTTTTTTAGCTAATGGAATATCTTGTTTAACATATTAACTACTAGAAAATTCCTTTTAAAAAATTTCTTTCTTTTCTTTTATTTTTCCCAGTTTATTATATATTTAACAAACACATATATAGACAATATATTTATATTGTTAAAAACAAAAAAAGGTTATCGATAATCTGAAATATATAAAAATGAATAAAACTACAAAAACGATCCATATTGATCAATACATGTCTATCACATACAACAATAAAACAGAAGAACTCTTTTCTTTATAGCAAATCCAAAAAAATTAATTTCATAGAAAAAAAATGTATTCGTAGAAATATTTGGAAGAAAAAGAGAAATTTATTTGCAATAAAAGAATTTTCTTTAGCAATGTTAGTTTCTACGGGAAATTCAAAATGTTTTTTTGTTTGGCAAAAAAATAAGAAATTCTTGGAATAATTTGAATTCCGTTATTTAAAGAACTTTTCTATATATAGAATATGAAAAAAAAATTCATTAACTTATGTATTTATTTACCTCCTCAAGATTAGTTAGAACTAGCGGACATATAATTTAATATTCGACATAAAATAGTTGTGCAGCCTGTAATCACATATGGAATAGCTGATGGGATAAACTTAGAAAAACTTTTCATTCAAGATCTCTTGCATAAAAAGGTAATGTCCAACTTAGAATTTTCAATTATATCCTTTATGGAATCAAAAAGTCAATTCATGGAATTTTTCACACAAGTATTCAATTAGTTTGGACTTACTTAGTATTGAATTGGAACCAAGAAATAATTGGTACAGAAGTTCATGCTTCTCTTATTGAGGTAATGGCAAATGATCTGATTCAAAATTTCATAAGAATTGAGTTAGTAAAGTCTGGTCTTTCATATGCCAGAAAAAAGGTATGATATAGTGGGTCCGGGATTAATCCATGATAATGGATTAGATTGCACCAATATCAACCTTTTCTCGAAATTGAAGATTTCAGTAGTTACTCAGCATCAATCAACTGTTGGTACATTGTTGAATCAAAATAAGGCTTTGATAATTTTGTCATCATTCAATTGTTCTCAAGGTGGCCCATGTCCATTTAATGGTTTGAAATATAACATCACGACAAAAGAATAGAATCCCATAATTCTAATTAGGGATTTTTTGGCTCCCACTAGATTGGTGTGTAGCCCTTAATTGTTTGAGATATAATTAACTAGTATCATATGATTCACAATCATATAACAAAAATTATTCTCAAAACTATGGCTTAGTCTATAATTCCAAAATAATTGTAGATAATTTTAGATACTTCAGTATTTTCAATTGCGTCACTTTTGTTGTGAAAACAAATACCATATTATAGTTTTATTTCATGACGAATATTCATAATATTTACATTGAAATATTACTATATCTATTTTTCAGTCGATTTCGAAAAGTAGTCATTATACCATAAATGATGTATGGTGTATTTTTTTTATAACTTGATGGAATCAATGAGTGTTATATGACATACTCCGACTATTTCTACCATTACCATGATATCGTATTAAATTCGAAGGTCCATCATTCACTTAATATAAATTATTTATTTCATATACTATAATTGGTTACAACGGTGAGTTATGTGATCAAAATCTTGAACTCAAAGAAATAAATCTCATAGAAAACAATATTCTATATGAAAATACATTTTGGAATAGAAATCATGTTTCTTATTCCAATATTAAGTATCAATTATTTTTTTACAATTCTCATTTCCGGTGTTTTTTTATGAAGCAGAAGTGATCATTCACTCTCTTCATCCTAACTATACTTTTGATCGCATCTTCTCTTATACATTCAATTTCTTTCTAGATGGCCGAACCATTCATACGAAAATCCTTAATATAAAATCATAACGAACTCTTTACCAAAGTGTACTCCAACATCTTTAACATTTAAGGATACCAAATATGATGCACCTTACGTAAACTGATTAAATTTATAGTTCAGTGATCGAATAGATCTTTCTTGTAGTTTTAGTCTAATGTTACTTTTAACACAATGTAGCCTTAGTCATAATCAATCAAACTGATTAGTTAATTTTACAGTACTGTTTATTGGCTTGTTTTGAATGAGCTAACTTCATCGAAGTACCATACATTATGAACTATGACCGAACTTATATGTGTTTGTATATGGATCGAATATACAGGTCTTATATTTCTTTTGAGTTTGGAATTTATTGAATGCAATACATGGTCTCGACCAAATGAACATGTAAGTGGCCAAATTACGAATATATTACATAGATGTAAAATTAGGTATATGCATGGCCGTAGACAACACTAACATGCAAGAAGTATTTAATAATAAGTACATATATTATATTTCTATTAGTCGTATTAAATGCACAAATTTATTAATGTAGATTATTATAACATTATGTAGCATACGTTCTTGCAATGTTAGAAAGTTTAAATGTTATCATTTTATTTTTCTAATAAGAATCCCACTAGCTTTTTACGTTCCTTCGAACCCTAATTCGAAACATAGAAGTCTTTTGACTACACTAATAAGTATTATGACTCATACATTTTGGAATTCTGACCTTGAGTCCGGTCAATAAATCATAGCTCCACGGACAATGGATAACTCCTTATCGGTTGTACCATATACAATTTCCAACCCTTTGATGTCTTGTCCTAATTCCGCTTTGATCTTGAGTCTGCTCAACAAATCGAAACGAAATTATTCCCTCATATCTATCATATCGCGATGGCCTAAGTATATTATATGTACCTTGAGTCTGATCAACAGATACATATAGTTATCTTACCTCGTTTATTTAATATACTAATAATACTACATATAACATCCGCAGCTTGAGTTTGCTCAACAACTAAGCAGCATGCAGGTAATTTGTTAATATATATATATATATATATTATAGAGGAAAACATATACTAAAGATTCATAATCTTCAATATATTATATTATGTGATATCAACTTATAGAATAATGTATTTCTTATGGAATACTCTAGTAATTTAAGTGTCCGACACATCAGAAATCACGACATACGTATACTCACATATGTATTTATTCCTTAAGTCTATTTAGAATTTCTTTAATGTTCAATCTTTAGTTTGTACATTAATATTATATAATTTTTATTATTACCTAACTTTTATATTTTTTTTGGCAAGGCCGACAATTTTATAGTGGACCGACCACTTTTATTACGAACATAATAAAGATTGAAGTACAGAAGTAAGGTAGAGACACCTTAGCTACTATGATAGAAAGAAATAAAAAATACAGCACAGGAGTATGACTGACAAGTCATAGCTACTAGATATTAATAACTAGACTAGTTCTCCTCCTTAGAGGAAGAATCACTATCGCCCACAATAATCCGAGAAGAATCCAGAGAACCAAACCCATGAAGTCCAAAATAGGGGCGAAAAAGAACAGCAAGAGAAGGGTCATAAATGTCAGCATCAGTAGAGTAGATAAAAGATCGATCCCAGGCAGTATCATCTAGAATTACAGAATTAATCTCATCATACATACCATCCAAGTCAAGGACCAATGAATCACCAGAAATTCTGTAATAAAGGCGTCGGAGGTCCAATAGATCATCAGATACATATCTAATATAGGAGTTATCCACAGGGTTGAATCTCATATCCGAACGACGTTCAACCCAACAATGTTCAGTCTCAGCCCAAACAACGAGAGGTGGAGAGAGATCTGGCTCAACAGAGAGAACTGAAGGTACATCACCAGGTATTGGGGAAGCAGGCCGTGCTATGGAAAGGGAAGGTCCAGGGTCAGATATGACTTTGGGAACTCATTTCCTTAGCGGAGCCCGAGGCAGTGGGATCTTAGGAGCAGCAGCAGATACAGCAGAGTGCGAGCAGGCAGAGGCAATATGGCCAAAAGAGTGACAGGAGGAACAAATGTCAGGGACCCATCCATACCGAACACGAACATCTACCACGTGTCCAACAGCTAGCTGGACAGGAATAGAGGTAGGAAGAGGCTTATGGGGTGAAATCTCAATCAGAGCCTTCGCGTATACAAGCTTATCACACGCAACTGTATTCGTGTCAAAACATTTCAATTTACCAACATTGCAAGCAAGCCAATTCAAACCAAGCAGCGGTTGAAGAGCAGAAGGAATCTGAGAGAAATAAACCCAAACAGGGATAGAAAAAACTTGTTCACGAGCACTAGCCACCGTCGGTGACCATGGGGTAATAATTAAAGGTTGTCCATCAAAGAAGGAAGGCTCAGACTCTAGAACATGACTACATTCCTCAGGGGAGGAGAATAATAGGTAGTACAAGGAATCAACCAACTTAACTTTAAGGCCACCTTGAAGTCTCCAGGCCCTACGACAAATAGAAGCGGCATCATGAATTCGATGATTAGGGTCCAAAAAGAATCCAACTACGTATCCTGACCAAAAGTCCAAACCGGCTTGCATAACACAGGGGGGAGGGATCATCACTCCGTTTTCCTCAACGATTTCGAACTCAATAGGTTCATAAACACCCGCATTACGGGGCATGGTTGTAAAAAGTGAAGACCAAGATTTGGGTACAGATGAGCTAGGAGCAGCAGGGCGACACTCCACAACACCAGAATTGGCCTCAGGATCGGGACATCGTGCAACAATGGGAGAGACTGCATGCATGAAATCTCCAGGATTTATAACATTTAGCACTGGGCCAACATTGGCATTGGCATTATGCCGAACAGTTGGAATGCCACAAGCTGTACCAAAATTATCAGTAGAATTTGCATTCAAAACATCTCCAACAGCAGGACGGAATACACAATCATTCGCTGAAACATCCACCAAACCCGCGGGACTACAAGACATATCTCCTTCCAGAGTATTAACCCTAACCTGGCTCATGTTTTGGCAATCAACAGAAGAAGAGACCGTATGGTTTATAGCAGGCAAAGGGGGGAACTCAATATCTGAGAGCATGGGAGGTTTCGAGACAACAGAAGCGACACCTTTAAAAATCTTACCAGATCGAGTAGAGGACGGAGAAAGGGAACCGGAGACGTAGGGAGGTAGAGAGGGGCTAGGCATGGAAAAGCGTCGGAGAGAGAAGCAGAAGCGGCAGAGAAAGTGGCAATCGAGATCTGGACAGAAAGTGAAGGGCGACGCGAAAAATCACCTGTACGCGAAGAGTCGCCATTAATTCATAAATATCAAACTAATGAATGTGATAACTAACTTTTATATTTTATACCACTTATATAATAGTCTTAAATATAATATTGTATTAATTATATCTTATTTAATTAATTTTTAATCAATTAACATTTTAATTAATTATTTATTTATTTTAATACAACATTTTAATTAAATATGTGTTGCATACTATAACCTATATAATATTACACATAACCTTATATATGTGCATATTCATTTAACTAATTAACCCTTAATTTATTTATTTAATTAATTAACCTTTAATTAGTTTATTTAATAAAAAATTAATTAAATTATATTAATTTTGAAATCCAATTCATATGCATACATGCATACTTATGTTATTTTATCATAATATATAATACATGCATACATTTATTAATTAATTAACTTATTTTATTAATTTATTTTATTAATCTTATTAATAAATTTTAAATTTTCAAAATTAATATTTATTTTCAAACATTTTGAATTTTTTTTATATTATGACTTTTATAATATTTGTATGACTTATTTTAGATTTAACTTTTAAATTTAAATCTTATATTTTAATTTTCAAACAATTTTGAAAATTAGCCCAAGGTCCAATTAAAATTTTTCTATTTGGGACAACTTTGGACCATAAGCTTAATAGTTAATTCTAATATGACTAATTTAAACCGCATAGGCTATCGGGCTCCGATACCATTGTTGAAACTGGACCAGCCCGCGGTGGATAGGTAAATTTCAAGACATTTTACCATATCGATATTTATTGGGCCTATGATATCAAATTTATTTAGAACATTTGTAAATTTTATTAAATAAAATCTCTTATTTCATTTAAATCTACAAATTATAGATAGAATTATATTCAATTAAATATAATAGTACACATGCATCATATACATATACACATGTATGTGTGTGTGTAATATAATAATTCATTCAAAGTATAACATTGTCTTATATAACTATTTAGATTTACATCGCAACGGACAAGTTAGCTCATCATATATATATTCAGTGTTGTCCAAATATATGTATGCATGTAAACTTGTTATTTATATAAATATTAAAAACTAAGTGTACATAAATATGTATGTATATATATATATATATGTATATTTGTATATATATGTATATGTATATGTATATGTATATACACACACATATACAGTTGGCATATGCTATATTTCATAGAAATCAAAACTGCAGCCTATAGTAGCTTTGTCGACTACCGAGGTCGATTTGATATCGATTGTGGAAGCGACTAAGGAGGAAGTATATTTACTTCAGATATTGGATGGTCTTTCTATGGTGAAGCGGAAAATAGAGCTATTATCAGATAGTCGGAGTGCGATTCATGTTGTAGAGAATTGAGCTTATAATACTTGTACGAAGCATATTGATGTGAGAGGTTTCTTCCTTATACTTGAGGAAGAACGAAGAAAGATCATGTTGGTGATGGTGAGTATTATGGATAATCCTTTAGATATGATAACTAAGTCACTTCCCAAGGACGTGTTTGAGCATTGCTCAAACTTGATCGGTTTGATTTTGTTCCTTAAGCTCCATGTGGCACGTAGACTCAGCAACCCTTACGACTATTTTGTTGATTGTTGAAAAGACCGATATATTTTGAATCAAGGTAGAGTGTTATTGTTATACGATTCAAATACGAGCCTATAAGTGTTTCAGATTGAAGATAAAGTGTAGAGCTAGGTATTAGAAGGGATGAAAAGTCGATTGGATGAAGATTTCAAAATATATGGAGAAGTGAAACTATCAAGAGCAAATTGACGAGCACTCAGACGTCTGACCAGGGTGGTTCGTCTGACCAGGGTGGTTAGACATCTGAATGCTTGTAAATTTCAAGCCATAAATCTTCCAGGCAGTTAGATATCTGACTTAAGGGGTTAGATGTCTGAATTGTTGCAGATTGCAACCCAAGAGTTTCGAAGTTCTACGGAGACGTCTGACCCCTTAAGTCAGACGTTTGAGTTCTTAGAATGGTGCTTTTCCAGAGTTTTTACGGACTCAAATTTGTAAGGGTAGTTTCTTTATTTCGGTGCATGGTTCTTCTTTAGTGATGGTGCAGATTCTTTCGGTATGATCCAATGATATAGAGTAATTAGTGACGTTTATATTAGCCTTCTAATAATCTTCTTAATCAAGGATTATTGGGTTTTCATTATTGTAATTAATAGAAATTCTACATCATCCAATTTGAGTTTTTCTTCTTATATTTTCAGTCCTTTAAATTATAATTCTTCAATTGAGTAATTGATTAGAGTAAGTCTCTGAATCTTGTAACTCACTATCATTGATTTGGCCTGTTATCTCTTGTAATTGCTGCGTGCAATACAAAATTTATTGACTCTCCGTGGACGTATGACACAAATATAAACCACGTTAATTTTTGTGTGTCTTTCAGCCTGATTGTCCGCGATAAATAAAGAAACAATTCACAACCACTTCTAGAGATGATACATGACATAATGTTAAAACTGATCATGAGCAGATTTGTTACGAGACCGTTGAATGCTATGACTAGTTAGATGAACAATTATTATGGCAGCAGTGGTAGTTTTCCTATGATTACATGAAGATTTATTGCCTCTTGGTATGGTTTAAAAAATCCATTTGATAATCGTTCAACATTCAAGAGAATAAGACACCATGTAATAAACTATTCAAACAAAAATTTCATTGGACACAATGGGACAAAATAGGTAAAAAGGCACCAGACCGTCTCTGCTTTAGTCGAAATAGGCATTTTGCGTTTATTTCAACCAGTGTGTATTTATGCTTAGCCTATTATACAATCAATGATTTCCCTCGACCAGTATGAATTTATTTCGAATAGAAGCATGATTAGGTCAATCCGTGTCCCTTAATCTTTTCTCTGTTGTCATACACTATTTTACCGAGTTATGATCTAAAGAGCTTTGGTGATCAGGTGGTGTTTGTTGTTGGAGTTAAGGTAAAATGTGGATAAATGATTAACAGTACTTGGTGATCGTACAAGCAGAGTCAAATGAATCACTCAGTTAATCTACGAGTGCACAAATCCACCCCTGAAGATATATTATTTCATTGAATATAAATGACAACTTCCGACGCATACATTCACCATAATCATATCTATAACACTGATAGATGTATATAAAACTTAAAATGGTACACACATAGTGATACAATATTAAACTGGTAACTCATCTTCACCAATGAGAAACTTATTTGTTATACATGGCCTTATACTCAACCCAAAGTTGATCAACGCTGCTGCCAAGCAAATCCATAAAAAAAGCATCACTGTACCCATCCTTCATCTTCTTATTCAACTGGGCGACAAAACCATTCATCCTGTAAGAATCGCAGTAATCAAGAAAAAGTGCAGTGACATCATATCCCTGGTCCCATTTGTCCCCTTCTCCGAGTTTGGCCCAATACCCGGGTACATAGCCTGCCTTCAACCTTACGTAATCCGCTATTCCTTCAATTAACTATGAAGAAGCCCTTCCATTTCCGTTCCACTACAACGAGTGTGTCACTTCATGGAACAATATCCCTATATACAAAAGGGCTGTTAAGGGAAAATTCATCGTCCAATGCAATCCACAACGCGTGCGCGTGCGCGCGCGCACACATACATGTATGTATGTATGTTTGTATTAGTGATAGGCTTAATTACCTGTTGATACAGGGGAAACAATTACCTCACGTAGCACCGCCACCAACCTCGCCACCAACCTCGATTTCCTTTCCATGACCTACCCTCCATCACAACCTACGACACAACCAACTCTCCGACCTATCACAGCCTTAAGCCGGAGCCGACCTAAAACCCTATATCGCGAACACCGACCTAACTCCCTCCGACCTAAATTAGCCTCTCCACGACCTAAAACCCCGCTTCCACCATATGCCGCGCACAAGACTCCAACCCTAAGTCGCGAGCGACTTATATCGTGATGCCCCAAGTCGCGAGCGACTTATCCCCTTTCTACTTTCGCTGCCGAGAAGATTAAGTCGCTACAAATTTTAAGTCGCGTGAAAATTTGAGTTGCCGCCTTGAGTCGTTGCCGAGCTAACCTGAGTCGGAGCCGAGATAGCGTGAAGGCACTGCAAATTTTAAGTCACGAATTATTATTTTTAGGGTCATGGAAGCACTGTGATAAGTCATTGTACTTTGGTTTCTTGTTGCTTATATCATTTGTGTAAAGTGTTGTAATTTTCTTAAGTCAATTGTGTTGTGTCATAAACCCTATAAATAGGGATGTAATGTCATTGTAAAGGGGTGGATTTTTGAATAAAATTCCTTTTGATTGCTTTGTGCTTTCTTCCAATTGGTAGTCGAGTGTGAACTCCTATCTCCACCTACGTCATTCGAGTGCGCTCGAATCTTCGTTTGTGAAGCCGATTCACGGAATCTTGTGCGCAAGATCAACGTTGAAGAATCGTAGATCTCTTTCCCGGTATCTTCGGATCAACGAGTCAGAGATAGCTAAAATTCGGTATCTTCGGATCAACGAATTTGGGCATTGAAGTATTTTCAATTCACCGATTGCTAATTCCATCGACATATCAAGTTTCTGTTAATCCGCTACGTCAGTTTTGGTATCAGAGCTTGACTTAGCCAATCATAGCTAAGACGAGTCTTGGAGCCAAGGAGTTTGAAGTTGAAGTTTATCGTGTTCATCTTGAAGTTGCAACAAGTTAGAAACTTTCGATCCATTTCATTTGGGATCAAAGTTGGGAAGTTGTTTGAATTTGGCCGTGAGATTTTTGCGCGCCAAGGTATTGAAGTGGGTTTTGAGGCCGAGCCGAGTCAAGCATTGGCCGTGCCTTGTTCTTGTTGAAGTTTGGAGATTTATTGAATTATTTGTGAAGTTCAATCATGCCTCCGAGACGAGCTCAACGTCATCGCAATATTAATGCTTTATATGGAAGAGAAGAGGCCGATGAAATGGAGCAACGAATCCACGAGAGTTCTACTGAAAAGTTGAACGAAGGAATTGGTCGCTTAGAGAGAATGATGCTTGAAATGAATCAAAGTAGAAGAAGAGTTTCACCTGAATCGAGCCATGGGAGAAGTAGAGCTTCGATAAATTCAGATCGGGAGAGAAGAGAAGATCATAGAAGTATTGACAATCGTGATAGGAATGTGGATCGAAGGAGTGGTAGTAGAGATGTTGGAGGTCGTGATCGACATCGATATACTTCAGATTTTGATGAGGAGTTTGATGGTGAAAGAGGAAGTGTTCATTTCAGAGATAGAGATTAGGGACAACGTCAGTATCGGGCTATTGATGATGATCGACGTTGGGAATCGAGAATGAAGATGGAGATTCCAGAATTTAAAGGCGGGATGGTTGCTGAGGAGTTCTTAGACTGGTTGTCAAATGTTGAGGAGATCTTTGATTTCAAGGAGGTTCCGGAGAATCGCCGAGTGAAGTTGGTTGTTACTAGGTTGAGGGGGAGAGCTTTGGCGTGGTGGCAGCAAACTAAACTTACACGAGAACGGATGGGAAACTCGAAGATTGTAGATTGGGAGAAAATGAAGAAATTGATGAGAGCTACATTTTTACCATACAACTATCAGTCACTAATGTACCAGAGATTGCAGAATCTAAGGCAGGGGACAAAGTCAGTCAATGATTATGCAGATGAATTTTACCAACTCATTGCCAGGAACGATATAATGGAGACGGAAGAGCAGCTGACCGCTAGGTTTGTTGGAGGGCCGAGGATGCAGATCCAGAATATGGTTAATATGTTTGATCCAAGATCTGTGGCAGAGGCACATCAAAAAGCGTTGGCTTGGGAAAAGCAGGGAAGGCGTGGAGGTTGTGTGTTTACTAATTCTAATAATCAAGTGAAGGGTGTTAATGGGAGTTCCAATGTTTCTAAAGCCTTCAGTAAACCAGTTGTGAAAGAGGTTGAGAAGGCAAAGGTCAACAGCAGTTTCAAATGTTACAATTGCCAGGAAGTGGGTCACAAGAGCAACGAATGTCCAAAGCCAAAGAAGCGAACTATGATTGCTGAGGTTGATGGTGAGGATGTTGGTGAAGGTGATTCTAGTCCAGTGGAGGAAAATGAACAGGATATCGCATCGGGAGACGAAGGATGTAATCTAATGATGAGGAGGTCTTGTTTAACCCCGAAGCAAGAGGATGAAGCTAGTTGGTTGAGGAGTAACATCTTTCAGTCGGCATGCACTATATTGGGGAAAGTATGTAAGTTTGTGATTGATGCGGGGAGTTGTGACAATATTATTTCTACAGAAGCAGTGAGGAAATTGAAGTTGAAGACGGAGAAACACCCTAATCCTTACAAGTTAGCGTGGCTGAGAAAATGAGGAGAGGTGAAGGTGGATAAGCGAGTTCGAGTTCCATTTTCTATTGGGAAGAAATATAAAGACAAGATTTGGTGTGATGTAGTTGAGATGGATGTTTGTCATTTGCTTTTTGGAAGACCGTAGCAGTATGATCGAGCAGTGCAGCATGACGGTCGAACCAATAGCTACAGTTTTATGTTTGAAGGTGTTAAGATTATTCTAGTTCCAAAGAAGAGACAGCAGGAAGAGAGTAAATCTGAGGAAATTGAGGAGCTGAAAACTTTATTGACTTTGAAAGAATTTGTTGAAGAAGTAGAGGAGAGTCCAGAGGTGTTTTTGTTGATTGGACATGAAGCTACTGAATCCATTGAAGTTCCACAGGAAGTAAAACCGATATTGGAAGAATTCAGTGACGTGTTTCTAGAAGAATTACCAAAGGAGTTGCCACCATTGAGAGACATACAACATCAAATTGATCTAGTGCCAGGTGCTGTATTACCTCACAGGCCATATTACCGGATGAGTCCCAAGGAGCATGAGGAACTAAGAAGACAAGTGGAGGAGTTGTTAGAACAAGGGCGTGTTCAGAAGAGTTTGAGTCCATGTGCTGTGCCAGCCTTATTGGTACCGAAGAAGGATGGGACGTGGAGGATGTGTACGGACAGTCGGGCTCTAAACAAGATCACTGTGAGATACAGATTTCCTATGCCGAGGTTTGATGATTTGATTGATCAGTTGAGTGGGGCTGTTGTGTTTTCCAAGATTGACTTGAAGAGTGGATACCATCAAATTCGTATACGACCAGGTGATGAGTGGAAGACTGCTTTTAAAACCAGGAAAGGTTTATACGAATGGTTGGTTATGCCATTTGGCTTGTCAAACGCTCCTAATACTTTTATGAGAGTGATGAACCAGATTTTTAGACCATTTGTTGGGAAGTTCGTGGTTGTTTACTTTGATGATATTCTGATTTATAGTGGGAGTACGGAAGAACACATCCAGCATTTGCGAGAAGTATTGTTGATTCTACGATGAGAGCAGTTTTATGCAGCAACAAAGAAGTGTGTGTTTATGACGGACAATGTTTTGTTCTTGGGGTATGTTTTGTCGAAGGAAGGTATTCAAGTGGATGAGAATAAAGTAGAAGCTGTCAGAAGTTGGCCACAACCGAAGACAATTACTGAAGTGAGAAGTTTTCATGGGTTGGTGTCTTTTTATAGAAGATTCATTCCACACTTTACCAGTGTGATGGCACCTGTAACCGATTGCATGAAAGGAAAGAAGTTTGTTTGGTCAGAGGAAGCAGGGGTTGCCTTTGAGAGGATCAAGATGCTCTTGACGACAGCACCAATTCTGGTACTGCCGAATTTTCAGTTGTTGTTTGAATTGCATACTGATGATTTGAAAGTGGGAATTGGTGGAGTATTGAGCCAGAATGGAAAACCAGTTGCTTATTTCAGTGAGAAATTGTCTGGAGCCAAATTGAGATATAGCACTTACGATGTGGAATTTCATGCTGTTGTGCAAGCTGTGAAACACTGGAGACACTACCTATTTCAGAAGGAATTTGTTCTTTACACTGATCATGAGGCGTTGAAACATCTACAAGGGCAGGACAAGATTTCAGCGAGACATGCTTCGTGGATATCATACCTACAACAATTTACTTTCGTTGTAAAACACAAATCAGGGGTAACAAATCGTGTAGCGGATGCTTTGAGCAGGAGGAATCACTTGTTGACAACGTTGAAGGTTGAAGTGACAGGATTCGAATTATTGCCAGAGTTGTTTGAGAAGGATCCTTACTTTGCAAAGTTTGTTGAGAAAGTTAAGGATGGGGATACTGATGAATTTGTGTTGGTTGATGGTTTTCTGTTTAAAGGAAATCGGTTATGTATTCCAGAGAGCAGTTTGAGATTGAAGATTATCAAGGAGTTACATGAGGAAGGACATGTGGGCCGTGATCGTACTTTGCATTTGATTGCTCAATCTTACTTTTGGCCGTCAATGAGAAAAGAGGTTGAACGGTTTGTGGAGAGATGTCATATTTGCCAGATTTCTAAGGGAACAGCGACCAATGCGGGATTATACATGCCATTACCAGGGCCTACTAAACCATGGGTTGATATTAGCATGGATTTTGTGTTGGGTTTGCCGAGAACTCAGAGGGGGAACGATTCTATATTTGTTGTGGTGGACAGCTTTTCGAAGATGGCACATTTTATAGCCTGTAAGAAGACAGCGGATGCAGTTCGAGTGGCACAGTTGTTCTTTAAAGAAATCTATCGTTTACATGGGTTGCCGGAGTCTACTGTTTCAGACAGGGATACCAGATTTTTAAGTCATTTTTGGCTTAGTTTGTGGAAGATGGTGGGAACGAAGCTGAATTTTAGTAGTGCTTATCATCCGCAAACAGATGGACAAACAGAGGTGGTGAATAGATCGTTGGGAAACTTGTTACGATGTCTTGTGAAAGACAATTTAAAGAGTTGGGATGTGAAGTTGTGTCAAGCTGAATTTGCTCACAATCACGCAAATAACCGAAGTACAGGTTTCAGTCCATTTCAAATTGTATATTCAAGCTTACCAAAGGGGCCGCTGGATTTGACAATAGTGCCACAATCGAAAGGAACAGTCAAGCGGGCTGTTGATTTTGTTGATGGGTTGACAGAATGCCATAGAATCATTCAGGAACGATTGGAAAAGTCAAATGAGAAGTATAAACAAATGGCGGATAAGAAACGAAGAAGTGTTGTCTTCAAGGAGGGAGATTTTGTGTATGCTGTTTTGACGAAAGATCGTTTTCTGGTTGGAACTTACAATAAGTTGAAAGCACGAAAGATTGGTCCAGTAGAAATCTTGAAGAAGATCAACGATAATGCGTATCGATTAAGGTTGTCGGAAGAGGTTCATACTTCTGATGTTTTCAATGTCATACACTTAATTCCGTATTATGGGGAGGAACTTGACGAAGATGACGAGAGTGTGAATTCGAGAACGAATTCTTCCGTACCCAGGGAGGATGATACAGGGGAAACAATTATCTCACGTAGCACCGCCACCAACCTCGCCACCAACCTCGATTTCCTTTTCACGACCTACCCTCCATCACAACCTACGACGCAACCAACTCTCCGACCTATCACAGCCTTAAGCCGGAGCCGACCTAAAACCCTATATCGCGAACACCGACCTAACTCCCTCCGACCTAAATCAGCCTCTCCACGACCTAAAACCCCGCTTCCACCATATGCTGCGCGCAAGACTCCAACCCTAAGTCGCGAGCGACTTATATCGTGATGCCCCAAGTCGCGAGCGACTTATCCCCTTTCTACTTTCGCTGCCGAGAAGATTAAGTCGCTACAAATTTTAAGTCGCGTGAAAATTTGAGTTGCCGCCTTGAGCCGTTGCCGAGCTAACCTGAGTCGGAGCCGAGATAGCGTGAAGGCACTGCAAATTTTAAGTCGCGAATTATTTTTTTTAGGGTCATGGAAGCACTGTGATAAGTCGTTGTACTTTGGTTTCTTGTTGCTTATATCGTTTGTGTAAAGTGTTGTAATTTTCTTAAGTCAATTGTGTTGTGTCATAAACCCTATAAATAGGGATGTAATGTCATTGTAAAGGGGTGGATTTTTGAATAAAATTCCTTTTGATTGCTTTGTGCTTTCTTCCAATTGGTAGTCGAGTGTGAACTCCTATCTCCACCTACGTCATTCGAGTGCGCTCGAATCTTCGTTTGTGAAGCCGATTCACGGAATCTTGTGCGCAAGATCAACGTTGAAGAATCGTAGATCTCTTTCCCGGTATCTTCGGATCAACGAGTCAGAGATAGCTAAAATTTGGTATCTTCGGATCAACGAATTTGGGCATTGAAGTATTTTCAATTCACCAATTGCTAATTCTATCGACATATCAAGTTTCTGTTAATCCGCTGCGTCACCTGTGAACTCAGACTTCACGTCTCCTGAAAAATTATCTAAGTAGTCGGCATTAAAGTGGATTATATCATTCGAGGAGTATGCAACGCCATTCGTTTTCTCGACTATGAGGCTTATGGCAGCAACTTGTCTATGCTCTGGTTCGGATTGTTGGAAGGTGGCCCAAATGAAGGATGATGCTTCCTCCATGGCCCTGAGACTGTAGTCCAGCCCAATTTGGGTGGCGAATTTGCTTGTTTCGGGTGCACTGGATGTTGCACTGTAGGTAATGGCATTGGAGGATGAGTAAAGCGAAGAGGTAGTTAGCAGAAATATTGCTAGAAAAACAACGCTGTTGCTATCCATTATACTTAATTAGATGGTGTGTTCTGGTTTTGGAACATAATGTGGAGATGATTTATATAGACTGATGAATATAGTTGGAACTGACAAGCTAAAGTATAGCTACCATACCATTGTAAAGTAAGATGAATGGGTTGAACGTTCTTCATTTGAATATTTCCTACTTAAATTGCGGGGCTGGCATAAAACTGATATGATAACGTATAAGCGTAAACCGAACGAACGTAAAAGACTTTGGCCAACAAAGGTCTTTACGGGTCTTGGTATTTGTTGATAATTCTCTAGCACGTGATGTGTTTTGCATGTATATGAACAGAATCGCCATCCTATCTATTATTGTAAATGTATCGAAAATTCAAATTAGTTGTTGTAGTTTTTGTGTACTTGGTTATAATATGTAGTCATGAGAATAAGCCACTTTCAACTATTCATAAACTTTTGAAGAAGACATATATGAATTCATAAGCTGAGATCAGGGATTTACGAAAATTGCTGCATTCAGTGGAGGAATTGCCTGTTAAACATTTTGTCCTTCTATTTTCAAATCTATACGACGAGATATGCCATGCAGCAGTTTGATTGTTAAAATAGGGCAAATGAAGGAATGAGAAGCAACAGCGTTTCCAAAAAAAAAAATTAGCACTGGGGACGGATCTTTATAAAAATTTAAATCCCAAGTCATCTGTTTTTCTCGCTAAACTTTTATAAATAATATAACTTTAAGTAACTAATTTTACAAAAAAAAAGAATCTGGAATGGGGAAATGTCTTGATTTTAATCCGTATTTGATTAAAAATACCATGTAAATAAAAAAAATTGATCATGTTTTGAATCTCAGTGGGGGCGCTTTATATTTTCTCAAATGAAATCAAGTAGAATATTTAAAGGTTGAACGAGCCAATGTTTAAAACTTTGTGTTATTAAAATTTCGCAAAGCAAGGTTTAAAATTTCAGTTTTCAGTTCGGGGTTCTGTCATATGAAATTATTTAAATTTTAGTTCCGTTCCGAAAATCTAGTTCAAATTTACCATTACACCGCAAATGGTAAAATTACCGTTTGTCTAGAAAAATAACAAGTTGATATATTTTTAAACTGAGCAATACTTCGTTATATATCTCATTGTGTCACTTACTAAAGAACATGAAAAGAAGTGTGTTTATCACCATTTGAGTTGAATTACTGAAATAAATTGAACAATTTTCTTACTTTTAAATGTCCGTAATACAACATCTTACATGAATATCAATGTATTATGAACGGACTAGTAAATTACCGTTACCATTGATTTTGAAAAAATATTACCGATGTTTTACCGTAGAAAATGGTAAATTTACCGTTACAATACCAATTATACTAGTATACCTACTTTGCTTTAAAATTGTAACCGGTTGACTGGTAACGTTATGATAATGGTAAATTTACCGTACCATAACAGCCCTGCTAATCAGCATGCCAACTATAATTCTTTATCCGTTCGGTCTCCGCCTCTGTCAAGCCATCATTTGAATCCTAATTCTCCTCCAAATTTTGGACAAATTCTAAAATCTAAAACAAGAAGAAGAAGATTAGGTGTCCAAACTATTAAATGGATAAAATATGTTTCTCTATCGTGCTCAAGTAATCCTTACGAGGTGATATTTTTATTGGTTTAATGTTCTCAATCGGTGTATTTAGCAAATTCCATCTCCGTCATAGCCGAAACTGGGACGGAACATCCGAAATTCCAGCGAACGAAATCTCGAACCATGGATAATACCATCAACTCAAATTATCTCTACCAAACCAGAAACTCATCCATTATACTCGGCCTAGAGATCATCAACATTATTACCAAGCAGTTTGTTAAGAAAGGCATCACTGTACTCATCCTTCATCCTCTTATTAACTCCGCCATGTAGTCATTCATCCTATCAGAATCACATTAATCCAGAAAACGTACAGTCACGTCATACCCTTGGTCCCACCTATCCCCTTCTTCTGCTTTTACTCAATGTTAAGTGAAATGAGAATATGTCCATCGGTTTACAATATTTGCTCTTGCTTATACAATACCAGTGTTGGATGTAATGGGCCTGGGCCTGTATTGTAGCCCTAGTACCAAAGTATTTTGATTTCTATATAAATAGAAGAATACTTCAATGTATTTGGTACAGAAGTATTATAATACAAAATTCTCTCAATTTTATTCAAATTCTTAATATGGTATCGGAGCCAAAACCTTCAGCTTAACAGCATTTCTATCAAAATTCAATTAGAAAAAGTTCATTCTATCCGTTATATTCAAGATAACACCATCAATTTGAATTTCATCACTTGGTGTTATCTTTAATCCTCAGAATAATCTCATCACTGGGTTGTTTTCTACATTCTAGCTTTGAAGATCTGTGCCTTGCTAAGAAAAGCATTCAAAATTTTGGCTGCTCAAATTCTCAAAGAAGAAATTCTTAGGAAAACTCACAATTCAGAAAACAGAAAGCAAGAAATCACAACAGACAAAAAGAAAGGCAGTGTCGTGCCAAGAAAATTATCAGAAAATAATCATCATTTAATTTTCTAGCTGCAACACACCTGGAAAGATTCAGCTTGCAATTCTTGATTACTGAAAAGAATTTCCTGAGTCCTTTAATTTCTCATCTTGTTCAAAAATTCTTCATCATGGGAGAAGAAAGCTCAACCACATCATCAAATCCACTGTGACATCCCGGAAATTTGGGCAATATCAATTTAATAATCTACATTAAAAATTAAATTGATTTGATAATATTTGTTAATAATATTTGAATTGATTTAATAATCTCCTTTTAATAAATATTTATCTGATAATTTATCTTTTGAAAAGCTAATTTAAATTGTTTCTATTTATAATGTATATATGTATATTGGTATATATTATAAATAGATAAGTTTTGTTTTTAAAATTTAATAGATAAAGCTATGTTTTCTAATTTTAATATTTTTGATAATTTGAAAATTTGATTTAATTTAACATTGAATAAATAATAATATGATTTTAAAAATACTCAAGATAAATTTTATTTGTTTAAAAATAAATTCTAGCCTAGGTTTAAATTTAAATAAAAGATTGTTTTGTTCTTTTTACTTTAGCTTTATAAAATAAGCAATTTATTTATGTAGTGATTTCATTTATAAATCATTTTAATTTAATAATGAGTTTTATTAATAATATAATGTCTTAACAAGTTTATAAATGGAAATTGTTATATATGTGTGTTTGAGTGAAAGTATGATTTGGAAATTTAAATTGAAGTTTATTTTTTTCCAAAATTAAAAATAAAGGCCTTCAAAATGTTTTAATTTAAAATAAACTTTATACATATGAAACATAAGTGTAAAACCAAGTATAGGTTATAAAATAAGTCTGAATACATAAACTTATGAAATTGTGATATTAATATAAGGATAAGAAATAGTAAGTAAATAAAGTAATAACGAAAGCAAATGACTAAACCAAATTTTGAAATGTGCATGTAAAATACGAAAGCATGTAATCATGTCTGTAAAATAGTTATTTTGGCAATAAAACAAAATAAAATAAGAAAAATATGATGCAGGCTAATGATAAGCTAGGTGTGTAGCTGCAATATAGTATGCAGGTTAGAGAAAAGAATGCAGAGCAAAGTTAAGTAAACAAAGTTAAATATATATGCTTGTAAAAGAAATGCAAAGAGTAGTATAAATATGAATGTAAACCGTTGAAATGCAAAATAAAATATCTGAACATAAAGTACATAAACAAAAGTAAAATTAAGCAGAGGGTACTTATGCATTTAATGCCTCTATCTCTAAGTAACAAACAAGTCAGTTCAAATTGTTTTCAATAATCATCTCAGCCTCCAAATCTCTGATCAAAGGAAAATGAAAAAAAAAATGAGGCGGGTAAGAAAAATGCAAAGCAAAGTATAATTAAAGAAAATAAAAAATAAAATGATGTGCAGGTGGCTTGTAGATGAAGGTTCAAGCAAGAAAAAAATGTACAAAGCAAGCTAAAGCAAAATTAATAAATAAAATGTAGTCAACCTGTAATGCAAAGCAGAAATATCTTTGTACACATAAGATAAGATTAGTTGTAAACATATAGTACATTTGCATTTAATGCTTTCAAAACTCTAGCACATAACAAAGTCATTTCGAATTTGTGTTATCATCATTTCAGCCTCCCTAATGTAACATTTTGCCTGATAAAACAAAGACATGAATTGTACCATCATGTGCAAACCCAGTTATTACCTTCCCCTGAAAACTTCTTTATATACATCATATTATTTTTCTTCGTTCACTAAACATATCAATCCTGAAACAAGAAAGAATAGCAAACATTTCCATTTATACAAACTTGAATAATGTTTGCAAATCCAACAAAGACAAGAAGATTAAGGAAATGAAGCAAAACTACTTTCCAGTTTTAAAGTTCAACCTGTTTCAGACCAAAGGATGCTCTGTTCATTTTTACAAGCAGTGGTGAGTAACATTTTTTGTTAAACTCAAATATAAATATGGTTGCTTTATTTATATCTGAAATAAGTTTGTATGTGTATATATATGGGAATATCTCTGTGTATAATTGGATGTGTGATGCATATGTGTTTGTAAATATCTGAAGAACATCTCTGTTCTAAAATTTCAAGCCCATATTAGTTTAAAAATCTTTACTGCTTGATCCACTTATTGTTAGGACTCAGGATCAAAATAAGACTTGATTGTTTGGTTACAAAGGAGATGTTAAAATTTTATTTAAGCAAAACAAAATTCAAATTTGCTCTGGAAAGATAATAAGAACAGTATAAACTCAAGATTTGGTAAAACCCAAACTTCATAATTACTTAGTTCAAGCATATAAACTAAAATACTGAACAAAAACTTGATTTTTAAAATTAAAATCACTATTTATAATTAAGTGTTGAAGGTGTAGTTATGGGTTGAGCATAATGGGTGAAATTGTGATTTCCTGGTGATCAAGTGGACCGGAATGTTTGATGTTTGGCGTGGGGGTGAAGGAACCTCCGGAGGTGTTGGGAAAAATACCTGGAGTTGGTCCAGTGCGTCGAGGAAGCGGCGGTGGGGTTTTGATTTTTTTTAACCTAATATTGGTGAGGCTGTTTTGATTGATTCGTTCCTCGCCTGGATTTGATCGAGTGTCGCATACTCTTGGGAATTGTAAGTTGGGAAGGTGACGAGGTCGTGGCCATAATCTCAGCGCCTCCGGTGGTCGTGACGGCAGGAGTGAGGCGTTTTACAGGTTGTGGGTTGGGATGTGGTGCTTGTTACAGGTTTGGATCAGGAGCTCGTTTTCAATTCGAGCGAGTGGGTCCTTCGGTGGGGACGTGATGGCATCTGTTGATGGTAGGTGTCATGTTGAAGCTCAGGTGGGTGACCGGAGTTGGCTGGGGCCACGGTGCACGTGCACCGTGCCATTGAAATGTTGGGGTGGTTTCTTTCTTTGTGCAGGGTTTTTTTGCCTCAGGGAGTACGCGAGTCACTCGAGTATATGACTCGAAGTAAGGAAGGGGGGACTCGAAGCGTTTCTGGGTTGGTTCGAGACAGTGGATGGTTTCAGGTTTTAACAAAACCTGATTTGTTTCAGTTTTAAATTTAGTTCAAAATATAAACCATGATTGAAACAGTGTTTAAATTCAGTGATTAAAGTAATTTTAGATGAAACTTTTGAATCTAAAGTTTTCAAAATGAATTTGGACTTTTAAATCAAGATTTAAAATCAAGACTTAAAAACAAAGTTTGGAATCAATGTTTAAAACTAATGAATTCAAATTTCTCTTGAATTCAAATCTGAAATTTAAATCAGTTTTTAAATCTAAATATATACAATAAGTTCACATAAAATAGTTTTGAAAAGTAAATTTGTTTCAAATTAATATTTGAATTGATTTTGGGTATAGTTCTTTTATAAAGGAACTTTTGAATGGAAAGTAAATAAAGGGATTTAACTTAAATTTGCAAGTTAAAATATTAATGTCTTTTGGAAATTTAAATTTAAATAAAAGTTAGGTAGTTGAATTTAAAAAGGGGTTTTCTTATATAAGTTTCATATGTACGTAATTAATTTTATTTACAAGATTATAAATTGAATTTAAATTTGATTAATGTTTAAATAAATAATCCTTTGAATCTTAAATTCAGAATGGAATTTGAATTTAAATTTAAAAAGTTTAATGTTCTAATACACATTTATATTAATCAAGTTATTAAATAAGAAATAAATTATCTTAAGAATAATTAAGGCATTAAATGATTTAATTAATAAGATAATAAAGGAATGGTGTATTTATTAAATTTATAAATTAATAATTTAGAATTAATTTATAAATAAAGATAAATTAAGAAGTAAATTAAGAGATGATATTAGTTAATAAAGATAATTAACTAAAGATTACTAATTAATTAATGTGATTAATTTTGGTAATTTATCAGATTAATTGGATAAGTCTATTGTAAGTGGTTAAGTGTAATTACTTGATAAAAGTAATTAAGGGATTAATTACTTATTGTAGTTAATTTTGATAAAATGATTAATTTAAATTAATTAGTTTATTTTATTTAATTTAAGAAAATCATTTGATGAATTGATGAGTATAATTACTTAGTGTATTCAATGGAGCATAATTACTTAAGGAAGTAATTAATGATAATTACTGAACGTAATTAGTGAAAGATGATGTATTAATAAAGTAATAATCACTTTTGTAATTAATCAAAGGATTAATTAATGGAGATAATTAATTATGGGATGATTAATTTACTAATATAAGTAATTAAGGGTAGTTAATTTCTGGTGAATATTAATCAGGGGTGATTAATAAGTGTGTTGGGTTAAAGATTAATTGCTTAAGGTAATTAACTTAAATAAAGTAATTTAATTTAAAGCTAAATTAAAGATCATTAATTAATAATTAATGATGTAATTAAGAATTGGTTAATTAAGGAATAATCAATAATGGGGTGATTAATTTATGTAATTAATCAACAATAAATATAATTAATTATATTTAAATTAATAAATAAGGTAATTAAATGTTAAGTACTATGAATGATGTAGAATAATTATTTTGTGAAATTAATTAAAGACTAATTACCTATTGTAATTAGAGAATGATTAATCAAGGGTGTTTATCCAAGACGATATTTAGAGGATGATTAATTAATTTAATTAATGACTGTGTAAGCAGGATTTATAGATGAAGTAATTAATTTAATTTACTTTAAATTAATTAGAGATAGAAGTAGTTAATTTAATTCATTTTAAATTAATTACAAATGGTATGATTATAAATCATTGCTTATGGATGAATGATATTGATATTTCATTTGATGACTGTGAACTCAGATATGAGATGAATAATATCTATGTGACTTGGATGTTTGTTTAAGTGTGATAGTATATTATTATCTGATTGGGTTGATAATTTTGATTATCTGTTTATGATGATGATATGATTATCTACTGTGGTATTATGAATTATCTATCTGTGTATGTATTGAATTATTTTGAATTAAACTATTAAGACTAAATAGACAACTTGGCCCTAAAAGACACGTTTTGGATTTCGATGAGACCGGGATCGGTTTTCCTTATTTGGAACATCCGAAAACCACATCGATTCCAAATTAACGATATGTCGTGAATCTAAAGTGAAGATAAAGATTCAGAGTGCAAGGGTTATCGTCGTTAAATCTGAGGGTGATTCCAAAATGAGTGTAACAAGATAATGCCTTCGGTTTCGTTCGAACCCAGAACGAACTTGTATGGATTGAATGCTTTCAACACATCGTCAGGTGGGCGATGAGCATTCTAAGAAATGTTTTCTATAAAGGTAATCACAGCCTCAAGCCTCATCAACCGGGAATGGCTAAAACAGGGGAGGTGCAGCAAGGTTAGGTGGGTCATGCCCAAGCAGGACAAGATTTTCCCCTGTCTAGATGTCCCTTTTTTCTTCGGCTGTGTGGGCGGTTGGATGTACACCAACTGCGGGGTTATCTTGTTCGGGACTGTTCAGTAAGGAATGGTTCCGGCCTTGTGTTGCAGGGGGTCGGGAGTGATCCTCGATACGTTGATCTAGGCCACGTACTATGACGGGCGGTACCCCAGTAGCCCTGCCATTGTATGGAATCCGCAATCCAATAAGTGCCAACGGTTTTGATTGTATTACCCACTTTTGTGGCTAGTAGCTGGAATTTAATCATGTAACAATTTCGGCTATTTTCTATTTGCTTGAAAACCCTAGACCTATTATAATATCACAGAATTTCCTATCAAATGTTTTGGTTAGCGTAAGGTAAAAACTTACCCATGTTTATGTGTGGGGAGTCTTACGTGATACCTTTTATTTCAAAGGATTTTCAAAATTAAGCAACTTTAACCTGTTACTCACACCAGACCCATGTCTGAACCGGAGTTTATTTTTGTTTTTCATAAACTCTCGGGTACCCAAATTTTTACGGGTAGCCAAGGGATTCAGGTTAGCTTTGACGAATTCTGGAGGAGCAATGGAGCAGGAGGCTTCAGTGTTGTAGTTATATATAGTTCCGCTGTGTTGGTATCTTTGAGTTATTTGTTTGAGTTGTGTTGTATTAACTAGACAGGTGTTTATAACTGTCTAGTATGTGATGTATTATCTGTATAACTCTGATTGATGTTGTATAAATACTTATGTGATTATTATAATTTATTCGTTCCGCTGTGAGATTCTGATGTTGTTGTTCTTTCTTCTCTATCCTTTCTTTTTCTCACCCCTTTCTTTCTTCAAGAACGATACGTCTTCCTGGGCGTAGGAAGTTGGGGTCGTTACAGCGGTATCAGAGCGCTAGGTTGAGTGAATACCTAGGCTCTTGAGTGATTTCTTTCCTGAGAGAGCGTATTTGTAATTTTGATATATATATATATATATATATATATATATATATATATATATATATATTCTACCTATTGTTGGGTTACCTGTTCAGGTTTTCCAATGAGTTATAAAGGTATATTAGGTAGTGGTGTGTGTAACACAACTACCGATGGTTGGAGTTTCATGATTGAGGTTGGAAGTGTATTTGTCGAGACTGTAACCCTAATACCGTCTTGAGTGGGCTTTGAGTGGTGTAAGGATTTCATTGATCTCTGAAGGAAACCTGTTAAGGTTCGGAGTTCATCTTTGAAGTGTAAGAGTTTGGATGAGCTAGAGTTTAGATCTGTCGGGTGGACAGAAGCAAGTCATGATATCTTGATACACCAAGGTGTAGTAGCTGTGTGATGAGACACAGTGACTATGGATGTCTCCGATGATGTTTCTTTGGAACAAGTTAAGAAAGAGTGTCTGCTTTGGAGTTGTGGAAGAGTTCAGCGGGTGTTTCTGTTTGGTTTGAAGTCCGAGTTTCTCGAAGAGCTTTGATAGGAAGTCTTAGCATCTGTGGCAGCAATGCAGCTTGGAATGTTCTCGGTGTTGGCAAGAGATCTTCTGGCTTAGCAGTTTTTTTGGAATGGAATTCAGAAGTAATTAAGTAAACCCGTTTCTTCGATGGATTGGCTACATAAGCGTAAGCTGTTCTGTTTGGTAAAGAGAGAGCAGTATTTTTGGAATTAGGCTGGATCGATCGTAAAAGTGACTTGCGATAATTTGAGTGTTCTTTTATGTTCAGAGATTTTTCTGGATGTCTTCAGGAAGTCAAGATTTGGTCAACATATGGAAATTGGGTTTGGTAAAGTAGCTCAGGTTTTGAAGGAACTTCTGAGTTTTCTTTTTGATCCGTGGAACCCTAATGTTGGAATGTGTTGTCCGATCTGTGTTCGACTTCAGCATTTTTATCTGTTTAGTCAGAGTTGCGCAGTGGAAGCATGGTGGCAGCTGTTTTAGTTTGGAAGCAATGGGATGTTATAGTGTTTGGATTAGAGAGTTCTATAAGAAATTTTTCAGCATCTTAAGGCCAGTTTGGAGTGCATCTGTTTTATCTCTTCCGGATGAGAGAAGTGAGTTTTGTTTTCTGATTTGGAATAGAGTTTGTGTTCTGAGTTTAGTTGATATTGGGAAGATCATTTTGTTTGATTGTTTTTGGTCCAGTTTATTTTTAGAAGCATCAGCAAGGGTTGAGCTGATCAGGAAGGATGTAGGCAGCACAGGATCGTCCGAAGAGTTTTGTGGATAAGAGACGGACGAATCTGGATTCCCAAATCGGAGATTTGATTTTGGATAAGTGTTCGGTCTTCAGGATTGAATTGTCAGTTTGGATAACTGGAATTCGTTGTGTTTCACGTATCTCTGAGGGAGTACGTGTAAGATCTATCTTTGATTTTAGAGCCAACAGTTCAGGGAGTTTTTGGTTGTTGATTCAGACTTGTCTGTAGTCTGATATCCTGTCTTGTTTTGTAGATCTAGATGAGTGGAGGCTCTGTAGCTTAGTAGTATTGATTGTTTAAATTCTATGGAGCGAGTATCCTTGGGGAAACTCGAGAAAAAATTCTATCCGGAATTTTTGTCTGGATAGTCAGATTTGTTTGTTTGGATGAATTGGTTGCTATGATTATTAGCTTATGGTTGATATATGCTTGTGTTTTAAAATTAAATCTTTAATTAGGTTATTAAATTACCTTTGTTTTAAATTTGGGGGACGATATTCTTTTACAGGGGGAGGAATGTGACATCCCTGAAATTTGGACAATATCAATTTAATAATCTACATTAAAAATTAAATTGATTTGATAATATTTGTTAATAATATTTGAATTGATTTAATAATCTCCTTTTAATAAATATTTAACTGATAATTTATCCTTTGAAAAGCTAATTTAAATTGTCTCTATTTATAATGTATATATGCATATTGGTATATATTATAAATAGATAAGTTTTGTTTTTAAAATTTAATAGATAAAGCCATGTTTTCTAATTTTAATATTTTTGATAATTTGGAAATTTGATTTAATTTAACATTGAATAAATAATAATATGATTTTAAAAATACTCAAGATAAATTGTATTTGTTTAAAAATAAATTCTAGCCTAGGTTTAAATTTAAATAAAAGATTGTTTTGTTCTTTTTACTTTAGCTTTATAAAATAAGCAATTTATTTCTGTAGTGATTTCATTTATAAATCATTTTAATTTAATAATGAGTTTTATTAATAATATAATGTCTTAACAAGTTTATAAATGGAAATTGTTATATATGTGTGTTTGAGTGAAAGTATGATTTGGAAATTTAAATTGAAGTTTGTTTTTTTTCCAAAATTAAAAATAAAGGCCTTCAAAATGTTTTAATTTAAAATAAACTTTATACATATGAAACATAAGTGTAAAACCAAGTATAGGTTATAAAATAAGTGTGAATACATAAACTTATGAAATTGTGATATTAACATAAGGATAAGAAATAATAAGTAAAAAAGTAATAACCAAAGCAAATGACTAAACCAAATTTTGAAATGTGCATGTAAAATAAAAAAGCATGAAATCATGTCTGTACAATAGTTATGTTGGCAATAAAACAAAATAAAATAAGAAAAATATGATGCAGGCTAATGATAAGCTAGGTGTGTAGCTGCAATATAGTATGCAGGTTAGAGAAAAGAATGCAGAGCAAAGTTAAATAAACAAAGTTAAATATATATGCTTGTAAAAGAAATGCAAAGAGTAGTATAAATATGAATGTAAACTGTAGAAATGCAAAATAAAATATCTGAACATAAAGTACATAAACAAAAGTAAAATTAAGCAGAGGGTACTTATGCATTTAATGGCTCTATCTCTAAGTAACAAACAAGTCAGTTCAAATTGTTTTCAATAATCATCTCAACCTCCAAATCTCTGATCAAAGGAAAATGAAAAAATAAAATATGAGGCAGGTAAGAAAAATGCAAAGCAAAGTATAATTAAAGAAAAGCAAAAATAAAATGATGTGCAGGTAGCTTGTAGATGAAGGTTCAAGCAAGAAAAAAATGAAATAAAATGTAGTCAACCTGTAATGCAAAGCAGAAATATCTTTGTACACATAAGATAAGATTAGTTGTAAACATATAGTACATTTGCATTTAATGCTTTCAAAACTCTAGCACATAATAAAGTCATTTCGAATTTGTGTTATCATCATTTCAGCCTCCCTAATGTAACATTTTGCCTGATAAAACAAAGACATGAATTGTACCAGCATGTGCAAACCCAGTTATTACCTTCCCCTGAAAACTTCTTTATATACATCATATTATTTTTGTTCATTCACTAAACATATCAATCCTGAAACAAGAAAGAATAGCAAACATTTCCATTTATACAAACTTGAATAATGTTTGTAAATACAACAAAGACAAGAAGATTAAGGAAATGAAGCAAAACTACTTTCCAGTTTTAAAGTTCAACCTGTTTCAGACAAAAGGATGCTCTGTTCATTTTTACAAGCAGTGGTGAGTAACATTTTTTGTTAAACTCAAATATAAATATGGTTGCTTTATTTATATCTGAAATAAGTTTGTATGTGTATATATATGGGAATATCTCTGTGTATTTTTGGATGTGTGATGCATATGTGTTTGTAAATACCTGAAGAACATCTCTGTTCTAAAATTTCAAGCCCAGATTAGTTTAAAAATCTTTACTGCTTGATCCACTTATTGTTAGGACTCAGGATCAAAATAAGACTTGATTGTTTGGTTACAAAGGAGATGTTAAAATTTTATTTAAGCAAAATGAAATTCAAATTTGCTCTGGAAAGATAATAAGAACAGTATAAACTCAAGATTTGGTAAAACCCAAACTTCATAATTACTTAGTTCAGGCATATAAACTAAAACACTAAACAAAAACTTGATTTTTAAAGTTAAAATCACTATTTATAATTAAGTGTTGAAGGTGTAGTTATGGGTTGAGCATAATGGGTGAAATTGTGATTCCTGGTGATCAAGTGGACCGGAATGTTTGATGTTTGGCGTGGGGGTGAAGGAACCTCCGGAGGTGTTGGGAAAAATACCTGGAGTTTCTCCAGTGCGTCGAGGAAGCGGCGGTGGGGTTTTGATTTTTTTTAACCTAATTTTGGTGAGGCCGTTTTGATTGATTCGTTCCTCGCCTGGATTTGATCGAGTGTCGCATACTCTTGGGAATTGGAAGTTGGGAAGGTGACGAGGTCGTGGCCATAATCTCAGCGCCTCCGATGGTTGTGACGGCAGGAGCGAGGCATTTTACAGGTTATGGGTTGGGATGTGCTGCTTGTTACAGGTTTGGATCAGGAGCTCATTTTCAATTCGAGCGAGTGGGTGCTTCGGTGGGGACGTGATGGCATCTGGTGATGGTAGGCGTCATGTTGAAGCTCAGGTGGGTGGCCGGAGTTGGATGGGGCCACGGTGCACGTGCACCGTGCCATTGAAATTTTGGGGTGGTTTCTTTCTGTGTGTAGGGTTTTTTTGCCTCGGGGAGTACGCGAGTCACTCGGGTATATGACTCGAAGTAAGGAAGGGGGGACTCGAAGCGTTTCTGGGTTGGTTCGAGACAGTGGATGGTTTCAGGTTTTAACAAAACCTGATTTGTTTCAGTTTTAAATTTAGTTCAAAATATAAACCAAGATTGAAACAATGTTTAAATTCAGTGATTAAAGTAATTTTAGATGAAACTTTTGAATCTAAAGTTTTCAAAATGAATTTGGACTTTTAAATCAAGATTTAAAATCAAGACTTAAAAACAAAGTTTGGAATCAATGTTTAAAACTAATGAATTCAAATTTCTCTTGAATTCAAATCTGAAATTTAAATCAGTTTTTTAAATCTAAATATATACAATAAGTTCACATAAAATAGTTTTGAAAAGTAAATTTGTTTCAAATTAATATTTGAATTGATTTTGGGTATAGTTCTTTTATAAAGGAATTTTTGAATGGAAAGTAAATAAAGGGATTTAACTTAAATTTGCAAGTTAAAATATTAATGTCTTTTGGAAATTTAAATTTAAATAAAAGTTAGGTAGTTGAATTTAAAAAGGGGTTTTCTTATATAAGTTTCATATGTACGTAATTAATGTTATTTACAAGATTATAAATTGAATTTAAATTTGATTAATGTTTAAATAAATAATCCTTTGAATCTTAAATTCCGAATGGAATTTGAATTTAAATTTAAAAAGTGTAATGTTCTAATACACATTTATATTAATTAAGTTATTAAATAAGAAATAAATTATCTTAAGAATAATTAAGGCATTAAATGATTTAATTAATAAGATAATAAAGGAATGGTGTATTTATTAAATTTATAAATTAATAATTTAGAATTAATTTATAAATAAAGATAAATTAAGAAGTAAATTAAGAGATGATATTAGTTAATAAAGATAATTAACTAAAGATTACTAATTAATTAATTAATGTGATTAATTTTGGTAATTTATTAGATTAATTAGATAAGTCTATTGTAAGTGGTTAGGTGTAATTACTTGATAAAAGTAATTAAGGGATTAATTACTTATTGTAATTAATTTTGATAAAACGATTAATTTGAGTTAATTAATTTATTTTAATTAATTTAAGAAAATCATTTGATGAATTGATGAGTATAATTACTTAGTGTATTCAATGGAGCATAATTACTTAAGGAAGTAATTAATGATAATTACTGAACGTAATTAGTGAAAGATGATGTATTAATCAAGGCTACGTGGCTTGAATTGGCTAGCATGCAATGTTGGTAAATTGATTTGTTTTGACTCTAATACTGTTGCGCGAGAAAGCTTGTTTATGCCAAGGCTCTGATTGAGATTTCTCCCCATAGACCGCTTCCTTCCACCATTCCCGTCCAGCTTGCTGTTGGTCATGTGATGGTTGTTCGTGTCCGATATGGATGGGTCCCTGACATCCGTTCCTCCTGTAACTCTTTTGGCCATGTAGCCTCTGCCTGTAAGCACTCTGCTGTTTCTGCTGCTGCGTCCAAGATCCCTCTTCCACGGCCTCCGCTTAGGAAATGGGTTTCCAAAGTCTCTCTGGTTGCTTCTGCCCCTAATCCTTCTATTACCATAGAGCGGCTTGCGTCACCGATTCCTGCTGTTGTTCCCTGTGTTCTGTCTGCTGAGCCGGTTCTCTCTCCACCTCTAGTTGTTTGGGCCGACACTAAACATTGTTGGGTTGACCTTCATTCTGATATGAGATTCAACCCTGTTGACGAATCCTACTTTAGATATATATCTGATGATCTGATGGACCTACGTTGCCTTTTCTACAGTATTTCTGGAGACTCTTTGGTCCTTGATTTCGATGGAACGTACTCTGACATCAATTCCGGAATTCTAGCTGATACTGCTTGGAATCGATCTTTTATTTACTCCTCTGAAGTTGACTATTATGATCCCACTCTTGCTCTTCGTTTCCGCCCCTTTTATGGTCTTATTGGGTCCAGTTTGGTTTCTTCCCGGGATAATGAGGGTGTTGGTGATTCTTCCTCTATGGAGGAGAACTAGTCTAGTTATTTTCTATGTAGCTGTGACACGTCTGTCACACTCCTGTGCCGTACTTATTTTTTCTAACTATCATAGTAGCAAAGGTGTCTCTACCTTTCTCCTGTACTACAACTTTATTATGTTCGTAATAAAAGTGGTCGGTCCACTTTAAAACCGTCGGCCTTGCCAAAATAATTACTTTTGTAATTAATCAAAGGATTAATTAATGGAGATAATTAATTATGGGATGATTAATTTACTAATATAAGTAATTAAGGGTAGTTAATTTCTGGTGAATATTAATCATGGGTGATTAATAAGTGTGTTGGATTAAAGATTAATTGCTTAAAGTAATTAACTTAAATAAAGTAATTAATTTTAAAGATAAATTAAAGATCATTAATTAATAATTAATGATGTAATTAATAATTGTTTAATTAAGGAATAATCAATAATGGGGTGATTAATTTATGTAATTAATCAACAATAAATATAATTAATTATATTTAAATTAATAAATAAGGTAATTAAATGTTAATTACTATGAATGAGGTAGAATAATTAATTTGTGAAATTAATTAAAGACTAATTACCTATTGTAATTAGAGAATGATTAATCAAGGGTGTTTATCCAAGACGATATTTAGAGGATGATTAATTAATTTAATTAATGACTGTGTAAGCAGGATTTATAGATGAAGTAATTAATTTAATTTACTTTAAATTAATTAGAGATAGAAGTAGTTAATTTAATTCATTTTAAATTAATTACAAATGGTATGATTATAAATCATTGCTTATGGATGAATGATATTGATATTTCATTTGATGATTGTGAACTCAGATATGAGATGAATAATATCTATGTGACTTGGATGTTTGTTTAAGTAGGATAGTATATTATTATCTGATTGGGTTGATAATTTTGATTATCTGTTTATGATGATGATATGATTATCTACTGTGATATTATGAATTATCAATCTGTGTATGCATTGAATTATTTTGAATTAAACTGTTAAGACTAAATAGACAACTTGGCCCTAAAAGACACATTTTGGATTTCGATGAGACCGGGATCGGTTTTCCTTATTTGGAACATCCGAAAACCACATCGATTCCAAATTAACGATAGGTCATGAATCTAAAGTGAAGATGAATATTCAGAGTGCAAGGGTTATCGTCGTTAACTCTGAGCGTGTTTCCAAAATGAGTGTAACGAGATAATGCCTTCGGTTTCGTTCGAACCCGGAACGAACTTGTATGGATTGAATACTTTCAACACATCGTCAGGTGGGCGATGAGCATTCTAAGAAATGTTTTCTATAAAGGTAATCGTAGCCTCAAGCCTCATCAATCGGGAATGGCTAAAACAGGGGTGGTGCAGCAAGGTTAGGTGGGTCATACCCAAGCAGGACAAGATTTTCCCCTGTCTAGATGTCCCTTTTTTCTTCGGCTGTGTGGGCGGTTGGATGTACACCAACTGCGGGGTTATCTTGTTCGGGACTGTTCAGTAAGGAATGGTTCCGGCCTTGTGTTGCAGGGGGTCGGGAGTGATCCTCGATACGTTGATCTAGGCCACGTACTGTGACGGACGGTACCCTAGTAGCCCTGCCATTGTATGGAATCCACAATCCAATAAGTGCCAACGGTTTTGATTGTATTACCCACTTTTGTGGCTAGTAGCTGGAATTTAATCATGTAACAATTTCGGCTATTTTCTATTTACTTGAAAACCCTAGACCTATTATAATATCACAGAATTTCCTATCAAATGTTTTGGTTAGCGTAAGGTAAAAACTTACCCATGTTTATGTGTGGGGAGTCTTTCGTGATACCTTTTATTTCAAAGGATTTTCAAAATTAAGCAACTTTAACCTGTTACTCACACCAGACCCATGTCTGACCCGGAGTTTGTTTTTGTTTTTCATAAACTCTCGGGTACCCAAATTTTTACGGGTAGCCAAGGGATTAAGGTTAGCTTTGACGAATTCTGGAGGAGCAATGGAGCAGGAGGCTTCAGCGTTGTTATATATAGTTCCGCCGTGTTGGTATCTTTGAGTTATTTGTTTGAGTTGTGTGGTATTAACTAGACAGGTGTTTATAACTGTCTAGTATGTGATGTATTATCTGTATAACTCTGATTGATGTTGTATAAATACTTATGTGATTATTATAATTTATTCGTTCCGCTGTGAGATTCTGATGTTGTTGTTCTTTCTTCTCTATCCTTTCTTTTTCTCACCCCTTTCTTTCTTCAAGAACGATACGTCTTCCTGGGCGTAGGAAGTCGGGGTCGTTACATCCACAAAGTTCATATCAGATAGCCACAAAAAGGCTTCGTAAAACAATCATCAGTCCTTAGAGTCAACTTATCATAGCACAACTCGAAGAAGATAATTATCTTCTGTGGAAAGTCCAGGTTGAAATAGCAGTTAGAGGCTATGGTCTCGAAGGGTTTCTTCTGGGTACAGTGCCAACTCCACCAAGGTTCATAACTAATCAAGAAAATAAAACTGTTAACAATGCAGAATTTATAAAGTTTCAGAGACAAGACAATCTAATATGTTCATGGCTTTTATCTTCCATAAGCATGAAGCTACTGCCCCAAGTTATAGGTAGCAAGACAGCAAAAGGTATTTAGACCACAGTTGAAAGAATTTTTAATTCTCAATCTACAGCCAAGATAATGCATTATAAGAGACTCCTTCACAGTATCAAGAAGGATAATCTGTCTATGGGAGAACACTTAGCAAAAATCAAAACTACTTATGATTTGCTTGAAGCAGCTGGTCACAAGATGACCGATTCAGAACAAGTATTGATTATATTAAGTGGTCTGAATGATGAATATGAGTCAGTTGTTGCAGTTACATCATCTCAAAGATCAACACCTCCTATTGAAGATGTTCATTCTATATTACTTGCACATGAAGGAAGAATTAACTTTAAGAAACCAACTGACTCAGATATGTCCATTAACTATGCAGTAAATAATAAAAACAAGAATCAATACAATACCAAGACAAATCAACAGAATCAAAGAAGTGGTCAGTCCTATAGAGGAAGGGGCAGAGGAAGATGGAATGGCAATAACAAGTCCAAATGTCAAATTTGTGAAAAGATTAGACACACAACACCTAAATGTTACTTCATGTTAAATTTGAGGTCTTTCCAAAATATTGTCTTCTTAGAGACATTCTGACTAAAGAAGTTTTATTGCAGGGTGATGCTGACATAAGACTATATTGTTTCAAAGTAGTTAGTCAAATCAATCATGAAAAAGATCATCAAAATTGTAATCTGTCAGAAGCAACACAGATTACTAATCACAAAAATATTCTAGATCTATGGCATTAAAAGCTTGGGCATTCAAATATCAGTATTGTTAAACAAATTTTCAATGATAATAAAATTGCTTTTGATGATGTTTCATCACCATATGTTTGTACTTACTGTCAGATGGGTAAAAGCCACGGGTTGGCATTTTATTCTTCTAGTACTGTTTATTCAAATCCTTTAGAATTAGTAGCCCTGGATCTATGGGGTCCTGCTCCAGTACGCTCAGATTATGGATACGAATATTATATATCTTTTGTTGATTCTTATTCTATATTTACTTGGATTTGTTTCCTAAAAGCCAAATCTGATACGTACAATCCCGTAATTCACTTTATATTAGTAGCTGAAAAGCAGGCTGGTTGCTAAGTTAAAACTGTACAATCTGATTGTGGTACTGAGTTTAAGACACTCATCAATTATTTTAACAAAAAGGGAATAGTTCATAAATAACATGCCCCTATACCTTTGAACAGATTGGCCTAATAGAGAGAAAACATAAACACATAGTTGAGACTGGACTTACACTTTTGGCTCAGGCAATTTTACCCTTAAAATTTTGACCTGACTCATTTAATACTGCGGTTTATCTAATTAACAAATTACCAACAAGTGTTTTAAAAGGAGTAAATCCAATGGAAAGGTTGTATAATATAAAACCAGACTATCAAAGTCTAATTTTTTTTGGATGTTTATGTTTTCCCTACTTAAGGCCATACAATAGAAATAAACTAGAGTTTAGATCTCAACCATGCACTTTTATAGGATATAGTACTAATAAGAAGGCATATAACTGTTTGCATTCAATGAACACATATTTCCTTTTAGTGATGCAGACATCAAGACAACAAAGAAAGTTCTTAACCCATGAACTTCAATACCTGATTTACCTATCTGCTCAGATAACTGGGAGTATAAGGAAACTGAAAGGACTGATGAAGATTCTGATTCACCATCTCCATCAGATAATGAACTAGGAGAAACTTTCAACTAACACAGTCAGTCTCCATCACAACCTGCCAGTCAAGATTAACAAGTCAACGAAGAAAGTACAAGCTCTCAACAAAATACAATTGCAGATAATAGTGATTAGACAAACAGAAGTAAATTCCATGATAGACCCAGTCATCCCATGATCACTAGGGCCAAGAGTGGTATATTCAAGCCAAAGATTTATATTGCTACCATAATAACTGAAGAGCCAGAAAACTTTGATCAAGCTGGCAAAGACCAGAACTGGAGAACAACTATGGATGTAGAGTATAATGCACTCATAAGAAATAAAACATGGAATTTAGTTCATTCCCCAAGTAATAAAAATATAATGGGATGTAGATGGACATATAATAAAAAGGAATCCAGATGGATCTGTTCACAGATATAAAGCCAGACTTGTTGCTAAGGGCTACACACAGCAATATGGATTAGATTTCAATGAGACTTTTTCACCAGTAGTTAAACCAACAATAGTCGGAATTATACTTACTGTTACTTTGTACAAAAACTGGTGTATCAGACAACTGGATGTTAACAATGCCTTTCTGAATGGTGTTCTACAAGAGGAGATATATATGGAGCAAACACAGGGGTACAATCAAAATACAAATTATGTGTGCAGATTGAATAAGGCTATATATGGGATTAAACAAGCTCCAAGAGTTTGGTTTGATAGACCGAAACATACTTTGATTAAACTTGGATTTTTAGTTTACCAAATCAGACGACTGACTTTTTATTAATAATAATAAAGGATCCATTATATATATTTTAATATATGTTGATGATCTCATTGTTACAGGTAACAATGAAGAAGATATCAACAATCTCATCCTGTACTTAGACAAAAAATTCTCAGTTAAAGATCTTGGAGAGATTAACTACTTCCTGGGCACAGAAATCATCAGAAAGCCAAATTCAGAAATAATTCTTAGTCAAAGGAAATACATAACAGAAATATTGCTTAAGTCAAAAATGCATGAAGCAAATACTCTACCAACCCCTATGATAAGCAACTATCAGCTTTCAAAAAAGAGGGAAGAAACAATATTTAATGTTAAATTATACAGATGTGTTGTTGGTGCATTACAATATACAACAATAACAAGGCCTGATATATCTTATAATGTTAATAAAGTTTCTCTACTCATGCAGGAACCTCTAGATGAACACTACAGAGCAGTAAAGAGAATCTTACGATAGTTAAATGGGACTGTCAACTATGGTTTATCATTCAAAAAAGGCAACAATCTTAACATTATAGGCTACACAGATGCAGATTGGGGAACAGATCCAGATGACAGAAAGTCTGTTTCTGGATACTGCATTTATCTTGGAGGAATTCTCATATCGTGGTGCTCTAAAAAGTAGTCTACTATCTCAAGATGAAGTACAGAGGCAGAATATATGAGTTAGCAAGTGCTACAACAGATATTTTATGGATCAAGTCTTTATTAAGTGAACTTAGAATTGAATCAGATCATAAACTAGTCATATGGTGTGATAAACTAAGCACTGTTCACATGCCAGCTAATCCAGTTCTTCATTCAAAGACAAAGCATATCAAAATCGACTTATATTTTGTGCGAGAGCAAATAATAAATCAAAAGCTTCAAGTTAATCACATACCAGCAACATATCGGAGAGCTAACGTACTTACCAAGGCACTATCAGTAAGAAATTTTACCAGGTTTAGAGACGAACTCAGAGTGAAGTCAAGCTTCAGCTGATTTTATTGTATCAGATCTACTGATATAAATCAACATGAGGAAGAGAAAACCTCAGATCCAAAGAACATCAGCGGATCTGAAGTTTAAATGACTCATCTTCACTTAAAAGCCGTAGATCTGAAGTACAAAACCTCGTCTTCACTTGAATCTGGAGTCTTACTCACATCTTTAGAGCAATTTCAGAGCTACTCTGCTAGGAGAGTTCAATTACAAGTAGACCCGAGTTACAGATCTGAAGAATATCTCCAGTTCTGCACTTATGAGTCATACTCAACTTTTACACATGAATTCTTTGAATAAAAGAGAGATCTCTCACGATTACATCTGGTTTTCCTCAAGATAATTCTAAAGATTTCATAAGAATTGAAGAATTTGCAGAAATCGCCACAATCCTAGACTCGGTTTTGAGGGGGGGTGTTCAATGAAATTAGAACATGTCCATCGGTTTACAATATATGCTCTCGCTTATAAAATACCAGTATTGGATGTAATGGCCCCGGGTCTGTTTTGCAGCCTAAGTATTTTGATTTCTGTATAAATAGAAGAGTACTGCAATGTATTTGGTATAGATGTATTATAATACAAAATTCTCTCAATTTCATTCAAATTCTTAATACCCAATGCGCCGGCAAATACACCGCCTTCAATCTTACCTAGTCCGCCACTCCTTCAATTAACCTGGAAGGAGTCGCTCCGTTCCCATTCCACTGTCACACGTGCGTCATTTCATGGATCAACAATCCTGCAAAATGGATAATTTTTTTTAATACTATGGTAATAATTTAATTATATTATGTGTATATTGTTTATCTCATGAATCAAGTCATTCCACCATACTGTAATGCTAGTTTGTGTTAGTTTCAAATCAAATATTTTCTCAAAATCGTGGATGAGCATCAATTCTTAAGACATTGAGCTGCCACACTACTGGTCACTAGGTCGGTTGTCAGTGCTATAAAAAACTACCAATCCAAAATATGCTATTGCCATAGTGTTTCCATTATCTAATGTGTTGTGATTTTCGAACAAAATGTGAACAGGCTTTATAGATTCATGAACTTCTCTCCTACTTAATTTATGAGTCAAGTGAATATGGTTGGAACTTGGAACTGGCTAGTTCAAGCATTAATGAATGGGTTGAACATTATCCATTTGATTTTTTCCTACTTAAATCGTGAGTAAGACATGAATGCATAAGTTAAACCAGAATATGAAAAGTTCGATGTCCTGTTATTATAAAGAATCATATTTGAAAGAAATTTCAAAAGCTTATCAAAGAATTTAATGTTGCATGCACAACAATGGATGAAAAAATTCTTGATATATGTTTATATTTCTCAAACACGTGATGTCTTTTGCATGTGAGCAGCATTTCCAACCTGTCATTGTAACAACCTGTCATTGTAAATGTACTAAAAATTCAACTATGTAGTTACTTTAGAATGGAAATACCATTCGAGAAATTAAGCAGACTAGACCTTCTTTAGTTGAAGAAGGCGTTGTGGATTTATTTCAACCAGTGTGTACTCATATCTCAAGACTGTTATACAATGCATCAGTACTCATATCTCAAGACTGTTAATTAATTATTATAGCTCAAATTAGGGAAATAGGAAATTCAAGACGTACCATCAAAAAGATGAGGATAAGAGGTACGTATTTTCTCCTCATCCTCCCACGTAGCGTCCTCAGTACTATCTTCCCACTGCAACTTAACCAATGGGACTTCCTTATTCCTAAGCTTCTTGATATCTTGTCTTACGATCTTGATAGGAAAGCGATGAACCAATGCTTCTCTCTCCACTTCAAATTCTTTAAGTTGGCTAGGTTCCACTACTTCTGCTGAATCATGTAAGCACTTTCTCAAATTCGAAACATGAAAACACATCATGAACTCCCACGAGCCTCTGCGGTAGCTTTATCCGATACGCCATCTCCCTACCGTTTCCAAAATAGGGAACGGTTGTACGAATATGGGAGCAAGTTTCCCACTTGATCCAATCCTCACTACCTTTCTCAATGGAGACACCTTAATGAAAACCAAATCTCCTACCTCGAACTCTCCCTTCTCCGCTTATCTGCATAGGATTTCTGTCTATCTTGGATCGTCTTAATTCTTCCTCTAATCAAGTCAATCTTTTCCAAAGTCTCTCTAACGTTGTCGGGACCAAGTAGAAATCTTTCGGTAGACTCCAACCAACACGAATGTGACTTACCAGTTCTTCCATAAAGGGATTCGAAAGGAGCCATCCAAATGCTAGCCTAAAAACTATTGTTATAAGCGAATTCCACTAAAGGAAGGTGCTCCTTCCAATTCCCTCCAAAATCAAGAATGCATATCCTCAACAAATCCCCAAGACCACTATTAACTCTCTGTTTGGCCATCTGTTTGAGAGTGATAGGTAGTACTCAATCTATACTGTGTACCTAAAGCCTCTTGTAAGCTCCTCCAAAACTCGCTAGTAAAGATAGGGTCTCTGTCGCTCACTATGCTAGTGGGAACTCCATGATGTTGGAATATCTCACGAACGTATGGATGCCAAATAAGGTGTTTTCCTCTTGCTCCTATTCGAAATGAAGTGGATGCTTTTAGTCAAACGATCTACAATCATCCAAATATTGGTATTCCCCTTCCTAGATCAGGGTAAACCGTCTATGAAGGCCATCGAAACACTATCCCACTTCCATTTGGGTACATCCAATGGTTGAAGAAATTCGCCAGGCCTATACTGCTCTGCCTTAACTCTTTGGTACACAAGACAGTTGGCCACAAACTCTACTGCATCCTTATTCATGCCACTCTAATAAAACACTCTCTTCATGTCCTTATACATCTTATCACCGCCCAGATGAATAGTCATACGAGAATGGTGTGCCTCTACTAGAACTGCTCTTATCAAATCACCAGTGCGGGGAACACAAAGTCTTCCATTTCTCCTTAGCCACCCTTTACTATCTATGGAATAACGTTGTATATTTTTAGAGACCTCTCCTATGCTAATCCTATCTAGGATATCCACAAGCTCTGAATGTTCTCGCTGCCTCGAGCCAATCTGATCTATAAGGGTTGGCTTAACCTCAAGTGCTGCCAAAAAACTAGGGGTAATGTCGGTAGAGGGATTAAAATCTAAGGTGGAAATAAACTCTAGGCTCTTCCACTCCACGAACATTGGACTAAGGGTCGCTCTCTACCTACTTAACGCATCTGCAACCACGTTCCCTTTGTTAGGGGTGTAAGCTATCTCAAAGTCATATAATGCCAAAAACTTCATCCATCGTTGCTGCCTCAAGTTTAAATCCTTTTGTGAGAATAGGCACTTCATGATTTATGGTCAGTGAAATGCTTGAACCTCTCTCCTAGTAGGTAATGTCTTCAAGACTTGAGCACAAAAACAATAGCATCTAGCTCTAAATCATGAGTGGGGTAGTTCTTCTCATGAGTTCTCAACTGTCTACTCCCATAGGATACTACCCTCCCCTCTTGCATTAGTACTGCTCCAAGGCTAGACCCATATGCATCAGTGTATGTTGTAAAAGGCTTAGCTCTGTCGCGTAAAACTAACCTTGGCGCACTGGTAAAGGCTCTCTTTAGCATCATTATGGAATCCTCATAATCCATTTCCTACATGATTGCCGCGTTCTTCTTAGTGAGGAGAGTAAGTGGTGCTGAAATCTTAGCGAAATCCCTTATAAACTAGCTATAATAACCAACTAAACCTAGGAAGCTTCTAACTTTGGCAGCATTCTTGGGGGTCTTCCAATCTTGTACCACCACTATCTTAGAGGGATCTATGGCTAAACCCTCTCTTGAGACTATATGCCCCAGTAAACGCACCTCCTTATGCCAAAAGTTACACTTTGAGAATTTTCTTTCAACGGACGAACACAAAGTGTACGAAGAACCTCCTTAAGATGAATAGCATGCTCTTCCATACCCTTGGAAAACACCAGAATGTCATCCACAAACACTACAACGAACCTATTTAGGACATCTTCAAAAACAAAACTCATTAGATCTACAAAATAGGCTGGGACATTGGTCAGCCCAAACGGCATAACTAACCACTCAAAGAATCCATTGGATGTCCTAAATGTTGTCTTATTGATTCCATTGTCAACGACCCTAAGCTGATGAAATCCAGTGGCTAAGTCGAGCTGGAAAATATTGAAGAGCCAACCAACTGATCGAAAAGATCGTCTGTCCTAGGAAATGGGGAACAATTCTTCTTTGTGAGCTTATTCAACTCTCTATAGTCTACGTAAAGTCGAAGGGAACCATCCGCCTTTGTAGTGAAGATGACTAGCTCTCCCCACTCTGATATGCTCCGTCTAATGAAGCCTGTCTCCAATAGGTTCCCAATTTGCTTACTTAACTTCTTCCTCTCCCTAGGAGTTATATATCTCATAGGTAATGCCACTGGCTTAGCATTGTCATAGAGATAGATCCTAAAGTTGATCTCTCTCTTAGGGAGTAGTCCCTTAACCTCTCGAAAACGTCCGAGAAATATCTAACAACAAGAATCGAATCTAACTCTCCTAATGATGAATCAAGAGAATAAAGGAAGCTCAACATGAGTGACCCCTGTAGGTCATAAGAAACCTCGACGTCCTTCCACTACATGTTTCTAGTCTAATGACTCTCCTCTTGCAGTCTAATATTGCACCATAAGTGGACAACCAGTACATCCCCGAAATCATCCCATATCCCGAAAATCCCATTACATAGGCGTCACAGTCAACCGCTACGCGTAGTATAAAAATTTTGAAACCCCTACAAATCATGGATAAATGTGTCGATCCTCCTACGGGGTTTGAGACGACTATAGGGTCTACTACTAGAGAAATATTTAAGTGCAAACAATCAATTAAGGAACTAGAAATGAAAGGACGTGATGCTTCAGAGTCAAAAAGAGCACAAATTGGAAAATTCGAAATAGAAATTAAACCTTCTAAAGAGAATTTCCTACCTCGATCTGGTCCACTACTAGAAGGTGCCGTGTCTGAAGCCTGTACTTGCGCCGTAGGTGCGCCTGCTCTCTGCCTTGTCCTCTGAGGACTAGCTCCGCTAAGATGCCCAGGCTGCCCACGTTTGTAACACCTCTCCTTCATCATGTCCTTCTTACAGTCCTTTGTGAAATGCCCAACCAATCCACAATTATGTCATTTCTCGCCCTTCTTGATATGTCCCTTCTTAGGTCCTTCTTTTTCTTGTCCTTATCCTTCTTATTCTTCCACCACTTCTTCTTAGAGTTTTCTGATTTAGGAACCTCCTTAACCTCTTCTTTCTTAGCAACATCTAATATGAGAGCCATTTCGATAGGTGATTCATACATCGCTTCCATAGGTACGTGTGTCAATGCCAACCCTTCGAGGGGCAGGTTCAAACCCTTAGCAAACTTGGTGACCTTCTTATGCGGTGTACTAACAAGCTCCATCTAGATCCACGATAACTCATTAAACTGATTTATATACTCTATCACCAAATGACTCCCTTGCTTCAGACTAATGAACTTCTCCAACTTCATGTTTTCTTGGCTTGTGACAAGAACTTTCTCTCAAACCTTTTTCCAAATCCAAACCAAACAATGTCTCTACCCTCCATATCTAAAATCTCCCACCAGTAAGAAGCTTCTCCCTTCAGCTGCCAAGATGCAAGTTGAACTCTCAGTCGGTCCTCCAATCCTAACAGCCCAAATATCCGCTCTGTATTCCTCAACCAAGTTCGTGCCTCTACGAAATCCTCCATGCCAGAAAATGTCTTGCCTCATAGACCAGCGAAAGTCCTTACATAGCCTAGAAAAATTGGCTTCTACAGGTGGATTAATAGGATCTCCAACTATCGGTGCTGCATTGGACGCTTACCCTTGCACCTCTGGTGCCGTAGCTTGGAGTTATCTACGGAACCAGCCAGGGACTTGGACACCCTCTGTAAGATTTGAGGTGTCCACCATTCTATGCAAAGAAAAGATAATTTAGGCTCAAAAGAATTGAAAGAAGATTAAAATGGACTTTAAGGGGATTTTTTAATAAAAACTCTCTTATATTTGAAAACTATTTCTAAGAGTTTCTTTTTGAAAAATAGTTTAAAAATATGAAAAATATTTTACTTTTAAAACTAGTTTTTGTGGATCCTGTAACCAAATGCTCTGAAACCAAATGAAACATCTCACATCCCTTAGTATACCCAAGAAAGGCACACCAAAGGATATGTGCGTCATAGGTATAACTAAACCATCACAGAAACTAAGATTCATAAGACAAATAAGTAAAAATAGTGGAAACATTTGAATAATGACTTGTCATTCAAAATTAAACTTCATCCTAAAATAAATCATAAAAACATGACATATCTTAAAATCGCTCAAATTCATGTCTCATGAAAAATACATCTTAGTCTTACATAATCAGAGTGCAAAAGTAATAATAATAATAATCATAATAATCATAATCCCTTTCGCAAGTGCCAAATCCATCATAAGTAAAATGAAAACGATGAAAAGCTGAAGAATATATTTGAAATGGGAAAGCTCCGAAAATAAATCTCCCAGCAACTTAAATCAACTCAACTCTGCTTGCCTATTTGGTGGAAAAGGGGTGGGTCGGACGACAAGTCTGGTGAGTGAAAATAATTATTAGCATTTCTACGAAAGATAAAGATAATAGACTAAGCAATAGTTCTAGCATGAAAGGAAAAATACATAAAAGATAAAACTAGAGTGAAATATTGTTTCTGATTCTATTTGAATGTTTGCTTAGATTGTTTGTTTTGATTGTTTGCAATCGTCTTAAACTGTTGTGATTAGGCTAAAAATCCTAATCCTAACTCAATTGCGAACTTGATTAGGTTGAAATCCTAATTATACCCATTGATCTGCCTATTCTATCTCTGTTGTGCCACTGTGAACCAATCCCGTTGGTCACAGTAAAAGACATCTCTTTAGCGCTTAGGGAACAGTTGCGAATTATTTACCCTAATCGACGCCGCACGCTCGGTCATCGCTGGTACATACTAACTGTCGCCTCATATTAGACCCTTTGTTTACCCTAATCATCATAAGCGTGCCCAGCCTCACCTAACTGTTGTGAGACCATCAGTCCTAGACCTGAAAGGTAATGCTGCCTTGCCTCACCTAACTGTTTTGGGACCATCAGTCCTAGATCTAAAAGGGAATGCTGTTGGTACTGGTCCTAACAAACAATCTTCTGGTTTTACGTCCTTTGCCTGAATCCTTAAATTTGAGCCTCTATCTATTAACCACTTATTTACCCTAATTAGCATAAGCATGTCCCAGCCTCACCTACTATTATGAGACCATCATTCCTAGAACTGAAAGGGAATGCTGCTGGTACGGGCCCTAGTTCTATATTTGCTTATTAACTTAATCTAAGTTTAAAATAAGCCTCATCTGTTATTTCTCTCTTTGCTATATTTTCTTATTAACTTAATCCAAGATCTAAATTTTAAAATAAGCTTCTTTTGTTATCTCTTCTTTCTAATTATAACCTACGTGTTATAATTGTTCTTGCAACTGTTACTCTTCTATTTTCTCTTCTTATTATAAATTTACTAGTTATAATCATACTTGCAAATATCTTAAAATTCCTATTTCAATCTATCTCTATTTTATTTTAGTTTTTCTTATTTTACATATGATTTCTGTAAAAAAAAATCTATTTTAATCCATATTACCGAATTCTTTTCTTTTTAATATTTTATTCATGTCAAAAAGGAATAAAAAGAAACTAACATTTACAGGATAAATTTCAAATTAAAATAGACGTAAATAACTGTGAATGACTATGAATAATTGCAAATAATTGAATAAAATAGACTAGAAAGAACTTTTGAATTTTACTTAAAAATATACTGTAAATAAACTTACTTAAAAATTGTCTCAAAATTGTAGAAAAACTTCAATTATTGAGAACCCTATCATTTTAAATTGCTTAAAAATCTAAATTATTAGAAAACACTCCCCAATGGTCTTTAGCTCCAGTCCTTGGCCTTCCTGGACCAACTCCTAGGACGTAGAATATTCTTATCAAAAAGATTTCCTCCCTAGAAAATTTTCTATTTAGGGTTCAGCCTCAGGCAATGAACCCAATTGGGAGAAAATTTGAACAGGGAAAATAGCTAGGCCTAGGTTTCTATTTATAGTGTGACTTAGGGATCTCAAACCATCGGATTTGAAGATTAAATCTGGTATAATCACGTCATAGACTCGCAAGGAACCATCGGCTAGGAATCATCGGATGCAGCTAAGAACGCACGAGATTTGAAGAAAATTGCAAAATAGGTTGTTCGGCTCATACCTGGACGAAAATATGTCCAAGTGTTTTGGCGGGCGACTTAGCCTCATTGGGGGTCGACCTATAGGTCGACCTAACCTTTGCATGGGTCGACCCCTATGGGGTATGTTATTTTTTCATATTTGATTTTGGTTTCTTACTTCTCCTGTAACTTCTTCATACTAGCTCGGATTTTGATAAGTTATATATGGAAATGGATTAGAAAATCGCCTCGGATCCAATAGTGTAACTCTTGTAGCTTGATTCTAACAATTTCACAAACTTATTATATTGTCTAATTAATTATTATAGCTCAAATTTTAGGTTGTTTTAATATGTATGTGTGTATATAATATATTAAATGTGTATTTAAAATAATATTTTTATACGTTTCTAAATCGAATGAATAACATAAGAAATTTATTTATATTTTATCGCATTAAAAATTATATATATATCTATATTAATTATTCAAAATACAATAAAATAAAATAAAGTATTTTCAGGTTATGTCATTCGAATTTTAAATTTTTAGAAAATCAAGCATGATATTTTAAAGTTACAAAATTTTTTACAGAATTTTCTTAGTCAAAATAATATTTTAATTGATTGATTGATTTTTTTCGCTTATTAAATTGATTTTAAAAATACAAACAATGGTTTTTAAATTTTGAATTTTTGACCTAGAGTTTATATGATGATGACAAAATTTTATAAAATTTAATTTTGAAACATATTTTATTTTATATGATTTATTTAATTATTATTTTTTATTTAATTAATAATATATAATAGTAAATAAATATTAAAGCTAATTTGTCGCCATCGAAAAATATAATCAATGTAGATATGCACTTATAAAATATAAGTTCAACTATTAACATAATATGATGATGTAATCAAATACAATTCATATAAGGTATTATATTAATACATATATATACATATTAATAAAATGATAATAATTAAAATAAAATTGATTTGGTCTTGCACCTCAGATCTATATATAAAAATGTGTTTTTTAATAAATTAAAACATATATATAACCAATCTAATATGTGACAACTATAGTGATACATATAAGAATCTCATCAACTAGCAATATAATAATGATATATATATATATATATATATATATATATATATGAATAATATAATATTAACTAGAAACTATACATCATATAGTATAGTAAATACATACCTAAGTCTAGTGTCTTAGAGAAAACCTTGTAAAGATGAATTCTCCCTCCTGGGAAATCTTTTTGATTCTGTAGATTACTAATCCTTGAACCGTAGACCTTTAGCTATCAATAGCTATAGCCTTTTAAATTGATTAGAGAGGAATTCGTCGGAGCTCCTAGTTGATGAGGTCGGCCAATAATCTGCAACAAAAGAATTATTTCTTCATTAGGGATAGAGGTCCTTTTATAGGGGATGAAATAGAGAAAAATATGGATCACATCTCATACTATTTCTCATCAAATTTCAACTATCCATCTCCAAGCCCCTCTAGCCATTTTAGCTACTTCCTACAAGCCTTGTTGCTTTCAAAAACATTTTACATCATGGGCTAATAGTAAGCCTAAATAAATATTATTAATTAAATATAATGCTTGTTGTTATCGCATATCGATCGATACACTTATAAGTATTATAAATATATACAATAATATTTATACCTCAAATCAAATTCAAAATTTTATAATTAATATTATCTAAATATTAATTAATTTATAACAATTATAAACTAATTAAATTATTTGATGTAAAGAGAATTCATCATTCTTATAATGTGATTCGTTAGGTGTAAGTTCGATCAGCGATTAGTATCAAACTATTCGAATATTAATGTTCATATGTCACTTAATAGGTGGTGTGACATTTTGGCCAAATTTATTGCTGACTTAGTTTTGACAAAACCCAATTTTATATTATTAAGCGTTACCCAGTGGTGACATTTATTTATACTAATTCTCTTCATCAAACTATACCACTTTGAACTTACGGAATTTGGGACTGGTAAAATTTTGACATCGTCCATATTCAACTCTATAGTCCAAAAACAAAGTCCTTAGTTCAATAATAACTATTATTATTAATCAAAATTTTCTTAACGGAGGAAAGGAATCCTCCCATGAATAGTGCTTCACTTCCCACACTTCCACTCAACCCAACTATAGTTACTTGATGGATGTCGTGCCATGATTTGGCTATAATCAAAGTGGAGCTTTCATATTCAAGAGCCACAATATTCTCAAGTCGAGAGAACTATTAAATCAGTCACATCGATATTATTTGTTTGACCTTAGTTATATTAACTAAAAGAAAATTATCGAGCCATTCATTCCATAGTTATCTAATAACTATCAGTAAGTAACCCTTAGGTTCCCCCAACTGTCATGTTTAATACACTGCCCAACATTTGAAGAGCGTTACATACTCAAGTATCAATGGATACATCGATATCCACGCTTAATGCATCTTGGTTACAAACATTTATAATGGTATATTTTTTAAATTGTGATAAATTACTCATAGTTACAACACTTTGTAACTATTATTACAAAACAAATGATTTATGGATTTTATATTAAATATATTTTTACTTAAATTAGTTAACTAATACAACACATTATATCAAGTATATTATAGAAATAAAGCACCTTTATTTCGAACAAGATCGGTCAACGAGTTAGATATATGTAATGAATTACGTAATTGCCCCTAGAGCATACCCCTGGCTCTATCAGTCTCCTACTTGCACTTGGGTTCAATTTTGAAATCTTATTCCAACTTCTCCAGTCAGTTTTCTCAAAACCAATTGGGCCAATCCCTCAGCGAGCTGGTATGCTATAACGTTTCAATTATCTACTTTATTAATCAACTCTTTCTGATGCTGATAAATTACATTTATCATATGGAACAATTCGAAGTATGTCTTTCGACTTCCAGTGAGTTTTAAGTTCTATTACAAACTACATCATGACATTGTTATCATATAACAATGTTATATGATTCTCAACATTTGAAATCACTCTTGGCTCGGTTATAAATTGCGCATTTATTATATATACATTACTTTTATTACTGTTATTCAACGCTATGTACATAGCCTTATCATTGAATCGGCCACCGTTTTTCACTTGGAACATTTCCAATTTAAAGATATTAGCTTGAATTTATTATTGAAATTTTATACTCAATATCATTTATGAAAGTTTGAGTCCGAACACTCCTTCATAATTGATTCTTGTTTCTATAAACAATTCTCTAGTGTTTCAAAAATACATGAAAACACCTCAAACAACCATTTAACGAAATCAATTTGGATTCGATATTTTCTTTATGTATCAAATACATAAAAAATCATGATATCATAGACAACATAACATATACGATAATTCCTACTTCCAATGCATAAGGAATCCATCTTACATGTTACGTATTAAACATTTTAATAAGGTGTCCTTACATATTGTTTTGGGAGATTCCTACTACATTTTATACTTACTATAAATGAGGTTATTTACAAATCCAGCATTGAGTATTAAAACAACTAAAAGTGATTTTAACACAAGTACATTGTTAAACATCAGTAGTGTGTTGTTTACTTATGATTTAGAAATATCTATGTATCTTTTAATGTTCTTTCTTATGAAATATGCTTCCTCTACATTTTGAGTGATAATAAAACTACTTGATACATCTATCAAAATACTTGTTTAATTTTGATGCTTTTTAGAATGATATTTTTGTATTTGAAAACCTACAAACTCAATATTGGTCCCATTGACTTCAAGACGCTCTGGTTGTTATGTGCAAATAGACCAGTCTAAATCAATATTCAAAACTTTCTGTTTTAGCACATATATACCAAAAATTAATGTAATACTAGGCAATAATTTTAGGAGTAAAACCAAACCAACTTGAGCACATCAAATAAAGTATATACTTCGACTTTCGTGTGCTAGAACTTTGGCTCATAAACATAAAAGCACGGTACGCTTTTTTGCGTAGATTAGGTTCGGGGTAACTAGAAGAATCTTTAGGAAAAAGAATAGATTGTTTCTTTGATCTTCCTAAAACAAATTCTCTTTACTTTAAATCGATCATAGAGAGAACATATTTGGTTTTTGGATATTATCCATATTAATGATTTAGTGAGTCACTCATGATTGGTCATGATACCCTTTAATTTGAACTAATTATTCTTTTAATGAATTTGTTTTAAAACAAAGAAATTCATTAATTTTTGAAATTCCCATGCAGTCCCCTGAATATTCAAAATTGTTATGCTTTCTTCTTGATATGTATTTTTTCATTTGTATACATAGGGAAAGTCATGTGCAATGAAAAATGCAAGCACGATTTAGGGAGGGGTCTATTTCCTCTATTACACCAAGAAAAAAAGATCTACTTCACATGACTAGTTCTATGTTCGAGTCCCGAGCAACCCATACAGAAAATTAAAAAAGAAAGCTTTTTTGTCGATTTTCATCCATTTCAATTTTAAAGTTCTATGTTGCATTTAAATTTATAAAAATAGACATATATCAATTGAGATTAGTTGGTTGGGATTGGTTGACATTGGCATATAAGCCATGTTATACTGTTAAATAACAAGCCTTTTATTATCTATCTTATTTATAGTTTGTAACAACCGGGATTTTCGACCCTTGAAAATCGACACTAATACGTCCTCTGTATTGCATTCCGAGAAATCGAATGCCGAAAAACCCGATTGTTAGGGGAAAGAAGAAGAAGAAAACTAAATAATAAAATATAATATCATAGTCGCAGCTGAACAACATATAATAGATAATAACATAGCTTTATACAAAAATAACTATAATTGTTATTATACATATCATCATCAGTGTACAACAATCAACAAATCAATCTGGACTGTTACAATAACTAGTCCTCACAAGTGTTGAATATACGGCCTCCACACAGCGGAATATAATCAAGTATGCGGAATATGCCTAAGAAACCTCCAGCACATCTCCTGTGCTTCATAGCATCCTAACCTGAATCTGTAATACTCGGTCAGACCCGAGCATTATAATAAAATAGCACCCGGGTTAATCTGGAAAACCAGCGTGAGAAATCATACCTAACTAGGTTTAAAGTTGTATGAAAATCTTTGAAATCAAAAGGTACCTTGTAAGACCACGTCACACATAAAAACGATGGGTTTTTACCATACGATCGGTAACTTAACTATCCAATTACACACAAAAGCAGCCACTACGCCATATTATAAATCTTTCAAACATTTATCTCAATATTTCTTTGCAAAGATGTATATTCAACCTCTTCCAATATTTCGATATTTGAAAGCACTTTCGAATACTTATATCCATTACAGGATATTTCAACCCATATCAACACTAAGAGATATTTTCAAATCCAACATATAATTCATTACTTAGAAAATATTTATATATATAAATCATTTCGTCGCTAAAATTCTCCAAAACCTTTGATTCCAATATTTAGGAAAATATTATAAGTCTATTTCCCTAAAATCATTTCTAATATCCATACTTAGGAAATATTCCGTGCTTATCTCATAAATCTCCGATTTTTTTTATTTACTCCTTTCTATAATTTTCGACAAACTCGATTATACTTATTTATAATCCAACTATAAATCTTTTTATGAATTCAGATTCACTTTCGAAGTTCCCGTATCTAACATTTGGAAATTCTCCTAAAATTTTCAGAATTCCTATATAAGATTTCTCTTCTCAGATTCGCATCCGTTCACTAAAATCCGATTTACCAATCTCGAGAGTATTTACAAATAAATTCCAATTACATACTTTTAAGTTCTATGTAAAATAGTAAGTATTTTTAAAGAATGTTAATTTACTTTCCAATACCTATCGATAACTCATTTCTAATTCGTTTATAAACAATACACATTGATTTACCAAGGCTTATTATAAAATTAAAAATTCATTTTCCCTAATATTAAATATTTTTGAAAACGAACTTCCCAAAATATTTTAATACAGATAACAGTTTTTAAACTACATAGTTTAATAAATAAAAATTTCTTTTACAAACAAACTCACTTCTCGATAAAAATATATACTTTTAAATTCCAATTTAAACAATTTACATTTATAAACCTCTTTGAGTTATCACAAATCAATCTACTTTTCCTATTTCATACCCTTTTTGCAAATTTTAAAATAGAATCCACTATTCCTTCTAATCCGATTTCCATATTACATTATAAATTCTCACTGTGAATTTATATTCCCAATTTATCAAATAATAATCATTCCACTTTATCTATAAACATTGTTTACAAATTCCATAAACTCATTCCCAATTTAAAGAGGCTTATATTACAAAAATCTATTTGTAAATTGATTTATTATTAAAATTCCCTTTACGAATCAGTTTCTTATATAACCCAAACTATATTCCAAAACCATTCAAATCTCGATTTCGACTTCCATTTCGTATTTTAGTAATCTTATTTAAAATCTGTTGTTTAAAAATCATCAATTTAAAATTCTCTATTTGAAACCATTTTACGAAATAGCTATATAAATATCCAAAATCCAATAATTTATTTTATCCAAATAAATTTCCTTTCAAATAACCTCAAATTCAATATGATTATTTTCATTCCTAAAATCCCTTTTGAATTCCTTTTTAAATTCAAAAATATTGTTTATGGTATTTATAATACCAAAATCAAGGCCAGTGCTACTATAGCATCTAATAAATCGCATTATATCATAATTCATCACAGATTATTCAAACACGTCATATATCACTATATATGAAATAAAAATCAACATTTTTGAAGAATCCAATTGGATCCTGCCAAGTTGTTTTCCTACAACCATAGATGTTATATAGTCACCGCTTCAAGGCGGGATATCACAATAAAAAGGTTCATCCACTATTATGCGGGGTGCATAATGTCGCATCTTCTCCAATCGACGAGAAACATATTCAACTACTAATATATATATATATATATATATATATATATATATATATATATATATATATATATATATATAATATAACATCCAACTGATAATAATTTATCAATCCAACCAATCGACCAATATTTAATTTTTGCTATTAAAATCAGACCAATTATCCAAGATGAGTGAGATTAACTTACATTTGTTCTAGTTGTAGCTTGCACATCCTAGTTTCGTCTAAATCCGAACGAAGTTTAAATTCTGTGCAAACACAACTAGTTCCAATTGTCACCAAACAAATTCCAAAGCGAAGTATTCGTCAATACGATCCTAAGAAAAAAATCTACATTCAAATTAGACTTATAATGAGCAAGATATTAAATTTACAAGTTCATGATTCAAAATTTATAATTAAAATCCTACTTACATCATTATATATTTAATTACCTTATTTATTCAAACCCCCTTCTCTTACATCTTCTTCCCGCTCTATAACCTCTCGACTTCACCATGGTCGAACTTCCCCTTCTCCTCACTTTCTCTTTTCACCACTGAATCGCTTGAAACCGACACCGTTCATCCCCTCTACGCGACCCCATCTTTCCGACACCACTACCTACCACCCCCATCTTCTCATAAAAACGCGACTCCCACCTCCTAGACACGACTTCCAAATGTCATGATCCCCTCCCTTCCACTGAAATCCCTCATACTTCGACCCCTCTTGAACGCCGACATCACGAACACCATGGCATCGACTCTACAGCCCCTCATCGCCTAAAACGGTCGATAATCAAAACTTTAGGCTAACCAGTTTCGACGAAACTGCGGACTTGTCGCACCCCACTTCATCATAACGAACACCCCGAAAACACATACCAAAAAAAAGATTTCCTTAATACGGATCCAAAGATCCAAGTTTTAGATTTTATTGTTGAGTATACATCAAGATATGAATTTTTAATGTTGAGATTTTTTTTTCTTCCTCTATTTGCTTGAAAATGAAGAGAAAGGGGAAACACATTTTTAAACTGATGAGGGAGTATGGCTCGTATGGGTTTGTGGGCTTGCTTAGTTAAAAGTGGGATAATGTGAATAAAGACATTTATGTGAAGTCAAATCCATATATATATATATAATATTTAAAAATTTAAAATTTAAAATATCTAGATATAAAATTCGGATCCCAATCGAGGCGTGCCGTTTGGCGTTCCTAATTTTATACGCCTATTTCGAATGCAAAGGAACTAGTCGAGCCCTAATTTGATCATATGGAGAAGATAACTTATTGAACCCAATTATAATATTAAATTTTCAATTATTAAATTCAACAATTAAATTATCCAATAAATCACTATTTTTAAAATTCGAGTTATTAAATCTATAAAATTAACTTTTTAATATTTAAAATTAATTAAACATTCTAATTTCAAATCACTAAAATTATGGGTCGTTACATAGTTAGTATGTATGCTTGGGAGTCCTTGAAATTCGAATAAACTAAAATTTACCACAACTGCAATTTTAGAGAGACGCGAAAGTACACGCCTGCGGGGTCGCTTCTGGATGACCGACACTGAAAAACGTCTTTACATCGGATGGTTCGGTGTTTTGATGATCCCTATCTTATTGACCACGACTTCTGTATTTATTATCGCCTTCATTGCTGCTCCTCCAATAGATGTTAATGGCATTCGTGAATCTGTTTCTGGGTCTTTACTTTACGGAAACAATATTATCTTTGGTGCCATTATTCCTACTTTTGCAGCTATAAGTTTGCATTTTTACCCGTTATGGGAAGCAGCATCTGTTGGTGACTGGTTATACAATGGAAATCCTTATGAGCTAACTGTTTTTCACTTCTTACATGGTGTAGCTGTTAGGAACTGAGATATTGGTTTTGATGATAACAAGCTTTTTAACTTGTCTTATTATAAAATATATACTAACACTGTTCGCTAGATAGATATGTATATGCATATATATATATATATATATATATATATGAAGGTATTGATTAATGAAGATTGATCAGTATAAAGACTCAAGACTCAAGATTGAAGACTCTAGATTATCAAGATCAAGATTTCAAGGTATGTGTCTAGTTTTGGTTAAATCTTTATAATTACATGGAAATCTTCATTCCGAATTTCATTTGGGATGAAACCCATTTTTACCTTCTTAGTGGCTTACAAACCCACGACGAGTAGCTTACAAACCTATGACAAGTGGCTTACAAGGCCACGAACATCCTGGTTTTGTACAAGTTCTCGAGTCCTGATGTAATGAGATATTCTACAAGAAGAAGCTTGCAAAACTACTTCAAAATGATTTTCAAAAATGATTTTTAAAATATTTTAGCCTTAAAATTATCCTTTTCAAATGATTTTCAAAAAGTTATTTAAGCCTTAAAATATTATTTGAATTTGTTTTAAATAAACTCTTGTTTTAAACTTCATTTTCAAAACAAATTTTACATTGTTATTTAACTAAGGATGTCGACATCATGGGATACCCCATGTCGACATGGTGGCCGTTGAATTCAAAAGTTTCAATTTTCAAAAGAAGTGTCTATTTGTTTAAATCTTTTCACGAATGGTTATGACCATTGGTGCTTTATAAATAGCCTTCACAAACGAATTTTTTAACTAACTATTTTCATTTTTTTTCACTTCTTCTTCTCCACAAATCCATGTTCTAAAATTTTCATATTTTTAATATTATGCCGAAATTCTACCGAATTCTCAAGTGAATCAAATTAGAACCTCATCCTAGTTTGATTCTCTTCCCTCTATCGAAGATCAATATGTTATTCAGAGTTATAGGATCAATTTATAATCAAAAGTTTATCGAGTCTCTTTATAAGGTGTGGTTGTGCCTTGAAATCAATTGGATGACGAAGTGTCCCATAAATCAAGAGAGTTTGCCCCGGACTCGCGAGATATGAGGGTACCTCAAGGCCTTTAGAAATTGAGGATTGTAATCTCGACATTGGTATAATAAAAATCTGTATGAGGTGGTTTGCCTTCGTACGGGACTGGATTTAGGGTAACTCCGAACCAGTTTAAAATCTGATGTGTTCTTTCCCTTTACTACTTATGTAAGCTTTGATAAATTCATAAAGGAAAATCCTCCTATGTGGTTTGTCTCTGTACTTGCTTGTTTTTATATTATACAAATTTTAGTTGAATAGATTTGTTCATAATATTCAAAACAAAGCAAATTTTCATTTTAGGCAGAGGCATGTCGACATACCCCATCCCCCTATGTGGATATGCAACAGGCAGAAAATAGGTACACTTTCAAATTTTAATTTCATGTAAGTAACTTGTGTCTATTCATTTCAAACGACTTTCTACCCATATTTATATATGTTTCTTCTAGAATAAATGATCAAATTTCATCTTTAATCACTCCCTTTCATAGCTCCTCCTACTTCTTAAATTATGGATTCTCCGATTAAGAATCTAAGTGATAATCTTGAAGAAACTCTAACTTCTTTTAAGAATATTCTTACATTCATACTTCGTAATCAGCACCACTTAGAATTGAGTCAAATACGAATTATCAAGGAACAAGAGAGACATTTCGACGCCCTTTGTTGGATGATCTCAGCCGTTAACAAGGACGATCTCGAAGGAAATCCACCAGTCACTCTCGACAAAGATAAAGAAGAATGGATGCCATCAAAGTAGACCCTAACTTTGGAAAAGATGGATGGGTGGAAGTACCAAGGAGTGTCTAGTCATTTTGTATGTTATTTATTTGATTTGATTGGTATGTTTTTAATTTGATTGATTTGACTTATTTAAAAACATTTGGTATGGTTTGTATATATAATTGGATTGAATAATCGTCGTAAATACGATTGGATGATAATTTATTTACTTCTGAATTACACTTATGACCACACTTAGCACTTATTACACTTACATATGGATTACTCTATTATGGTTGATTATCTTATATTAAGTTCAGGGAATTTGTTAGTAAGGAGTTTTTGTTGATGACAAAGGGGGAGAAGTTATAAAATAGTAGTTGGCTTGGAGTAAGGGGGAGTTATGATTGGAGTAAGGGGGAGTCATGGAGTAAGGGGGAGTTATGATAGGAGTTATGCTATGGTAAATGTATTTTATAAATACAGGTTGTCATCATCAAAAAGGGGGAGATTGTTAGGAACTGAGATGTTGGTTTTGATGACAACAAACTTTTTAACTTATCTTATTATAAAATATATACTAACACGTTGGCTAGATAGATTTGTATATGTAGGATATATATAGACACACACACACACACACGTAGGTATTGATTACTGAAGGCTGGTCAGTATAAAGACTCAAGACTGAAGACTCTAGAGTATCAAGATCAAGATTTGAAGATATGTGTCTAGTTTTTGTTAAACTTCATAATAGCATGGAAATCTTCATTCCAAATTTCATTTGATATTGAACCCATTTCTAACTTCTTAGTGGCTTACAAACCCACGGCATGTAGCTTACGAACCTACGACAAGTGGCTTACAAACCCACAAACATCCGGATTTTGTATAAGTTTTCGAGTCCTGATGTGATGAGATATTCTACAGGAAGAAGTTTGCAAAACTATTTCAAAATGGTTTTTCAAAATGATTTTCAAAACTGCTTTTCAAAATATTTTATCCTTAAAATTATCTTTTTCAAATGATTTTCAAAAAGATGTTTTAGCCTTAAAATATTATTTGTTTTAGTTTTAAAATAAACTCCTGTTTTAAACTTCATTTGCAAAACAAATTTTACATTGTTTTTTAACTAAGGATGTCGACATCATGGGATATCCCATGCGGACATGGTGGCCGTTGAATTCAAAAGTTTCAATTTTCAAGAGAAGTGTCTAATTCGTTTAAATCTCTTCAGGAATGGTTATGACCGTTGGTGTTTTATAAATAGTCTTCACAAACAATTTTTTTAACTAATTATTTTCTTCACTTGTTCTTCTCCACAAATCCATATTCTAAAATTTTCATATTTTTAAGATCGTGCCAAAATTCTACCGAGTTCTCAAGTGAATCAAATTAGAATCTCATTCTTGTTTGATTCTCTGCCCTCTATCGAAGATCAAAGTGCTATTCAGAGTTATAGTATCAATTTGTAATCAAAAGTTTATCGAGTTTCTCTATAAGACGTGGTTTTTCCTGGAAATCAATTGAGTGATTTTGAGTGCCGTAAATCAAGAGAGTTTTCCCCGAACTCATGAGACGGGAGGGTACCCCAAGGCCTTTAGAAATTGAGGATTGTAATCTCAACATTGGTATACTAAAAATCTGCATGATGTGGTTTGCCTTGATACAGGACTGGATGTAGGATAACTCCGAACCAGTAAAAAATCCGATTTGTTCATTCCCTTTACTGCTTTTTATTTACTTTCTGCATCCGTGTTTGATTCTGTGATTATTCTGTAATTAAGTTATGCATTTGTTTATATCATTATTTTTAAATTAGTTCATATAAGTCCTAGAATCCATTAAACACTATTCACCCCCTCTAATGTTAAATTAGCCTTAAGATCCTTACCCCGCTGTCCCTTTCAATAGTTTGTTACATGGGTCATGAATAGGAACTTAGTTTTTGTATGGGTATGCATCCTTGGATTGTTGTTGCATATCCATCTCCTATTGCTGCTGCTGCTACTGTTTTCTTGATATATCCAATTGGACAAGGTTCCAAGTTTGAAATACCATTTGTACAAATATGAATATCCTTCCTTATACGATTTCTTCTTCATATAGATACATCTAGGATCTATGGGGGAATTACTTAATAGTACATTTTGTGCAACAACCCTTCCTAACTGATAGAAAATGACCCCACGATCCTAAGCCGATCTTACCTGGGATCGCGTACCCTAAGTTTGTCTATGAAGAGCGAATCTAATTGTATTAGTTTCTATAATTGATTTCTTCTGTGTAATATTAATTGATAGGGCCTCATTATTAAGTGCTACAAGGTCTCGTGCATTGGAACCCATAGTTACAGACCCGAAACCGTTAGTATGGAACATTTTATTTTCCAAGTGAAATCCCCTAGTATATGAAAGAATGAAAAGTGCTTTCGTTGTTGTGGAATAAGAAGCATTCGTATCTTAATGCATGTGCTTAATTTATTCGAAGCTATTAGAGCGGGATCCGCTTTTTGGGGAATATTAGTCGAACCAATAACAAGAATATTTCTAATGTAACATCTTTCACAATCCCTAGAGAGATAGTTCTCTGATAGACAAAGGGATAAGCAATTCGAATCACTCACATAGATATCATGAATGTTTGGAATCTAATGTAATGCATTTGCTAATTCGAATTAAAGGGTATAACAAATCGGTTTATTTTCGGTGTCATATACATAATTAGCACATTCGTGACTTTCATCTAGTGAAAATCCAATAGTGGATTCCATTGAATGAATAATGGATCCAGATCCTAAAAACAATAAAGCTTTTGAATAGGCATGAGCGATCAAATGGAATAAAGCAGCCCTATAAGAATCTATACACAGGGCTAATATAATATAACCCAATTGAGTCATCGTAAAACAAGCTAAACTTCTTTTAATATCTCTTTGCGCAAGAGCCAAAGTAGCTCCTAATGATACTATTACTACACCTATTAAGGAAATAAGATTCTAATGTAAGGTATGGCTATAAAAAAGGAAAAAGAAAAGCTACAAGAAAAATTCATGTTGCTACCATAGTAGCAGTATGTATAAGAGCCGAAATGGAAGTGGGTCCTTCCATAACATCAGGTAACCATATGTGAAAGGGAAATTATGCAGATTTAGCAACTGCGCCGAGGAATAAAATAGAAGCACAAAGAGTAATAAATAAAGAATTTATGCCATTATTATAAATTAATTTAGTAACTATTTCGAATAAATCTCAAAACTCAAAACTACCTGTTATCCAATAAAATCCAAAAATTCCCTATAATAAACTAAAATCCCTAGTACGATTGGTAAGCTTTTTGACAACTACTTGTTATAATTGGTCTTGTTAACCAAAAACCTATTAATTGATAGGAACATATTCCTGCAAGTTTCCAAAAAATATAAATTTGTATTAAATTAGAACTAGTAACTAATCCCAACATAGGAGTATTGAAAAAAAACTCATATAAGCAAAAAATCTTAAATATTCTTGGTCATGAGACATATAATTATCACTATAAATAAAAACCATGGTTCCAACAGTAGTAATGAATATCGACATAATAGAAGTAAGCGGATCAATCAAGTGTCCGAACTCTAAAGAAACATCATTATTGACAGTCAAGACCATAGATATTGATAGATAAAATTTTCGTTTATTTGCTGAATAGAAAGATTAATAGAAAAATATCATAGCTATAATTAGCATCAAAATACTCGGGAAAGCCCACATACGTCAAATATTTCTGTTGCTGCAGGAATAAGTAGAAAGTCCAAATCCTATTAACATAGTAATAGGAAATGGAAGAAAATGTACTATCCATGCATATTTACATGTATGTTCCATAAAAATCACAAATATTCGTTTTTTCTCATAATTTTTTCCAATTCACCAATTTTATTGCTTTTGAAGAAAACAATAAAAAAAATGAATTTTTTTTATGAAACCTTAATATTCTTATTTTACACTTTTCTTACTTTTTTCAGATATTTCAAAATTTTGAAAAAATTATAAATTGTTACTTAAATGCTTTGTCCAAATAACTCAATATAGAGTCATTTTTTGGTTATTAATTTTTTTAACTAAAATAATCATTTTCTAAGTAGAAAAATATATTTTTTATAAAAAAGAGATGGAGAATATGATATTAATTTTTTTTCCACTAAGCTAGAATTGTATTCTAGTAATATGTAACGATATCATATTTATATAGTAAGCAAATAAAAAGTAAGAAAAGTACCAATATTCAGTAGAATATGGATATTGATATATAGTTTGCATCAATAAATCGACAAATTCTTCTATTAGTTTTTTTAAAGTTACCTAATTTTATTTTTATGAAATTGTTTGATTCGATTTCAATCCAATAAGATAATAAAATATCAAAAATATTATAAAAATTCTTACTTCTTATATTCTAGAACTAAATATAAAAACGTAAAAGGAAAGTTCCTTTTCTTAGCTAATGGAATATCATGTTTAACATATTAACTACTAGAAAATTCCTTTTAAAAATTTTCTTCCTTTTCTTTTATTTTTCCCAGTTTATTATATATTTAACACACATATATATAGGCAATATATTTATATTGTTAAAAACGAAAAAAAGATTATCGACAAAATGAAATATATATAAAAATGAATAAAACTACGAAAAAGATCCATATTGATCAATTCATGTCTTACACACATAACAATAAAACGGAAGAATTCTTTTCTTTATGGCAATTCCAAAAAAAGTACTTTTATAGCAAAAAATGTATTCGTAGAAATATTTGGAAGAAAAAGAGAAATTTAGTTGCAATAAAAGAATTTTCTTTAGCAATGTCAGTTTCTACGAGAAATTCAAAATGTTTTTTGTTTGGCAAAAAAATAAGAAATTCTTGGAATAATTTTAATTCCGTTATTTAAAGAACTTTTCTATATATAGAATATCAAAAAAAATTCATTAACTTATTTATTTACCTCCTCAAGATTAGTTAGAACTAGCGGACAGATAATTTAATATTCAACATAAAATAGCTGTGCGGCCTGTAATCACATATGAAATAGCTGATGGGATAAACTTAGAAAAACATTTCACACAAGATCTCTTGCAGAAAAAGGTAATGTCCAACTTAGAATTTTCAATTATATCCTTTATGGAATCGAAAAATCAATTCGTGGAATTTTTCACACAAGTATTCAATTAGTTTGGACTTACTTAGTATTGAATTGGAACAAAGAAATAATTGCTATAGAAGTTCATGCTTCTCTTATTGAGGTAATGGCAAATGATCTGATTCAAAATTTCATAAGAATTGAGTTAGTAAAGTCTGGTCTTTCATATGCCGGAAAAAAGGTATGATATAGTGGGTTCGGGATTGATCCACGATATTGGATTAGATTGCACCAATATCAACCTTTTTTTTCGAAATTGAAGATTTCAGTAGTTACTCAGCATCAATCAACTGTTGGTACATTGTTGAATCAAAATAAGGCTTTGATAATTTTGTCATCATTCAATTGTTCTCGAGTTAGCCCATATCCATGTAATGGATTGAAATATAACATCACGACAAAAGAATTGAATCCCACTAAATTGGTGTGTAACCCTTAATTGTTTGAGATATAATTAACTAGTATCATATGATTCACAGTCATATAATAAAAATTATTCTCAAAACTATGGCTTAGTCTATAATTCCAAAATAATTATAGATAATTTTAGATACTTCAGTATTTTCAGTTGCATCACTTTTGTTATGAAAACAAATACCATATTATTGTTTTATTTCATGACGAATGTTCATAATATTACATTGAAATATTACTGTGTCTATTTTTCAATCGATTTCGAAAAGTAGTCATTATTCCATAAATGATGTGTGGTGTATTTTTTTTATAACTTGATGCAATCAATAGGTGTTATATGACATACTCCGACTATTTCTACCATTACCATGATACCGTATTAAATTCGAACGTCCGTCATTCACTTAATATAAATTATTTATTTCATATACTATAATTGGTTACAACAGAGAGTTATTTGATCAAAATCTTGAACTCAAAGAAATAAATCTCATAGAAAATAATATTCTATATGAAAATACATTTTGGAATAGAAATCATGTTTCTTATTCCAATATAAAGTATCAATTATTTTTTTACAATTCTCATTTCCGGTGTTTTTTATGGAGCAGAAGTGATCATTCACTCCCTTCATCCTTAGTATACCTTTGATCGCATCTTCTCTTATACATTCATTTTCTTTCTTTATGGTCGAACCATTCAAACGAAAATCCTTAATATAAAATCATAACAAACTCTTTACCAAAGTGTACTCCAACATCTTTAACATTTAAGGATACCAAATATGATGCACCTTACGTAAACTGATTAAATTTGTAGTTCAGTGATCGAATAGATCTTTCTTGTAGTTTTAGTCTTATGTTACTTTTAACACAATGTAGCCTAAGTCATAATCAATCAAACTGAATAGTTAATCTTACAGTACTGTTTATTGGCTTGTTTTGAATGAGCTAACTTCATCAAAGTACCATACATTATGAACTATGATTGTTCCCTATGTAAACTTATATGTGATTGTATATGGATCGAATATACATGTCTTATATTTCTTTTGAGTTTGGAATTTATTGAATGCAATACATGGTCTCAACCAAATAAACATGTAAGTGACCAAATTACGAATATATTACATAACGTAAAATTAGGTATATGCATGGCCATAGACAACATTAACATGCAAGAAATATTTAATAATAAGTACATATATTATATTTCTATTTGTCAATCTTCAATTCTGTTCATTTGTATATCTTAATTGATAAACATTTTATCAGTCGTATTAAATTCACAAATTTATTAATGTAGATTATTATAACATTACATAGTATACATTCTTGCAATGTTAGAACGTTGAAATGTTATCATTTCATTTTTCTAATAAGAATCCCACTAGTTTTTTACGTTCCTTTGAACCCTAAGTCGAAACATAGAAGTCTTTTGACTACACTAGTACGTATTATGACTCATACATTTTGGAATTCTGACCTTGAGTTTGGTCGATAAATCATAGCTCCACGGACGATGGATAACTCCTTATCGGTTGTACCATATACTACTCCTAACCCTTTGATGTCTTGTCCTAATTCCGCTTTGATCTTGAGTCTGCTCAACAAATCAAAACGAAATTATTCCCTCATATCTATCATATCGCGACGGCCTAAGTATATTATATGCACCTTGAGTCTGATCAATAGATACATATAGTTATCTTACCACGTTTATTTAATATACTAATAATACTACATATAAAATCCGCAGCTTGAGTTTTCTCAACAACTAAGCAGCATGCAGGTAATTTGTTTATATATATATATATATATATATATATATATATATATATATATATTGTAGAGGATAGCATATACTAAAGATTCATAATCTTCAATATATTATATTAAGTGATATCAACTTATAGAATAATGTATTTCCTTATGGAATACTCTAGTAATTTAAATGTCGGACACATCAGAAATCACAACATACGTATACTCACATATGTATTTATTCCTCAAGTCTATTTAGAATTTCTTTAGTGTTCCATCTTTAGTTTGTACATTAATATTACATAAGTTTTATTATTGCCTAACTTTTATATTTTATACCACTTATATAATAGTCTTACATATAATATTGTATTAATTATATATTATTTAATTAATTTTTAATCAACTAATATTTTAATTATTTTATATTTATTTTAATACAACATTTTAATTAAATATGTGTTACATACTATAACCTATATAGTATTACACATAACCTTATATATGTGCATATTCATTTAACAAATTACCCCTTAATTTATTTATTTAATTAATTAACCTTTAATTTGTTTATTTAATAAAAAATTAATTGAATTATATTAATTTTGAAATCCAATTCATATGCATACATGCATACTTTTGTTATTTTATCATAATATATAATACATGCATACATTTATTAATTAACTAACTTATTTTATTAATTTATTTTATTAATCTTACTAATAAATTTTAAATTTTCAAAAACTAATATTTATTTCCAAACATTTTGAATTTTTTTATATTATGACTTTTATAATATTTGTATGACTTATTTTAAATTTAACTTTTAAATTTAAATTTTATATTTTAATTTTCAAACAATTTTGAAAATTAGCCCAAGGTCCAATTAAATTTTTTCTATTTGGGTCAACTTTGGACCATAAGCTTAATTGTTAATTCTAATATGACTAATTTAAACCGCATAGGGTATCGGGCTCCGATACCATTGTTTGAACTGGACCAGTCTACGGTGGATAAGTGAATTTCAAGACATTTTACCGTATCGATCTTTATTGGGCCTATGATATCTAATTTATTTAGAGCATTTCTACATTTTACTAAATAAAATCTCTTATTTCATTTAAATCTACAAATTATAGATAGAATTATATTCAATTAAATATAATAGTACACACGCACCATATACATATATGTATGTATGTGCATGTGTAACATAATAATTCGTTCAAAGTATAACATTCTCGCATATAAATACTGAGATTTACATCGCAACGGACAAGTTAGCTCATCCTATATATATTCAGTGTTGTCCAAATATATGTATGCATGTAAACTTGTTATTTATACAAATATTAAAAACTAAGTGTATATAAATATATATGTATATGTATATTTGTATATATGTATGTATATGTATATATAAACACACACACACACACACACATATACAGTTGGCATAGGCTCTATTTCATAGAAATCAAAAATGCAGTCTATTGTAGCTTTGTTGACTACCGAGGTCGAGTTGATATCGATTGTGGAAACGACTAAGGAGGAAGTATATTTACTTCAGATATTGGATGGTCTTTCTATGGTGAAGCGGACAATAGATCTATTTTCAGATAGTCGGAGTGCGATTCATGTTGTAGAGAATTGAGCTTATAATACTTGTACGAAGCATATTGATGTCAGAGGTTTCTTCCTTATACTTGAGGAAGAATGAAGAAAGATCATGTGGTGATGGTGAGTATTACGGATAATCCTTTAGATATGATAACTGAGTCACTTCCTAATGATGTGTTTGAGCATTGCTCAAACTTGATCGGTTTGATTTTAGTTACTTGAGCGCCATGTGGCGCGTAGACTCAACAATCCCTATGACTATTTTGTTGATTGTTGTAAAGACCGACATATTTGGAATCTAGGTAGAGTGTTATTTTTATACGATTCGAATATGAGCCTATAAGTGTTTCAGATTGAAGAAAAGTGTAGAGCTAGGTATTAGAAGGGATGAAAAGTCAATTGGATAAAGGTTTCAAAAGATATGGAGAAGAGAAACTATCAAGTGCAAATTGGCAAGCACTCAGACATCTGACCAGGGTGGTTCGTCTGGCCAGGGTGGTTAGACATCTGAATGCTTGTAAATTTCAAACCAGAAATCTTTCGGGCAGTTAGATATCTGACTTAAGGGGTTAGATGTCTGAATTATTACAGATTGCAACCCAAGAGTTTCGAAGTTCTACAGATACGTCTGACCCCTTAAGTCAGACGTTTGAGTTCCTAGAATGGTGCTTTTCCAGAGTTTTTACGGACTCAAATTTGTAAGGGTAGTTTCTTTATTTCGTTGCATGGTTCTTCTTTAGCGATGATGCAGATTCTTTAGGAATGATCCAATGATATAGAGTAATTAGTGACGTTTATATTAGCCTTCTAATATTCTTCGTAATCTTGGATTATAGGGTTTTCATTATTGTAATTAATAGAAATCCTACGTCAACCAATTTGAGTTTTTCTTCTTCTATTTTCAATCCTTTAAATTATAATTGTTCAATTGAGTGATTGATTAGAGTAAGTATCTGCATCTTGTAACTCACTATCATTGATTTGGCCTGTTATCTCTTGTAATTGCTGCCTGCAATAAAAAAGTTATTGACTCTCCGTGGACGTATGATACAAATATAAACCACGTTAAATTTTTTTTGTCTTTCATGCTTGATTGTCCGTGATAAACAAAGAGACAATTCACAACCACTTCTAGAGATGATACATGTCATAATCTTAAAACTGATCATGAGCAGATTTGTTACGAGACCGTTGAATGCTATGACCAGTTAGATGAACAATTATTATGGTAGCAGTGGTAGTTTTCCTATGATTACATGAAGATTTATTGCCTCTTGGTATGGTTTAAAAAAATCCATTTGATAATCGTTCAGCATTCAAGAGAATAAGACACCATGCGATAAACTATTCAAACAAAAATTTCATTGGACACAGTGGGACAAAATAGGTAAAAAGGCACCAGACCATCTTTGCTTTAGTCGAAATAGGTATTTTGCATTTATTTCAACCTGTGTGTATTTATGCTTAGCCTGTCATACAATCAATGATTTCCCTTGACCAGTATGAATTTATTTCGCTTCCAACTTTTTTGATATCAGGGACATTAAATTAGTGGCAAAAAAATTTTTTTGCCTCTAATAATAGCTAATTGAGGGCAAAATAATTATCAGCTGCTGATAATAACAATTTGGGAAAAGTTATTTGTCCTTAACATACTTATAAAATTTCACCTCCACATAGATCACTGAATTTGCTTTTCCCTCCATTTACCAAAATAAAGATTCCACCATCTTCTCTACTGCTCTACGTATAGCAAAAGCAAAAGAAGACAAGGTACGATTTTTTTATTGCTAATGAATTGATGCTAATCCTTAATTTGCGTGTAATTAATCAATTCATAATCATTAATTTAAAGCGGTCACGTTTCATTTACTCTACCATTGCGATTTATCTAATTTGTGTATAATTCCACTCTGAAAGATAAGTTTCCCAAATTCCTCTCTCAGGTATGGAATAGCTTTTCATTTTTCAATTAGTTGTTGTTTCTTCATGTCGATGTATGTTTCTAACCCTAATTCCGATTCTCTCTTATTTCCCCAATTCTTTTCTCGATCTAATTTTATTTAAAATAAATTGATAAATGCAAATCAATCGAAATTGTACCTATCATGAACAAACAGTCGATGGGGGTTTAGGGCAAACATGGAAGTGGTCGAGTCTAGGGTGTATTTGGATGTGGTCGTCTGTAGCATGTAATGATTTTAACATGCTTGACTTCAGATGTATTTTTACTGCAGTTTTTTACATTAATATTAGGCATATCATATAAATGACCTTAGTTTGTCCTAATTTATGTTGTAGGGAGCAAGTAAATTGCATTCATGTTTAATAGTTTGTCCAAATTTCAAGTATTAGGGCAGTATTAACTGATAGTGCATGCGATAGAATTTTTAGTCTAAACGGTTAAAAACATCGACAAAGTAGAAAGTAGCTATTCATATCCTATGGGTAACAGATAATAACCGTTCCTTTTAAATTTTCCCTATTAAGAGTACTTGTACATATAGCTTGGTTGGTTATTTCTTGCACTATAGTGACTAGTTTGAGACACGTGTTTTAAACACGGGATGAGGATAACACCTTAGTTTCATTGGTTGTTGAGTGTGTAGCTATCATTTTTCATTTTTAGATTTATAGAACTAAAAGTCTAGTAGCAGTCGAGCACATGATATTTCATGTACGGTTGGAAACAGAGCTTGGTTAATGTACAAACAGTTTTAATATGCCTGAACGTTTGAGTTTAGCAAATGATGTAGTAGAATAATGGTTAAAAACGATTAAGCAATTAACATTGGTAATATGGCATCATAAATAGATGTCAGAACTTGTGAATCCAGATATAAGATACTGAAGCAGCTAGAGTTAAAAAGTTTCATTCATGGGTGAGTAAAAGTACAGAGGCAAAAAAAAATGGTCAGAAAAACATTTTCAAAGTAAATGAGTTGCAATGAATATATAATCCTAGCATCTTTGTACACTGCTTTTTGAGTATGGGTAGAAGTGAAAGGATAGTAAACGTATATTCATTCACATACGAAAAAAACCAAAAACACAGATCGAAAGGACACGACCTTTTTTAAAATTCATATGCTTGTCCATTAATACGCGCTTTTCTTCTAGGACATGACCTTATTGTAAATTCCATGAAGAGCTTATCTACCTTAGGATTGTTTTGGATTCATTTGAATCAGGTGCAACTTCCTAACTTAATACTGAATGGATTGAAATGACTCTCATATCTTTATGATTTAGCTAAGGAGTTTGCAATTTTCTAAGAAAAAATAAAATCAACTTTTAATATCATATAATCGTTTGTGTTTTCTTGTTTGGTTTAGATGTGCCTATATAACCATAGTCTATTTTGTATTGTTTTATTTGCAGGCATAGCTTATGTTCAAGTGGAACCCACAATATTCGTGCATCATTGCCAACCGAGGGTATTAAAAGTTGGTATTTTTGACCCTCTTATTTAAATTGTCACTTTTTATGCATGTACAAATATGTCGCAGTTGATAAGTCTTTGTGTGTATACAATGCTTAGTAGTTTCACCTCCTACCCATCTATCTTGCTTTGGACTTGGTTAATTAGTGGTTCGTAATCCCTGCCTTTCATAGTAACACTTGTTAGAGGGATACCAAGATATCTTATTCTTAATTCATCTTGTCTAATGCCTAATATTTTGACAATGTCTGCTTTGTTCGTAACTCCTCCACTAATATTAAGGATTTTTCTTTACTCGGGTTGAGCCCGGACGTTTCATGGATCATATTCGGTATGTCTTTAATAGATTCAGCTTCTGTTTTACCAGCTTTAACGAAAATTAGGATATCGTATGTATAAATTGTATGGCTAATATTGCTTCTCGAGGAAGCAAGTCGGATCAATCCTTTTTTGTTTTCTCTTCAAACAATAACAAAATGTACACCATTACAAATGAGAAAAGAAGTGGTGATATAGGTTCTCCCTGTCGAAGGTCTAAGAAGCTTCAAAGAAGCTAGTTGTGCTGCCTTGACCAATAATAGATAAGGTTGGCAAGTTGATACTTCAACTATGGTTTTTATCCATTTCTCCGAATAACCGATTTCTTTCGTAATATGTGTCACAAAGTTTCGATTTACTAAATCATAAGCTTTCCTAAAAACCACTTTAATGCATATAGTTTTTTCACTTTTTTGTTGCCTATGTTCATGCCCCTTATAGTTGCAGGTGCAAACAAAATATCATCAACTATAGATCGATTCTGGAGGAACGTGCACTGATCGACTGTGTAACGAGAAGGATTTTTCGCGCTCGAAAATCGACATCCATACTTTACATCGTACTCGAATGTCGCAGATTCGACCGTTCAAATCCGATTCGCCGGAGCTTATAACACAATTAAGTAAACAACACAACGGAAGAAAAGAATAATACATTGATATACAGCTTTGATACAATATCTGATACAATGATAAATATACAATGAATATCATATATATAAGAGATATGATACAAGATATAGCAGCAGAGAGAAAATAGATAACACCAGCAGTGGAACAAATAACTCCAACAAAGTCTTCAAGAGAGAACTCCAGCAGCAGCAGCACGATCCAACATCACGATGCACGAAGATAAGCAAGTGCAGTCCATATCCAAGGACTGAACTAGCTCCCGAAAATCCACTGAACCTAATTATCTGAAAAAACCAACTCTAGACTGCTCGTGTGGAAATTAGTGAGCACCCAGAGTTTAGGAAGGAAACAATAAACTCCGGATCAGTTGTGGGACTGGTGTGAGCAACAAAAACAGTTCATCTTTTAAAACAATCAACAAAAGATTTTAAAGTCAATTCGCAATGCTTTTTGAAAATGTAACTACCATAAGACCTCCCACCACACACACAATGCAAACGCAGAGTTTGAGGAGATTTCTTCTTATGTTAGTCAAAGATGCTTACTATGCAAAATCAAATCATTTGATTATTATTATTAGTGCATAGTGTAGAAAACATTTCGAAAATAGAATATAAATCTTAGCCAGCATAGGTATCATTATATTATGCCTACTATAGCTACCATTTTAAATGGCAGGTTCTACAACTAAAACCATAAAGGGCGCGTATTGTTTTGATTGGATTTCCAACAAATGGTCAGGCCAAGGAACTTCCCATTGCCACATGGAAACGCCTCTGGAAGGACGTCCCGAGAACCAACCCGGATCTCTACCAAACAAGGCCGGCTACCCCCCTTCCAAGGGAATATACAAAACCTCAGATATGCCACCCCCAGTCCTTTGGGACCTTTATACGAGGTACCTCTAATCCAACAACCACACAGAAATAAATATAGTGTGTCCACATGAGTAAGTATCTGGGCTCCATACCATGATACTACCCTTTTCCAGAAGGAATGGTCATACCCTAGGGAAGCTACCCCTGAAACCTTGCCGCATCTTTCCTGTTTCGACCATTACAGGTTTGTGAGGCTCAACGAAGTCTCGCCCACAAAGCTACGCTTTTCACGAAAGCCACACTTTGATCAACAAATGATCAGCAGCACCCAGCATGCCACATTACCAAGTTGGAAATATATTGCTGATAACCTTCAACTACATAACCTCTAAGGGTGCTAAGCTAAGAGAATAAATTCTCCGCTACCAACAGAAATGTATTTGAAAGAAATCTGCTTTATATCTCAAAGTGTAGTGTCAGACATACAACCATACAAGTCTGTTCTGGGTTCGAACAGAACCGAAGGCACTTCCAAAGAAGTCCTTGCAATCCGGGTATTCACAATCCCGATCGGACTTCCCATCACTTAGGGAATCTCTATACGGTAGCTATCGGTGCAGAGATAATCGATAGGTCATCCTATCGTTCTCGCAAATACCCGGTCTTCACCACCGGTCTTCAGATGCCATCCATAACGACAAATCACATATTCGGAATGGGTTATATGACACAAAGGTCCCTTCCCGGCTAACCCGAATAGTGAGCGCAACAATTAAAACATATGGATATGGGATTTCAATTAAGTCACAAGTTAATAATTCAAAACTTTCCTCCAAATGGTTTAAACTAATTACCATTTTCAAATCTTTAAACAAAAGATTTATTTCACTAAGTTCACCCATTTTCACAAAGATCCATTTACGGATTTCAAAACAATTTCCATTTCAATTGGATTAACTCGTTTAAATCTTTAAATCAAGATTTATCTTATAGCTTTCAAACCGTTTCCATAACTTGGGAAATCATTTTCATTTTTAACTTGAAATCCTTTTTAACACAAATTGGACGTTCATTACTTATGTGAAAGCTTTTATTATTTGAAAACGAATAGTTTTCTTTTCAGAAAGATCCAATTTTATTTACACGAGTTAAAGCCTTTGAATTTAAATTATAATTCTCAAATCAATACATTTAAAAAATGGTTTAATTCATATAAACTCATAAATAAGTGAAACAACCTTTTTAAACCCTAGTTTCCAAACCATAGAATTCAATTTCAAATATTGAATTCAAATTTAAATCAAATTATTTAAATTCCAAAACTTAATCAAGTTATTCAAATATATTTCATCTTTGAAATTCTATTTCAAAAGCTTTTTACTTTAAACCCAATCCATTTTCCAAAACATTTGAATTTAAATATTCAACTTTGAAAAATCATTTCAAAATCTGTGACTTAATCGATTTCCTCGTGAAATCCATATTGGTGTGTGTATAAGTGTGGTCCAGGGGTCTAACACAATAGTGCAACATCATTCCATCATCACAGATCAAACACAGAAATATAGTTGAGAAGCGATATAAACATAACGCTTATCGTCCATTCACAGATTCACAGATAATATACAAATGTAAATAAATGAATAAATTATGCACATCTCAATCCACAGAACAAAATATCACAGATCAGATAGGACAATAAGTTCAAGGCATCTCATATAATACAATCATTTATAAGTAAGGTCAAACATTCAATAATCATTTATAAGTAGGATTAATTAATTCAATTTATTTCCAATTAAATTAATTACTTATGAATTAATTATCCAATCTTGATTAATTAATTACAAATCATTTAATACAAATTAATTTATCAACTATTTTAATTAAATAAATTTTTTCTTAGCTAACATATTAATTAAACCAACCTTTAAACCAATTACTTAATTAATCAACCTTAATTAATCAAAATATCCAAAAATTAATTACAATAAGTGATTAATTCTTAATTACTTTCATTAAGTAATTACATTTAAGAAATTTATAATTGATTATCTAAATTAATAAATCCAGTTAATTATTAACATTAATCACTTTAATCAATACTTAATAATCCTTAGTCAATTATCTTTATTAACTAATAATTTTTCTTTAATTACTTATTTAAGAAATTATTTTAGATTAAATCATTATTAATTATTTCTAATTAATTTAATTTATTAATTTATAAATAAAATAAATCATTCTTTAATTACCTTATTAATTAAATCATTTTAATTACCTTAATTATCTCTAAGATAACCCATTTTTTTATTAATGACTTAATTAACATTAACATATTTTTTTTTTAAACATTTTACTTTTGGACTTACAATTTGGTTCCATTCTGAATTTAAGTTTAAATCAGATTATTTGCATTTCAGCTTTAAAGATAAATTGATTCATCTAACTTACAAATTTAAGTTAAACTAATTAACTTTTCATCCAATTTTACTTTTAAATTTCATTTTTAAATTCAAGATTTAAAATGAAATACCAGTTTATCTTTAATAAAGTCTACCACTAAATTTTTAAAACCTTTAAACTCATTTGCTTAAATAATATTAGTCTTATAAAGGAAATTTACAAGAGTTTAAACCCAATTATTTAAATTCAAATCATTGTATAAAGTATACTTAAACATTTTAAAGTTGTTTGAATACTTTAAATTTTATAAAACTTCATTTATTTCAAAAGTAAATTTGAATTCCATCTTCCAAATTCTGATTTTAAACTTGTATTAAAATCTATTCTGAATTCAAGTTTTGTTTAAAACAAAACAGACAGGTTCAGGTTTTAAAACCTGGAACAAACGTTAACCCGAGGCCAGATAAAAATGCTTCGAGTCGCGCCCCTTCCCGCTTCGAGCAAATCAACCAAATCCCCGAGCATTTCTTCGAGCCTCCCTGTACATTCTTCTTCTTCTTCTCCCTTTTTTCCAGCAAAATAAATTTTAGCCTAAGTTTAAAATGAAATTATCAGTAACCTGGTTGCTTCCTCGGGTAGAACCCGAAGTAACCACCACCCTTACTCGCGAATCATCTCGCGTCATTCACCACCGGTCTTCCTGACACAAGCGATAGCGTGCACATGCACGGCTCTTTGCCGGCATTTCGACGATCGGCGATACCCCCCACCTGACGACGAACATCACGACAACGACCCCAGACCAACCCAAGACCCAAACCCATCTCGAATCGAAAATCGAAAAAAAGTGAAACCTGGAAACCAGTCATTGACGGAAAAACCATCATAGCCATTGCCTCGAGTCACCCGTGACCATGAAATTTTGGTCAAATCACCACCGATTATCCACGCGTCATCCACCACCGGTCCGATCGTTTCTAGTCCATTGACGACGACGTGGTTGCATCTGGAACCACCTCGGCCCAAAAAAACAACTCTAAACCCTAATTTGATATCGTGCGATCATTATTTGCAATAGAAAATTTATTTAACATTTTTCCTAACTCCATTGATAGCTAAGCAAGCTTCAAACATAAACTCAACATTCAATATTTCTTTGATTACCAGAAATTTATCAAAAAGTGTATCTAGTTCTTTTATGAACTGCTCACTGCATACCAAACTAAAATTTCCCATTTTAGTTTTAGAAAACTTATCTTACAGTAAGGATTCAAGTTATGAACTTGAATTAGCATTTTACAAAAATCAAATTCATCAAAATATTTCTTGTTTGCCTGTAAAGCTTGATTCAGGATTTTAGTTTACTATTATGTTTTTAAAACAGGTTTAAAAATCCTGATTTACAGTTTAAACATCTTGTTTGTTGAAAATTTAAGCTTTATAATGGTTTGATGAAGATAATTAGAGTTTTTGGAAAAAATATCCAACCTATAACAAATACTATACATTCATCCAATATACACAGAGGGTTCATAAATATATGCACGCATACTTATTCACTAGTATTTGCAATAGATTTCATACTTTTAGATTTTTGAAGAAGATGATGTTACTCACGGTTTTCAGAAAGAATAAAGAACAGAGCTCTTCTTTTCTTTGACACAGATTGAAACTTGCAAGCTAAAGCTACCCTCTTTGATTGTAGTTGAGTTAGATCATTGTTTAAGTTGATATTACTTACTTGAGGTCTCCAGTTTAAATGAACGAACTGATGATGCTTGGTATATACGAGATGAGTTGTACAGGTTTGATATTAATAAACAAACTACAGGTGATATTATATTTTTGTATAAGGTGATTATCAGTTTGCTTGTGCTAGCATTAAATACTTTGGTACTTTGTTTCCATGCTTTGCATTTCGGCTAATAGTTTACTTTGGTGGGCTGAAATGATTTATATTTTGTGTACTAAGATTTGGCATTAATTACTTTGCATGGTTTGTTTTTGTTTTGTGGTGGCTAACATATACAAATTATGTTATCTGGTATTACATGTTTGTACAAGGTATTAAAAATAGGTTTGTATGCTGATAGTTTCACTTCAGCATGGGCTGAGATGTTTGTATTAAATGCATAAGGTATGTTGCATTTATTGTTAAGTACTTTGACCCTTTTCTTATGCATTTCTATATTGAATTTGATTTGTTTATATATGCCTTTACTTGCTTGTCTCGGTTGAAGATATACTTTGCATTAATTATTTTTGTCCTACTTTTCCGTTTTTGTTTACAGCCTACATACTTGCATCTTTATTTTCTTTTACTTTGTTCAATTCTTGCCTTACTTCCTTTTTTTTGCTTGTTAAATTTTGTATTTTTGACTCTGCTGATTTGTTCTTTGCATCTTGACTCAAGATTTTTCTATTTGAATATCATTTGTTATTTCCTTTTCTTCTTTTTTGGAAGTACATTCATATGTATTATTTTCTTTCTTGTCTTATGGCTTTGTAATATAATTGAAATTCTATTTTAATATGTTGTTATAATTTAACAAGTTTGTTTACTTTGGATTTTCATATACATTTTATTATTTTACTTTATGTATAAATTATAAAGTTGTTTTAGCCCTTTGTTATAAAATTTCAACTAAAATGAAAATATATACTTTTGTTTTAGTTATATTTTTATACTTCATTTGCTTATTATTTATTTTTGTATTTATCTTATATATCTTTTTTTTTCTATTTCTAACCTAATACTCATCGTCTTGTATTTACATTGTATTTATATTTTACTTATTTATTTTGTTTGTATTCACACATATTATTTAAAAGACAATGTTTTGAAATTAAACACGCATTTTATCTGCATTTTGGAAAAACCTCAATCAATTTATCAATTAATTTCACCATTTTAAATCAAAATTTAATTTAATTATCAATTTAAAATTTATAAAAAATCCAGGATCGTTACAGACTGAGTTCAAATTGTCCATAGCCATATTTAGCCGATTGTACAGAAACCTTGACAAGAATTTGTACACCATTTTGCAACAAGCAATTGGTCTGAACTTAAAATTTTGGCTTGCCTCCTTATTCTTTGGAATTCGATGTATAAATGTGTGATTAATTTTGTTTTAGGATTTTTCCATTCTTGAAACAGTCACTTACAGCTTCCTTTAACAACTCTTTACCTGGTTTCCAGTGTAATGTGTAAAACTTAGTGTTAAAACCATCTGGTCCAGGAGATATGCCATCCTTGACATTGTATAGAGCAGCTTTAACTCGGACATGTCTATCTTATCATTCAAGAAGTTTTTCCCATACTCTGAAATTATGTGTTTACAAATTATTTTAGGCATAGATAAGTTATGTCATTGGTTATAAAGCTGGGAAAAAAAGCTGAAAGTTTAATTGATGAATTCTTCTCTATCGTTTTAAAACTGTTCCTTCACATTCGGACTTCCCACCCAGTTTTGAATAGTTCTTTTATTTGACATTTTTGCATAGAAGAAATAAGAGACTTCATCATCTAAGAGAATCCCGTCACACTTAGCTTTCTATGTATTGTCCATTAGTTCATGCATAAATGCTTGCTCCAATTTCATTTTCGTTTCCTGAAGCTATTTCAATAAATTTCTACATCACATCTTTCTATTTCATATTAAAGTTCAGCGCATTTCGCTCTATAGAATTCCACTTATTTTCTTGTACTCCTTCTATCTTTACTCCACTCTCTCAACCTAACTTTACCTATCTTCTGCTTTTGCAGCAAGCAATATATAGATCCGCCTTCCACTAGGACATTCCACCCTTGTTGTACTTTTTCAGTATATTATTCGCAGATTGTTTGGTGGTTTATAAATTTAAAAGCTTTAGCAAGCCCGAGACTTTTTTCTATAATCAATACTATTATAGGAGTATGATTGTTGACACCTGCATGAAGATATTTCATATTGCACTGGCTAAAATTCTCCATCCATTTCATATTCAATAAAAATCTGTCTAGTTTCATCAAGATGTTTTTATTTAAGCCTAACCACCAAGCGAATTGATATTGATACCTACTAGTATGGGCCCGTGCTTCGCACACGGGCTATTTGTATTGTTGTATACGTTGATATTTTGTTTGAGTGCAAACATATAAACGGAAAGCAAGGGCATTTTTGTAATTTCAAAAAAACACCGAGTAAATTAGTTCAACCAATTTTATTTATTAGCAGTAGAGAAGTAGAGATAATTAACTTCATATCTTCGTAAACAATTGACTTCATATTAATTACCGTTCATGGTTAAGTGATTTTTTAGGTTTTAGTTTTCCAAATACAATTTTAAAACTGTGCGTAGGTATTTCATTTTCGATATTAGTGGACATTATTTTGAAAATGTTTAGGTGCTTTTTTATAATCTTGAAATTCTACATATTCCAATTTGGGTATGACTTTTGAAATATTGAACTTGATTAATTTTGAAGATATTTTAGATAATTTTTTTCTTATATAAATTGTCTATAAATTTTTGATCATTTTCATCTTTAATACTCATTCCAATACTTTTACCTTCACTTTTTTGTATGGGTGCAAACTTCCATAGATATTTCTAATTCAATCCAGAATATTGTAAGTAATAAATTTAAAAGGAGTAAAATAAGGATAATAAAATATAAAGTGAATAGTACACAAATCATATATACTAACAGTCTAACAAAACGTAAGAAGAAAAAAACGGGTATGAAGTAGGAATAAAATAACAACCATTTCAATTTTTTTTAAAAGAACATTATGTATAATTAAGTTTAATAACTAAACATGTGAAAAAACTGACATATTTAGTAAGAAATATATATATATATATATATATATATATATATATATATATATAATGATAAAGATAATATTTTCTTTCGAGTTGAAGAAATTCATGGTTTGCTAAGCTCTCATGCTTATGTTATGTTTACGCTTACCTTATGTTTACATGATAATTTTAGCAATTTTGTTAGATACTCACACACAACAATTTTATTTACTAGAATAAAATATTTACTAAAATTTTAACAAATATATTTCTATGTTTTTTTATATTCATGAGTATTTTTATGCATATCTTTTTGTATGCAGTGCCAAAGCACTCACACACACGCGCCAATGGGGTATTTTCCCTTTGTTGATAGACATGTATTTTTTCTCTAAAAGGTAAGTCAACCCACAAAGTCATCAATTAAGGATCTAAACTGCATTTATATTTGATATTTGATATTTTTCATTGTAAGATTTCTATTTTTTTACGCTTGTGTCTACATCTTCAGTGCTTGCTAATAGATTTGTCGAAACCTTGGAGGCTATTGCTTTCTAGTAAGAATCATCATTTGATGTTCCTTACTTAAAAACTTGACATGAACACATTCCACAACTAAATGCTGACAAGTTTGAAATAGATGTAAATTTTTCAATAAATCCAAGGAATTATAATGAATGATTTATTTGAAAGAATGTTAGATAACTATTAAGGATATTTTATGGCTCACATCCTTGGAAAGGGGAAAAAAATTTAGGCCATATCTCTCTTAGTCAACTTGTTTAAGCCACATATATGTTCTCATCTCCACTTTGGACTTAAGGTTTGATCAACAATATTTGAAATATTTTAATAGATAAAATATGAACACAACTTGACAAGTTTATGTGTAATTTAGCTATGTCGTAAAATTCTTCCATTTACCATGACAAACAACTTTAAAAAGTAGAGCAGATAATTCCTGCAAAATAACCATCTTTATAATTTAGAGTGAGCTTTTTATACTTTTAGACCTAATGTCAGGAAACATGGTTCACATGATCTGAAAAATAATTAAGACTCGGTTTGATTGCTCACTTCTCAATGCATGTAAAATGAAACATGTTTTTTTAGTAGTAAAATGAAATACAAAATTAAAATATATTTTAAATTACTTCATTTTTATACCTAGGAAACATTTAATGGGGAATATATACATCATATTATTGTATTTTTTTTAGTAAATTCATCAATTATGCCGTCATAATGTAGCAGATTCAAATATTCATTTTCCAATACAAATCAAAGCCTATCCATTTTGTTTTTCTCATGACATTGTAGTTCAACGTTAAGTTTTAACTGACTTTTAACTTCTAGAAACTTCTTTCCATCATGACAACAATAACATTTTATAAGCCATCTATATAATATAGAAGCCCACTCACGTCATGAACAAACTCATATTTTCCTAATTTATCATGAACAGTTTAACCATGCAAAGCACAATTTTCCGTTTCTATATAAAAAAAGCCCATACGGCAGTAACAAGTTGTAACATTTAAAAGTAATTATAAAGTATGTATCACAAAATTGAAATAAAAGGCAAATTGGTATTAACAGTAATTATAAATCATGCTTAAATGAATTGATTTACTAAAACAGTTGAACTCTTCAAAAGAGTAATAGAACAATGCATTCATGATTCCTGTTACTGTATAAATAATATCAAACATGCTCAATTTGCTTAGATTGATGAACTTAAATTAAAAATACACATGCCATTTCAATCAATTACTCCAACCGATCCAATTGCCAATTGATTCTAAAATTCGGCTGGTAACCCTTTTTCTTCATCATTCACTCTTCTCTTTTCTCATATGGGTTTATCTTTTTTTCTTGAGTGTGTTCTTTCCTTTTACTGCTTTTTATTTACTTTCTGCATCTGTGTTTGATAATTTTGTTTAATGCTTGCTTTGATTTGTTATTATGGCAGTTGGTGCTATCAATGGACAAAAGTTGGGTAAATTTGGATCGGAACTCATATGAATATATAAAAAATGGATTTTTTGGACGAAGCATTTTCTAGATCCACTCGTCAAAATAAGATCATATGTCCTTGTAAAAAATGTTGCAATCATTATTTCAATGATAGAGTTAATGTTTGTGGTCATCTTCTTTGGTATGGAATGGATCCCTTATATATGACAGCTCGTTGGACGCATCATGGCGAAACTTATCTTGATGAGTCTTATGTAGAGGGTGAAACTCATGTCAATTCGATTAATAAGGCATCGGGCGACGTTAATGATGAAAACGAGGGAGGTGACATGCTTGATTTTCTTAATGAAAACAAAGCATTGATTCATCAATGGATCCTTTTACTTGTAAAGACCAAACACCTGAGGCAGAGCGCCTTTACAAGTTGTTAGATGAAGCCAATAAGAGGTTGTATGTTAGTAGTAAGTATAAAAATTTAGATGCGATTGTAAAACTTTACAAGATCAAGTGTTTAGGGAATGTAAGTATGTAATGACCCGTAAAATTTTAATTGATTTTTATTTATGTATTTAACTGAATATTTGTGAAATTCTAAATAATTGAATTTTGAAATAAAAATTTAATATTTGGATTACGTCCAATTAAACATAGCAGATTTTAAATTTTCAATTTATTCTATCAAAGTTTATTTCATTGTGAAGTTCTATTAAATTCAAGCTAGCTAATAATTGCTGATAATAAATTTATTTTCAAGTCTGAATATTTTTCCATAGAAAAATTCTAAATCTTCTTCTGAGCAAGTTGTCATCTTTCGTTTTTCAAAATTCGGACTTCTTTAGCTCCGTCGATATTATTTTTCTCTGTTTTGCTGCACTTTCCCTAGTAGAAAAATTCGAATTTTATAATTCAATCGTATCATAGATACCTGTATATCATTTTGTTTGCCTCATGGTACTGATCTCCGCGACATATTTATTTCTGTGTTTTGAAATCCGGTACACAGCGGAGTCCACGAAACCGGTAACCGTATCGGTACCGAATCCGTGACCTTTTTTTTCCTTTTGTTTTCAAACGTTTACCGTGTACTCCAAGCTAAATTTATAAATTGTTTTAATTAAGTCAGCTGAATCTCAGGGAAAGTTTCTATTTAATTTACTGCGTATTAATTCTTGACTGTTACTCCGCCTACCTGTGCTTATAAACATTCCCACTGTTACTCTTCATTTCGTTTTATTTTGCTTAAATCACGTTTTGATAAATCAATGGGCAATTTTATGTTTCATTTGCTTTGAAAAAATTATTTTCGCCCCTTCAGCTCATTGTTTCCGTTTCTTTTAACCATTCATTTGCACTTTTGATTATTTACCCTGTTGCCGTTACTTCTTCTTATCCAATTTATTCCCTGACTCCATCTCCCTCTCCTTTATTTATTTCTTTCTTCTGCTGAAACCCATCCCTCCTTATATTTATTCTTCCTCCTTCTCCTTTTGCCTACACCACCATCTTCCCAAACCGAGCATCCACCTCACCACAACACGCACTCAAGCCGATCTACCACCCTCTCTCCCACGCAAGACCGACCGCCTCCACCATAAACAGACTAGCCAAACCCACAGACAGATCCTAACTCGCCAAAACCTCCCTAAACCCTCTCGGACCATCCTCCACCAAGGCATCACTGTCGACTACAAGCCACCGTATCAGCCTCATGTCCTCTACCTTTCCAGCTCTCTGCCTCCTCCGACTCCATTCGGCCATCCACCGAGCACCTTGCCACCAACCTCGGTTCGTGTACGTATATATGATAATTGTTTTAAAAATATTATCTATTGGCTAATACCGCTTTACTACGTATAAGTATAAGTAGTGTTATATATTTTTATCTGTACTGTTTAATATATAAGTATTTGCATGTAAGCATTGTCTAATATATAAATATTGTTTTGAAACTTATCTTTACCGTATATTTTTCCCAGATCGGGCTGTATATGTACATCATTTTATATAAGTTATCCATAGTAAACATTGAGTTTTAAATAATTATATATATTTTTTTAAATATGACTAGCCTATGTATGTAGTTATATGTATATATTAATTAATTATATAAAGTGTGTATGTAAGTTTTACAAATTGTGTATATTTATTGCATATAAAAGTCCTATCAGTTGATGTTTATACAGTGTTAGTGTATATAGTTTTGTAAGGAAATTTTTTTCAAATTTTACTTTTCTTCTTTTTTTTTCCTGGATGACTTTAAGGGTTTGACTTCGGTTTAATTATTTATATAATAGTTGTATTGTGTATTTGTAAGCACCGTGTATAGGTTACATACTTAGCGTGTATAAGATTGATTTTTCTGCATATATTATTATAGGATTCAATATAAAAGCTATATGTGTCTTAGTATACACATTTGTTCTATGCTCTAGTTACATAAGTTTAGTTAAAAAAAAAGGGTTGGTATATCTTTTATATATATAACGTTGTTAAAAGGAGTATAAGTTGTCTGTATGTAATAAATTGTTGTAGTGATTTTTTTTATTGATAATTGAATTTTCTTTAGAAACATATATATATATAAGATTTTTATGTGTAAGTCTATAAAGTTTTCATGTTTAAATTTGTAAAATTTTACTTTTATGCCGGCTTGTTTTGTACTTTTGGTCCGTAGTGTCTTATTGTTTATCAGATAAGTTTACCTGTTACAAAGTTTTATTAGTATGTTCTATAATATATATATATATATATATATATATTTTGCTGTTTAAAAGTTTTATTGTATTGTGTGTGCCTATTTACTTATTTATAAATAAAAAATTTGCTACGTGGATATGTCGTTTATATGGATTTATTTAAAAAACAATGATTTTGAAATATATGTTTTAATATAATTTGTGTTTAAATTTATTTTGATTTGAAAGTAAGTATAATATATATATATATATATATATATATATCTTATTTATATATATAAGTTTTAAAAGAAAATTGTTTTAGAGAAAATTTATAACATATATTTTGTCTGATTATATCAAGAAGACTTTGATTCGTTTCCATCAATCATATCTTCCAGCTTTGCCCGTCAATCCACTTTCAGCTTACTTCGCTTTGAAATTGTGTTTGGATTTCTTCGAATGTCTAGATCGTGATCCAGTTCGTAACTCACCCTATTCTATTTCATCTCTAGCCTCGAAAGGTGAGCAATCACTCACGATTAACATTTTTTTATTCATTAAATTTGATATCAATTGAAACGATAATTGAAATATGTTGTTGTAGTTATTTAAATTTGTTATATATGCTATTATCTGTAACTGTTCACCTGTGGGATATGACACCATATCCTGTTGTTTATATTATATTGTTACTGATGATATATGCCTGTTATTTTATTGTATTTTCTGTTATCACTCTGCAAGTTCCCTGTAGTTTAGAAATCACTATGGGTTGAAATGATACATACCCGAACAGACTTTAGGATAGGAGAATTTCGTTATGGGTTGAAATGATAGACCCAAGCGATTTTCATTTAATTGAATTTGGGATTACGGGTTGAAATGATATCCACACGTATATATTTAGTATACGGATTGAAATGATAAATATCCGTAGCACTTGACTATATGATTGGAAATATATACAGACACCGTTGGTCCATATAAATATTTTGAAAACAATTTATATAATTTTGGAAAGAAATATATGGTTTAATAAATTTGATTCTTAAGATATTATATAAATGAAAATTGTATATATAGATTTAATAGTAATATTTGATTTAAATTAGATTGATTTAATGCATATAATATAGTTAAGTATTTATGTAAACCTATATTTCAAATAGATTCTCTTGTAATAAATTGAATAATTAAGATTGGGAGATAAATTTGAGTTTATAAAATGGTATTTAAATAAGGATTTATTTAATTAAATCGATTTGAAATTTTTGAATGGGAAATTTAAAGGGTATGATTTTATAACTGGATTTTTGATTTAAGTTATTTAATGAATATTTCATGTTTAAATAAATTGAAGAAAATATTGAGTAAAATGTAATGATATTGAATCTAATAAGGGAATATTTCAAGACTTAATAATAATGAGGTTAAATTGAGATCTATATGAAACTGTTATATAGAATATTTAAATATTAAAGCCTTGAACTATATTGGAATTTAAATGGTTTATGTTGAGATTCGGATCTGTATTTGAAATCAACGTAGTTGAATTTGTTATTTAGCAACTAAATTGAATTAAAGTGAAATTTAGGTTGAACCAAATTTGACTTTATTATTTAGAAAACTAAATTGAATAAAAATTTAGTTGAAACGTTGAATACTTAAAGTTGAAATATATTAAAATATAAAGGGGTATTTTTGTGATTACAAATCCGAATTTGAGAACGATAAATTGAAGTATTTATTTTAGGAATTGAGTTGAATTTAAATTGATAAATTGAGATAGAATTTAATTTAAACGGGAAGGTCGGGTTGATGTTGAAACAATTTGTTCAGTTGAGGGAATCGAAAATACTTTATTGTATGAATTATTTAATATATATAAATACTATTTTGGGAAATATAGAGGTATTTGAAGTGAAATGATATTGGGTTTTGAAGTATAAATTAAGCTGAAATGACCACGGTGTTATAATGTATATCTCTACCTTGTAGATATTTCCATGGACCATTAGAGGATGGTTACTCCAAACATCCTTTAAGTTATTTGTATTTCAGTTGATATTTCACTTGAGTTGGATTTATTGATATAAGAATGTTAATCCTGACTCGAGTGTTTTGTGTTTTGCTTTACGCTCGGGTCAGACTGAGTGATACAGCATTTGAGACTCACCTTCGAAGTTGGAGCCTTGCGTGAAGATCCAGCTATCTATCCTTTCAGTCATCCTGTTGATTTGTTCAGAGAAGTCATCTACGCATACTGGAGACTTCACTACATCTAAGATATTCAGTTGTATTTTATTTCTAACTCCACTGTAATAGTAGCTTCATGAACTACTATTCTTTATTTATTCCGTTGCATTATATTACTCTGTGTCTGTGATCTGTGATGATTTATTTACTATATATGTTAAGTTTTGCCAAATTTTAATTAACAATTCGGTATTTTGAATTATTCAAGTCGGACATGTATGGTTTTATTGTCGATTTGAATGGTCCAAATTAGCGGGTCGTTACAGTTGGTATCAGAGCTTTGGCTCTAGGGAAAACTTAGCATATATGGTAAAATTTATTTACAGAATCACATTCATTCGAGTTGAATCTCTTCCTTTGACTCGATTTCCTTTGAATTTTGGAATGTCCCTCGGTTCCAAAATTCATTCTTAACTCTCCCTATTTATATTCGTTTGATTCCGGAGTATCCCATTACTCCACTGAATGATTTGTAAAGGGGGTTAAAACTCCTTTTCAATTGGCATTGACTCACCGAAGATTTTTGTATCCTCGGTTTATGATGCTGCTATATCTTGTTATGTTGAATTCTATATCTCTTGCGATCGAATGTCGAGTTTCCTCAGAATTCTACACCGATTTAATTTTGAATCACGGTTGACCGGTAAAGGTCGCCCGCGATTTATAGAAGTATATCCATCTTCTATTTTGTAATTTAATTATCGCATCTTCGATCGAGTCTATCTTCGAATCAGAATTCTATTGATTTGAGTTCCTCTAATTCAAATCTCTATCTTTGTTTAAAATCCATTTTTAAAATTTATCCTCTGAAAATCGGGTATGTTTGCATTTTTGAAATTGTTTTATATATCGAAATTATTATTTTGATAACTATGATTTTATTCTATATATAAAAGTGAAAATGTTTTCGCTAAGGATTATATACCTATATATAAAACAAATAATAAATGTTATTCTATATAAAAGGGTTTTGAAAGGATTTGAAATTTTGAAAAATATAAGAAATTGATTTATATAAAAATGATTTATAACTGAAGTGTTAAATTTGAAATTCGAGAATTGAGTTCTGGTGTTTTGAAATTGGTTTTAAGATTTTTGAAATTATATAATAATACGATTTGAAAGTATTTTCTGAATAAGAAGTGTTTCAAATGACTCAAACGAATTCCAATGATTTCAATGAAATTTCAAGGAAGTTACAAGAAAATAGAAGTCCAGAACTCACTTTGTCGCTGGAAAATAATTTCGGTGATGAGTGCACGCATCATCGACATTAATTTTCGAGTTTCAGAGTGGGGGAGAGGCTACTTTAATAGCTTCGCTATACAAGTGATTTTGTAAAACCGTTTTTGATTTCAAATTCCAAAGTATAATTTGATATTTTAGAAAGATATAAGTATATATTTGAAACAATTTAAAATGAGACCGGTGTTCAGTCCTCGAGTTTCGGATTTAATAATTGATTTATTGTTGATTTTCAACTCTTGAATTGAAAATGTGATTTCCCCTTATCATTTTGAAGTTCGAACACTTCCAAGTCAAGGTCTAAAATTTTTAAATTAAGAAATTTCGAAGAGTATAAAATGTTTGATAAAGAATATAAATTTAGTTTGAAATGTTTTGAAAAAAAAATATAGTTTTGAATAATAGTTTTCAGAAAGGTAAATTGAATATTTCAACTAGAAATAAATAGTTTAAAGGTTTTAAAGGGATAATTATAAATTTGGAAACCATTTGAGTATAATTGATTTTGAGAAAAACTTTTTGTTTTGAAATTAAATTGAAATTAAAAGCCAGTACTCTTATGGAGATTTTGGAAATGAATTTGTTTGACTTGAATTATTTTAATTTAGAAACTGGGATAATTTTCTAAACCTATTATTTGGGAACTTTGAAATTTAGATACTTAATTTGGAAGAAAATTGGGTGAAATCATATATGATTTTGCAACTGAATTGATATTGAGATGATTTGAAATTTGAGAACCTTATATTATTAAGCATTTGATTTGGGAGTGGTCGAACTTATATAAAATGGATTGTATAAGTATGAAGTTGATTTGAAATCTATTGATTTGAAAGGTACTCAATTTGGAAAGAGATTTTATATAATCGAAGTCTATATAAGTATGATTTGATCTACTATTTATTTGGAAAGTATTCGATTTGGGAAAAATGGGATCCTATATATATATGGACTTTATATAAGTATGATATTTGAAAGTGATTTGAAAAGGTACTATATGATATATATTTTCGAAGTAAAGATATGGAAAGTGCCTTCTGCTTGATATCCGCTTTATGGCCACATCGTGGATTCATTCTATCGATATTATTCTCTCTGATTTTTGGTTTTCCGGATGTAATACTCGAATGTTCCCACCGTGGCGTAACCCATGGTTTTTTTTTCTCTCGCGAATGCATAGCGCAATTGCCTGGCTGAGTCTTGCCTAGGGGTACGGATTGTTTCCTGGGGGATCCAGGTGTAACCATTGTGTATCCTGCAATCTGTGTAGGTCGCGAATAGTAGCGCAAGTGCCTGGCTGAGTCTTGCCTAGAGGTACGGATTGTTTCCTGGGGGATCCAGGCGTAACCATTGTGTATCCTGCACTCCACTAGTCATCATGGCATAACTCGCAGGGCTGAGAAAGCTTACGGATACGGATTGTTTCCTGGGGGATCCAGGCGTAACCATTGTGTATCTGCGAACCATGGTCGGACAAAGGTTTTGGTTTGGATTGTACTTACCATATCTGTTTTAAGTTTTTTTTTTAAGTATTTTCACTGGGTGTTGAAACAAGTCTACTAAGTACTTGAAGAATTCTAGCTTTGCGCCCGATCAACGCATGTTTGCAAGAACGATGATAAACTTGTTGAAACATCGAGTTATAAAAGTATTATCGAAAGGAAAATTTATTTCGACATAATAGTATTTTATTATAAAAGTATTATTATAAAGGTATTTATTATAAAAGTATGTTTCCCAACAAAGAAATTTTGAATTAATATTAGAATTTAAATTCTTATGGTTTGAAATAAATTATTCGTGCCCGACTCTATTCTTTTTAATCTACCTTATCTGCTCAGTTTATTTATTCGCCTATATTCCGTTTTCTAGAATCTACCTTCATCTCCTTTTTGAATCTAATCTTTTAAATTTTGCTTAATCGTATACTACATTGTTTAATAGAAAATTTTGGTGTTATAAATATTTTGAAGTTATTAATTAAATAAAACATATTTAAAGCAAATGATTATTAATATATTGATAATATTTGAAAGTATCTTGAGATAAATTAAAAATTTCATGAATTTTGGATTTAATATTTTTAAATAGCTTCTTTGTAAATATAAACAATAGTGTAAATAATTGTTTTCAAAGGAGTTTTGAAAAGTTTTAAAGTATAAAAGATAATCGAATTTCAAATGAAGTTTTCAAATTTCTGGCAAATTTATTTAGTTTCAAAGTATTGGTTTAATCTTGACTTCCAATCTACTTTTATTTCTGGTTGTACAATCCTCCTACCTCCTTTCTTTTCGGCGACGAAAAGTTTTGAGTGGGGGAGAGTGTAACGACCCGTAAAATTTTAATTGATTTTTATTTATGTATTTAACTGAATATTTGTGAAATTCTAAATAATTGAATTTTGAAATAAAAATTTAATATTTGGATTGCGTCCAATTAAACATAGCAGATTTTAAATTTTCAATTTATTCTATCAAAGTTTATTTCATTGTGAAGTTCTATTAAATTCAAGCTAGCTAATAATTGCTGATAATAAATTTATTTTCAAGTCTGAATATTTTTCCATAGAATAATTCTAAATCTTCTTCTGAGCAAGTTGTCATCTTTCGTTTTTCAAAATTTGGACTTCTTTAGCTCCGTCGATATTATTTTTTTGTGTTTTGCTGCACTTTCCCTAGTAGAAAAATTCGAATTTTATAATTCAATCGTATCATAGATACCTGTATATCATTTTGTTTGCCTCATGGTACTGATCTCCGCGACATATTTATTTCTGTGTTTTGAAATCCGGTACACAGCGGAGTCCACGAAACCGGTAACCGTATCGGTACCGAATCCGTGACCTTTTTTTTTCCTTTTGTTTTCAAACGTTTACCGTGTACTCCAAGCTAAATTTATAAATTGTTTTAATTAAGTCAGCTGAATCTCAGGGAAAGTTTCTATTTAATTTACTGCGTATTAATTCTTGACTGTTACTCCGCCTACCTGTGCTTATAAACATTCCCACTGTTACTCTTCATTTCGTTTTATTTTGCTTAAATCACGTTTTGATAAATCAATGGGCAATTTTACGTTTCATTTGCTTTGAAAATTTTTTTTTGGCCCCTTCAGCTCACTGTTTTCGTTTCTTTTAATCATTCATTTGCACTTTTGATTATTTACCCTGTTGCCGTTACTTCTTCTTATCCAATTTATTCCCTGACTCCATCTCCCTCTCCTTTATTTATTTCTTTCTTCTGCTGAAACCCATCCCTCCCTATATTTATTCTTCCTCCTTCTCCTTTTGCCTACACCACCATCTTCCCAAACCGAGCATCCACCTCACCACAACACGCACTCAAGCCGATCTACCACCCTCTCTCCCACGCAAGACCGACCGCCTCCACCATAAACAGACTAGCCAAACCCACAGACAAATCCTAACTCGCCAAAACCTCCCTAAACCCTCTCGGGCCATCCTCCACCAAGGCATCACCGTCGACTACAAGCCACCGTATCAGCCTCACGTCCTCTACCTTTCAGGCTCTCTGCCTCCTCCGACTCCATTCGGCCATCCACCGAGCACCTTGCCACCAACCTCGGTTCGTGTACGTATATATGATAATTGTTTTAAAAATATTATCTATTGGCTAATACCGCTTTACTACGTATAAGTATAAGTAGTGTTATATATTTTTATCTGTACTGTTTAATATATAAGTATTTGCATGTAAGCATTGTCTAATATATAAATATTGTTTTGAAACTTATCTTCACCGTATATTTTTCCCAGATCGGGCTGTATGTGTACACCATTTTATATAAGTTATCCATAGTAAACATTGAGTTTTAAATAATTATATTTTTTTTTTAAATATGACTAGTCTATGTATGTAGTTATACGTATATATTAATTATATAAAGTGTGTATGTAAGTTTTACAAATTGTGTATATTTATTGCATATAAAAGTCCTATTAGTTGTTGATTATACAGTGTTAGTGTATATAGTTTTGTAAGGAAATTTTTTTCAAATTTTACTTTTCTTCTCTTTTTTTTTCCTGGATGACTTTAAGGGTTTGAATTCGGTTTAATTATTTATATAATAGTTGTATTGTGTATTTGTAAGCACCGTGTATAGGTTATATACTTAGCGTGTATAAGATTGATTTTTCTGCATATATTATTATAGGATTCAATATAAAAGCTATATGTGTCTTAGTATACACATTTGTTCTATGCGCTAGTTATGTAAGTTTAGTTTAAAAAAAAGGGTTGGTATATCTTTTATATATATAACGTTGTTAAAAGGAGTATAAGTTGTTTGTATGTAATAAATTATTGTAGTGATTTTTTTTATTGATATTTGAATTTTCTTTAGAAACATATATATATAAGATTTTTATGTGTAAGTCTATAAAGTTTTCATGTTTAAATTTGTAAAAGTTTATTTTTATGCCGACTTGTTTTGTACTTTTGGTCCGTAGTGTCTTATTGTTTATCAGATAAGTTTACGTGTTACAAAGTTTTATTAGTATGTTCTATAATATATATATATATATATATATATTTCTTGTTTAAATGTTTTATTGTATTGTGTGTGCGTATTTACTTATTTATAAATAAAAAATTTGCTATGTGGATATGTCGTTTATATGGATTTATTTAAAAAACAATGATTTTGAAATATATGTTTTAATATAATTTGTGTTTAAATTTATTTTGATTTGAAAGTAAGTATAATATATATATATATATCTTATTTATATATAAGTTTTAAAAGAAAATTGTTTTAGAGAAAATTTATAACATATATTTTGTCTGATTATATCAAGACGACTCTGATTCGTTTCCATCAATCATATCTTCCAGCTTTGCCCGTCAATCCACTTTCAGCTTACTTCGCTTTGAAATTGTGTTTGGATTTCTTCGAATGTCTAGATCATGATCCAGTTCGTAACTCACCCTATTCTATTTCATCTCTAGCCTCGAAAGGTAAGCAATCACTCACGATTAACATTTTTTTTATTCATTAAATTTGATATCAATTGAAACGACAATTGAAATATGTTGCTGTAGTTATTTAAATTTGTTATATATGCTATTATCTATAACTGTTCACCTGCGGGATATGACACCATATCCTGTTGTTTATATTATATTGTTACTGATGATATATGCCTGTTATTTTATTGTATTTTCTGTTATCACTCTGCAAGTTCCCTGTAGTTTAGAAATCACTATGGGTTGAAATGATACATACCCGAACAGACTTTAGAATAGGAGAATTTCGTTATGGGTTGAAATGATAGACCCAAGCGATTTTCATTTAATTGAATTTGGGATTACGGGTTGAAATGATATCCACCCGTATATATCTAGTATACGGATTGAAATGATAAATATCCGTAGCACTTGACTATATGATTGGAAATATATACAGACACCGTTGGTCCATATAAATATTTTGAAAATAATTTATATAATTTTGGAAAGAAATATATGGTTTAATAAATTTGATTCTTAAGATATTATATAAATTAAAAGTTTATATATAGATTTAATAGTAATATTTGATTTCAATTAGATTGATTTAATGCATATAATATGGTTAAGTATTTATGTAAACCTATATTTCAAATAGATTATCTTGTAATAAATTGAATAATTAAGATTGGGAGATAAATTTGGGTTTATAAAATGGTATTTAAATAAGGATTTATTTAATTAAATCGATTTGAAATTTTTGAATGGGAAATTTAAAGGGTATGATTTTATAACTGGATTTTTGATTTAAGTTATTTAATGAATATTTCATGTTTAAATAAATTAAAGAAAATATTGAGTAAAATGTAATGATATTGAATCTAATAAGGGAATATTTCAAGACTTAGTAATAATGAGGTTAAATCGAGATCTATATGAAACTGTTATATAGAACATTTAAATATTAAAGCCTTGAACTATATTGGAATTTAAATGGTTTATGTTGAGATTCGATCTGTATTTGAAATCAACGTAGTTGAATTTGTTATTTAGCAATTAAATTGAATTAAAGTGAAATTTAGGTTGAACCAAATTTGAATTTATTATTTAGAAAACTAAATTGAATAAAAATTTAGTTGAAACGTTGAATACTTAAAGTTTTGAAATATATTAAAATACAAAGGGGTATTTTTGTGATTACAAATCCGAATTTGAGAACGATAAATTGAAGTGTTTATTTTAGGAATTGAGTTGAATTTAAATTGATAAATTGAGATTGAATTTAATTTAAATGGGAAGGTCGGGTTGATGTTGAAACGATTTGTTCAGTCGAGGGAATCGAAAATACTTTATTGTATAAATTATTTAATATATATAAATACTATTTTGGGAAATATAGAGGTATTTGAAGTGAAATGATATTGGGTTTTGAAGTATAAATTAAGCTGAAATGACCACGGTGTTATAATGTATATCTCTACCTTGTAGATATTTCCATGGACCCTTAGAGGATGGTTACTCCAAACATCCTTTAAGTTATTTGTATTTCAGTTGATATTTCACTTGAGTTGGATTTATTGATATAAGAATGTTAATCCTGACTCGAGTGTTTTGTGTTTTGCTTTACGCTCGGGTCAGACTGAGTGATACAGCATTTGAGACTCACCTTCGAAGTTGGAGCCTTGCTTGAAGATCCAGCTATCTATCCTTTCAGTCATCCTGTTGATTTGTTCAGAGAAGTCATCTACGCATACTGGAGACTTCACTACATCTAAGATATTCAGTTGTATTTTATTTCTAACTCCAATGTATATAGTAGCTTCATGAACTACTATTCTTTATCTATTCCGCTGCATTATATTACTCTATGTCTGTGATCTGTGATGATTTATTTACTATATATGTTAAGTTTTGCCAAATTTTAATTAACAATTCGGTATTTTGAATTATTCAAGTCGGACATGTATGGTTTTATTGTCGATTTGAATGGTCCAAATTAGCGGGTCGTTACAAAGTAACTCAACATTCTCTTTTTTTTAGAAACATTCAAAGATATGCTACCCGAAGATAATTGTTTGCTGACATCAAACGCCCAAGCAAAAAAAATTATTGATGAACTGGGTCTAACATATGAAAAGGTAGACGCTTGTATAAATGATTGCATGTTATACTGGAAAGAAACATCGAACTTAGATGCTTGCTCTCGCTGTGGGGTTTTAAGATACAAAGTAAACACGGAGGATAAAAATGAGGGGACGAAAGTATTGGCTAAGGTGCTTCGTTATTTTCCTTTAATTCCTAGGTTAAAAAGGTTATATATGTCAAAGCATACAGCGGAACAAATGATATGGCATTCAGTTGGTAGTTCAAATGATGGTTTTATAAGACATCCAGTAGATACTCCAGCTTGGAAGCATCTAGATTCTCTATATCCTGATTTTGCTTTGGAAGTTCGCAACATTCGACTTGGACTCGCAAGTAACGGATTTAACCCATTTTCACATATGAACAGCAAACATGGCACATGGCCAGTTATTATATCTATTTCTAATTTTCCTCCATGGTTATGCATGAAGCAACGTTATCTTTTTATGTCACTACTGACTCCTGGACCTCATGAACCTGGTAAGGACATTGATTTGTACATGCAACTGTTAATGGACGAGTTAAAAGAGTTATGAGAAGTTGCTACAAAGACATATGATGTTTTAACCAAACAAACATTCAATATGAGAGCAGCTATTTTATGGACTATAAACGATGTACCCGTGTATGCTTATTTATCAAGTTGGAGTACATCTGGTAAGCAGGCATGCCCGCATTGTAATCATGAAACATGTTCAGTGCGCTTACCAAATAGTAAAAAGCAAGTTTATTTGGGAAGTCGAAGATTTTTACCTATAACACATAAGTTTCGATTTGATGTACACTCATTTAATAGAAGGTGTGAGGAAGATATTACACCAGAACCATTAACCGGAATTGAGTGTTTAATACAACTGTCTAATTTAAAATTTACATTCGGTAAAACACCAATAGCTGAGCCGATTATTGGAAAAAAACGACGAAGGATTATCAATTCCACTAGAGAACCAAAAGTTATTGGACCATGAAAGAAAAAAGCATATTTTTTACTTTACCTTATTGGCAACATCTTCTAATTCGACATAACATAGATGTTATGCATTTGGAGAAAAATGCAAGTGAAAATATTTTGGGGACAATCTTGGTATGCCAAAAAAAGGAAAGGATGGATTTCAAGCTCGAGCTGACTTAGAAAGTTTAAATATAATAAAATCTCTTCAGCCTATTCGTGAAGGAAATAGAACATATATACCTCCAGCAATATTTTTCATAAACAATGAGGAAAAAATGTTGTTTTGCAAAGTTTTTCAAATGCACGCATCCCTGATGGATATTCTACTAACATTGCACGTTGCGTAGATATGAAGGAGAAAAAACTACATAGCTTGAAAAGTCAAGACCATCATGTAATTATGCAACATTTGCTCCCACTTGCAATTCGACGAGTTTTTCCTAGACCACTCGTTCTTGTTTTGCTTGAGTTATCTGCAATATTTAGACAACTATGTAGTAAAAAGAAACATGCTTCATCAATTAATCAACTTAAATATAGGGTTGCAATAGTTTTATGCATGATGGAGAAGATGTTCCCACCTTCCTTCTTCACCATATCTATTCACCTAATTATTCATTTAGCCAATGAAGTTGCTGTTGCTGGACCGGTGCATTATCGTTGGATGTACCCAATTGAAAGGTAATATATAAAAGCATAATTCACCTGTTAAAGGTATACATCATAAAGTTATGTCTTTACAGACACTTAAAAGATATTTGTGACCATGTAAATACCATTTGGAAGAATAATCTTTTGTTGTTGCCCATAGGTATTTGCAGACACTGAAAAAATATGTTCGCAACAAGAGTAATCCAGAAGGAAGCATCGCTGTAGGATACCTTGTAGAAGAATGTGTGTCATTTTATTCAATGTATTTGACAGGTGTCGAAACTCGCCATGATCGATGTGGTCGGAATGCTGATACATCATTGCCTCGCAATATCGAAGGGGGCCTATCTATTTTTCCAAACTCTGGTCATCATTTAGGCAAATGTATGGAAATTAATCTGGAAAAAAATGTTTGGGAACAATGTCACACTTATATCTTATTCAACTGCAGTGAACTGGCTTTTTTCTACAGTAAGATCATATTCATAATTTCAACTACGCACTTTAACTTGCAATAATGGACGTCCAACTAATTTTTTATTCTACTTCCATTTTTGACAACAAGAGGTTGAGGGAGTTGCGTAGAATTCATCAGCGTAAAACCATTCGAGAAGTGGAGAGTTTGAGAAACAAAGAATTTCCTACTTGGTTTCGACATCGTGCAAGTATCTTTCTCAAGTTATACGTAGTATGTTTAAATTATTATTAATACTAATATCGTATTCTAATATTTGTAGGTAAATAACCTTTATGCCATGGGAGATTCATCAATATCAAAAGATTTACTTCGACTAGCGAATGGTCCAAATATAACCGTTAAGGAATATAAGAATTATGTTATAAATGGCTATAGGTTTCAAACTAAATCAGTGGATGATAGATACAAAAACCAAAATTATGGTGTCTTTGTGAATGCTGAAACCTCAAGTTATTCGAGCGTAAGAGATTGCAGCCCAATCGCTGTTAATGTTGATTATTATGGGGTTTTAAAGAAGATTTATGAGCTTGATTATTGGTTTCCCGGCGAAAGTGATGATCAAGCTTGCAAAGTTATATTATTTGAGTGGGACTGGGTAAATAATTCAGGGAAAAAAGGGATATATATATATATATATATATATGGATTTAACTTAGTGAATTTGAATCGTGTGGCACAAAATAAGGATAAGTTTATTTTGGCATCACAAGCTATTCAAGTGTTTTATGTTGTTGACCCAAAGGAGCCAGATTGGAGTGTTGTAGTTAAAACAAAGCCGAGATATTTCTATGATTTAATACAAGACAATGACGAAGTCGACATTGACGACTACTACACCATACCAAATCTTGATGATCCGAATTTGGATAATGAAGAGCTACAGATGAGGATGGATGCTTGCAGTGTTTATGTTAACAAAGTTTTACCAATGACTACGGTATATGCTTCCACACATGAAGATGATGCCTCTAGTGAAGAAGAGATTGAAAATGAGAGCGAGAAAGAAATACAGCAATAAATTTCATGTTTAGATTTATGACATGCTTTCTTATGTTAGTTCTGTTCAGAAACGGATTTTGTTGTTGTTTACGACATGTTTTAATTTTGATTTGCTTATGCATTAGTTAAATGATTACTTTTTCTCGGAGGTGTTATAGTTCCATTAAAGAATGCTTAGTTTTTCTTCTTCAATTTAATGGTACATGATTCTATCGTTTCAAATACATTATTGACCATTAGATGAGCACCTTTGAATATTCTAGTTTTGGTGATGACATGCAAGAAAATTATGGCTCTCAAAATAATGGTATGTTCTCACAACTTATAATGAATTATTTTTCATGCCTATATATATATTAATTACTGTCTATACAATGCTTAACACAACCGTCTACCTAACAAGATTGATAAAGAGAAAAGGACGTGGCTATGACAAACCTAAATTGGGCAAGGAAAGCATTGAGTTCACAAAGGACGGATTGTGTGTAGTTCCAAAAGATGCTAAGTTAGCAAGGTACTTGGGTGGTTTGGCGAGAAATTATAATCTTATTCCTCTATCTGCAACAGATTGGAGAGCATACGATGATGCAGATACGAACAAAATATGGAAAGTAATATCTGTAAGTTTAATCTTATCGATTATACAAACTAAATATTTTGGATGTAAACTGATTTTTCATATTAGTTTAAAATGAAATCAGTAGTTACTTTAAAATTTATTACTATAACAATATATTTCATGTTTCTATATGCAATTACACAAACGGTAAACGTAACACAATTTATGTTCATTTCGAGGATACTATTGATTGGCGTCCCGAACATATTTCCCATATTCCTAAAATTCGACGTTCAAGAGGTTTACTCTTTTTTATTTTCTTGTAGATTTCTCTTACTTTGATCGTTTATAATTGTTTACTAAATAAACTACAAATAATTTTTTATGAACTTTTAACTTCTTTAATTATAAAAATAAAACACTCATTACATATTTTAGGAGAGCAGTTTCCGCCTTTTCTAATAAATAAAACAACCTTCTTTTTACTAAATCCTTTGTTTTGTCCTCTATACATCAGAGAATACGTTCTATTACAAATCACACATCCAACATATAATCGCTCTATATAATTTATGACTTACACCATCATCATACTAATAGATTTTCAGTTGAAATAAATTTTTGGTTCACCGTACAGTTATTATTGCTGATTATGATGTATCTTTGTTGCAATAAGAAAAAGAGCATGGCCACACACCCGATCCAATTGAGGCATTTGAATTAGTTCATAAGAGAAAGGATGAGCAAAGAAGCTGGGTCGATCATGCTTCTGAGCAAACGGGGGTAAGTCGAATATCTTTTGAGCTAAAATTTGTTGATTTTTAGATGTTATTCATATTTTCCAGATTATGCTATACGTAGCGTCATTTTTATATGCTAATTCAATCAAAAGATCAACCACTACAAAAAAAACTGTCTAACTACCCTTGTAAAAGAAAGGTATATTTTTAACATTTCATCATCTACAATTGATTATTGGATTGTTATTCTGTTGTGATATGTTTTGCTACTGAACAATAATTTATAAATTCTTTAACCATGTTCACATGTCTCAGTCTAGCTATATAGGTATTATCTTCTATCAGATGCCCAATGGCATGTGACTTATTTCTTTACTGGATAACAGTGAATGCATGCTTTTATGTCTTTGACCTGCATATATTTGTTCAGGCATTGTATACTCATATATCACCCTCAATGTATGATCTGATTCTCTCAACTCTATGTATTTTCGTAATAAATTTTAATGAAGACTACATATAGTCTGTTCATATCCTTTTTATGCATGATTTGATTGATTTCAGATGGGTTCTACTTTACATTGTTCTTATTGGGGGTCATTCAGTTTTGTTTCCATTGGAATATTACTTAGAGAATATTGTTAATAAGAATGCAGTATGGGGAAGGAATAGAATACTTTGATAAGGCAACTAAAACATACATAACAGATTTAGTTAGTGATACAAAATCTAGAAGATGTTGAGCTAAATATAATGTCTCACAGTATAACTGTCACACAAAGAAGAGCTAAATACATATTACTGTAATGATTCAGAAACTTATGCCAATAAATTGTTACTTTCAACCATATTTGGTTGTGTACTGTAAATAGAGTAGAACTAGTGGGAATGTTGATTAGGGCTCTGCACATAGACTTGCATTGCCTCTAAAGATTCTAGCCATAATCAGCAGTCTGGTAACAAACAAATTTACTACGAAAATATGATAGGAATAATTAGTATACTAATATATTTCAAATGTATAAATACATGGTGCATCTACTTTTGTTTTGCTGTGGTAATAATGTAGAAATTAAATCTTAAAGATTTAACATTAATACCCCACTACAACAAAACAGCCATTTTACAACGGGCAATGCCCGTTGTAATATGGATTTCGCAACGGGCATGCACCCGTTGTATTAGGCCATGTTATAATAGGTCGACCATATTTTACAACGGGCAATGCCTGTTGTAATATGGATTTCGCAACGGGCAATGCCCGTTGTAATACATGATATTGCAACGGTTTCTGACCGTTGCAAAATAAATACAAATTTAAAAAAAATTACAGCAACATCCGTGCACTACATTCATACCAATAATGAATAATTAACGAGTAATAAATATTATCATAAAACAACCAAAATCACATACGAAAAGTCTAAAAGCTAGAGTCATAAAATTCCAACACATTCCAAAAAGTTAGATAAGTTTATATCGACATAGTTCTAATATACACATGGCCACCAGTTTCATAACAACCAAATAGATAAAGCATTAACACATAACCAAATACGATCTGTAATTTTACCGATAACTGACACTTGCCATCGTTTCACTATTAACACATAATTTTGCAGATAACCAAACAGTCCTTTGAGTTGCTTCCTAGCTTTCTTTTCCTTTTCCTGCTCCTGTATAAATTATCAAAATGAGAAAAGACAAAAATGTAGGAAAATAATAGGCAAAATCAGACTCAAATTCACAACACAGGCAATGCGTGTATGGATTGTGAAAAGACTACAAAATCACCTGCTAAAAATTATTAATCAGCAGACTTCATGAGCAACTACAGATTAAATTATCAAGCAAATCAAAAACGTAAATTCCCATCAACTAAAATCATACCAAATTGGTAGTCCATCAACACTGCCTCAGCCTGCCTCTGCATCCTTCTTACCACACTTCAACCAGTCATACCATCTCCACCACCCAGGACCAGACAACAACCACTCTACCTCCTACCTCTGCCTATACAAACTTATCGCCTTCTCCTATTGCCCAAACATCCTCCTCACTACTGCTACGACTTCTCTACTCCACTACACCAACCTTCAACATCATCACAGCAACATACTTCACTATCAATCTGTACACACTTCCAACCAGCCACTGTCTACTACTCCACTACCTTTACCATATATCATACATCCGCAAATAAAACTTCAACAATCATCTCAACCTTCAACTTCCATCAAGTACACACTGCCTCTTTCAGTTCATAAACCATCCACCAACATTCAGCACATACTTCAAACAACAGCTCTTCCATCAACATTGCAACCATCATCCTCTACACTGCAGCCAGCCAACAACACTTCCATCAACAGCCACTACCTTCACCACAACCAAGACCATCCTCTTCCCAAACTCCATCACTGCAATTCTGCACACAACTGCTACTTCACCACCCATTCACATTCACTACTTTCCTACATCAAATAACCCATCAAAACTGCCCACATCAACTTGCACACCCACATCTGCAACCATCAACTATCACCAACATTTCCAGCAACCCAATTTCTCTTTCAACTCCAAGCACCTCCTTACCTCACAACTCCACTTATCGAACCACTTTCCCCCCCTCTGTCAACTGTATTCAGCCATCGGCGGCCTGCCATCAACCATCCAATCAACTCAAACACTCTTCACTGTCTTTCACCAACAATCATTCTCTTTTGCCACATCCCAAACTTCATTCAACCATAGACAATGCACCACCTACGTGGGCCCACCCAGTACACCTAGTGTCCATCAAAATCACCAGCGGCAAACAGCCGGGCCAAATGAACGGGCCGGGTTCATGGATCCACCACTGAACGGACCTGCAGCCAAAATGTTGGCTCCAACAATGAATCCAATGGCAATTGGGGCAGTTGTTCCAAGCGAACCTATCTTTGGATCCGCAGCGGTTGCATACACAGTGTAGACCAGCGCGAAGGTGATCACGATTTCCATTACCACTCCATGTACCTCTACTCCGGCGTCCACTCCATGGGTCGGAATTGCCTTTCCACCAGTTATGAACTTGAGCAATAGGTAAGCGACAGAGGATCCAAGGCACTGTGCGATCCAGTAAAAGATTCTGGTCAAAATGGTGATGTTACCGCCAATGGCGAGACCTAGGGTAACTGTGGGGTTCAAATGACCGCCCGAGATGTTTGCATCCATTGAGACGCCGACGAAGAGCGCGAATGCGTGCGCTAGTGCAACAGCTACTAATCCAGCTGGATCCAGTGCTGCATCGGCAGTCAACTTGCTTGCAAATTAAAAATGGACCGATTAATGAGATAATGAAAACAAAAAAGGAAAAAAGTTGATTGTGCTTTTTGGACTAAGGAGGACGATTACTGAATGCAATGGCGGATCCAACTCCAGCAAAGACGAAGAGAAGGGTGGCGATGAATTCCGCTAAGTATGATTTTAGCGATACTTTGCTCAGAGAATCGCCGATGCTAACAAATGTCCAAGCATCAGCAAAAAATTGAAGCGGCAACTTAATTCCCAAAAAACCATAGTTTTTCCAAGAGGATGAATGCTATTTTTCACAGATGCGGCCGAAGAAATAAAAAAAAAGGACTGTTTTATTATTTGATGTTGGACCGGCTAAAGTCTTATTACAACGGGCATGCATTACAACGGGCATGTGACCGTTGTAAAGTTGGCATCTATTACAACAGGCCTGAATGGACCGTTGTAATAGCCTTCTATTACAACGGGCGACCAATGTCCGTTGTAAAAAGGGTTTGTATATGGCATCTTTTACAAGGGCGCAAGTGGACCGTTATAATAGCCTTCTATTACAACGGGCAACTAATGCTCGTTGTAAAAAGGACGTTGTAATAGGATGTTTTTGTTGTAATGACGCCATTTTTTATAAATTTACGAATCAGAAAATCTGCACCAAAAAAGATACTACTATGGACCATTTCTTTGGTTCCCTGAAACATATAAGTAATTATACAAATTACTCATCAGTTAAGAATTTTCGTTGTTTGTTATAAATTTTACTTCCACATGAAAGTAAGATGGCTGCAATTCTTTTTAATATTAAGTAGGGCACAACACTGAATCAAAAATGAGATTTAATTATCATACTAACTTAATTAGGATAGGAAATGAACTCACCTTAACTCTTTTATATTTGATTTAATAGTCCCGGCGTATATATGAGTGTATAACAGTGTCAATGGAGCTGAATCAAAAATTTGAAATTCTCACTTTGGCTTCTTCTCATTAGAGGACTCTTGATGGTTCCAACCTCATACAAATTAATGAAAGGGAGGACTTCACACACATAAGATTTTCATATGGCTCCACTAATATTATCGCCAATCTGCATTGGTGCACTGGCAAATCCACTGCTTCACAAAATCAGCAATTGCTTAAATGATACTGATTTTTCCAAGTTACATTTTGTGGTTGCTGAAACCTTCATACGCATATTTTATTACAGATAGTCCATCTGCACTGATATATGCTATCATTCACATATGTGAAACGCAATCAATGATGTAAAATAATTACAGCTATATAGGTATTATTTTCCATCAGATGCCCAATGACATGTGACTTATTTCTTCACTGGAGAACAGTGAATGCATGCTTTTATGTCTATGACCTGCATGCATTTGCTCAGGCATTGTATATGCAAATCATCATCTTTTATAAATAGTTTGCTTGAACGCATATAACAAGTTCGACTTGCCTGATTGTATTTACTCCAATTTAGCTATGTTACAGAAAAATGCTTTGAATGTAGCTTCGGATTCCCTTAGTTCAAAATTTCAAGACAATGATACCTTAAAATATGAGTTGGACAACAAAGGGCAATGACAACTATTATATTTCAAAACTGCAGTTCTACTTGTGATAATTACTAAGAAAGACTCACAGACTGATGCTAAAACCATCAGTACACTTGAAACTAAATTTAGCTACATTCAAGAATTAACTTATGTCTTAGGGTTACCACCACAAAAAATTCACTTCATACACACATTCATCTTTTGTACTTACTTCATCGACGGCTTTTACTGCAGTATTGGCATCATTACTAGAAATGACATATTGATATACCATTAAACTAATCTTTTTATAGTATTATTATTATGCATGAATGATGAAAGTAATATTACCTTTTTGTTGATACAATATTTTGTAGGCACTCATATCACAAAAGTTGGCTGAACTAGTTGATACTAACAGCGAAGCGATACCAGAGGCAAGGCCGCAAGCATATGTATCAGCAAAGGGATTTGAGACCGGTGGCAGAGTTCGCGGTTATGGAGAAGTCGTAACACCAGATATGGTTACTTGGGTTCATGAAACTCAACCGACATTAGCTGTTCGTAGATCGCACCGAGGTCGAGCGTACGCTTTACTGCAATCTGAATGTTTGAGTCGAAATGTATGAAAAACAACAAAGTATTAATGAGAAACAAGGTAACGAGATAGAGGAGCTACGACAAATGATTCAATCTTCTCAAAATTTATCATCCATTCCACAATCTCCACCAGAACAACCATTGTCTACACAAGAAGAGCCTATTAACACAAGTCACCCTCCAATAATCCAAAATCAACCGCCCAATCAACAACAATCATCCTGCCAACAACCACCACTCTTCCAACAAAATTATCATTTCCACAGTGTGGACCTCTCTATTATCCACATCCATATCATCCATCATTATATGCTCAAGTGTCTCATCCTGTAAGAGACTTTACATCAACCCTTAATGATATGGATTATTTGCAGTTCATGTGGTTCGTGGCTCCACTTCAGATAGGTAATTGGTCTATTGAGTTTGATATTTGGAGTATGTTTTCTTTTCAAGTTTGGTTTCATGTTTCATGTTGTAAACAGCCCACTGTTTCCAGTTTGTGTTTAAATAGTACTATAGTGTCCAGCTTGGGTTGTAGAGTCTTTTATTGTTCTGTTTTAGGTAGAAGTTGTATTACATTTCTTTGACATGGACATTTTTTTATATTCCATATAAAAACTGCAACTTTTCTCTTCTCTGTCACCTCTGAATTTGGTTTTACAGTGATTATTTTAAAGTATTATCTATGTAGTATTACAAACTAAATGCTAAGCACTGTTTGCAAATATGCTGACTGTGGTTGTTTGATAGTGCAAGTAATAAATAGTACAAAGATTGTTTTTGTGTTTTACTGTTTGCAAGTATGCTGACTGTTGTTTGATAATGCAAGTAATAAATAGTACAGGCATTGTTTTTGTGTTTTATAGTATGTTTGCAAATATGCTGACGGTTGTGATTTGATAATGCAAGTAATATGTGACCAAATCAAGCTCTTTTTGTATTTTAAAATACATAGTACATACGCTTTTGTGTTTGCCTTTGATATAAACAATTGTCAAAGATGCTGCAGGCGCTTTTATTAGCCTGAATTGTAACTATCTGAGGTAACTTTTTAAGCCCATATTAAGATTTGTTTTATGTCCACGTCTGCATGGACTTGTTGGTTGGAGGCAAATGCAAAATCTAAAGTGCCCCAATATGTTACAGGCCCGGCCCACTCCAGTTGGTTGCCCCAACCAAACTAAATTTTTTTAAGACAACCTTACCAAGGATTGAACCTAGGACGTGCGGTTGAATGCTGAAACCAACTACCACTAACACACATCACCATTTAATTAACTAATGCAGTAATAACTTATACTTATCTAAATTGGTAAATTGTTGCCCCCCTCTCCCCGTTACACTAGGCGGCTGGCTTGCCAGTCTTACCCTAGGGCCGGGCCTGATATGTTATTGGAGGCAGCACTTACAGGGACTACTTTTAATTTGCCTCTCATAGTTTTGGAGGCACATGAAGAATAGATTTAGCCCCTACTAATAGTATTAAGGGCTCTGGTAAAGCGCCTTTATTATTTCTATTCTTGGTAGTGGGAAGCATGATTAGGTCAATTCGTGTCCCTTAATCTTTTCTCTGTTGTCATAAACTATTTTACTGAGTTATGATCTAATGATTAACGTATCTTGGTGATGTATTCTCTCATGGGCATGTCCCCTTTTCTAGCATTTTGTAGTTCTCTTTTGTAGTGTATAATTCTAGAAAATGATTGAAAACTAAAAATCTGGCCTATAGTGGACCAGATCTCGTATGATGTATTGCACCCAACAATTTGAGATAAAAGATTGGGACTTACAGATGATATTAAGCTTGATGCAAGTAAGTTATCTTGTTTCTGATGATAAGTATAATCTGGGTTACCGACTGGATTTCAGCCTTTATCTAAAATGATTGCAGGAGGCACTTCTTTGGTCCCTTGCACAAATTCTTGAAGGCCATAGCCTTTTAATGTCATCTCAACTTGATATTTTCATAAGATGTAGTTATCTTCATCAAGAGGAATGGTGATGACATGGCTCTTTGGTTTAATCAGTGCAGGGATGCTTGTGGCACCATTGTCTTCCCTTATTGAGGTCACTGACTCAGATTCTTCAATATTGTCTCCCATCTTTGCAAGAAACTGAGTTTCTTGGAGTGACAGACACCAGTTTGCTGCCAAGAAATTGGTTGGAATCAAGAAAATGGTGGGTGTGTATTATATCAATCAAATTGATATAATACGCAGGCACTGCAGGTTGAAAAACTTTTCTGTAGAACAGAGAAAATATGAAAATGCTCTTGTTGTCACCGGTTGGAGATAAAGAGATGTCTCTGATCCAAACCCAGGAAGCACAAGAGCAATATGAGAGCAGATGCTCTTGATCAAGAATGGTATATGAACTCCAATGATGATGCTTTTCTGAGGAGTCACACGAAATACCCCCTTCAATCTTCAAGATGTGATGAAGGGGTAGAAAAGATGAATTGTCTTTCGGCAAGATAGTTCTGATATCAAATTAAGATTTAAGAAAATGAATCTTTTTATTTATTGCTGTTTTTGATTGAAAGAATTCATAATATACAAATCTCTGCATTACTTGTATTTATACATGCTATGTGTAGAAATAAAAGAAAGAAAAGATTATTGGGTTATTGGGTTTTCATTATTGTAATTAGTAGAAATCCTACGTCATCCAATTTGAGTTTTTCTTCTTCTATTTTCAGTCCTTTAAATTATAATTCTTCAATTGAGTGATTGATTAGAGTAAGTCTCTGAATCTTGTAACTCGCTACATTGATTTGGCATGTTATCTCTTGTAATTGCTGCCTGCAATACAAAATTTATTGACTCTCTATGGACGTATGACACAAATATAAAGCACGTTAAATTTTTTGTGTCTTTCATGCCTGATTGTCCGCGATAGATAAAGAAACAATTCACAACCTCTTCTAGAGATGATACATGTCATAATGTTAAAATTGATCATAAGCAGATTTGTTACGAGACCGTTGAATGCTATGACCAGTTAGATGAACAATTATTATGGCAGCAGTGGTAGTTTTCCTATGATTACATGAAGATTTATTGCCTCTTGGTATGGTTTAAAAAAATCCATTTGATAATCGTTCAGCATTCAAGAGAATAAGACACCATGTAATAAACTATTCAAACAAAAATTTCATTGGACACAATGGGACAAAATAGGTAAAAAGGCACCAGACCATCTCTGCTTTAGTCGAAATAGGCATTTTGCGTTTATTTCAACCGGTGTGTATTTATGCTTAGCCTGTTATACAATCAACGATTTCCCTCGACCAGTATGAATTTATTTCGAATAGAAGCATGATTAGGTCAATCCGTGTCCCTTAATCTTTTCTCTGTTGGAGTTAAGCTAAAATGTGGATAAATGATTAACAGTACTTGGTGATCGTACAAGCAGAGTCAAATGAATCGCTCATTTAATCTACGAGTGCATAAATCCACCCCTGAAGATATTTTGTTTCATTGAATATAAATGACAACTTCCGACGCATACATTCGCCATAATCATATCTATAACACTGATAGATGTATATAAAACTTAAAATGGTACACACATATATAGTGATACAATATTAAACTGGTAACTCATCTTCACCAATGAGAAACTCATTTGTTATACATGGCCTTATACTCAACCCAAAGTTGATCAACGCTGCTGCCAAGCAAATCCATAAAAAAGGCATCACTGTACCCATCCTTCATCTTCTTATTCAACTGGGCGACAAAACCGTTCATCCTGTAAGAATCGCAGTAATTAAGAAAAAGTGCAGTGACATCATATCCCTGGTCCCATTTGTCCCCTTCTCCGGGTTTGGCCCAATACCCGGGCACATAGCCTGCCTTCAACCTTACGTAATCCGCTATTCCTTCAATTAACTGTGAAGAAGCCCTTCCATTTCCGTTCCACTGCAACGAGTGTGTCACTTCATGGAACAATATCCCTATATACAAAAGGGCTGTTAAGGGAAATTCATCGTCCAATGCAATCCACAAATGCATGCGCGTGCGCACGCACACATACATGTATGTATGTATGTATGTTTGTATTAGTGATAGGCTAAATTACCTGTGAACTCAGACTTCACGTCTCCTGAAAAATTATCCAAGTAGTCGGCATTAAAGTGGATTATATCATTCGAGGAGTATGCAACGCCATTCGTTTTCTCGACTATGAGGCTTATGGCAGCAACTTGTCTACGCTCTGGTTCGGATTGTTGGAAGGTGGCCCAAATGAAGGATGATGCTTCCTCCATGGCCCCGAGACTGTAGTCCAGCCCAATCTGGGTGGCGAATTTGCTTGTTTCGGGTGCATTGGATGTTGCACTGTAGGTAATGGCATTGGAGGATGAGTAAAGCAAAGAGATGGTTAGCAGAAATATTGCTAGAAAAACAACGCTGTTGCTATCCATTATACTTAATTAGATGGTGTGTTCTGGTTTTGGAACATAATGTGGAGATGATTTATATAGACTGATGAATATAGTTGGAACCGACAAGCTAAAGTATAGCTACCATACCATTGTAAAGTAAGATGAATGGGTTGAACGTTCTTCATTTGAATATTTCCTACTTAAATTGCGGGGCTGGCATAAAACTGATATGATAACGTATAAGCGTAAACCGAACGAACGTAAAAGACTTTGGCCAACAAAGGTCTTTACGGGTCTTGGTATTTGTTGATAATTCTCAAGCACGTGATGTGTTTTGCATGTATATGAACAGAATCGCCATCCTATCTATTATTGTAAATGTATCGAAAATTCAAATTAGTTGTTGTAGTTTTTGTGTACTTGGTTATAATATGCAGTCATGAGTATAAGCCACTTTCAACTATTCATAAACTTTTGAAGAAGACGTATATGAATTCATAAGCTGAGATCAGGGATTTACGAAAATTGTTGCATTCAGTGGAGGAATTGCCTGTTAAACATTTTGTCCTTCTATTTTCAAATCTGTACGACGAGATATGCCCATGCAGCAGTTTGATTGTTAAAATAGGGCAAATGAAGGAATGAGAAGCAATAGCGGTTCCAAAAAAAAATTTCACGGGGAACGGATCTTTATAAGAATTTAAATCCCACATCATCTGTTTTTCTTGCTCAACTTTTATAAATTATATAAGTTTAAGTAACTAATTTTACAAAAAAAAAGAATCTGGAATGGGGAAATGTCTTGATTTTAATCCGTATTTGATTAAAAATACCATGTAAATAATAAAAATTGATCACGTCATGAATCTCAGTGGGGGCACTGTATATTTTCTCATTAGCTCAATGAAATCAAGTTGAATATTTAAAGGTTGAACGAGCCAATGTTTAAAACCTTGTATTATTAAAATTTCGCAAACCAAGGTTTAAATTTCCAGTTTTGAGCTCCCGTTCTGTCATCTGGAATTATTTAAATTTTAGTTTCGTTCCGAAAATTTAGTTCAAATTCTAGTTCGGATTTAGTTATGTTTTAATTTCTTTCATGTCTATTTTGTCGAAGTTATTATACTTTTATTCGAAGCCCAAGTCACTTTATAGACATATTAAAACATAGTTTAAAAACCTAAGATATCAAACTTTTATTCAGAGCTAGAATCACTTTATCAGGAATATTTAAACACGGTTTAAAAACAGATTAGATCAGCCCACAATATCTCTTGCTTGTTATCAGTAGGGCAGTTATGGTAATGGTTACCGTTACCATTTTGTAAATACCGTTATCGTACCGTTTTTACTGGTAAACTAAAATTGTTTACCGTTACCTATACTGATGACTGATATACCGATAAATTGGTAACCATTACACTGCTAATGGTAAAATTACCGTTTGTCTAGAAAAATAATAAGTTGATATATTTTTAAAGTGAGCGATACTTCGTTATATATCTCATTGGGTGACTTACTAAAGAACATGGAAAGATGTGTATTTATCATCATTTGAGTTGAATTACTGAAATAAATTGAACTATTTTCTTACTTTTAAATGTCTGTAATACATCTTACATGAATATTAATGCATTATGAACGGACTAGTAAATTACCATTACCATTGATTTTAAAAAAATATTACCGATGTTTTACCGTAGAAAATGATAAGTTTACCGTTACAATTCCGATTATACTGGTATACAGACTTTTCTTTAAAATTGTAACCGATTGACTGGTAATGTTATGATAATGGTAAATTTACCATACCATAACAGCCCTGCTAATCAGCATGCCAACTATAATTCTTTATCCGTTCGGTCTCCGCCTCCGTCAAGCCATCATTTGAATCCTAATTCTCGTCCAAATTTTGGATAAATTCTAAAATCTAAAGCAACAAGAAGAAGATTAGGTGTCCAAACTATTAAATGGATAAAATATGTTTCTCTATCGTGCTCAAGTAATCCTTACGAGGTGATATTTTTATTGGTTTAATGTTCTCAATCGGTGTATTTAGCAAATTCCATCTTCGTCATAGTCGGAACTGGGACGGAACGTCCGAAATTCCAGCGAACGGAATCTCGAACCATGGATAATATCATCAACTCAAATTATCTCTACCAAACCACAAACTCATCCATTATACTCGTCCCAGAGATTATCAACGCTATTACCAAGCAGCTTGTTAAGAAAGGCATCACTGTACTCATCCTTCATCCTCTTATTAACTCCGCCATGTAGTCATTCATCCTATCAGAATCACATTAATCCAGAAAACGTACAGTCACGTCATACCCTTGGTCCCACCCATCCCTTTCTTCTGTTTTTACCCAATGTTAAGTGAAATGAGAATATGTCCACCGGTTTACAATATTTGCTCTTGCTTATACAATACCAGTATTCGATGTAATGGGCCTGGGCCTGTATTGTAGCCCAAGTACCTAAGTATTTTGATTTCTATATAAATAGAAGAATACTTCAATGTATTTGGTACAGAAGTATTATAATACAAAATTCTCACAATTTTATTCAAATTCTTAATATGGTATCGGAGCCAAAACCTTCAGCTTAACAGCATTTCTATCAAAATTCAATCAGAAAAAGTTCGTTCTATCCGTTATATTCGAGATAACACCATCATTTTGAATTTCATCACTTGGTGTTATCTTTAACCCTCAGAATAATTTCATCACTGGGTTGTTTTCTACATTCTAGCTTTGAAGATCCGTGCCTTACCAAGAAAAGCATTCAAAATTCTGGCTGCTCAAATTCTCAAAGAAGAAATTCTCAGGAAAACTCACAATTCAGAAAACAGAAAGCAAGAAATCATAACAGACAAAAAGAAAGGCAGTGTCGTGCCAAGAAAATCATCATAAAACAATCATCATTTAATTTTCTAGCTGCAACACACCTGGAAAGATTCAGATTGCAATTCTTGATTACTGTAAAGAATTACCTGAGTCCTTTAATTTCTCATCTTGCTTAAAATTCTTCATCATGGGAGAAGAAAGCTCAACCACATCATCAAATCCACAAAGTTCATATCAGATAGCCATAGAAAGCCTTCTTAAAACAATCATCGGTCCTTAGAGTCAACTTATCATAGCACAACTCGAAGAAGATAATTATCTTCTCTGGAAAGTCCAGGTTGAAATAGCAGTCAGAGGATATGGTCTCGAAGGGTTTCTTCTAGGTACAATGCCAACTCAACCAAGGTTCATAACTAATCAAGAAAATAAAACTGTTAACAATGTAGAATTCATAAAGTTTCAGAGACAAGACAATCTAATATGTTTATGGCTTTTATCTTCCATAAGCATGAAGCTACCGCCCTAAGTTATAGGTAGCAAGACAGCAAAAGGGATTTAGACCACAGTTGAAAGAATTTTTAATTCTCAATCTACAGCCAAGATAATGCATTATAAGAGACTCCTTCACAGTATCAAGAAGGATAATCTGTCTATGGTAGAACACTTAGCAAAAATCAAAACTACTTATGATTTGCTTGAAGCAGCTGGTCACAAGATTACCGATTCAGAACAAGTATTGATTATATTAAGTGGTCTGAATGATGAATATGAGTCAGTTGTTGCAGTAATATCATCTCAGAGATCAACACCTCCTATTGAAGATGTGCATTCTATATTACTTGCACATGAAGGAAGAATTGACTTTAAGAAACCAACTGACTCAGATATGTCCATTAACTATTCGGCGAATAATAAAAACAAGAATCAATACAATACTAAGGAAAATCAACAGAATCAAAGAAGTGGTCAGTCCTACAGAGGAAGGGGCAGAGGAAGGTGGAATGACAATAACAAACCAAATGTCAAATTTGTGAAAAGATTAGACATACAACACCTAAATGTTACTTCAGGTTAAATTTGAGTTCTTTCCAAAATATTGTCTTGTTAGAGACATTCTGACTAAAGAAGTTTTATTGCAGGGTGATGCTGACATAAGACTGTATTGTTTCAAAGTGGTTAGTCAAATCAATCATGAAAAAGATCATCAAAATTGTAATATGTCAGAAGCAACACAGATTACTAATCAGAAAAATATTCTAGATCTATGGCATTACAAGCTTCGACATTCAAATATCTGTATTGTTAAACAAATTTTCAATGATAATAAAATTGCTTTTGATGATGTTTCATCACCATATGTTTGTACTTACTGTCAGATGGATAAAAGCCACAAGTTGGCATTTAATTCTTCTAGTACTATTTATTCAAATCCTTTAGAATTAGTAGCCATGGATCTATGGGGTCCTGCTCTAGTACGCTCAGATTATGGATACGAATATTATATATCTTTTGTTGATTCTTATTCTGTATTTACTTGGATTTATTTCCTAAAAGCCAAATCTGGTACGTACAATCCCGTAATTCACTTTATATCAGTAGCTGAAAAGCAGGCTGGCTGCCAAGTTAAAACTGTACAATCTGATGGTGGTACTGAGTTTAAGGCACTCATCAATTATTTTAAATAAAAGGGAATAGCTCATAGAATAACATGCACCTATACCTTTAAACAGAATGGCCTAATAGAGTGAAAACATAAACACATAGTTGAGACTGGACTTACTCTTTGGGCTCAGGCGTCTTTACCCTTAAAATTTTGACCTGACTCATTTAATACTGCGGTTTATCTAATTAGCAAATTACCAACAAGTGTTTTAAAAGGAGTAAATCCAATGGAAAGCTTGTATAATATAAAACCAGACTATCAAAGTCTAATTTTTTTTTGGATGTTTATGTTTTCCCTACTTAAGGCCATTCAATAGAAATAAACTAGAGTTTAGATCTCAACCATGCACTTTTATAGGATATAGTACTAATCAGAAGGCATATAACTGTTTGTATTCAATGAACACATATTTCCTTTTAGTAATGCAGACATCAAGACAACAAAGAAAGTTCTTAACCCAAGAACTTCAATACCTGATTTACTTGTCTGCTCAGATAACTGGGAGTATAAGGAAACTGAAAGGACTGACGAAGATTCTGATTCACCATCTCCATCAGACAATGAACTAGAGAAACTTTCAACTATCACAGTCAGTCTCCATCATAACTTGCCAGTCAAGATCAACAAGTCAGCGATGAAAATACAAGCTCTCAACAAAATACAATTGCACATAACAGTGATCAGACAAACAGAAGTAAATGCCATGATAGACACAGTCATCCCATGATCACTAGGGCCAAGAGTGGTATATTCAAGCCAAACATTTATATTGCTACCACAATAACTAAAGAGCCAGAAAACTTTGATCAAGCTTCAAAGACCAGAACTGGAGAGCAGCTATGGATGTAGAGTATAATGCACTCATAAGAAATAAAACATGGAATTTAGTTCATTCCCAAGTAATAAAAATATAGTGGGATGCAGATGGACATATAATAAAAAGGAATCCAGATGGTTCTGTTCATAGATATAAAACCAGACTTTTTGCTAAGGGCTACACACAGCAATATGGATTAGGTTTCAATGAGACTTTTTCACCAGTAGTTAAACCAACAGTAGTCAGTATTATACTTACTATTGCTTTGTACAAAAACTGGTGTATCAGACAACTGGATGTTAACAATGCCTTTTTGAATGGTGTTCTACAAGAGGAGATATATATGGAGCAAACACAGGGATACAATCAAAATACAGATTATGTGTGCAGATTGAATAAGGCTATATATGGGCTTAAACAAGCTCCAAGAGTTTGGTTTGATAGACCGAAACATACTTTGATAAAACTTGGATTTTTAGTCTACAAAATCAGACGACTGACTTTTTATTAATAATAATAAAGAATCCATTATATATATTTTAATATATGTTGATGATCTCATTGTTACAGGTAACAATGAAGAAGATATCAACAAACTCATCCTGCACTTAGACAAAAAATTCTCAGTTAAAGATCTTGGAGAGATTAACTACTTCCTGGGCACAGAAATCGTCAAAAAGCCAAATTCAGAAATAATTCTTAGTCAAAGGAAATACATAACATAAATATTGCTTAAGTCAAAAATGCATGAAGCAAATCCTCTACCAACGCCTATGATAAGCAACTATCAGCTTTTAAAAAAGAGGGGAGAAACAATATTTAATGTTAAACAATACAGAAGATTTGTTGGTGCATTAGTATATGCAACAATAACAAGGCCTGATATATCATACAGTGTTAATAAAGTTTCTCAATTCATGCAAGAACCTCTAGTTGAACACTGGAGAGCAGTAAAGAGAATCTTACGATAGTTAAAAGGGACTGTCAACTATGGTTTATCATTCAAAAAAGGCAACAATCTTAACATTATAGGCTACACAGATGCAGATTGGGGAACAGATCCAGATGACAGAAAGTCTGTTTCTGGATACTGCATTTATCTTAGGGGAATTCTCATATCGTGGTGCTCTAAAAAGCAGTCTACTATTTCAAGATGAAGTACAGAGGCAGAATATATGAGTTTAGCAAGTGCTACAACAGAGATTTTATGGATCAAATCTTTATTAAATGAACTTAGAATTGAATCAGATCATAAACTAGTCATATGGTGTGATAAACTAAGCACTGTTCACATGCCAGCTAATCCAGTTCTTCATTCAAAGACAAAGCATATGAAAATCGACTTATATTTTGTACGAGAGCAAATAATCAATCAAAAGCTTCAAGTTAATCACATACCAGCAACATAACAGAGAGGTGACGTACTTATCAAGGCACTATCGGTAAGAAATTTTACCTGGTTTAGAGACGAACTCAGAGTGAAGTCAAGCTTCAGCTGATTTTATTGTATCAGATCTACTGATATAAATCAACATAAGGAAGAGCAAACCTCAGATCAAGAATCAGTGGATCTGAAGTTTAAATGACTCATCTTCACTTAAAAGCCGTAGATCTAAAGTACAAAACCTCGTCCTCACTTGAATCTGGAGTCTTACTCACATCTTTAGAGCAATTTCAGAGCTACTCTGCTAGGAGAGTTCAATTACAAGTAGACCCGAGTTACAGATCTGAAGAATATATCCAGTTCTGCACTTACGAGTCATACTCAACTTTTACACATGAATTCTTTGAATAAAAGAGAGATCTCTCATGATTACATCTGGTTTCCTTAAGATAATTCTGAAGATTTCATAAGAATTGAAGAATTTGCAGAGATTGCCACAATCCTAGACTCGATTTTGAGGCGGGGTGTTCAATGAAATGAGAACATGTCCATCGGTTTACAATATTTGCTCTCGCTTATAAAATACCAGTATTGGATGTAATGGGCCTGGGTCTGTTTTGCAGCCCAAGTATTTTGATTTCTGTATAAAAGAAGAATACTGCAATGTATTTGGTACAAAAGTATTATAATACAAAATTCTCTCAATTTCATTCAAATTCTTAATACCCAATGCGCCGGCACATACGCCGCCTTCAATCTCATCTAGTCCGCCACTCCTTCAATTAACCTAGAAGGAGTCGCTCCGTTCCCATTCCACTGTCACACGTGCGTCATTTCATGGATCAACAATCCTGCAAAATGGATATTTTTTTTTAATACAATGGTAATAATTTAATTATATTATGTGTATATTGTTTATCTCATGAATCAAGTCATTCCACCATACTGTAATGCTAGTTTGTGTTAGTTTCAAATCAAATATTTTCTTAAAATCGTGGATGAGCATCAATTCTTAAGACATTGAGATGCCACACTACTGGTCACTAGGTCGGTTGTCAGTGCTATAAAAAACTACCAGCCCAAAATATGTTATTGCCATAGTGATTCCGTTATCTAATGTGTTGTGATTTTCGAACAAAATGTGAACAGGCTTTATAGATTCATGAACTTCTCTCCTACTTAATTTATGAGTCAAGTGAATATGGTTGGAACTTGGAACTGGCTAGTTCAAGCATTAATGAATGGGTTGAACATTCTCCATTTGATTTTTTCCTACTTAAATTGTGATCAAGACATGAATGCATAAGTTAAACCAGAATATGAGAAGTTCGATGTCCTGTTATTATAAAGAATCATATTTGAAAGAAATTTCAAAAGTTTATCAAAGAATTTAATGTTGCATGCACAACAATGGATGTAAAATTCTTGATATATGTTTATATTTCTCAAACACGTGATGTGTTTTGCATGTGAGCAGCATTTCCAACCAGTCACTGCAGCAACCTATCATTGTAAATCTACTAAAAATTATACTATGTAGTTACTTTAGAATGGAAATACCATTCGAGAAATTAAGCAGACTAGGCCTTCTTTAGTTGAAGAAGGCATTGTGGATTTATTTCAACCAGTGTGTACTCATATCTCAAGACTGTTATACAATGCATCAGAACTCATATCTCAAGACTGTTAATTAATTATTATAGCTTAAATTAGGGAAATAGGAAATTCAAGATGTACCATCAAAAAGATGCGGATAAGAGGTACGTATTTTCTCCTCATCCTCCCACGTAGCGTCCTCAATACTATCTTCCCACTGCACCTTAAACAATGGGACTTCCTTATTCCTAAGCTTCTTGATATCTCGTCAACGACCTTGGTAGGAAAGCGATGAACCAATGCTTCTCTCTCCACTTCAAATTCTTTAAGTTGGCTAGGTTCCACTACTTTGCTGAATCATGTAAGCACTTTCTCAAGTATGAAACATGAAAACACATCATGAACTCCCACGAGCCTCTCCGGTAGCTTTATCCGATATGCCGTCTCCCTACCCTTTCCAAAATAGGGAACGGTCGTACGAATCTGGGAGCAAGTTTCCCACTTGATCCAATCCTCACTACCTTTCTCAATGGAGACACCTTAATGAAGACCAAATGTCCTACCTCGAACTCTCCCTTCTCCGCTTATCTGCATAGGATTTCTGTCTATCTTGGTTCGTCTTAATCCTCTAATCAAGTCAATCTTTTCCAAAGTCTCTCTATCATTGTCGGGACCAAGTAGAAATCTTTCTGTAGACTCCAACCAACACGAATGTGACTTGCCAGTTCTTCCATAAAGGGATTCAAAACGAGCCATCCAAATGCTAGCCTAAAAACTATTGTTATAAGCGAATTCCACAAAAGGAAGGTGCTCCTCCCAAGTCCCTCCAAAATCAAGAATGCATATCCTCAACAAATCCCCAAGACCTCTATTAACTCTCTGTTTGGCCATCTGTTTGAGAGTGATAGGTAGTACTCAATCTATGCTGTATACCTAAAGCCTCTTGTAAGCTCCTCCAAAACTCGCTAGTAAAGATAGGGTCTCTGTCGCTCACTATGCTAGTGGGAACTCCATGAAGTTGGACTATCTCATGAACGTATGGATGCCAAATAAGGTGTTTTCCTCTTGCTCCTAATCGGAATGAAGTGGACGCTTTTAGTCAAACGATCTACAATCATCCAAATATTGGTATTTTCCTTCCTAGATCGGGGTAAACCGTCTATGAAGGCCATCGAAACACTATCCCACTTCCATTCGGGTACATCCAATGGTTGAAGAAATTCGCCAGGCCTATACTGCTCTGCCTTAACTCTTTGGTACACAAAACACTTAGCCACAAACTCTGCTGCATCCTTATTCATGCCACTCCAATAAAACACTCTCTTCATGTTCCTATACATCTTATCACCGCCCAGATGAATAGTCATCCGAGAATGGTGTGCCTCTACTGGAACTGCTCATCAAATCACCAGTGCAGGGAACACAAAGTCTTCCATTTCTCCTTAGCCACCCTTTACTATCTATGGAATAACATTGGAGATTTTTAGAGACCTCTCCTATGCTAATCCTATCTAGGATATCCACAAGCTCTGAATGTTCTCGCTGCCTCGAGCCAATCTGATCTATAAGGGTAGGCTTAACCTCAAGTGCTGCCAAAAAACCAGGGGGAATGTCGGTAGAGGGATTAAAATCCAAGGTGGAAAAAAACTCTAGGCTCTTCCACTCCACGAACATTGGGCTAAGGGTCGCTCTCTACCTACTTAATGCATCCGCAACCACGTTCCCTTTGCTAGGGGTGTAAGCTATCTCAAAGTCATATAATGCCTAAAACTTCATCCATCGTTGCTGCCTCAAGTTTAAATACTTTTGTGAGAAAAGGTACTTCAATGATTTATGGTCAGTGAAAAGCTTGAACCTCTCTCCTAGTAGGTAATGTCTTCAAGACTTGAGCGCAAAAACAATAGCAGCTAGCTCAAAATCATGAGTGGGGTAGTTCTTCTCATGAGTTCTCAACTGTCTACTCCCATAGGATACTACCCTCCCCTCTTGCATCAGTACTGCTCCAAGGCTAGTCCCATATGCATCAGCGTATGCGGTAAAAGGCTTAGCTCTGTCGGGTAAAACTAACACTGGCGCACTGGTAAAGGCTCTCTTTAGCATCATGATGGAACCCTCACAATCCATTTCCCACATGATTGCCGCATTCTTTTTAGTAAGGTGAGTAAGTGGTGTTGAAATCTTAGCGAAATCCCTTACAAACTTCCTATAATAACCAACTAAACCTAGGAAGCTTCTAACTTCGGAAGCATTCTTGGGGGTTTTCCAATCTTGTACTGCCACTATCTTAGCGGGATCTATGGCTAAACCCTCTCTTGAGACTATATGCCCCAGTAAACGCACCTCCTTATGCCAAAAGTTACACTTTGAGAATTTTTCTTTCAACGGATGAACACAAAGTGTACGAAGAACCTCCTTAAGATGAATAGCATGCTCTTCCATACCCTTGGAAAACACCAGAATGTCATCCACAAACACTACAACGAACTTATTTAGGATATCTTCAAAAACACAACTCATTAGATCTACAAAATAGGCTGGGACATTGGTCAGCCCAAACGGCATAACTAACCACTCAAAGAATCCATTGGATGTCCTAAATGTTGGCTTATTGATGCTATTGTCAACGACCCTAAGCTGATGAAATCCAGTGGCTAAGTCGAGCTGGAAAATACTGAAGAGCCAACCAACTGATCGAAAAGGTCGTCTATCCTAGGAAATGGGGAACAATTCTTCTTTGTGAGCTTATTCAACTCTCTATAGTCTACGTAAAGTCGAAGGGAACCATCCGCCTTTGTAGTGAAGATGACTAGCGCTCCCTACTCAGATATGCTCCGTCTAATGAAGCCTGTCTCCAATAGGTCAGCAATTTGCTTCCTTAACTTCTTCCTCTCCCTAGGAGTTATATATCTCACAGGTAATGCAACTGGCCTAGCATTGTCATAGAGATAGATCCTAAAATTGATCTCTCTCTTAGGGGGTAGTCCCTTAACCTCTCAAAAACGTCCGGGAAATATCTAACAACAGGAATCGAATCTAACTCACCTAGTGATGAATCAAGAGAATAAAGAAAGCTCAACATGAGTGACCCATGTAGGTCATAAGAAACGTTGACGTCCTTCCACTACATGTCTCTAGTCTAACGACTCTCCTCTCGCAGTCTAATATCGCACCATAAGTGGACAACCAGTACATCTCCGAAATCATCCCATATCCCGAAAATCCCATTACATAGGCGTCACAGTCAAACGCTACGCGTAGTATAAAATTTTTCAAACCCCTACAAATCATGGATAAATGTGTCGATCCTCCAACGGGGTTTGAGACGACTATAGGGTCTACCACTAGAGAAATATCTAAGTGCAAACAATCAATTAAGGAACTAGAAATAAAAGAATGTGATGCTTCAGAGTCAAAAAGAGCACAAATTGGAAAATTCGAAATAGAAATCAAACCTTCTAAAGTGAATTTCCTACCTCGATCTGGTCCACTTCTAGAAGGTGCTGCGTCTGAAGCCTGTACTTGCGCCGTAGGTGCGCCTGCTCTCTGCACTGTCCTCTGAGGACTAGCTCTACTAAGATGCCCAGGCTGCCCACATTTGTAACACCTCTCCTTCATCATGTCCTTCTTACATCCTTTGTGAAATGCCCAACCAATCCACAATTATGTCATTTCTCGCCCTTCTTGATATGTCCCTTCTTAGGTCCTTCTTTTTTCTTGTCCTTATCCTTCTTATTCTTCCACCACTGCTTCTTAGAGTTTTTTGATTTAGGAATCTCCTTAACCTCTTCTTTCTTAGCAACATCTGATATGAGAGCCATTTCCATAGGTGATTCATACATCGCTCCCATAGGTACATGTGTCAATGCCAACCCTTCGAGGGGCAGGTTCAAACCCTTAGCAAACTTGGTGACCTTCTTATGCGGTGTATTAACAAGCTCCATCTAGAACCACGATAACTCATTAAACTGATTTATATACTCTATCATTGAAAGACTCCTTTGCTTCAGACTAATGTACTTCTCCAACTTCATGTTTTCCTTGGCTTGTGACAAGAACTTTCTCTCAAACCTTTTCCCAAATCCAAACCAACCAATGTCTTTACCCTCCATCTCTAAAATCTCTCACCAGTAAGAAGCTTCTCCCTTCAGCTGCCAAGATGCAAGCTGAACTCTCAGTCGGTCCTCCAATCCTAATAGCCCAAATATTTGCTCTGTATTCCTCAACCAAGTTCGTGCCTCTACGAAATCCTCCAAGCCAAAAAACGTCTTGCCTCCTAGACCAGCGAAATCCCTACATAGCCTAGAAAAATTGGCTGCTACAGGTGGATTAATGGGATCTCCAACTATCGGTGCTGCATTGGACGCTTAGCCTTGCACCTCTGGTGCCGTATTATCTACGAAACCAGTCAGGGACTTGGACACCCTCTGTAAGATTTGAGGTGTCCACCATTCTATGCGAAGAAAAGAAAATTTAGGCTCAAAAGAATCGAAAGAAGATTAAACTGGACTTTGAGGGGATTTTTTTATAAAAACTCTCTTATATTTGAAAACTATTTCTAAGAGTTTCTTTCTGAAAAATAGTTTGAAAATATGTTACTTTTGAAAAATATTTTACTTTTAAAACTAGTTTTTATGAATCCTGTAACCTAATGCTTTGAAACCAAATGAAACATCTCACATCCCTTAGTATACCCAAGAAGGGCACACCAAAGGATATGTGCGTCATAGGTATAGCTAAACCATCACAGAAACTAAGATTCATAAGACAAATAAGTAAAAAGAGTGGAAACATTTAAATAATGACTTGTCATTCAAAATTAAACTTCATCCTGAAATAAATCATAAAAACATGACATATCTTAAAATCGCTCAAATTCATGTCTCATGAAAAATACATCTTAGTCTTACATAATCAGAGTGCAAAAGTAATAATAATAATAATAATAATCATAATAATCATAATCCCTCTCACAAGTGCCAAATCCATCATAAGTAAAATGAAAACGATGAAAAGCTGAAGAATATATTTGAAATGGGAGAGCTCCGAAAATGAATCTCCCAGCAACTTAAATCAACTCAACTCTGCTTGCCTATTTGATGGAAAAGGGGTGGGTCGGACGACAAGTCTGGTGAGTGAAAATAATTATTAGCATTTATAAGAAAGATAAAGATAATAGACTAAGCAATAGTTCTAGCATGAAAGGAAAATACAGAAAAGATAAAACTAGAGTGAAATATTGTTTCTGATTCTATTTGACTGTTTGCTTAGATTGTTTGTTTTGATTGTTTGCAATCGTCTTAAACTGTTGTGATTAGGCTGAAAACCCTAATCCTAACTCAATTGCAAACTTCATTAGGTTGAAATCCTAATTATACCCAATGATCGGCCTATTCTATCTCTGTTGTGCCACTGTGAACCAATCCCGTTGGTCACAGTAAAAGACATCTCTTTAGCGCTTAGGAAACAGTAGCGAATTATTTACCCTAATCGATGTCGCATGCTCGGCCATCGCTGGTACATACTAACTGTCGCCTCATATTAGACCCTTTGTTTACCCTAATCATTATAAGCGTGCCCAGCCTCACCTAACTGTTGTGAGACCATCAGTCCTAGACCTGAAAGGTAATGCTGCCTAGCCTCACCTAACTGTTGTGAGACCATCAGTCCTAGACCTAAAAGGGAATGTTGTTGGTATTGGTCCTAACAAACAATCTTCTAATTTTATGTCCTTTGCCCGAATCCTTAAATTTGAGCCTCTATCTATTGACCACTTATTTACCATAATTAGTATAAGCATGTCCCAGCCTCACCTACTATTATGAGACCATCAGTCCTAGAACTGAAAGGGAATGCTGTTGGTACGGGCCCTAGTTCTATATTTGCTTATTAACTTAATCTAAGTTTTAAAATAAGCCTCATCTGTTATTTCTCTCTTTGCTATATATTCTTATTAACTTAATCCAAGATCTAAATTTTAAAATAAGCTTCTTTTGTTATCTCTTCTTTCTAATTATAACCTACGTGTTATAATTGTTCTTGCAACTGTTACTCTTCTATTTTCTCTTCTTATTATAAATTTACTAGTTATAATCATACTTGCAAATATCTTAAAATTCCTATTTCAATCTATCTCTATTTTATTTTAGTTTTTCTTATTTTACATCTGATTTCTATAAATTTAATTTTTTTCTATTTTAATCCATATTACAGAATTCTTTTCTTTTTAATATTTTATTCATGTCAAAAAGGAATAAAAAGAAACTAACATTTGCAGGATAAATTTCAAATTAAAATAGACGTAAATAACTGTGAATGACTATGAATAATTGCAAATAATTGAATAAAATAGACTAGAAAGAACTTTTGAATTTTACTTAAAAATATACTGTAAATAAACTTACTTAAAAATTCTCTCAAAATTGTAGAAAAACTACAATTATTGAGAACCTTATCATTTTAAATTACTTAAAAATCTAAATTATTACAAAACACTCACCAATGGTCTTTAGCTCTAGTCCTTGGCCTTCCTGGATCAACTCCTAGGATGTAGAATATTCTTATCAAAAAGATTTCCTCCCTAGAAAATTTTCTATTTAGGGTTCAACCTCAGGCAATGATCCCAATTGGCAGAAAATTTGAATGAGAAATATAGCTAGGCCTAGGGTTCTATTTATAGTGTGACTTAGGGATCTCAAACCATCGGATTTGAAGATTAAATCTGGTATAAACATGTCATAGACTCGCTAGGAACCATCGGCTAGGAACCATAGGATGCAGCTAAGAACGCCCGAGATTTGTCGAAAATTGCAAAATAGGTTGTTCGGCTCATACCTGGACGAAAATATGTCCAAGTGTTTTGGCGGGCGACTTAGCCTCATTGAGGGTCGACCTATAGGTCGACCTAACCTTTGCATGGGTCGACCCCTATGGGGTATGTTATTTTTTTATATTTGATTCTGGTTTCTTATTTCTCCTGTAACTTCTTCATACTAGCTTGGATTTTGATAAGTTATATATGGAAATGGATTAGAAAATCACCTTGGATCCAATGGTGTAACTCTCGCAGCTTGATTCTAACAATTTCACAAACTTATTATATTGTCTAATTAATTCGTTAATTAATTATTATAGCTCAAATTTTAGGTTGTTTTAATATGTACGTGTGTATATAATATATTAAATATGTATTTAAAATAATATTTTTATACGTTTCTAAATCTAATGAATAACATAAGAAATTTATTTATATTTTATCGCAATAAAAATTATATATATATCTATATTGATTATTCAAAATATAATAAAATAAAATAAAGTATTTTTAGGTTATGTTATTCGAATTTTAAATTTTTAGAAAATCAAGCATGATATTTTAAAGTTACGAATTTTTTTGCAGAATTTCTTAGTCAAAATAATATTTTAATTGATTGATTGATATTTTTGCTTATTAAATTGATTTTAAAAATACAAACAATGGTTTTTAAATTTTGAATTTTTGGCCTAGAGTTTATATGATGATGACAAAATTTTATAAAATTTAATTTTGAAACATATTTTATTTTATATGATTTATTTAATTATTATATTTAATTAATTAATATTATATAATAGTAAATAAATATTAAAGCTAATTTGCTGCCATCGAAAAATATAATCAATGTAGATATGCATTTATAAAATATAAGTTCAACTATTAACATAATATGATGATGTAATCAAATATAATTCATATAAGGTATTATATTAATACATATATATACATATTAATAAAATGATAATAATAATTAAAATAAAATTGATTTGGTCTTGCACTTCAGATATATATATAAAAATGTGTTTTTTAATATATTAAAACATATATATAACCAATCTAATATGTGACAACAATAGTGATACATATAAGAATCTCATCAACTAGCAATTTAATTGATATATATATATATGTATGTATGAATAATATAATATTAACTAGAAACTATACATCATATAGTATAGTAAATACATACCTAAGTCTAATGACTTAGAGAAAACCTTGTAAAGATGAATTCTCCCTCCTGGGAAATCTTTTTGATTCTGTAGATTACTAATCCTTAAACCGTAGACCTTTAGCAATCCAATAGCTATAGCCTTTTAAATTGATTAGAGATGAATTTGTCGGAGCTCTTAGTTGTTGAGGTCGGCCAATAATGTGCAACAAAAGAATTATTTTTTCATTAGGGATAGAGGTCCTTTTATAGGGGATGAAATAGAGAAAAATATGGATCACATCTCATACTATTTCTCTTCAAATTTCAACCATCCATCTCCAAGCCCCTCTAGCCATTTTAGCCACGTCCTACAAGCCTTGTTGCTTTCAAAAACATTTTACATCATGGGCTAATAGTAAGCCCAAATAAATATTATTAATTAAATATAATGCTTGTTGTTATCGCATATCGATCGATGCATTTATAAGTATTATAAATATATACAATAATATTTATACCTCAAATCAAATTCAAAATTTTATAATTAATATTATCTAAATATTAATTAATTTATAACAATTATAAACTAATTAAATTGTTTGATGTAAAGAGAATTCATCATTCTTATAATGTGAATCGTTAGGTGTAAGTTCGATCAGCGATTAGTATCAAACTATTCGAATATTAATGTTCATACATCACTTAATAGGTGGTGTGACATTTTGGCCAAATTTATTGCTTACTTAGTTTTGGCAAAACCCAATTTTATATTATTAAGCGTTACCTAGTTGTGACATTTATTTATACTAATTCTCTTCATCAAACTATACCACTTTGAACTTATGGAATTTGGGACTGGTAAAATTTTGACATCGTCCATATTCAACTCTATAGTCCAAAAACAAAGTCCTTTGTTCAATAATAACTATTATTATTAATCAAAATTTTCTTAACAGAGGAAAGGAATCCTCCCATGAATAGTGCTTCACTTCCCACACTTCCACTCAACCCAACTATAGTCACTTGATGGATGTCATGCCATGATTTGGCTATAATCAAAGTGGAGCTTTCATATTCAAGATCCACAATATTCTCAAGTCGAGAGAACTATGTAAATCAGTCACATCGATATTATTTGTTTGATCTTAGTTATGTTAACTAAAAGAAAATTATCGAGTCATTCATTCCATAGTTATCTAATAACTATCAGTAAGTAACCCTTAGGTGCCCCCAACTATCATGTTTAATGCACTGGCCAACATTTGGAGAGCGTTACATACTCAAGTATCAACGGATACATCGATATCCACGCTTAATGCATCTTTATTACAAACATTCATAATGGTATATTTTTTAAATCGTGATAAATTACTCATAGTTACAACACTTTGTAACTATTATTACAAAACAAATTATTTATGGATTTTCTATTAAATATATTTTTATTAAATTAGTTAACTAATACAACACATTATATCAAGTATATTATAGAAAGAAAGCACCTTTATTTCGAAGTTAGATATATGTAATGAATTACATAATTGCCTCTAGAGCATACCCCTGGCTCTATCAGTCTCCCACTTGCACTTGGGTTCAATTATGAAATCTTATTCCAACTTCTCCAATCAATTTCTCAAAACCAATTGGGTCAATCCCTCAGCGAGCTGGTATGCTATAACGTTTCAATTATCTACTATGTTAGTCAACTCTCTCTGATGCTGATAAATTACATTTATCATATGGAACAATTCGAAGTATGTCTTTCGACTTCCAGTGAGTTTTAAGTTCTATTACGAACTACATCATGACATTGTTATCATATAACAATGTTATATGATTCTCAACATTTGAAATCACTCTTGGCTCTGTTATAAATTGCGCTTTTATTATATATACATTGCTTTTATTACTCTTATTCAAGGCTATGTACATAGCCTTATCATTGAATCGGCCACCGTTTTTCACTTGGAACATTTCCAATTTAAAGATTCTAACTTGAATTTATTATTGAAATTTTATACTCAATATCATTTATGAAAATCTGAGTCCAAACACTCCTTTATAATTGATTCTTGTTTCTATAAACAATTCTCTATTGTTTCAAAAATACGTGAAAACACCTCAAACAACCATTTAATGATATCAATTTGGATTCGATATTTTCTTTATGTATCAAATACATAAAAAATCATGATATCATAGACAACATAACATATACGATAATTCCTACTTCCAATGCATAAGGAATCCATCTTACATGTTACGTATTAAACATTTTAATAAGGTGTCCTTACATATTGTTTTGGGAGATTCCTAATACATTTTATACTTACTATAAAAGAGATTATTTACAAATCCAACGTTGAGTATTAAACAACTAAAACTGATTTTAACACAAGTACATTGTTAAACATCAATAGTGTGTTGTTTACTTATGATTTGGAAATATCTATGTATCTTTTAACGTTCTTTCTTATGAAATATGCTTCCTCTACATTTTGAGTGATAATCAAACTACTTGATACATCTATCAAAATACTTGTTTAATTTTGACGCTTTTTAGAACGATATTTTTGTATTTGAAAACCTACAAACTCAATATTGGTCCCACTGACTTCAAGACGCTCTGGTTGTTATGTGCAAATAAATTAGTCCAAATCAATATTCAAAACTTTCTGTTTTAGCACATATGTACCAAAAAATAACGTAATACTAGGCAATAATTTTAGGAGTAAAATCCAAACCAACTTGAGCACATCGAATAAAGTATATACTTCGACTTTCGTGTGCTAGAACTTTGGCTCATAAACATAAAAGCACGATATGCTTTTTTGCGTAGATTAGGTTCGGGGTTATTAGAAGAATCTTTAGGAAAAAGAACAGATTCTTTCTTTGATCTTCCTAAAACAAATTCTCTTTACTTTATATCGATCATAGAGAGAACGTATTTGGTTTTTGGATATTATCCATATTAATGATTTAGTGAGTCACTCATGATTGGTCATGATACCCTTTAATTTGAACTAATTATTCTTTCAATGAATTTATTTTAAAACAAAGAAATTCATTAATTTTTGAAATTCCCATGCAGTCCCCTGAATATTCAAAATTGTTATGCTTTCTTCTTTATATGTATTTTTTTATTTGTATACATAGGGAAAGTCGTGTGCAATGAAAAATACAAGCACGATTTAGGAAGGAGTCTTTTTCCTCTATTACACCAAGAAAAAAAGATCTACTTCACATGACTAGTTCTAGGTTCGAGTCCCGGGCAACCCATACAGAAAATTAAAAAAGAAAGCTTTTTTGTCGATTTTCATCCATTTCAATTTTAAAGTTCTATGTTGTATTTAAATTTATAAAAATAGACATATATCAGTTGAGATTAGTCAGTTGGGATTGGTTGACGTTGGCATATAAGCCATGTTATACTGTTAAATAACAAGCCTTCAATTATCTATCTTATTTATAGTTTGTAACAAACGGGATTTTCGACCCTTAAAATCGACATTAATTCGTCCACTTTATTGCATTCCGAGAAATTGAATGCCAAAAAACCCGATTTTTAGGGGAAAGAAGAAGAAGAAAACTAAATAATAAAATATAATATCATAGTCACAGCTGAACAACATATAATAGATAATAACATAGCTTTATACAAAAAGAACTATAATTGTTATTATACATACCATCATCAGAGTACAACAATCAACAAATCAATCTGGCCGTTACAATAACTAGCCCTCACAAGTGTTAAATATAAGGCCTACACACACAGCAGAATATAATCAAGTACGCGGAATATGCCTAAGAAACCTCCAGCACATCTCCTGTGCTCCATACCATCCTAACCTGAATCTGTAATATTCGGTCTGACCTGAGCATTATAATAAAATAGCACCCGGGTTAATCTGGAAAACTAGCGTGTGAAATCATACCTAACTAGATTTAAAGTTATATGAAAATCTTTGAAATCAAAAGGTACCCTGTAAGACCACGTCACACATAAAAACGATGGGTCTTTACCTTACGATCGGTTACTTAACTATCCAATGACACACATAAGCAGTCACTAGGCCATATTATAAATCTTTCGAACATTTATCACAATATATCTTTGCAAAGATATATATTCAACCTCTTCCAATATTTCGATATTTGAAAGCACTTTCGAATACTTATATCCATTACAGGATATTTCAACCCATATCAACACTTAGAAATATTTTCAAATCCAACATATAATTCATTACTTAGAAAATATTTATATATATAAATCATTTCGTCGCTAAAATATCTCCAAAACCTTTGATTCCAATACTTAGGAAAATATTATAAGTCTATTTCCCTAAAATCATTTCTAATATCCATACTTAGGAAATATTCCGTACTTATCTCATAAATCTCCGATTTTTTTATTAACTCCTTTCTATAATTTTCAACAAACTCGATTATACTTATTTATAATCCAACTATAAATCTTTTTATGAATTCAGATTCACTTTCGAAGTTCCCATATCTAACATTTTGGAAATTCTCCTAAAATTTCCAAAATTCCTATATAAGATTTCTCTTCTCAGATTCGCATCCGTTCACTAAAATTCGATCTACCAATCTCGAGAGTATTTACAAATAAATTACAATTACATACTTTTAAATTCTATGTAAAATAGTAAGTATTTTTAAAGAATGGTAATTTACTTTCCAATACCTATCGATAACTCATTTATAATTTGTTTATAAACAATATACATTGATTTACCAAGGCTTATTATAAAATTAAAAATTCATTTTCCCTAATATTAAATATTTTTGAAAACGAACTTCCCAAAATATTTTAATACAAATAACAGTTTTAAAACTACATATTTTAAGAAATAAAAATTTCTTTTAGAAACAAACTCACTTCTCGATAAAAATATATACTTTTAAATTCCAATTTAAACAATTTACATTTATAAATCTCTCTCAAGTTATCATAAATCAATCTACTTTTCCTATTTCATAACCCTTTTTGCAAATTTAAAAATAGAATCCACTATTCCTTCTAATCCGATTTCCATATTACATTATAAATTCTCACTGTGAATTTATATTCCCAATTTATCAAATGATAATCATTCCACTTTATTTATAAACATTGTTTATAAATTCCATAAACTCATTCCCAATTTAAACAGGTTTATATTACAAAAATCTATTTGTAAATTGCTTTCTAATTAAAATTCCGTTTACGAATCAGTTTCTTATATAACCCAAACTATATTCCAAAACCATTCAAATCTCGATTTCGACTTCCATTCCGTATTTTGATAATCTTATTTAAAATCTGTTGTTTAAAAATCATCAATTTAAAATTCTCTATTTGAAACCATTTTATGAAATAGCTATATAAATATCCCAAATCCAATCATTTATTTTATCCAAATAAATTTCCTTTCGAATAATCTCAAATTCAATATGATTATTTTCATTCCCAAAATCCCCTTTGAATTCCTTTTTAAATTCAAAAATATTATTTATGGTATTTATAATACCAAAATTAAGGCCAGTGGTACTATAGCATCTAATAAATCACATTATATCATAATTCATCACAGATTACTCAAACACGTCATATATCACTATATATGAAATAAAAATCAACATTTTTGAAGAATCCAATTGGATCCTGCCAACTTGTTTTCCTACAACCACAGATGTTATATAATCATCGCTTCAAGGCGGGATATCGCAATAAAAGGTTCATCCACTATTATGCGGGGTGCATAATGTCGCATCTTCTCCGATCGAAGAGAAACATATTCAACTACTAATATATATATATATATATATATATATATATATATATATAATGTAACATCCAACTGATAATAATTTATCAATCCAACCAATCGACCAATATTTAATTTTTACAATTAAAATCAGACCAATTATCCAAGATGAGTGAGTTGACTTACATTTATTCCAGTTGTAGCTTGCACATCCTAGTTTCGTCTAAATCCAAACGAAGTTCAAATTCAGTGCAAAACACAACTAGTTCCAATTGTCACCAAACAAATTCTAAAGCGAAGTATTCGTCAATACGATCCTAACAAAAAAATCTACATTCAAATTAGACTTATAATGAGCAAGATATTAAATTTACAAGTTCATGATTCAAAATTTATAATTAAAATCCTAATTACATCATTATATATTTAATTACCATTATTTATTCAAACCCCCTTCTCTTACATCTTCTTCCCGCTCTAGAACCTCTCGACTTCACCATGGTCGAACTTCCCCTTCTCCTCTCTTTCCCTTTTAACCACCGAATCGCTTAAAATCGACATCGTTCATCCCGTCTACGCGACTCCACCTTTCCGACACCACCACCTACCACCCCCATCTTCCCATAAAAACGCGACTCCTACCTCCTAGACACGACTTCCAAATGTCATGATCCCCTCCCTTCCACTGAAATCCCTCACACTTCGACCCCCCTTGAACACCGACATCACGAACACCATGACATCGACCCCACAGCCCCTCATCGCCTAAAACGACCGATAATCAAAACCCTAGGCTAACCAGTTTCGGCGAAACTGCCGACTTGTCGCACCCCACTTCATCATAACGAACACCTCTAAAACACATACCAAAACAAAGATTTCCTTAATACGGATCCAAAGATCCAAGTTTTAGATTTTCTTGTTGATTATACATCAAGATATGAATTTTTAATGTTGAGATATTTTTTCTTCCTCTATTTGCTTGAAAATGAAGAGAAAGGGGAAACACATTTTTAAACTGACGAGGGAGTATGGCTCGTATGGGTTTGTGGGCTTGCTTAGTTAAAAGTGGGCTAATGTGAATAAAGATATTTGTGTGAAGTCAAATCCATATATATATATATATTATTTAAAAATTTAAAATATCTAGATATAAAATTCTGATCCCAATCGAGGCGTGCCATCTGGCATTCCTAATTTTATACCCCTATTCCAAATGCAAAGTAACTAGTCGAGCCCTAATTTGATCATATGGAGAAGATAGCTTATTGAACCCAATTATAATATTAAATTTTCAATTATTAAATTCAACGATTAAATTATCCAATAAATCACTATTTTTAAAATTCAAGTTATTAAATCTATAAAATTAACTTTTTAATATAAAATTAATTAAACATTCCAATTTCAAATCACTAAAATTCTGGGTCGTTACATAGTTAATATGTATGCTTGGGAGTCCTTGAAATTCGAATAAACTAAAATTTTATCACAGCTGCAATTTTAGAGAGACGCGAAAGTACACGCCTGCGGGGTCGCTTCTGGACAACCGACACTGAAAAACGTCTTTACATCGGATGGTTCGGTGTTTTGATGATCCCTATCTTATTGACCACAACTTCTGTATTTATTATCGCCTTCATTGCTCCTCCTCCAATAGATGTTAATGGCATTCGTGAATCTGTTTCTGGGTCTTTACTTTACGGAAACAATATTATCTTTAGTGCCATTATTCCTACTTTTGCAGCTATAGGTTTGTATTTTTACCCATTATGGGAAGCAGCATCTGTAGGTGACTGGTTATACAATGGAAGTCCTTATGAGCTAATTGTTTTCCACTTCTTACATGGTGTAGCTGTTAGGAACTGAGATATTGGTTTTGATGATAACAAGCTTTTTAACTTATCTTATTATAAAATATATACTAACACTGTTGGCTAGATAGATATGTATATGCATATATATATAAAGGTATTGATTACTGAAGATTGATCAGTATAAAGACTCAAGACTCAAGTTTGAAGACTCTAGATTATCAAGGTCAAGATTTCAAGGTATGTGTCTAGTTTTGGTTAAATCTTTACAATTGCATGGAAATCTTCATTCCGAATTTCAATTGGGATGGAACCCATTTTTACCTTCTTAGTGGCTTACAAACTCACGACGAGTAGCTTACAAACCTATGATAAGTGGCTTACAAAGCCACGAACATCATGGTTTTGTACAAGTTCTCGAGTCCTGATGTGATGAAATATTCTGCAAGAAGAAGCTTGCAAAACTACTTCAAAATGATTTTTCAAAATGATTTTCAAAAATGATTTTTAAAATATTTTAGCCTTAAAATTATCTTTTTCAAATGATTTTAAAAAAGTTATTTAAGCCTTAAAATATTATTTGAATTTGTTTTAAATAAACTCTTATTTTAAACTTCATTTTCAAAACAAATTTTACATTGTTATTTAACTAGGGATGTCGACATCATGGGATACCCGATGTCGACATGGTGGTCGTTGAATTCAAAAGTTTCAATTTTCAAAAGAAGTGTCTATTTGTTTAAATCTCTTCACGAATGGTTATGACCATTGGTGCTTTAAAAAAACCTTCACAAACGAATTTTTTAACTAACTGTTTTCATATTTTTTTCACTTCTTCTTCTCCACAAATCGATATTATAATATTTTCATATTTTTAATATTGTGCCGAAATTCTACCGAATTCTCAAGTGAATCAAATTAGAATCTCATTCTAGTTTGATTCTCCGCCCTCTATCGAAGATCAATATGCTATTCAGAGTTATAGGATAAATTTATAATCAAAAGTTTATCGAGTCTCTTTATAAGGTGTGGTTGTGCCTTGAAATCAATTGGATGATCTAGTGTCCCATAAATCAAGAGAGTTGGCCCCGGACTCGTGAGATCGGAGGGTACCTCAAGGCCTTTAGAAATTGAGGATTGTAATCTCGACATTGGTATAATAAAAATCTGTATGAGGTAGTTTGCCTTCGTACGGGACTGGATGTAGGGTAACTCTGAACCAGTATAAAATCCGATGTGTTCTTTCCCTTTACTACTTATGTAAGCTTTGATAAAATTCATAAGGGAAAATTCGCTATTTTTGAAGATTTTCCTTCTTATGAAATTGAAAAATCTTTTTCAACAATGTTATATTTTTAGTTTAGTAGATAACAAACAAAATGATTTTGTACGTTATCCAAATCTTGTTAAAATGTTCTATACAAATTTGAATCATGATTTTTATCATGGACAAGATGGACAAATTTGGAGTAGTGTTAAAGGAATACAAATTTTTTTGGATTGAGAAATTTTGCGAAATATTTTAGGATGCAAGTATACCGGAATGAATCTCTCGGAATTTCAAATAAATGAAAATGATCGAGAGACATTTCATCACATCTTTGAAGGGGATGACAATTTTGAATTCAAAAATCGTTATTTTCATCCAAAAGCAAGAATTGTTAAACTTCTTATTCAGCACGCTCTTATACCAAGATCGGGAAACTACAATAACCCAACTTTGCTATTTTACAAAGCTCTTTTTGCAATTTTTGGAAATTATGATATTAATTAGTCTCAAGTTATTTTGGATGAGCTAAGGCCCAAGAATTTTACTATGGGTGAAAACACATTATATCATGGAATTTATCTCACTCGGATTTTTAATTACTTTGGAGTTGATTTCAAAAGGGAAGAATTTATAACTAGAAAAGTGTTCAACCATGGAAACATTTCCCTTATGCAAATTCCACTTGTGTTTCAACCATATGAAACACTTACGGAAAAAGAAGAAAGGCTTGCTCATGAAGAGATGGAAGAAATGAAGGAAGAAGAAGAAGAAGGAGAAGAGGAAGAGGAAGGAATGGAAATTAAAGAAGAGGGAGAGGAAGATCAAGAAACATCCTTAGAAAGTACTGAATATTCTACTAATCCTGCTAATCTATCCAATAAGACCATTCCCAATAATCAAAGAATTATAGTGGAGAATCAAAAGACACTCAGAAGATCAATGAGTAAGAAAATGGATAAGATTTCCATTAAAATCAACAAGTTCTTCAGGAAAGTTTGTAGAAAGCTTGGACTATCATCTTCTTCATGAGTAAGAAAATGGACAAGATTTCCACTAAAATCAACAAGTTCTTCAGAAAAGTGGACTATCATCTTCTTCATCTTCATCTAATTAGTTTTAGTTTATGTTATCTTAGTTCTATCTTTGTATTTCTTTATTTTAGTTAATATTATATTATCTTATGTAATGTTGACTAGAACCATAAATGAAATCTTTCATTTCCTGTTGCTCAACTTCACTTATCTCTGTAATTGCTTTTTTTTATATTATACAAATTTTAGTTGAATAGATTTGTTCATAGTATTCAAAACAAAGCAAATTTTCATTTTAGGCAGAGGCAAGTCGACATACCCCATCCCCTTATGTCGATATGCAACGGGCAGAAAATAGTTACACTTTCAAATTTTAATTTCATGTAAGTAACTTGTGTCTATTCATTTCAAACGACTTTCTACCCCTATTTATATCTGTTTCTTCCAGAATAAATTATCAAATTTCATATTTAATCACTCCCTTTCATAGTTCCTCCTACTTCTTAAATTATGGCTTCTCCGATTAAGAATCTAAGTGATAATCTTGAAGAAACTCTAACTTCTTTCAAGAATATTCTTACATTCATACTTCGTAATCAGCGCCACTTAGAATTGAGTCAAATACAAATTATCAAGGTGCAAGAGAGACATTTCGACGCCCTTCGTTGGATGATCTCAGCCCTTAACAAGGACGATCTCGAAGGAAATCCACCAGTCACTCTCGACAAGGATAAAGAAGAATGGATGCCATCAAAGTAGACCCTAACTTTGGAAAAGATGGATGGGTGGAAGTACCAAGGAGTGTCTAGACATTCTGTATATCATTTATTTGATTTGATTGGTATGTTTTTAATTTGATTGATTTGACTTATTTAAAAACATTTGGTATGGTTTGTATATATAATTGGATTGAATAATCGTCGTAAATACGATTGGATGATAATTTATTTACTTCTGAATTACACTTATGACCACACTTAGCACTTATTACACTTACATATGGATTACTCTATTATGGTTGATTATCTTATATTAAGTTCAGGGAATTTATTAGTAAGGAGTTTTTGTTGATGACAACGGGGGAGAAGTTATAAAATAGTAGTTGGCTTGGAGTAAGGGGGAGTTATGATTGGAGTAAGGGGGAATCATGGAGTAAGGGGGAATTATGATAGGAGTTATGTTATGGTAAATATATTTTATAAATACAGGTTGTTATCATCAAAAAGGGGGCGATTGTTAGGAACTGAGATGTTGGTTTTGATGACAACAAACTTTTTAGCTTATCTTATTATAAAATATATACTAACACCGTTGGCTAGTTAGATTTGTGTATGTAGGATATATATATACACACACACACACACACACACACACGTAGGTATTGATTACTGAAGACTGATCAGTATAAAGACTCAAGACTGAAGACTCTAGAATATCAAGATCAAAATTTCAAGATATGTGTCTAGTTTTTGTTAAACTTCATAATAGCATGGAAATCTTCATTCCGAATTTCATTTGGTATTGAAGCCATTTCTTACTTCTTAGTGGCTTACAAACCCACAACATGTAGCTTACAAACCTACGACAAGTGGCTTACGAACCCATAAACATCCGGATTTTGTACAAGTTTTCGAGTCCTGATGTGATGAGATATTCTACAGGAAGAAGCTTGTAAAACTACTTCAAAATGGTTTTTCAAAATGATTTTCAAAACTTCTTTTCAAAATATTTTATCCTTAAATTTATTTTTTTTCAAATGATTTTGAAAAAGATGTTTTAGCATTAAAATATTATTTGTTTTTGTTTTAAAATAAACTCTTGTTTTAAACTTCATTTGCAAAACAAATTTTACATTGTTTTTTAACTAAGGATGTCGACATCGTGGGATACCCCATGCCGACATGATGGCCATTGAATTCAAAAGTTTCAATTTTCAAAAGAAGTGTCTATTCGTTTAAATCTCTTCAGCAATGGTTATGACCGTTGGTGTTTTATAAATAGTCTTCACAAACGAATTTTTTAACTAACTATTTTCTTATTTTCTTCACTTGTTCTTCTCCACAAATCCATATTCTAAAATTTTCATATTTTTAAGATCGTGCCGAAATTCTACCGAGTTCTCAAGTGAATCAAATTAGAATCTCATTCTTGTTTGATTCTCTGCCTTGTGCCTGGAAATCAATTGAGTGATTTTGAGTGCCTAAATCAAGAGAGTTTGCCCCGAACTCATGAGACAGAGGGTACCTCAAGGCCTTTAGAAATTGAGGATTGAAATCTCGACATTGGTATACTAAAAATCTGTATGATGTGGTTTGCCTTGGTACAGGACTGGATGTAGGATAACTCCGAACCAGTAATTTGTTCACTCCCTTTACTGCTTTTTATTTACTTTCTGCTTCCGTGTTTGATTCTGTGATTATTTTGTAATTAAGTTCTGCATTTGTTTATATCATTATTTCTAAATTAGTTCATATAAGTCCTAGAATCCATTAAACACTATTCACCCCCCTCTAGTGTTAAATTAGCCTTAAGATCCTTACCCCGCCGTCCCTTTCAGTAGCTTGTTACATGGGTCATGAATAGGAACTTAGTTTTCGTATTGGTATGCGTCCTTGGATTACTGTTGCATGTCCAGATCCTATTGCTGTTGCTACTACTGTTTTCTAGATATATCCAATTGGCCAAGGTTCCAAGTTTGAAATACCATTTGTACTAATATGAATCTCCTTCCTTACACGATTTCTTCTTCATATAGATACATCTAGGATCTATGGGGGAATTACTTAATAGTACATTTTGTGCAACAACCCTTCCTAACTGATAGAAAATGACCCCATGATCCTAAACCGATCTTACCCGGGATCGCATACCCCAAGTTTGTCTATGAAGAGCGAATCTAATTGTATTAGTTTCTATAATTGATTTCTTCTGTGTAATACTAATTGACAGGGCCTCATTATTAAGTGCTACAAGATCTCGTGCATTAGAACCCATAGTTATAGACCCGAAACCATTAGTATGGAACATTTTATTTTCCAAGTGAAATCACCTAGTATATGAAAGAATGAAATGTGCTTTCGTTGTTGTGGAAAAAGAAGCATTCGTATCTTAATGCATGTGCTTAATTTATTCGAAGCTATTAGAGCGGGATCCGCTTTTTGGGGAATATTAGTCGAAGCAATAACTAGAATATTTCTAATGTAACATCTTTCACAATCCCTAGAGAGATAGTTCTCTGATAGACCAAGGGATAAGTAATTCAACTCACTCACATAGATATCATGAATGTTTGGAATCTATGTTATGCAAGGATACATTTTTTTTTTCTAATTCGAATTAAAGGGTGATAACAAATCGGTTTATTTTCGGTGTCATATACATAATTAGCACATTTGTGACTTTCATCTAGTGAAAATCCAATAGTGGATTCCATTGAATGAATGATGGATCCAGATCCTAAAAACAATAAAGCTTTCGAATAAGCATGAGCGATCAAATGGAATAAAGAAGCCCTATAAGAATCTATACATAGGGCTAATATAATATAACCCAATTGAGTCATCGTAGAACAAGCTAAACTTCTTTTAATATCTCTTTGCGCAAGAGCCAAAGTAGCTCCTAATGATACTATTACTACACCTCTTAAGGAAATAAGATTCTTATGTAAGGTATGGCTATAAAAAAGGAAGAAGAAAAGCTACAAGAAAAATTCATGTTGCTACCATAGTAGCAGTATGTATAAGAGCTGAAATGGAAGTGGGTCCTTCCATAACATCAGGTAACCATATGTGAAAGGGAAATTTTGCAGATTTAGCAACTGCGCCGAGGAATAACATAGAAGCACAAAGAGTAATAAATAAAGAATTTATGCCATTATTATAAATTAATTTAGTAACTATTTCGAACAAATCTCAAAACTCTAAACTACCTGTTATCCAATAAAATCCAAAAATTCCTTATAATAAACTAAAATCCTCGGTACGATTGGTAAGCTTTTTAACAACTACTTGTTGTAATTGGTCTTGTTAACCAAAAACCTATTATTTAATAGGAACACATTCCTACAAGTTCCCAAAAAATATAAATTTGTATTAAATTAGAACTTGTAACTAATCCCGACATAGGAGTATTGAAAAAACTCATATAAGCGAAAAATCTTAAATATTCTTGGTCATGAGACATATAATTATCACTATAAATAAAAACCATGGTTCCAATAGTAGTAATGAATATCGGCATAATAGAAGTAAGCGGATCAATCAAGTGTCCGAACTCTAAAGAAACATCATTATTGACAGTCCAAGACCATAGATATTGATAGATAAAATTTTCGTTTATTTGCTGAATAGAAAGATTAATAGAAAATATCATAGCTATAATTAGCATCAAATACTCGGGAAGCCCACATACGTCGAATATTTTTGTTGCTGCAGGAATAAGTAGAACTCCAAATCCTATTAACATAGTAATAGGAAATGAAAGAAAATATACTATCTATGCATATTTACATGTATGTTCCATAAAAATCACAAATTTTTGTTTTTTTCTCATAATTGTTTCCAATTCACCAATTTTATTGCTTTTGAAGAAAACAATAAAAAAATGAAAAAAAATTATGAAACCTTAAATATTCTTATTTTACACTTTTCTTATTTTTTTCAGATATTTCAAAATTTTGAAAAAATTATAAATTGTTACTTAAATGCTTTGTCCAAATAACTCAATATAGAGTCATTTTTTGGTTATTAATTTTTTAACTAAAATAATCATTTTCTAAGTAGAAAAATATTTTTTTATAAAAAAAGAGAAGGAGAATATGATATTAATTTTTTTTCCACTAAGCTAGAATTGTATTCTAGTAATATATAACCATATCATATTTATATAGTAAGCAAATAAAAAGTAAGAAAAGTACCAATATTTAGTAGAATATGGATATGGAGATATAGTTTGCATCAATAAATCAACAAATTCTTCTAGTAATTTTTTTAAAGTTACCTAATTTTATTTTTATGAAATTGATTGATTGGATTTCAATCCAATAAGATAATAAAATATCAAAAATCTTATAAAAATCCTTACTTCTTATATTCTAGAACTGAATATAAAAACGTAAAAGGAAAGTTCCTTTTCTTAGCTAATGGAATATCATGTTTAACATATTAACTACTAGAAAATTCCTTTTAAAATTTTTCTTTCTTTTCTTTTATTTTTCCCAGTTTATTATATATTTAACACACATATATATAGACAATATATTTATATTGTTAAAAACGAAAAAAAGATTATCGACAAAATGAAATATATATAAAAATGAATAAAACTACAAAAAAAGATCCATATTGATCAATTCATGTCTTTTGCATACAACAATAAAACGGAAGAACTCTTTTCTTTACGGCAATTCCAAAAAAAGTACTTTTATAGCAAAAAATGTATTCGTAGAAACATATGGAAGAAAAAGAGAAATTTAGTTGCAATAAAAGAATTTTCTTTAGCAATGTCAGTTTCTATGAGAAATTCAAAATGTTTTTTTGTTTGGCAAAAAAATAAAAAATTCTTGGAATAATTTGAATTCTGTTATTTAAAGAACTTTTCTATATATAGAATATGAAAAAAAATTCATTGACTTATTTATTTATTTACCTCCTCAAGATTAGTTAGAACTAGCGGACAGATAATTTAATATTCGACATAAAATAGCTGTGCGGCCTGTAATCACATATGAAATAGCTGATGGTATAAACTTAGAAAAACATTTCACACAAGATCTCTTGTAGAAAAAGGTAATGTCCAACTTATAATTTTCAATTATATCCTTTATGGAATCGAAAAGTTAATCCGTGGAATTTTTCACACAAGTATTCAATTAGTTGGACTTACTTAGTATTGAATTGGAACAAAGAAATAATTGCTACAGAAGTTCATGCTTCTCTTATTAAGGTAATGGCGAATGATCTGATTCAAAATTTCATAAGAATTGAGTTAGTAAAGTCTGGTCTTTCATTTGCCGGAAAAAAGGTATGATATAGTGGGTTCGGGATTGATCTACGATAATGGATTAGATTGCACCAATATCAACCTTTTTTCGAAATTGAAGATTTCAGTAGTTACTCAGCATCAATCAACTGTTGGTACATTGTTGAATCAAAATAAGGCATTGATAATTTTGTCATCATTCAATTGTTCTCGAGTTGGCCCATATCCATTTAATGGATCGAAATATAACATCACGACAAAAGAATTGAATCCCATAATTCTAATTTGGGATTTGTTGGCTCCCACTAAATTGGTGTGTAGCCCTTAATTGTTTGAGATATAATTAACTAGTATCATATGATTCACAATCATATAATAAAAATTATTCTCAAAACTATGGCTTAGTCTATAATTCCAAAATAATTGTAGATAATTTTAGATACTTCAGTATTTTCAATTGCATCACTTTTGTTGTGAAAACAAATACCATATTATAGTTTTATTTCATGACGAATATTCATAATATTTACATTGAAATGTTACTGTGTCTACTTTTCAATCGATTTCGAAAAGTAGTCATTATTCCATAAATGATGTGTGGTGTATTTTTTTTATAACTTGATGCAATCAATAGGTGTTATATGACATACTCCGACCATTTCTACCATTACCATGATATCGTATTAAATTCGAAGGTCCGTCATTCACTTAATATAAATTATTTATTTCATATACTATAATTGGTTACAACGGTGAGTTATTTGATCAAAATCTTGAACTCAAAGAAATAAATCTCATAGAAAATAATATTCTATATGAAAATACATTTTTGGAATAGAAATCATGTTTCTTATTCCAATATTAAGTATCAATTATTTTTTTACAATTCTAATTTCCGGTGTTTTTTTATGAAGCAGAAGAGATCATTCACTCTCTTCATCTTAACTATACCTTTGATCGCATCTTCTCTTATACATTCATTTTCTTTCTTGATGGTCGAACCATTCATACGAAAATCCTTAATATAAAATCATAACGAACTCTTTACCAAAGTGTACTCCAACATCTTTAACATTTAAGGATACCAAATATGATGCACCTTACGTAAACTGATTAAATTTATAGTTCAGTGATCGAATAGATCTTTCTTGTAGTTTTAGTCTTATGTTACTTTTAACACAATGTTGCCTAAGTCATAATCAATCAAACTGAATAGTTAATCTTACAATACTGTTTATTGGCTTGTTTTGAATGAGCTAACTTCATCAAAGTACCATACATTATGAACTATGACCATTCCCTATGTAAACTTATATGTGATTGTATATGGATCGAATATACATGTCTTATATTTCTTTTGAGTTTGGAATTTATTGAATGCAATACATGGTCTCGATAAATAAACATGTATGTGACCAAATTACGAATATATTACATAATGTAAAATTAGGTATACGCATGGCCATAGACAACATTAACATGCAAGAAGTATTTAATAATAAGTACATATATTATATTTCTATTTGTCAATCTTCAATTCTATTCATTTGTATATCTTAATTGATAAACATTTTATCAGTCGTATTAAATGCACAAATTTATTAATGTAGATTATTATAACATTATATAGCATACGTTCTTGCAATGTTAGAACGTTGAAATGCTGTCATTTCATTTTTAGAATCCCACTAATTTTTTACGTTCCTTCGAACCCTAAGTCGAAACATAGAAGTCTTTTGACTACACTAGTAAGTATTATGACTCATACATTTTGGAATTCTAACCTTGAGTTTGATCGATAAATCATAGCTCCACGGACAATGGATAACTCCTTATCGGTTGTACCATATACGACTCCCAACCCTTTGATGTCTTATCCTAATTCCGCTTTGATCTTGAGTCTACTCAACAAATTGAAACGAAATTATTCCCTCGTATCTATCATATCGCGACGGCCTAAGTATGTTATATGGACCTTGAGTCTGATCAATAGATACATATAGTTATCTTACCACATTTATTTAATATACTAATAATACTACATATAAAATCCGCAGCTTGAGTTTGCTCAACAACAAAGCAGCATGCAGGTAATTTCTTAATATATATATATATATATATATATGTATGTATATATATATATATTATAGAGGATAGCATATACTTAAGATCCATAATCTTCAATATATTATATTAAGTGATATCAACTTATAGAATAATGTATTTCCTTATGGAATACTCTAGTAATTTAAGTGTCGGACACATCAGAAATCACGACATACGTATACTCACATATGTATTTATTCCTTAAGTCTATTTAGAATTTCTTTAATGTTCCATCTTTAGTTTGTAAATTAATATTATATAAGTTTTATTATTACCTAACTTTTATATTTTATACCACTTATATAATAGTCCTACATATAATATTGTATTAATTATATCTTATTTAATTAATATTTAATCAACTAATATTTTAATTAATTTATATTTATTTTAATACAACATTTTAATTAAATATTTGTTACATACTATAACCTATATAGTATTACACATAACCTTATATATGTGCATATTCATTTAACTAATTAACCCTTAATTTATTTATTTAATTAATTAACCTTTAATATGTTTATTTAATAAAAAATTAATTGAATTATATTAATTTTGAAATCCAATTCATATACATACATGCATACTTTTGTTATTTTATCATAATATATAATACGTGCATACATTTATTAATTAATTAACTTATTTTATTAATTTATTTTATTAATCTTATTAATAAATTTTAAATTTTCAAAATTAATATTTATTTTCAAACATTTTGAATTTTTTATATTATGACTTTTATAATATTTGTATGACTTATTTTAAATTTAAATTTTAAATTTAAATTTTATATTTTAATTTTCAAACAATTTTGAAAATTATCCCAAGGTCCAATTAAAATTTTTCTATTTGGGTCAACTTTGGACCATAAGCTTAATAGTTAATTCTAATATGACTAATTTAGACCGCATAGGGTATCGGTCTCCGATACCATTGTTGGAACTGGACCAGCCCGCGGTGGATAGGTGAATTTCAAGACATTTTACCATATCAATCTTTATTGGGCCTATGATATCTAATTTATTTAGAGCATTACTAAATTTTACTAAATAAAATCTCTTATTTCATTTAAATCTACAAATTATAGATAGAATTATATTAAATTAAATATAATAGTACACATGCATCATATACATATATGTATGTATGTGCATGTGTAACATAATAATTCGTTCAAAGTATAACATTCTCGTATATAAATATTGAGATTTACATCGCAACGAACAAGTTAGCTCATCCTATATATATTCAGTGTTGTCCAAATATATGTATGCATGTAAACTTGTTATTTATACAAATATTAAAAACTAAGTGTATATAAATATATATGTATATATATGTATATTTGTATATATATGTATATGTATATATAAACACACACACACACACATACAGTTGGCATAGGCTCTATTTCATAGAAATCAAAACTGCAGCCTATAGTAGTTTTTTCGACTTCCGAGGTCGAGTTGATATCGATTGTGGAAGCGACTAAGGAGGGAGTATATTTACTTCAGATGTTGGATGGTCTTTCTATGGTGAAGCGGACAATAGAGCTATTTTCAGATAGTCGAAGTGCGATTCATATTGTAGAGAATTGAGCTTATAATACTTGTACGAAGCATATTGATGTCATAGGTTTCTTCCTTATACTTAAGGAAGAATGAAGAAAGATCATGTTGGTGATGGTGAGTATTATGGATAATCCTTTAGATATGATAACTAAGTCACTTCCCAATGACTTGTTTGAGCATTGCTCAAACTTGATCGGTTTGATTTTATTTGCTTGAGCACCATGTGGCGCGTAGACTCAACAACCCCTATGACTATTTTGTTGATTGTTGAAAAGACCGACATATTTTGAATCTAGGTAGAGTGTTATTGTTATACGATTCGAATATGAGCCTAAGCTAGGTATTAGAAGGGACGAAAAGTCGATTGGATGAAGATTTCAAAAGATATGGAGAAGAGAAACTATCAGGTGCAAATTGACATGCACTCAGACGTCTGACCAGGGTGGTTTGTCTGGCCAGGGTGGTTAGACGTCTGAATGCCAGTAAATTTCAAACTAGAAATCTTTCGGGCAGTTAGATATCTGACTTAAGGGGTTAGATGTCTGAATTGTTGCAGATTGCAACCCAAGAGTTTCGAAGTTCTACAGATACGTCTGACCCCTTAAGTCAGACGTTTGAGTTCCTAGAATGGTGCTTTTCCAGAGTTTTTACGGACTCAAATTTGTAAGCGTAGTTTCTTTATTTCGGTGCAGGGTTCTTCTTTAGTGATGATGCAGATTCTTTCGGTATGATCCAATGATATAGAGTAATTAGTGACGTTTATATTAGCCTTCTAGTATTCTTCTTAATCTGGGATTATTGGGTTTTCATTATTGTAATTAATAGAAATCCTACGTCAACCAATTTGAGTTTTTCTTCTTCTATTTTCAGTGCTTTAAATTATAATTGTTCAATTGAGTGATTGATTAGAGTAAGTATCTGCATCTTGTAACTCGCTATCATTGATTTGGCTTGTTATCTCTTGTAATTGCTGCCTGCAATAAAAAAGTTATTGACTCTCTGTGGACGTTTGATGCAAATATAAACCACGTTAATTTTTTCGTGTCTTTCATGCTTGATTGTCCACGATAAACAAAGAGACAATTCACAACCACTTCTAGAGATGATGCATGTCATAATCTTAAAACTGATCATGAGCAGATTCGTTACGAGACCGTTGAATGCTATGACCAATTAGATAAACAATTATTATGGCAACAGTGGCAGTTTTCCTATGATTACATGAAGATTTATTGCCTCTTGGTATGGTTTAAAAAAAATCCATATGATAATCGTTCAACATTCAAGAGAATAGGACACCATGCGATAAACTATTCAAACAAAAATTCCATTGGACACAGTGGGACAAAATAGGTAAAAAGGCACCAGACCATCTTTGATTTAGTCGTAATAGGCATTTTGCATTTATTTCAACCAGTGTGTATTTATGCTTAGCCTGTTATACAATCAATGATTTCCCTCGACCAGTATGAATTTATTTTGCTACCAACTTTGTTGATTTCAGGGACATTAAATTAGTGGCAAAATAAAAAATTTGCCTCTATTAATAGCTAATTGGGGGCAAAATAATTTTCAGCTGCTGATAATAACAATTTGGGAAAAGTTATTTGTCCTTAACATACTTAAAAAAATTTCACCTCCACATAGATCACTGAATTTGCTTTTCCCTCCATTTACCAAAATAAAGATTCCACCATCTTCTCTACTGCTCTACGTACAGCAAAAGCAAAAGAAGACAAGGTACGATTATTTTATTGCTAATGAATTGATGCTAATCCTTAATTTGCGTGTAATTAATCAATTCATAATCACTAATTTAAAGCAGTCACGTTTCATTTACTCTACCATTGCGATTTACCTAATTTGTGTATAATTCCACTCTGAAAGATAAGTTTCCCAAATTCCTCTCTCAGATATGGAAAAGCTTTTCATTTTTCAATTATTTGTTGTTTCTTCATGTCGGTGTATGTTTCTAACCCTAATTCCGATTCTCTCTTATTTCCCCAATTCTTTTCTCGATCTAATTTTATTTAAAATAAATTAATAAATGCAAATCAATTGAAATCGTACCTATCATGAACAAACAGTCGATGGGGGTTTAGGGCAAACATGGAAGTGGTCGAGTCTAGGGTGTATTTAGATGTGGTCGTCTGCAGCATGTAATGATTTTAACATGCTTGATTTCAGATGTATTTTTATTGCAGTTTTTTACATTAATATTAGGCATGTCATATAAATGACCTTAGTCTGTCCTAATTTATGCTGTAGGGAGCAAGTAAATTGCATTCATGTTTAATAGTTTGTCCAAATTTCAAGTATTATGGCAATATTAACTGATAGTGCATGCGATAGAATTTTTAGTCCAAACAATTAAAAACATCGACATAGTAGAAAGTAGCTATTCATATACTATGGGTAAGAAATAATAATTGTTCCTTTTAAATTTTCCCTATTAAAAGTACTTGTACATATAGCTTGGTTGGTTATTTCTTTCATTATAGTTACTAGTTTGAGACACGTGTTTTAAACACGGGATGAGGATTACACCTTAGTTTCGTTGGTTGTTGAGTGTGTAGCTATCATTTTTCATTTTTAGATTTAAAGAACTAAAAGCCTAGTAGCAGTCGAGTACATGATATTTCATGTACGGTTGGAAATAGAGCTTGGTTAATGTACAAATAGTTTTAATATGCCTGGACGTTTGAGTTTAGCAAATGATGTAGTAGAATAATGGTTAAAAACGATTAAGCAATTAACATTGGTAATATGGCATCATAAATAGATGTCAAAACTTGTGAATCCAGATATAAGATACTGAAGCAGCTAGAGTTAAAAAGTTGCATTCATGGGTGAGTAAAAGTACAGAGGCAAAAAAATGGTCAGAAAAACATTTTCAAAGTAAATGAGTTGCAATGAATATATAATCCTAGCAGCTTTGTACACTGCTTTTTGAGTATGGGTACAAGTGAAAGGATAGTAAATGTATATTCATTCACATACCCAAAAAAAACCAAAAACACAGATTGAAAGGACACGACCTTTTTTTAAATTCATACGCTTGTCCATTCATACACGCTTTTCTTCTAGGACATGACCTTTTTGTAAATTCCATGAAGAGCTTATCTACCTTAGGATTGTTTTGGATTCATTTGAATCAGGTGCAACTTCCTAACTTAATACCGAGTGGATTGAAATGACTCTTATATCTTTATGATTTAGCTAAGGAGTTTGCAATTTTCTAAGAAAAAATAAAATCAACTTTTAATATCATATAATCGTTTGTGTTTTCTTGTTTGGTTTAGATGTGCCTATATAACCATAGTCTATTTTGTATTGTTTTATTTGTAGGCATGGCTTATATTCAAGTGGAACCAACAATATCCGTGCATCATTGCCAACCGAGGGTATTAAAAGTTGGTATTTTTGACCCTATTATTTAAATTGTCACTTTTTATGCATGTACAAATATGTCACAGTTGATCTGTCTTTGTGTGTATACAATGCTTAGTAGTTTCGCCTCCTACCCATCTATCTTGCTTTGGACTTGGTTAATTAAAGGTTCATAATCCCTGCCTTTCATAGTAACACTTGTTAGAGGGATACCAAGGTATCTTATTCCTAATTCATCTTGTCTAATGCCTAATATTTTGACAATGTCTGCTTTGTTCGTAACTCCACTAATATTGAGGATTTTTCTTCACTCGGGTTGAGCCCGGACGTTTCTTGGATCATATTCGGTATGTCTCTAATAGATTCAGCTTCTGTTTTACCAGCTTTAACGAAAATTAGGATATCGTCTGTATAAATTGTATGGATAATATTGCTTCTCGAGGAAGCAAGTTGGATCAATCCTTTTTTGTTTTCTCTTCAAACAACAACAAAACGTACACCATTACAAATGAGAAAAGAAGTGGTGATATAGGTTCTCCCTGTCGAAGGTCTAACAAGCTTCAAAGAAGCTAGTTGTGCTGCCTCGACCAATAATAGAGAAAGTTGGAAAGTTGATACTTCAACTATGGTTTTTATCCATTTCTCCGAATAACCGATTTCTTTCGTAATATGTGTCACAAAGTTTCGATTTACAAAATCATAAGCTTTCCTAAAAACCACTTTAATGCACATAGTTTTTTCACTTTTTTGTTGTCTATGTTCATGCCCCTTATAGTTGCAGGTGCAAACAAAATATCATCAACTATAGATCGATTCTGGAAGAACGTGCATTGATCGACTGAGTTCAAATTGTCCATAGCCATTTTTAGCCGATTGTACAAAAACCTTGACAAGAATTTGTACACCATTTTGCAACAAGCAATTGGTCTGAACTTAAAATTTTGGCTTGCCTCCTTATTCTTTGGAATTCGATGTATAAATGTGTGATTAATTTTGTTTTAGGATTTTTCCATTCTCGAAACAGTCACTTATAGCTTCCTTTAACAACTCTTTACCTGGTTTCCAGTGTAATGTGTAAAACTTGGAGTTAAAAGCATCTGGTCCAGGAGACATGTCATCCTTGACATTGTATAGAGCTGCTTTAACTCAGACATGTCTATCTTATCATTCAAGAAGTTTTTCCCATACTCTGAAATAATGTGTTTACAAATTATTTTAGGCATAGATAAGTTATGTCATTGGTTATAAAGCTGGGAAAAAAAAGCTGAAAGCTTAATTGATGATTTCTTCTCTATCGTTTTAAAACTGTTCCTTCACATTCGGACTTCCTACCCAGTTTTGAATAGTTCTTTTATTTGACATTTTTGCATAGAAGAAATAAGAGACTTCATCATCTAGAAGACGCCCGTCACACTTAGCTTTCTATGTATTGTCCATTAGTTCATGTATAAATGCTTGCTCCAATTTCATTTTCGTTTCCTGAAGCTATTTCAATATATTTCCACATCACGTCTTTCTGTTTCATATTAAAGTTCAGCGCATTTGGATCTATAGAATTCCACTTATTTTCTTATACTCCTTCTATCTTTACTCCACTCTCTCAACCTAACTTTAACTATCTTCTGCTTTTGCAGCAAGCAATATATAGATCCGCCTTCCACTAGGACATTCCACCCTTGCTGTACTTTTTCAGTATAATCTTCGCAGATTATTTGGTGGTTTATAAATTTAAAAGCTTTAGCAAGTCTGAGACTTTTTTCTACAATCAATACTATTATAGGAATATGATTGTTAACACCTGCATGAAGATATTTCATATTGCATTGGCTAAAATTCTCCATCCATTTCATATTCAATAAAAATTTGTCTAGTTTCGTCAAGATGTTTTTATTTAAGCCTAACCACCAAGTGAATTGATATTGATACCTACTAGTATGGGCCCGTGCTTCGCACATGGGCTATTTGTATTATTGTAAACGTTGATATTTTTTTGAGTGCAAACATGTAAACGGAAAGCAAGGGCATTTTTGGAATTTCAAAAAAACACCGACTAAATTAGTTCAACCAATTTTATTTATCAGTAGTAGATAAGTAGAGATAATTAACTTCATATCTTCGTAAACAATTAACTTCATATTAATTACCGTTCATGGTTAAGTGATTTTTTAGGTTTTAGTTTTCAAAATACAATTTTAAAACTGTGCGTAGGTATTTCATTTAGGATATTAGTGGACATTATTTTGAAAATGTTTATGTGCTTTTTTATAATCTTGAAATTCTACATATTCCAATTTGGGTATGACTTTTGAAATATTGAACTTGATTAATTTTGAAGATATTTTAGACTATTGTTTTCTTATATAAATTTTCTACAAATTTTTGATCATTTTCATCTTTAATACTCATTCCAATACCTTTAGTGTCACTTTTTTGTATGGGTGCAAACTTCCATAAATATTTCTAATTCAATCCAGAATATTGTAACTAATAAATTTAAGAGGAGTAAAATAAGGATGATAAAATATAAAGTGAATAGTACACAAATCATATATACTAACAGTCTAACAAAACGTAAGAAGAAGAAAATGGGTATGAAGTAGGAATAAAATAACAACCATTTCAATTTTTTTAAAAAGAACATTATGTATAGTTAAGTTTAATAACTAAACATGTGAAAAAACTGACATATTTAGTAAGAAATATATATATATATATATATATATATATATATATAATGGTAAAGATAATATTTTCTTTCGAGTTGAAGAAATTCATGTTTTGCTAAGCTCTCATGCTTATGTTATGTTTACGCTTACCTTATGTTTACGTGATAATTTTAGCAATTTTGTTAGATACTCACATACAACAATTTTATTTACTATAATAAAATATTTACTAAACTTTTAACAAATATATTTCTATGTTTTTATATTCATGAGTATTTTCATGCATATCATTTTGTATGCAGTGCCAAAGCACTCACACACACATGCCAATGAGGTATTTTCCCTTTGTTAATAGACATGTATTTTTTCTCTAAAAGGTAAGGCAACCAACAAAGTCATCAATTAAGGATCTAAACTGCATTTATATTTGATATTTGATATTTGATATTTTTCGACGTAAGATTTCTATTTTTTTACGCTTGTGTCTACATCTTCAGTGCTTTCTAATAGATTTGTCGGAACCTTGGAGGTTGTTGCTTTCTAGTAAGAATCATCGTTTGATGTTCCTTACTTAAAAACTTGACATGAACACATTCCACAACTAAATGCTGACAAGTTTGAAATAGATGTAAACTTTTCAATAAATCCAAGGAATTATAATGAATGATTTCTTTGAAAGAATGTTAGATAACTATTAGGGATATTTTATGGCTCACATCCTTGGAAAGGGGAAAAAAAAGTTTAGGCCATATCTCTATTAGTCAACTTGTTTAAGCCACATATATGTTCTCATCTCCACTTTGGACTTAAGGTTTGATCAACAATATTTGAAATATTTTAATAGATAAAATATGAACCCAACTTGACAAGTATATGTGCAATTTAGCTATGTTGTAAAATTCTTCCATTTACCATGACAAACAACTTTAAAAAGTAGAGCAAATAATTCTTGCAAAATAACCATCTTTATAATTTACAGTGAGCTTTTTATACTTTCAGATCTAATGTCAGGAAACATGGTCAGACAACTTCACATGATCTGAAAAATAATTAAGACTCGGTTTGATTGCTCACTTCTCAATGCATGTAAAATGAAACATGATTTTTTTAGTAGTAAAATGAAATACAAAATTAAAATATATTTTAAATTACTTCATTTGCATACCTAGGAAATATTTAATGCGGAATATATACATCATATTCTTGTATTTTTTTTAGTAAATTCATCAATTATGCCGTCATAATTTAGCAAATTCAAATATTCATTTTCCAATACAAATCAAAGCCTATCCATTTTGTTTTTCTCATGACATTGTAGTTCAACGTTAAGTTTTTACTGACTTTTAACTTCTAGAAACTTCTTTCCATCATGACAACAATAACATTTTATAAGCCATACATATAATATAGAAGCCCACTCACGTCATGAACAAACTCATATTTCAGTTCCTAATTTATCATGAGCAGTTTAACCATGCAAAGCATAATTTTTCGTTTCTATATAAAAAAAGCCCATACGGCAGTAACAAGTTGTAACATTTAAAAGTAATTATAAAGTATGTATCAACAAAATTGAAATAAAAGGCAAATTGGTATTAACAGTAATTATAAATCGTGCTTAAATGAATTGATTTACTAAAACAGTTGAATTCTTCAAAAGAGTAATAGAACAATGCATTCATGATTCCTGTTAGTGTATAAATAATATCAAACATGCTCAATTTGCTTAGATTGATGAACTTAAATTAAACATACACATGCCATTTCAATCAATTACTCCAACCGATCCAATTGCCAATTGATTCTAAAATTCGGCTGGTGGCCATTTTTCTTCATCATTCACTCTTCTCTTTTCTCATATGGGTTTGTCTTTTTTTCTTGAGTGTGTTCTTTCCTTTTACTGCTTTTTATTTATTTTCTACATCTGTGTTTGATAATTTTGTTTAATGCTTGCTTTGGTTTGTTATTATGGTAGTTGGTGCTATCAATGGACAAAAGTTAGGTAAATTTGGATTGGAACTCATATGAATATAAAAAAAATGGATCTTTTTTTGGACGAAGCATTTTCTAGATCCGCTCGTCAAAATAAGATCATATGTCCTTGTAAAAAATGTTGCAATCGTTATTTCAATGATAGAGTTAATGTTGATGGTCATCTTCTTTGGTATGGAATGGATCCCTTATATATGACATCTCGTTGGACGCATAATGGCGAAACTTATCTTGATGAGTCTTATGTAGAGGGTGAAACTCATGTCAATTCGATTAATAAGGTATCGGGCGACGTTAATGATGAAAACGAGGGAGGTGACATGCATGATTTTCTTAATGAAACATTTATGCAACCAACACAAAGCATTGATTCATCAATGGATCCTTTTGCTTGTGAAGACCAAACACCTGAGGCAGAGCGCTTTTACAAGTTGTTAGATGAATCCAATAAGAGGTTGTATGTTAGTAGTAAGTATAAAAATTTGGATGCGATTGTAAAACTTTACCAGATCAAGTGTTTAGGGAATGTAAGTAACTCAACATTCTCTTTGTTTTTAGAAATGTTCAAAGATATGCTACCCGAAGATAATTGTTTGCCAAAATCAAACGCCCAAGCAAAAAAAATAATTGATGAACTGGGTCTAACATATGAAAAGGTAGACGCTTGTATAAACAATTGCATGCTATACTGGAAAGAAACATCGAACTTAGATGCTTGCTCTCGCTGTGGGGTTTCAAGATACAAAGTAAACACAGAGGATAAAAATGAGGGGAAGAAAGTATCGGCTAAGGTGCTTCATTATTTTCCTTTAATTCCTAGGTTAAAAAGGTTATATATGTCAAAGCATATAGCGGAACAAATGATATGGCATTCAGTTGGTAGTTCAAATAATGGTTTTATGAGACATCCAGTAGATAGTCCAGCTTGGAAGCATCTACATTCTCTATATCCTGATTTTGCTTTGGAAGTTCGCAACATTCGACTTGGACTCGCAAGTAAAGGATTTAACCCATTTTCACATATGAATAGCAAACATAGCATATGGCCAGTTATTATATCTATTTATAATTTGCCTCCATGGTTGTTCATGAAGCAACGTTATCTTTTTATGTCACTACTGATTCTTGGACCTCATGAACCTGGTAAGGACATTGATGTATACATGCAACCGTTAATGGACGAGTTAAAAGTGTTATGGGAAGTTGGTACAAAGACATATGATGTTTTAACCAAACAAACATTCAATATGAGAGCAGCTGTTTTATGGACTATAAACGATTTACCTGCGTATGCTAATTTATTAGGATGGAGTACATCTGGAAAGCATGCATGCCTAGATTATAAGCATGAAACGTGTTCAGTGCGCTTACCAAATAGTAAAAAGCAAGCTTATTTGGGAAGTCGAAGATTTTTACCTATAGCACATAGGTTTCGATTTGATGTACACTCATTTAATGGGAGGCGTGAGGAAGATAGTGCACCAGAACCATTAATTGAAATTGAGTGTTTAATACAACTGTCTAATTGAAAATTTACATTCGGTAAAACACTAATAGCTGAGCCGATTATTGGAAAAAAAACGATGAAGGATTATCAGTTCCACTAGAGAACCAAAAGTTATTGGACCATGGAAGAAAAAAAGCATATTTTTTACTTTACCTTACTGGCAACATCTTCTAATTCGACATAACATAGATGTTATGCATTTGGGGAAAATGCAAGTGAAAATATTTTAGGGACAATTCTTGGTATGGCAAAAAAAAGGAAAGGATGGATTTCAAGCTCGAGCTGACTTAGAAAGTTTAAATATAATAAAATCTCTTCAGCCTATTCATGAAGGAAATAGAACATATATACCTCCAGCAATATTTTTCGCAAACAACGAGGGAAAAATGTTGTTTTGCAAAGTTTTTTCAAATGCATGCATCCCTGATGGATATTCTACTAACATTTCACGTTGCGTAGACATGAAGGAGAAAAAACTACATAGCTTGAAAAGTCATGACCATCATGTAATTATGCAACATTTACTCCCACTTGCAATTCGATGATTTTTTCCTAGACCACTCGTTCTTATTTTGCTTGAGTTATCTGCAATATTTAGACAACTATGTAGTAAAAAGAAACATGTTTCATTAATTAATCAACTTAAATATAGGGTTGCAATAGTTTTATGCATGATGGAGAAGATGTTCCCACCTACCTTATTCACCATATCTATTCACCTAATTATTCATTTAGCCGATGAAGTTGCTGGACCGGTGCATTATCGTTGGATGTACCCAATTGAAAGGTAATATATAAAAGCATAATTCACCTGTCAAAGGTATACATCATAAAGTTATGTCTTTACAGACACTAAAAAGATATTTGTGACCAGTATATACCATTTGGAAGAATAATCTTTTATTGTTGCCCACAGGTATTTGCAGACACTGAAAAAATATGTTCGCAACAAGAGTAATCCAGAAGGAAGCATCGCTGTATGATACCTTGTAGAAGAATGTGTGTCATTTTGTTCAACGTATTTGATAGGTGTCGAAACTCGCCATAATCGATGTGGTCGGAATGCTGATACATCATTGCCTCGCAATATCGAAGGGGGCCTATTTATTTTTGCAAACTCTGGTCATCATTTAGGCAAATGTATGGAAATTAATCTGGAAAAAAATGTTTGGGAAAAATGTCACACTTATATCTTATTCAACTGCAGTGAAGTGGCTTTTTTTCTACAGTAAGATCATATTCATAATTTCAACTACGCACTTTAACTTGCAATAATGGATGTCCAACTATTTTTTTCTTCTACTTCCATTTTTGACAGCAAGAGGTTGAGGGAGTTGCGTAGAATTCATCAGTGTAAAACCATTCGAGAAGTGGAGAGTTTGAGAAACAAAGAATTTCCTACTCGGTTTCGACATCATGCAAGTATCTTTCTCAAGTTATACATAGTATGTTTAAATTATTATTAATACTAATATCGTATTCTAATATTTGTAGGTAAATAACCTTTATGCCATGGGAGATTCATCAATATCAAAAGATTTACTTCGACTAGCGAATGGTCCAAATATGACCGTTAAGGAATATAAGAAATATGTTATAAATAGCTATAGGTTTCGAACTAAATCAGTGGATGATAGATACAAAAACCAAAATTGTGGTGTGTTTGTGAATGCTGAAACCTCAAGTTATTCGAGCGTAAGAGATTGCAGTCCAATCGCTACTAATGTTGATTATTATGGGGTTTTAAAAAGGTTTATGAGCTCTATTATAGGTTTCCCGACGAAATTGATGATCAAGCTTGCAAAGTTATATTATTTGAGTGGGACTGGGTAAATAATTCAGGGAAAAAAGATATATATATATATATATATATATATATATGGATTTAACTTAGTGAATTTGAATCATGTGGCACAAAATAAGGATAAGTTTATTTTGGCATCACAAGCTATTCAAGTGTTTTATGTTGTTGACCCCAAGAAGCCAGATTGGAGTGTTGTGGTTAAAACAAAGCCGAGAGATTTCTATGATTTAATACAAGACAATGACGAAGTCGACATTGACGACTACTACACCACACCAAATCTTGATGATCCGAATTTGGATAATGAAGAGCTATGGGTGAGGATGGATGCTTGCGGTGTTTATGTTAACAAAGTTTTACCAATGACTACGGTATATGCTTCCACACATGAAGATGATGCCTCTAATGAAGAAGAGATTGAAAATGAGAGCGAGGAAGAAATACAGCAGTAAATTTCATGTTTAGATTTATGACATGGTTTTTTATGTTAGTTCTGTTCAGAAACAGATTTTGTTGTTTACGACATGTTTTAATTTTGATTTGCTTATGAATTAGTTAAATGATTACTTTTTCTCGGAGGTGTTATAGTTCCATCAAAGAATGCTTAGTTTTTTTCTTCAATTTAATGGTACATGATTCTATCGTTTCAAATACATTATTGACCATTAGATGAGCACCTTTGAATATTCTAGTTTTGGTGATGAGATGCAAGAAAATGATGGCTCTCAAAATGATGGTATGTTCTCACAACTTAAAATGAATTATTTGTCATGCCTATATATATAATAATTACTGTCTATACAATGCCTAACACTACCGTCTACCTAACAGGATTGATAAAGAGAAAAGGACGTGGCTATGACAAACCTAAATGGGGCAAATTGGCCAAGAAGTGCATTGAGTTCACAAAGGATGGATTGTGTGTTGTTCCAAAAGATGCTAAGTTAGCAAGGTACTTGGGTAGTTTGGTGAGAAATTATAATCTTATTCCTCTATCTGCAACAGATTGGAGAGCATACAATGATGCAGATACGGACAAAATATGGCAAGTACTATCTGTAAGTTTATTCTTACCGATTATACAAACTAAATATTTTGGATGTAAACTGATTTTTCATATTAGTTTAAAATGAAATCATAAGTTACTTTAAAATTTATTACTATAACAATATATTTCATGTTTCTATATGCAATTACACAAACGGTAAATATAACACAATTTATGTTCATTTCAAGGATACTATTGATTGGCGTCCCGAAGTTATTTCCCATATTCCTAAAATTCGACATTCACTGCTAAAGAGACTATCTAAAAGAGTAAGAAACAACCGAGCCAATTTAAAAGGTAAGTATTACACTCCACATGTAGGGTCGCCATCGCGTTTTACGTGTGGAGATGATCGTGTAGACAATGATCAATGGAGGGAAATGGAAAACTACTGGGATAACGATCCCAAAAATAAAGTAAGAGACACGTACTACTTTTTAATTCATATGCGTACATATAGATATATAATTGTTATTATCTCTATTGATAATGAATATCAGGTACAGGTTGAAAGAAACACTGAAAATCGTAAGAAACTGAAAATGAGTCACACGGGTGGATCAATGAGCTTCATGCGACACTATGCTAGATTTGTAAGTAATCATATTTTCTATATTCTTCCTACAATTTTAATGAGATAATCGTGTTATTTTCTTATGATCAAGAGGTTTACTCTTTTTTATTTTATTGTAGATTTCTCTTACTTTGATCGTTTATAATTGTTTACTAAATAAACTACAAATAATTTTTTATGAACTTTTAACTTCTTTAATTATAAAAATAAAACACTCATTACATATTTTAGGAGAGCAGTTTCCGCCTTTTCTAATAAATAAAACAACCTTCTTTTTACTAAATCCTTTGTTTTGTCCTCTATACATCAGAGAATACTTCTATTACAAATCACACATCCAACATATAATCACTCTATATAATTTATGACTTACACCATCATCATACTAATAGATTTTCAGTTGAAATGAATTTTTGGTTCACCGTATTGTTATTATTGCTGATTATGATGTATCTTTGTTGCAATAAGAAAAAGAGCATGGCCACGCACCCGATCCAATTGAGGCATATGAATTAGTTCATAAGAGAAAGGATGAGCAAAGAAGTTGGGTAGATCATGCTTCTGAGCAAACGGGGGTAAGTCTAATATCGTTTGAGCTAAAATTTGTTGATTTTTAAATGTTATTCATATTTTCCAGATTATGCTATACGTAGCATCATTTTTATATACTAATTCAATCAAAATATCAACCACTACAAAAAAAACTGTCTAATTACCCTTGTAAAAGAAAGGTATCTATTTAACATTTCATCATCTACAATTGATTATTGGATTGTCATTCTGTTGTGATATGTTTTGCTACTGAACAATAATTTATAAATTCTTTAACCATGTTCACATGTCTCAGTTTAGCAATATAGGTATTATTTTCTATCAGATGCCCAATGGCATGTGACTTATTTCTTCACTGGATAACAATGAATGCATGCTTTTATGTCTTTGACCTGCATAAATTTGCTCAGGCATTGTATACTCATATATCACCCCCAATGTATGATCTGATTCTCTCAACTCTATGTATTTTCGTAATAAATTTTAATGAAGACTACAGATAGTCTGTTCATATCCTTTTTATGCATGATTTGATTGATTTCATATAGGTTCTACTTTACATCGTTCTTACTGGGGGTCATTCAGTTTTGTTTCCATTGGAATATTACTTAGAGAATATTGTTAATAAGAATGCAATGTGGGGAAGGAATAGAATACTTTGATAAGGCAACTAAAACATACATAACAGATTTAGTTAGTGATACAAAATCTAGAAGATGTTGAGCTAAATATAATGTCTCACAGTATAAGTATCACGCAAAGAAGAGCTAAATATATATTACTGTAATGATTCAGAAACTTATGCCAATAAATTGTTACTTTCAACCATATTTGGTTGTGTACTGTAAATACAGTAGAACTAGTGGGAATGTTGATTAGGGCTCTGCACATAGACTTGCATTGCCTCCAAAGATTTTATCTATAATCAGCAGTCTGGAAACAAACAAATTTACTATGAAAATATGATAGTAATAATTAGTATACTAGTATATTTGAAATGTATAAATACATGGTGCATCTACTTTTTTTTTGCTATGGTAATATTGTAGAAATTAAATCTTAAAGATTTAACATTAATACCCACTACAACAAAATAGCCATTTTACAACGGGCAATGCCCGTTGTAATATGAATTTCGCAATGGGCACGCGCCCGTTGTATTAGGCCATGTTGTAATAGGTCGACCATATTTTACAACGGGTAATGCCTGTTGTAATATGGATTTCGCAACGGGCAATGCCCGTTGTAATACATGATATTGCAACGGTTTCTGACCGTTGCAAAATAAATACAAATTTAAAAAAAAATTACAGCAGCATCCGTGCACTACATTCATACCAATAATAAATAATTTAACGAGTAATAAATATTATCATAAAACAACCAAAATCACATACGAAAAGACTAAAAGCTAGAGTCATATATTTCCAGCACGTTCCAAAAAGTTAGATAAGTTTACATCGACATAGTTCTAATATACACATGGCAACCAGTTACATAACAACCAAATAGATAAAACATTAACACATAACCAAATACAATCTGTAATTTACCGATAACTGACACTTGCCATCGTTTCACTATTAACACATAATTTTATGGATAACCAAACAGTCCTTTGAGTTGCTTCCTAGCTTTCTTTTCCTTTTCCTGCTCCTGTATAAATTATAAAAATGGGAAAAGACAAAAATGTAGGAAAATAATAGGCAAACTCAGACTCAGATTCACAACACAGGCAATGCGTGTATGGATTGTGAAAAGACTACAGAATCACCAGCTAAAAATTATTAATCAGTAGACTTCATGAGCAACTACACACCCACGACAAGACAACAACCACTCTACCTCCTACCTCTACCTATACAAACTTACCGCCTTCTCCTATTGCCCAAACATCCTCCTCACTACTGCTACGACTTCTCTACTCCACTACACCAACCTTCAACATCATCACAGCAACATACTTCACTATCAATCTGTACACACTTCCAACCAGCCACTATCTACTACTCCACTACCTTTACCATATATCATACATCCATAAATAAAACTTCAACAATCATCTCAACCTTCAACTTCCATCAACTACACACTGCCTCTTTCATTTCACAAACCATCCACTAACATTCAGCACATACTTCAAACAATAGCTCTTCCATCAACATTGCATCCATCATCCTCTGCACTGCAGCCAGCCAACAACACTTCCATCAACAGCCACTACCTTCACCACAACCAAGACCATCCACTGCCCAAACTCCATCACCGCAATTCTGCACACAACTGCTACTTTACCACCCATTCACATTCACAACTTTCCTACATCAAACAACCCGTCAAAACTGCCCACATCAACTTGCACATCCACGTCTGCAACCATCAATTATCACCAACATTTCCAGTAGCCCAATTTCTCCTTCAACTCCAAGCACCTCCTTACCTCACGACTCCACTTATCGAACCACTTTCCCCCTCTGTCAACTGTATTCAGCCATCTGCGGCCTGCCATCAACCATCCAATCAACTCAAACACTCTTCACTGTCTTTCACCAACAATCATTCTCTTCTGCCACATCCCAAACTTCATTCAACCATAGCCAATGCACCACCTACGTGGGCCCACCCAGTACACCCAGTGCCCATCAGCCAGCGGCAACAGCCGGGCCAAATGAATGGGCCGGGTTCATGGATCCACCACTGAACGGTCCTACAGCCAAAATGTTGGCTCCAACAACGAATCCAATGGCAATTGGGGCAATCGTTCCAAGCGAACCTTTCTTTGGATCCGCAGCGGTTGCGCACACAGTGTAGACTAGCGCGAAGGTGATCACGATTTCCATTACCACTCCCTGTACCTCTGCTTTGGCGGCCACTCCATGGGTCGGAATTGCCTTTCCACCAGTTACGAACTTGAGCAATAAGTAAGCGACAGAGGATCCAAAGCACTGAGCGATCCAGTAAAAGATTCTGGTCAAAATGGTGATGTTACCGCCAACGGTGAGACCTAGGGTAACTGCGGGGTTCAAATAATCGCCCGAGATGTTTGCAGCCATTGAGATGCCGACGAAGAGCGCGAATGCGTGTGCTAGTGCAACAGCTACTAATCCAATTGGATCTAGTGCTGCATCGGCAGTCAACTTGCCTGCAAATTAAAAATGGACCGATTAATAAGATAATGAAAACAAAAAAGGAAAAAAGTTGATTGTGCTTTTTGGACTAAGGAAGACGATTACTGAATGCAATGGCGGATCCAACTTCAGCAAAGATGAAGAGAAGGGTGGCGATGAATTCGGCTAAGTATGATTTTAGCGATACTTTGCTCAGAGAATCGTCGATGCTAACAAATGTCCAAGAATCAGCAAAAAATTGAAGCGGCAACTTAATTCCCAAAAAACCCTAGTTTTGGCCAAGAGGATGAACGCTATTTTTCACAGATGCGGCCGAAGAAATAAATAAAAGTGACTGTTTTATTATTTGATGTTGGATCGGCTAAAATTTTATTACAACGGGCATGCGTTACAACGGGCATGTGACCGTTGTAAAGTTGGCATCTATTACAACGGGCCTGAATGGACTGTTGTAATAGCCTTCTATTACAACGGGCAACCAATGTCCGTTGTAAAAAGGGTTTGTATATGTCATCTTTTACAACGGGCGCAAATGGACCGTTGTAATAGACTTCTATTACAACAGGCAACCAATGCCCGTTGTAAAAAGGACGTTGTAATAGGGTGTTTTTATTGTAATGACCTCATTTTTTATAAATTTATGAATCAGAAAATCTTCACCAATAAAGATAATACTATAGACCATTTCTTTGGTTCCCTGAAACATATAAGTAATTATACAAATTACTCATCAGTTAAGAATTTTCGTTGTTTGTTATAAATTTTACTTCCACATGAAAGTAAGATAGCTGCAATTCTTTTTAATATTAAGTAGGGCACAACACTGAATAAAAACTGAGATTTAATTATCATATTGACTTAATTAGGATAGGAAATGAACTCACCTTAACTCTTTTATATTTGATTTAATAGTCCCGGCGTATATATGAGTGTATAACAGTGTCAAAGGAGCTGAATCAAAAATTTTAAATTCTCACTTTGGCTTCTTCTCATTAGAGGCATCTTGATGGTTCCAACCTCATACAAATTAATGAAAGGGAGGACTTCACACACATAAGATTTTCATATGGATCCACTAATATTATCGCCAATCTGCATTGGTGCACTGGCAAATCCACTGCTTCACAAAATCAGCAATTGCTTTGATGATACTGATTTTTCCAAGTTACATTTGTGGTTGCTGAAACCTTCATACGCATATTTTATTACAGATAGTCCATCTGCACTGATATATGCTATCATTCACATATGTGAAACGCAATCAATGATATAAAATAATTACAAATATATAGGTATTATTTTCTATCAGATGCCCAATGGCATGTGACTTATTTCTTCACTGGAGAACAGTGAATGCATGCTTTTATGTCTATGACCTACATGCATTTTCTCAGGCATTGTATATGCATATCATCGTCTTTTATAAATAGTTTGCTTGAATGCATATAACAAGTTCGACTTGCCTGTTTGTGTTTACTCCAATTCAGCTATGTTACAGAAAAATGCTTTGAATGTAGCTTCAGATTCCCTTAGTTCAAAATTTCAAGACAATGATACCTTAAAATATGAGTTGGACAATAATGGGCAGTGACAACTATTATATTCCAAAACTGCAATTGTACTTGTGATAATTACTAAGAAAGGCTCATAGACTGATGCTAAAACCATCAGTACACCTGAAACTAAATTTAGCTGCATTCAAGAATTAACTTATGTCTCAGGGTTACCACCACAAAAAATTCACTTCATACACACGTTCATCTTTTGTACTTACTTCATCGACGGCTTTTACTGTAGTATTAGCATCATTACTAGAAATGACATATTGATATACCATTAAACTAATCTTTTTATAGTATTATTATTATGCATGAATGATGAAAGTAATATTACCTTTTTGTTGATACAATATTTTGTAGGCACTCATATCACAAAAGTTGGCTGAACTAGTTGATACTAACGGCGATGCGATACCAGAGGCAAGGCTGCAAGCATATGTATCAGCAATGGGATTTGAGACCGGTGGCAGAGTTCGCGGTTATGGAGAAGTCGTAACACCGGATATGGTTCCTTGGGTTCATGAAACTCAACCGACATCAGCTGTTCGTAGATCGCGTCGAGGTCGAGCATACGCTTTACTGCAATCTGAATGTTTGAGTCGAAATGTATGAAAAACAACAAAGTATTAATGAGAAACAAGGTAAGGAGATAGAGGAGCTACGACAAATGATTCAATCTTCTCAAAATTTATCATCCATTCCTCAATCTCCACCAGAACAACCATTGTCTACACAAGAAGAGCCTATTAACACAAGTCACCCTCCAATAATCCAAAATCAACCGGCCAATCAACAACAATCATCCTGCCAACAACTACCACTCTTCCAATGAAATTTATCATTTCCACAGTGTGGACCTCTCTATTATCCACATCCATATCGTCCATCATTATATGCTCAAGTGTCTCATCCTACAAGAGACTTTACATCAACCCTTAATGATATGGATTATTTGCAGTTCATGGTTCGTGGCTCCACTTCAGATAAATAATTGGTCTATTGAGTTTGATATTTGTAGTATGTTTTCTTTTCAAGTTTGGTTTCATGTTTCATGTTGTAAACAGCCCACCGTTTCCAGTTTGTGTTTAAATAGTACTATAATGTCCAGCTTAGGTTGTAGAGTCTTCTATTGTTCTGTTTTACGTGGAAGTTGTATTACATTTCTTTGACATGGACATTTTTTTATATTCCGTATAAAAACTGCAACTTTTCTCTTCTCTGTCACCTTTGAATTTGGTTTTACAGTGATTATGTTAAAGTATTATGTATGTAGTATTACAAACTAAATGCTAAGCTCTGTTTGCAAATATGCTGACTGTGGTTGTTTGATAGTGCAAGTAATAAATAGTACAAAGATTGCTTTTGTATTTTACAGTTTGCAAGTATGCTGACTGTAGTTTGATAATGCAAGAAATAAATAGTACAGGCATTGTTCTTGTGTTTTATAATATGTTTGCAAATATGCTGACTGTTGTGATTTGATAATGCAAGTAATATATGACCAAATCAGGCTCTTTTTGTATTTGAAAATACATAGTACAGGCGCTTTTGTGTTTGCCTTTAATATAAACAATTGTCAAAGTTGCTGCAGGCACTTTTATTAGCCTGAATTGTAACTATCTAAGGCAACTTTTTAAGCCCATATTAAGATTTGTTTTATGTCCACGTCTTCATGGACTTGTTGGTTAGAGGCAAATGTAAAATCTAAATGCCCCTATATGTTGCAGGCCCGGCCCACTCCAGTTGGTTGCCTCAGCCAAAGTAAAAAAAATTAAGACAGCCTTCAAGGATTGAACCTAGGACATGTGGTTGGATAATGAAACGAACTACCACTAACAAACATCACCGTTTGATTAACTAATGCAGTAATAACTTATACTTATCTAAATTGGTAAATTGTTACCCCCTCTTTCCGTTGCCCTAGACGGCTGGCTTGTCAGCCTTACCGTAGGGCCGGGTCTGATATGTTATTGGAGGCAGCACTTACAGGGACTATTTTTAATTTGCCTCTCATAGTTTTGGAGGCACATGAAGAATGGATTTAGCCCCTACTAATAGTATTAAGGGTTCTGGTAAAGCACCTTTATTATTTCTATTCTTGGTAGGGGGAAGCTTGATTAGGTCAATCCGTGTCCCTTAATCTTTTCTCTGTTGGAGTTAAGCTAAAATGTGGATAAATGATTAACAGTACTTGGTGATCGTACAAGCAGAGTCAAATGAATCGCTCATTTAATCTACGAGTGCATAAATCCACCCCTGAAGATATTTTGTTTCATTGAATATAAATGACAACTTCCGACGCATACATTCGCCATAATCATATCTATAACACTGATAGATGTATATAAAACTTAAAATGGTACACACATATATAGTGATACAATATTAAACTGGTAACTCATCTTCACCAATGAGAAACTCATTTGTTATACATGGCCTTATACTCAACCCAAAGTTGATCAACGCTGCTGCCAAGCAAATCCATAAAAAAGGCATCACTGTACCCATCCTTCATCTTCTTATTCAACTGGGCGACAAAACCGTTCATCCTGTAAGAATCGCAGTAATTAAGAAAAAGTGCAGTGACATCATATCCCTGGTCCCATTTGTCCCCTTCTCCGGGTTTGGCCCAATACCCGGGCACATAGCCTGCCTTCAACCTTACGTAATCCGCTATTCCTTCAATTAACTGTGAAGAAGCCCTTCCATTTCCGTTCCACTGCAACGAGTGTGTCACTTCATGGAACAATATCCCTATATACAAAAGGGCTGTTAAGGGAAATTCATCGTCCAATGCAATCCACAAATGCATGCGCGTGCGCACGCACACATACATGTATGTATGTATGTATGTTTGTATTAGTGATAGGCTAAATTACCTGTGAACTCAGACTTCACGTCTCCTGAAAAATTATCCAAGTAGTCGGCATTAAAGTGGATTATATCATTCGAGGAGTATGCAACGCCATTCGTTTTCTCGACTATGAGGCTTATGGCAGCAACTTGTCTACGCTCTGGTTCGGATTGTTGGAAGGTGGCCCAAATGAAGGATGATGCTTCCTCCATGGCCCCGAGACTGTAGTCCAGCCCAATCTGGGTGGCGAATTTGCTTGTTTCGGGTGCATTGGATGTTGCACTGTAGGTAATGGCATTGGAGGATGAGTAAAGCAAAGAGATGGTTAGCAGAAATATTGCTAGAAAAACAACGCTGTTGCTATCCATTATACTTAATTAGATGGTGTGTTCTGGTTTTGGAACATAATGTGGAGATGATTTATATAGACTGATGAATATAGTTGGAACCGACAAGCTAAAGTATAGCTACCATACCATTGTAAAGTAAGATGAATGGGTTGAACGTTCTTCATTTGAATATTTCCTACTTAAATTGCGGGGCTGGCATAAAACTGATATGATAACGTATAAGCGTAAACCGAACGAACGTAAAAGACTTTGGCCAACAAAGGTCTTTACGGGTCTTGGTATTTGTTGATAATTCTCAAGCACGTGATGTGTTTTGCATGTATATGAACAGAATCGCCATCCTATCTATTATTGTAAATGTATCGAAAATTCAAATTAGTTGTTGTAGTTTTTGTGTACTTGGTTATAATATGCAGTCATGAGTATAAGCCACTTTCAACTATTCATAAACTTTTGAAGAAGACGTATATGAATTCATAAGCTGAGATCAGGGATTTACGAAAATTGTTGCATTCAGTGGAGGAATTGCCTGTTAAACATTTTGTCCTTCTATTTTCAAATCTGTACGACGAGATATGCCCATGCAGCAGTTTGATTGTTAAAATAGGGCAAATGAAGGAATGAGAAGCAATAGCGGTTCCAAAAAAAAATTTCACGGGGAACGGATCTTTATAAAAATTTAAATCCCACATCATCTGTTTTTCTTGCTCAACTTTTATAAATTATATAAGTTTAAGTAACTAATTTTACAAAAAAAAAGAATCTGGAATGGGGAAATGTCTTGATTTTAATCCGTATTTGATTAAAAATACCATGTAAATAATAAAAATTGATCACGTTTTGTATCTCAGTGGGGGCGCTGTATGTTTTCTCAGTAGCTCAATGAAATCAAGTAGAATATTTAAAAGTTGAACGAGCCAATGTTTAAAACGTTGTGTTATTAAAATTTCGCAAACCAAGGTTTAAATTTTCAGTTTTCAGTTTCCGTTCTGTCATCTAAAATTATTTAAATTTTAGTTCCGTTCCAAAAATTTAGTTCAAATTCTAGTTCGGATTTAGTTATGTTTTAATTTTCTTTCATGTCTATTTTGTCGGAGGTATTATACTTTTATCCCAAGCCCAAGCCACTTTATAGACATATTAAAACATTGTTTAAAACCTAAGATATCAAACTTTTATTCAAAGCTAGAATCACTTTATCAGGAATATTAAAACACGGTTTTAAAACAGATTAGATCAGCCCACAATATCTCTTGCTTGTTATCAGTAGGGTGGTTGTGGTAATGGTTACCGTTACCATTTTGTAAATACCATTATCGTACCATTTTTACTGGTAAACTAAAGTTGTTTACTGTTACCTATACCGTTGACTGATATACCGATAAATTGGTAACCATTACACTGCTAATGGTAAAATTTCCGTTTGTTTAGAAAAACAATAAGTTGACATATTTTTAAACTGAGCGATACTTCGTTATATATCTCATTGAGTGACTTACTAAAGAACATGGAAAGAAGTGTACTTATCATCATTTGAGTTGAATTACTAAAATAAATTGAACTATTTTCTTATTTTTAAATGTCCGTAATACAACATCTTACATGAATATCAATGTATTATGAACGGACTAGTAAATTACCGTTACCATTGATTTTGAAAAAATATTACCGATATTTTACCGTAGAAAATGGTAAATTTACCGTTACAATACCGATTATACCGGTATACCTACTTTGCTTTAAAATTGTAACCAGTTGACTGGTAATGTTATGATAATGGTAAATTTACCGTACCATAACAGCCCTGCTAATCAGCATGCCAACTATAATTCTTTATCCATTCGGTCTTCGCCTCCTTCAAGCCATCATTTTAATCCTAATTCTCGTCCAAATGTTGGACAAATTCTAAAATCTAAAGCAACAAGAAGAAGATTAGGTGTCCAAACTATTAAATGGATAAAATATGTTTTCTATCGTGCTCAAGTAATCCTTACGAGGTGATATTTTTATTGGTTTAATGTTCTCAATCGGTGTATTTAGCAAATTCCATCTCCGTCATAGCCAGAACTGGGACGGAACGTCCGAAATTCCAGCGAACGGAATCTCGAACAATGGATAATACAATCAACTCAAATTATCTCTACCAAACCAGAAACTCATCCATTATACTCGGCCCAGAGATCATCAACACTATTACCAAGCAGCTAGTTAAGAAAGGCATCACTGTACTCATCCTTCATCCTCTTATTAACTCCGCCATAGAGCCATTCATCCTATCAGAATCACATTGATCCAAAAAACGTACAGTCACGTCATACCCTTGGTCCCACCTATCCCCTTCTTCTGCTTTTACCCAATGTTAAGTTAAATGAGAATATGTCTATCGGTTTACAGTATTTGCTCTTGCTTGTACAATACCAGTATTGGATGTAATGGGCCTGTATTGTGGCCCAAGTACCAAAGTATTTTGATTTCCATAGAAATAGAAGAACACTTCAATGTATTTGGTATAGAAGTATTATAATACAAAATTCTCTCATTTTATTCAAATTCTTAATATGGTATCGGAGCCAAAACCTTCAGCTTAACAACATTTCTATCAAAATTCAATCAGAAAAAGTTCATTCTATCCGTTATATTCAAGATAACACCATCAACCTGAATTTCATCACTTGGTGTTATTTTTAACCCTTAGAATAATCTCATCACTGGGTTATTTTCTACATTCTAGCTTTGAAGATCTATGCCTTGCCAAGAAAAGCATTCAAAATTCTGGCTGCTCAAATTCTCAAAGAAGAAATTCTCAAGAAAACTCACAGTTCAAAAAACAGAAAGCAAGAAATCACAACAGACAAAAAGAAAGGCAGTGTCGTTCCAAGAAAAGCATCAGAAAACAATCATCATTTAATTTTCTAGCTGCAACACACCTGGAAAGATTCAGATTGCAATTCTTGATTACTGAAAAGAATTTCCTGAGTTCTTTAATTTCTCATCTTGTTCAAAATTCTTCATCATGGGAGAAGAAAGCTCAACCACATCATCAAATCCACAAAGTTCATATCAGATAGCCACAGAAAGCCTTCTTAAAACAATCATCATTCGTTAGAGTCAACTTATCACAGCACAACTCGAAGAAGATAATTATCTTCCTTGGAAAGTCCAGGTTGAAATAGCAGTCAGAGGCTATGGCCTCGAAGGGTTTCTTCTGGGTACAGTGCCAACTCCACCAAGGTTCATAACTAATCAAGAAAATAAATCTGTTAACAATGAAGAATTCACAAAGTTTCAGAGACAAGACAATCTAATATGTTCATGGCTTTTATCTTCCATAACCATGAAGCTACTGCCCCAAGTTATAGGTAGCAAGACAGCAAAAGGGATTTGGACCACAGTTGAAAGAATTTTTAGTTCTCAATCTACAACCAAGATAATGCATTATAAGAGACTCATTCACAGTATCAAGAAGGATAATCTGTCGATGGGAGAACACTTAGCAAAAATCAAAACTACTTATGACTTGCTTGAAGCGGCTGGTCACAAGATTACTGATTCAGAACAAGTATTGATTATATTAGGTGGTCTGAATGGTGAATATGAGTCGGTTGTTGCAGTTATATCATATCAAAGATCAACACCTCCTATTGAAGATGTGCATTCTATATTACTTGCACATGAAGGAAGAATTGACTTTAAGAAACCAACTGACTCAGATATGTCCATTAACTATGCAGCAAATAATAAAAACAAGAATCAATACCATACCAAGGCAAATCAACAGAATCAAAGAAGTGGTCAGTCCTACAGAGGAAGGGGAAGAGGAAGATGGAATGACAATAACAAACCCAAATGTCAAATTTGTGAATAGATTAGACATACAACACCTAAATGTTACTTCAGGTTGAATTTGAACTATGTTCCAGGGAAAAATCCAAGCAATCAAAGAAATAATAACTATACTGCAAATTTAGCACAAGTGCAATCTGGGGAAAACAATCAATCAGATAACAGCAGAAATCAAAGCACAAGGCCAGAACATATACAAGATGATGCTTGGTATCCAGATTCTGGAGCTACAAATCATATCACAAACAATCCTGATAACTTAAATCTAGGACGCAAGGATTATAAAGGTACACAGTCAATTTCTATGGGATATGATGAGTCTATAAATATCACTCATTCTAGAAAAGCACATATCAAAGGTTCTAAACAATTATTTTTAAATAACTTATTAAGAGTATCAAAAATTAAGAGAAACTTAATTAGTGTTTCTCAGTTTGCTAGATATAATAATGTCTATTTTGAGTTCTTTCCAAAATATTATCTTGTTAGAGACATTTCGGCTAAAGAAGTTTTATTGCAGGGTGATGCTGACATAGAACTATATTGTTTCAAAGTAGTTAGTCAAATCAATCATGAAAAAGATCATCAAAATTGTAATCTATCAGAAGCAACACAGATTACTAATCACAAAAATATTCTAGATCTATGGCCTTACAAGCTTGGACATTCAAATATCAGTATTAGTAAACAAATTTTCAATGATAATAAAATTGCTTTTGATGATGTTTCATCACCATATGTTTGTACTTACTGTCAGATGGGTAAAAGCCACAAGTTGGCATTTAATTCTTCTAGTATTGTTTATTCAAATCCTTTAGAATTAGTAGCCATGGATCTATAGGGTCCTGCTCCAGTACGCTTAGATTATGGATTCAAATATTATATATCTTTTATTGATTCTTATTCTATATTTACTTGGATTACTTCCTAAAATCCAAATCTGATACGTACAATCCTGTAATTCGCTTTATATCAGTAGCTGAAAAGTAGGCTGGCTGCGAAGTTAAAACTGTACAATCTGATGGTGGTACTGAGTTTAAGACACTCATCAATTATTTTAATAAAAAGGGAATAGTTCATAGAATAACATGCACCTATACCTCTGAACAAAATGGCCTAATAGAGAGAAAACATAAACACAAAGTTGAGACTGGACTTACTCTTTTGGCTCAGGCATCTTTACCCTTAAAATTTTGACCTGACTCATTTAATACTGCGATTTATCTAATTAACAAATTACCAACAAGTGTTTTAAAAGGAGTAAACCCAATGGAAAGGTTGTATAATATAAAACCAGACTATCAAAGTCTAATTTTTTTTGGATGTTTATGTTTTCCCTACTTAAGGCCATACAATAGAAATAAAATAGAGTTTAGATCTCAACCATGCACTTTTATAGGATATACTACTAACTAGAAGGCATATAATTGTTTGTATTCAATGTATACATATTTCCTTTTAGTAATGCAGACATCAAGACAACAAAGAAAGTTCTTAACCCAAGAACTTCAATACCTGATTTACCTGTCTGCTCAGATAACTAGGAGTATAAGGAAACTAAAAGGACTGATGAAGATTCTGATTCACCATCTCCATCAGACAATGAACCAGGAGAAACTTTCAACTATCACAGTCGGTCTCCATCACACCTGCCAGTCAAGATCAACAAGTCAGCGAAGAAAGTACAAGCTCTCAACAAAATACAATTGCAGATAACAGTGATCGGATAAACAGAAGTAAATGTCATGATAGACCCAGTCATCCCATGATCACTAGGGCCAAGAGTGGTATATTCAAGCCAAAGATTTATATTGCTACCACAATAACTGAAGAGCCAGAAAACTTTGATCAAGATGTCAAAGACCAGAACTGGAGAGCAGCTATGGATGAAGAGTATAATGCACTCATAAGAAATAAAACATGGAATTTAGTCATCCCCCAAGTAACAAAAATATAGTGGGATGCAGATGGACATATAATAAAAAGGAATCCAGATGGATCTGTTCACAGATATAAAGCCAGACTTGTTGCTAAGGGCTACAACAACAATATGGATTAGATTTCAATGAGACTTTTTCATTAGTAGTTAAACCAACAACAGTCATAATTATACTTACTATTGCTTTGTACAAAAACTGGTGTATCAGACAACTTGATGTTAACAATGCCTTTCTGAATAGTGTTCTACAAGAGGAGATATATATGGAGCAAACAAAGGGGTACAATCAAAATACAGATTATATGTGCAGATTGAATAAGGCTATATATGGGCTTAAACAAGCTCCAAGATTCTGGTTTGATAGACCGAAACATACTTTGATAAAACTTGGATTTTTAGTCTACCAAATCAGACGACTGACTTTTTATTAATAATAATAAAGAATCCATTATATATATTTTAATATGTATTGATGATCTCATTGTTACAGGTAACAATGAAGAAGATATCAACAATCTCATCCTGTACTTAGACAAAAAATTCTCAGTTAAAGATCTTGGAGAGATTAACTACTTCCTGAGCATAGAAATTATCAGAAAGCCAAATTCAGAAATAATTCTTAGTCAAAGGAAATACATAACAGAAATAGTGCTTAAGTCATAAATGCATGAAGCAAATCCTCAACCAACCCCTATGATAAGCAACTATCAGCTTTCAAAAAAGGAGGGGAGAAACAATATTTAATGTTAAACAGTACAGGAGTGTTGTTGGTGCATTACAATATGCAATAATAACAAGGCCTGATATATCATACAGTGTTAATAAAGTTTCTCAGTTCATGCAGGAACCTCTAGATGAACACTGGAGAGCAGTAAAGAGAATCTTACGATAGTTAAAAGGGACTGTCAACTATGGTTTATCATTCAAAAAAAGCAACAATCTTAACATTATAGGCTACACAGATGCAGAACGGGGAACATATCCAGATGACAGAAAGTCTGTTTCTGGATACTACATTTATCTTGGAGGAATTCTCATATCGTAGTGCTCTAAAAAGCAGTCTACTATCTCAAGATCAAGTACAGAGGCAGAATATAGGAGTTTAGCAAGTGCTACAACAGAGATTTTATGGATCAAATCTTTATTAAGTGAACTTAGAATTGAATCAGATCATAAATTAGTCATATGGTGTGATAAACTAAGCACTGTTCACATGTCAGCTAATCCAGTTCTTCATTCAAAGACAAAGCATATCAAAATCGACTTATATTTTGTACGAGAGCAAATAATCAATCAAAAGCTTCAAGTTAATCACATACCAGCAACATATCAGAGCGCTGATGTACTTACCAAGGCACTATCAGTAAGAAATTTTACCAGGTTTAGAGACGAACTCAGAGTGAAATCAAGCTTCGGCTGATTTTATTGTATCAGATCTACTGATATAAATCAACATGAGGAAGAGAAAACCTCGGATCCAAAGAATATCAGGGGATCTGAAGTTTAAATGATTCATATTTACTTAAAAGTCATAGATCTGAAGTACAAAACCTCGTCTTCACTTGAATCTAGAGTCTTACTCACTTCAGAGCTACTCGGCAAGGAGAGTTCAATTACAAGTAGACCCGAGTTACAGATCTGAAGAATATCTCCAGATCTGCACTTACGAGTCATACTCAAATTTTACAGATGAATTCTTTGAATAAAAGAGAGATCTCTCATGATTACATCTGGTTTCCTCAAGATAATTCTGAAGATTTCATCAGAATTGAAGAATTTGCAGAAATCGCCATAATCCTAGACTCGGTTTTGAGGGGGGTGTTCAGTGAAATGAGAACATGTCTATCGGTTTACAATATTTGCTCTTGCTTATAAAATACCAGTATTGGATGTAAAGGGCCTGGGACTGTTTTGCGGCCCAAGTATTTTGATTTTTGTATAAATAGAAGAATACTGCAATGTATTTGGTACAGAAGTATTATAATACAAAATTCTCTCAATTTCATTCAAATTCTTAATACCTAATGCGCCGGCACATACACCGCCTTCAATCTCACCTAGTCCGCCACTCCTTCAATTAACCCAGAAGGAGTCGCCCCGTTCCCATTCCACCGTCACACATGCATCATTTCATGGATCAACAATCCTGCAAAATGGATAAAAATTTTTAATACTATGGTAATAATTTAATTATATTATGTGTATATTGTTTATCTCATGAATCAAGTCATTCCACCATACTGTAATGCTAGTTTGTGTTAGTTTCAAATCAAATATTTTCTCAAAATCGTGGATGAGCATCAATTCTTAAGACATTGAGCTGCCACACTACTGGTCACTAGGTCGGTGGTCAGTGCTTTAAAAAACTACCAGTTCAAAATATGCTATTGCCATGGTGTTTCCATTATCTAATGTGTTGTGATTTTCGAATTAAATGTGAACATGCTTTATAGATTCATGAACCTCTCTCCTACTTAATTTATGAGTCAAGTGAATATGGTTGGAACTTGCAAACTGGCTAGTTCAAACATTAATGAATGGGTTGAACATTCTCCAATTGATTTTTTCCTACTTAAATTGCGAGCAAGACATGAATACATAAGTTAAACCAGAATATGAAAAGTTCGATGTCCTGTTATTATAAAGAATCATATTTGAAAGAAATTTCAAAAGCTTATCAAAGAATTTAATATTGCATGCACAACAATGGATGTAAAAATTCTTGATATATGTTTATATTTCTCAAACACGTGATGTGTTTTGCATGTGAGCGGCATTTCCAACCTATCATTGTAACAAACTGTCATTATAAATGTACTGAAAATTCAACTATGAGTTACTTTAGAATGGAAATACTATTCGAGAAATTAAGCAGACTAGGCCTTCTTTAGTTGAAGAAGGCATTGTGGATTTATTTCAACCAGTGTGTACTCATATCTCAAGACTGTTATACAATGCATCAGTACTCATATCTCAAGACTGTTAATTAATTATTATAGCTCAAATTAGGGAAATAGGAAATTCAAGACGTACCATCAAAAAGATGCGGATAAGAGGTACGTATTTTCTCCTCATCCACCCACGTAGAGTCCTCAATACTATCTTCCCACTGCATCTTAACCAATGGGACTTCCTTATTCCTAAGCTTCTTGATATCTCATCTAACGATCTTGGTAGGAAAGCGATGAACCAATGCTTCTCTCTCCCCTTTATATTCTTTAAGTTGGCTAGGTTCCGCTACTTCTATTGAATCATGCAAGCACTTTCTCAAGTGTAAAACATGAAAACACATCATGAACTCCCACGAGCCTCTCCGGTAGCTTTATCCGATACGTCGTCTCCCTACCCTTTCCAAAATGGGGAACGTTCGTACTAATCAAGGTGCATGTTTCCCACTTGATAAAATCCTCACTGCCTTTCTCAATGGAGACACCTTAATGAAAACCAAATCTCCTAGCTTGAACTCTCCCTTCTCTGCTTATCTGCATAGGATTTCTGTCTATCTTGGGTCGTCTTAATTCTTCTTCTAATCAAGTTAATCTTTTCCAAAGTCTCTCTAACATTGTCGGGACCAAGTAGCAATCTTTCTGTAGACTCCAACCAACACGATTGTGACTTGCAAGTTCTTCCATAAAGGGATTCAAAAGGAGCCATCCAAATGTTAGCCTAAAAACTATTGTTATAAGCAAATTCCACTAAAGGAAGGTGCTCCTCCTAAGTCCCTTCAAAATCAAGAATGTGTATCCTCAACAAATCCCCAAGACCTCTATTAACTCTCTGTTTGGCCATCTGTTTGAGAGTGATAGGTAGTACTCAATCTATGCTGTGTACCTAAAGCCTTTTGTAAGCTCCTCCAAAACTCGCTAGTAAAGATAAGGTCTCTGTCGCTTACTATGCTAGTGGGAACTCCATGAAGTTGGACTATCTCACGAACGTATGGATGCCAAATAAGGTGTTTTTCTCTTGCTCCTAATCGGAATGAAGTGGACGCTTTTAGTCAAACGATCTACAATCATCCAAATATTTGTATTCCCCTTCCTAATCGGGGTAAACTGTCTATGAAGGCCATGGAAACACTATCCCACTTCCATTCGGGTACATCCAATGGTTGAAGAAATTCGTTAGGCCTATACTGCTCCGCCTTAACTCTTTGATACACAAGACACTTAGCCACAAACTCTGTTGCATCCTTCTTCATGTCACTCCAATAAAACACTCTCTTTATGTCCCTATACATCTTATCACTGTCCAGATGAATAGTCATTCGAGAATGGTGTGCCTATACTAGAACTGCTCTCATCAAATCACCGGTGCGGGGAACACAAAATATTCCATTTCTCCTTAGCCACCCTTTACTATCTATGGAATAACGTTGGAGATTTTTAGAGACCTCTCTTATGCTAATCCTATCTAGGATATCCACAAGTTCTGAATGTTCTCACTGCCTCAAGCTAATCTGATCTATAAGGGTAGGCTTAACATTAAGTGCTGCCAAAAAACCAGGGGTAATGTCGGTAGAGGGATTAAAATCTAAGGTGGAAATAAACTCTAGGCTCTTCCACTCCACGAACATTGGACTAAGGGTCGCTCTCTACCTACTTAACGCATCCGCAACCACGTTCCCTTTGCTAGAGGTGTAAGCTATCTCAAAGTCATATAATGCCAAAAACTTCATCCAACGTTGCTGCCTCAAGTTTAAATCCTTTTGTGAGAACATGTACTTCAATGATTTATGGTCAATGAAAAGCTTGAACCTCTCTCCTAGTAGGTAATGTCTTCAAGACTTGAGAGCAAAAACAATAGCAGCTAGCTCCAAATCATGAGTGGGGTTGTTCTTCTCATGAGTTCTCAACTGTCTACTCCCATAGAATACTACCCTCCCCTCTTTCATCAGTACTGCTCCAAGGCTAGTCCCACATGCATCAGTGTATGCTGTAAAAGGCTTAGCTCTATCGGGTAAAACTAACACTGGCACACTAGTAAAGGCTCTCTTTAGCATCATGATGGAATCCTCATAATCTATTTCCCACATGATTGCCGCATTCTTTTTTAGTGAGGTGAGTAAGTGATGCTGAAATCTTAGCGCAATCTCTTATAAACTTCTTATAATAACCAGCTAAACCTAGGGAGCTTCTAACTTCGACAGCATTCTTGGGGGTCTTCCAATCTTGTACTACCACTATCTTAGAGGGATCTATGGCTAAACCCTCTCTTGAGACTATATGCCCCAGTAAACGCACCTCCTTACGCCAAAAGTTACACTTTGAGAATTTTTCTTTCAATAGATGAACACAAAGTGTACGAAGAACCTCCTTAAGATGAATAGCATGCTCTTCCATACCCTTGGAAAAACACCAGAATGTCATTTACAAACACTACAACAAACTTATTTAGGACATCTCCAAAAATACGACTCATTAGATCTACAAAATAGGCTGGACATTGGTCAGCCCAAATGGCATAACTAACCACTCAAAGAATCCATTGGATGTCCTAAATGTTGTCTTATTGATGCTATTGTCAACGACTCTAAGCTGATGAAATCCAGTGGCCAAGTCGAGCTGGAAAATATTGAAGAGCCAACCAACTGATCAAAAAGATCGTCTATCCTAGGAAATGGGGAACAATTCTTCTTTGTGAGCTTATTCAACTCTCTATAGTCTACGTAAAGTCGAAGGGAACCATCCGCCTTTGTAGTGAAGATGACTAGCGCTCCCCACTCAGCTATGCTCCGTCTGATGAAGCCTGTCTCCAATAGGTCACCAATTTGCTTACTTAACTTCTTCCTCTCCCTAGGAGTCATATGTCTCACAGGTAATGCCACTGGCTTAGCATTGTCATTCAGATAGACCCTAAAGTTGATCTCTCTCTTAGGGCGTAATCCCTTAACCTCTCAAAAACGTCCGGGAAATCTCTAACAACATGAATCGAATCTAACTCTCCTAGTGATGAATCTAGGGAATAAAGGAAGCTCAACATGAGTGACCCTGTAGGTCATAAGAAACGTCGACATCCTTCCACTACATGTCTCTAATCTAACGACTCTCCTCTCGCAGTATAATATCGCACCATAAGTGGACAACCAGTACATCCCCGAAATCATCCCATATCCCGAAAATCCCATTACATAAGCGTCACAGTCAAACGCTACGCGTAGTATAAAAATTTTCAAACCACTACAAATCATGGATAAATGTGTCGATCCTCCTATGGGGTTTGAGACGACTATAGGGTCTACTACTAGAGAAATATCTAAGTGCAAACAATCAACTAAGGAACTAGAAATGAAAGAATGTGATGCTTCAGAGTCGAAAAGAGCACAAATTGGAAAATTCAAAATAGAAATCAAACTTTCTAAAGAGAATTTCCTACCTCGATCTGGTCCACTACTAGAAGGTGCTGCGCCTGAAGCCTGTACTTGAGCCGTAGGTGCGCCTGCTCTCTGCCCTGTCCTCTGGGGACTAGCTCTACTAATATGCCTAGGCTGCCCACATTTGCAACACCTCTCCTTCATCATGTCCTTCTTACAGTCCTTTGTGAAATGCATAAACCAATCCACAATTATGTCATTTCTCGCCCTTCTTGATATGTCCCTTCTTAGGTCCTCCTTTTTTCTTGTCCTTATCCTTCTTATTCTTCCACCACTGCTTCTTAGAGTTTTCTGATTTAGGAACCTCTTTAACCTCTTCTTTCTTAGCAACATCTGATATGAGAGCCATTTCCACAGGTGATTCATACATCGCTCCCATAGGTACATGTGTCAATGCCAGCCCTTCAAGGGGGAGGTTCAAACCCTTAGCAAACTTGGTGGCCTTCTTATGCGGTGTATTAACAAGCTCTATCTGGAACCGCGATAACTCATTAAACTGATTTATATACTCTATCACCGAAAGACTCCCTGCTTCAGACTAATGAACTTCTCCAACTTCATGTTTTCTTTGGCTTGTGACAAGAACTTTCTCACAAACCTTTTTCCAAATCCAAACCAACCGATGTCTCTACCCTCCATCTCTAAAATCTCCCACCAGTAAGAAGCTCCTCCCTTCAGCTGCCAAGATGCAAGCTGAGCTCTCGGTCGGTCCTCCAATCCTAACAGCTCAAATATCCACTCTGTATTCCTCAACCAATTTTGTGCCTCTACGAAATCCTCTATGCCAGAAAACGTCTTGCCTCCTAGACCAGTGAAGTCCTTATATAGCCTAGAAAAATTGGCTGCTACATGTGGATTAATGGGATCTCCAACTATCGGTGCTGCATTGGACGCTTGCCCTTGCACCTCTGGTGCCGTAGCTTGGAGGTATCTACAGAACCAGCCAGGGACTTGGATACCCTCTGTAAGATTTGAGGTGTCCACCATTCTATGCAAAGAAAAGAAAATTTAGGCTCAAAAGAATCGAAAGAAGATTAAACTGGACTTTGAGGGGATTTTTTTATAAAAACTCTCTTATATTTTTGAAAACTATTTCTAAGAGTTTCTTTTTTGAAAAATAGTTTGAAAATATGTTACTTTCGAAAAATATTTTACTTTTAAAACTAGTTTTTATGAATCATGTAACCTAATGCTCTGAAACCAAATGAAACATCTCACATCCCTTAGTATATCCAAGAAGGGCACACCAAAGGATATGTGCGTTATAGGTATAGCTAAACCATCACAGAAACTAAGATGCATAAGACAAATAAGTAAAAACAGTGGAAACATTTAAATAATGACTTGTCATTCAAAATTAAACTTCATTTTGAAATAAATCATAAAAACATGTCATATCTTAAAATCGCTTAAATTCATGTCTCATGAAAAATGCATCTTAGTCTTACATAATCAGAGTGCAAAAGTAATAATAATAATAATCATCATAATAATCATAATCCCTCTCACAAGTGCCAAATCACACATAAGTAACATGAAAAAGATGAAAAGCTGAAGAATATATCTGAAATGAGAGAGCTCCGAAAATGAATCTCCCAGCAACTTAAATCAACTCAACTCTACTTGCATATTGGGTGGAAAAGGGGTGGGTCGGACAACAAGTCTGGTGAGTGAAAATAATTTTTAGCATTTCTAAGAAAGATAAAGATAATAGACTAAGCAATAGTTCTAGCATGAATGGAAAATACCAAAAAGATAAAACTAGAGTGAAATATTGTTTTTGATTCTATTTGATTGTTTACTTAGATTGTTTGTTTTAATTGTTTGCACTCATCTTAAACTGTTGTGATTAGGCTGAAAACCCTAATCCTAACTCAATTGCTAACTTGATTAGGTTGAAATCCTAATTCCACCCATTGATCGGCCTATTCTATCTCTGTTGTGCCACTGTGAACCAATCCCTTTGGTCATAGTAAAAGACATCTCTTTAGCGCTTAGGAAACAATAGCGAATTATTTACCCTAATCGATGTCGCACGCTCGGTCATCGCTGGTACATACCAATTGTCGCCTCATATTAGACCCTTTATTTACTGTAATCATCATAAGCATGCCCAACCTCACCTAACTGTTGTGAGACCATCAGTCCTAAACCTGAAAGGTAATACTGCCTAGCCTCACCTAACTGTTGTGAGGCCATCAGTCCTAGACCTAAAAGGGAATGCTGTTGGTACTGGTTCTAACAAACAATCTTCTAGTTTTGCACCCTTTGTCCGAATCCCTAAATTTGAGCCTCTATCTATTGGCCACTTATTTACCCTAATTAGTATAAGCATGTCCCAGCCTCACCTACTATTATGAGACCATCAGTCCTAAAACTGAAAGGGAATGCTGCTGGTACGGGCCCTAGTTCTATTTTGCTTATTAATTTAATCTATGTTTTAAAATAAGCCTCATCTCTTATTTCTCTCTTTGCTATATTTTCTTATTAACTTAATCCAAGATCTAAATTTTAAAATAAGCTTCTTTTGTTATCTCTTCTTTCTAATTATAACCTACGTGTTATATTTGTTCTTGCAACTGTTACTCTTCTATTTTCTTTTCTTATTATAAATTTACTAGTTATAGTCATTCTTGAAAATATCTTAAAATTCCTATTTCAATCTATCTCTATTTTATTTTAGTTTTTCTTATTTTACATCTGATTTCTGTAAAAAAAAAAAATTAATCCATATTACCGAATTCTTTTCTTTTTAATATTTTATTCATGTCAAAAAGGAATAAAAAGAAACTAACATTTACATGATAAATTTCACATTAAAATAGACGTGAATGACTATGAATAATTGCAAATAACTGAATAAAATAGACTAGAAAGAACTTTTGAATTTTACTTAAAAATATACTATAAATACACTTACATAAAAATTGTCTCAAAATTGCAGAAAAACAACAATCATTGAGAACCCTATCATTTTAAATTATTTAAAAATAATTAAATACACTCACCAATGGTCTTTAGCTCTAGTCCTTGGCCTTCCTGGATCAACTCCTAGGACGTAGAATATTCTTATCAAAAAGATTTCCTCCCTAGAAAATTTTCTATTTAGGGTTCAGCCTCAGGCAATGAACCCAATTGGGAGAAAATTTGAATAAGAAAAATAGATAGGCCTAGGGTTCTATTTATACTGTGACTTAGGAATCTCAAACCATCGGATTTGAAGATTAAATCTGGTATAACCACGTCATAGACTCATTAGGAACCATCGGCTAGGAACCACCGGATGCAGCTAAGAGCGCACGAGATTTGACGAAAATTGCAAAATAGGTTGTTCGGCTCATACCTGGACGAAAATATGTCCAAGTGTTTTGGCGGGCGACTTAGCCTCATTGGGGGTCGACCTATAGGTCGACCTAACCTTTGCATGGGCCGACCCCTGTGGGGTATGTTATTTTTTTATATTTGATTTTGGTTTCTTATTTCTCGTGTAACTTCTTCATACTATCTCGGATTTTGATAAGTTATATATGGAAATGGATTAGAAATCACCTTGGATCCAATGGTGTAACTCTCGTAGCTCGATTCTGACAATTTCACAAACTTATTATATTGTCTAATTAATTCGTTAATTGATTATTATAGCTCAAATTTTAGGTTGTTATAATATGTATGTGTGTATATAATATATTAAATATGTATTTAAAATAATATTTTTGTACCTTTCTAAATCTAATGAATAACATAAGAAATTTATTTATATTTTATCGCATTAAATTATATATATATATATATATATTAATTATTCAAAATATAATAAAATAAAATAAAGTATTTTCAGGTTATGTTATTCGAATTTTAATTTTTTAGAAAATCAAGCATGATATTTTAAAGTTACGAAATTTTTTACAGAATTTTCTTAGTCAAAATAGTATTTTCAGGCACATACACCGCCTTCAATCTCACATAGTCCGCCACTCCTTCAATCAACCGAGAAGGAGTCGCTCTGTTCCCATTCCACTGTCACACGTGCGTCATTTCATCGATCAACACTCCTGCAAAATGGATAATTTTTTTTAATACTATGGTAATAATTTAATTATATTATGTGTATAATATTGTTTATCTCATGAATCAAGTCATTCCACCACACTGTAATGCTAGTTTGTGTTAGTTTCAAATCAAATATTTCCCCAAAATCATGGATGAGCACCAATTCTTAAGACATTGAGCCGCCACATTACAGGTCACTAGGTCGGTTGTCAGTGCTATAAAAAACTACCAGTCCAAAATATGCTATTGCCATAGTGTTTCCAATGTATCTTTTGTGTTGTGATTCTCGAACAAAATGTGAAGAGGCTTTATAGATTCATGAACTTCTCTCCTACTTAATTTATGAGTCAAGTGAATATGGTTGGAACTTGGATCTGGCTAGTTCAAGCATTAATGAATGGGTTGAACATTCTCCATTTGATTTTTTCCTACTTAAATGGTGAGCAAGACATGAATGCATAAGTTAAACCAGAATATGAAAAGTTGGATGTCCTGTTATTATAAAGAATCATATTTGAAAGAAATTTCAAAAGCTTATCAAAGAATTTAATGTTGCATGCACAACAATGGATGTTAACAATTCTTGATATATGTTTATATTTCTCAAACACATGATATGTTTTGCATGTGAGCAGCATTTCCAACCTGTCATTGTTACAACCTGTCATTGTAAATGTACTGAAAATGCAACTATGTAGTTACTTTTAGAAGTGGAAATACCATTCGAGAAATTAAGCAGACCAGGCCTTCTTTAGTGTAAGAAGGAATTGTGGATTTATTTCAACCAGTGTGTATTCATATCTTAAGACTGTTACAATGCATCAGTTCTCTCAATCAGTGTGAATTTATTTCAAATGGAAGCATTGCGTTTGCCATTGTATTGGCTCATAATTAAGTCAATCTGTGTCCCTTGATCATTTCTCTGTTGTCATACACTATTTTACTCAATTAATGGATAGAAAGGCTACAAGGGTAAAACCTGACCTGTATGTAAAACTGAGCGGATAATGAATTATTTATGCTGATGGCTTATTTTCATGAAAGTTGATGTTACTGGGGCAAGAGCTTTCAAAAAGGTTTACAACTGTAGGAGGGCTTCAATTAAATGTTTATGAAACAAATGTAACTTTGGACATAAATTGTGCATATCAAAAGGATATTTTATGAAATCTTGATAGTAGGAGGAATTTCCTGTTAAATATTTTGGCCTCCTGCTTTTCCAAATCTATACAACAAGATAACCTATGCAACAGTTTGATATCAAATATAGCGAATAATGGAGGGATGAGAAGCAGATGAAGCCATTATCTGATACAAAAGTTTTATCTCACAAAATCTAAGTGTTAATGACAAGACAAATAAAGCCGTTTTGTGTAAGTGAGAAGTACAACAAGTAATATGAATACTTGCATGATATGCAAAATGTGCAACGATAGCATATAAAGTAAAGATCCAGTGCAAAAGTAAAATGGAATGAGTATACAAATAGAATATCTTGTGTGAAGTGCCGGTGCATAATAAGATTATTTACTTTGTGTGACTAGTAATACCAAGGTGTAAGACCAACAAAAGTTAAGACTACGACCTAAATAGCAATCGAAAACCTTTCAGTCATGACATTAACTTCTACGAATCCCAAATCTAGAGGAAAGGTATTATTTTTGGTAAGAGTATAATTTTTCTACTTAATGACCAACACTAATCATTCAGACTGCAAAAAGATAAAACAAACATGCTACTAAGAGTACACGGTTTTGTACTAGAGGCTACCACCGATCAATTTTTTTATAATGCGGTCGGCGAGCAACCGCCGATCAAACAGTATTTGACCGGCGAGCAACCGCCGACTGTAGTAGCCCCGAGCACAAAATCGAGTGTCCTTAGAAACATACTAAAACAAAATCACAAAATAAGATCCAAATTGTTTCAAATTTACAACTAACGCACGTAGGCCCGATCAAAGATAAATTTAGGTCTTGGACAGAAACATGGATCCAAGACTTTTGTCACAAAATAAGTAAAATATATGGTAAATTATGCAATAACTAAGTAGAATGATAAAGATTCAAAGTTAATGAATTTACCAAACTTAAGGGAATATCCATGCTAATTTGATTGACTTTGCATCTTCGTGTTTGGTTTGGTCCAAACTTAGCAACTACAACATTGTAGCATATGTGAGGAGGAGGAAGAGAATGCACGCTCATCAAACAATCAACACCGAAGGGTGATCAAAATATATGGGTCGGATTATGTAACGACTCGTATTTTTTACGGATCGAAAGATCGTAGAACTGTTGTCATTAGATTGTTAGTGCCGTTGAGTCGATCAGAGTTGGATCGCCGTAAGATAAGTCGTGTAGAAGTTGAGTCGTGTGGGGGCTTAAGTCGTGACCGACTTAAGGGTTAACGGCTTAAGAGTTAGCGGCTTATAGGGTTGGCACCAAGTTAAAGTATGGCCGAGTTAAGGTGTGGCCGACTCATAGGTATGACCGACTTAAGAAAGTTAGCCAACCTAAGTTAGTTGCCGACCTAAGAGAGTTACGACTTAAGGTGTTGCCGAGTTAAGATAGTATATGACCTATAGGAGCTAACGATTTATAGGACCTAAGGCTTAAGTCGTACACGACTTATGGTGATAGGGTGTGTAGTTAAGTCGTGGACGGGTTATGGTATAAGTCGTAGGTCGTTGGGATGCTGTGATGGTGTTAGGTCGGCAGTATAGATGAGTCGTTAGGGGGTTTAGTTGATAGGCCGTAAACGACTCAAGGTTATAGGTTAGGTCGTATGCGACCTAAGGGAGGTGTTTAGGTCGTGAAACCTTGCTAAGTGTTAGGTCGGTATCTCAGTTAGGTCGTGAGTCGGCCAGGTGTTTGGATGGACCATAGGCTTGGGTCGGTAGTGCTTTAGGTCATGAGTCGTCTCTTATGCAGCGTTGAGTCGTAACTCGTAAAGTGGTTGAGTCGTTTTCCCTGATGAGTCGTAGGTCGCGAGGGTTGTTAAGTCGCGTGAGTACTTAACCCAGTTAGATCATAAACCGTTAGGTCGTGTAAGTCTTTAGGTCGCATAGGTATTGAGTCGCATCTGGATAGGTCGTTGAGTCGTGAGGTGGCCTAGGTCGTAAGCTGTGGGGGTCTGTTGAGTCGTGGATGACTTATGGTAGGTCGGCGGCGACTTATGGAGGCGCGACTCATAGAGATTTCAGCCTATAAATAGAGGGGTTTGGCTCACTTTTTGGCACCGGATTTTGAAGCGACGAAGTGCTGCCATTTTTAGAGCTCGACTACAACACTTCTTCACTTCTATTCTCCACTCTAATCTAGTGATTCCTTCCATCTAAATTGAAGATCAAATCGAAGATCCAAGAGCCAAAGTTGAAGATCTCCATCCATTGAAGAGAGATTTCATCGTTTGAAGCGGAGCTTTGGAGGATCAAGCTTGATTCCTTGCTGTCCAGATCTGAAGTTGTTATCTTTTGAGGTGTTTTGGTGATTCGGTGAGTGGTAGTTATCTCTCATACGGACCCAAGGGAGTATATTGGATCGGTGGCTTGTTTGTGTGTTAAAGATAGTGATTTCTTGCATTTTCCCTAAGTCTGCATGTAGATTTATTGTTCATGAAGTTTTGACATTCTATTTTACTGCATGTTCACTTATGCAAGTTCATTCATCAAGTTGTAGAGATATTGTTCATAATTCATGCTTGCTAGAATGCATGTTAGATTTGGACTCTTTATTTATGAAATTGCCATTATTGTTGTAATTGTTTATTTAGATCTTGTTTGAATGATTGATTGCTTGGATTAATGTTTGATTTGATTGATTAGTTGATCGATAACTTGATTTGGGCAAGTTGGTCGAAGATGATTCAAAAGCTAAGTGGAAAGGCTCTTGAATAAAGAAAGCTGCTTGTGGCATATGAAGCGGACGTTGAATCTCATATGGATAGATTTGACGATGATGTTGAGATGGGACTTTGCCATGATGCGATGAGGCAAACCATGATGTTGAGATGGGACTTTGCTATGATGCGATGAAGCAAAGTATGATGTGAGAAAGCCTTGGTTTAATCCAGACGGGATCATTCCAAGCATGTTGATAACCCGATGATGCGATTCTAGTTGGTTGATAATGGTGGGCTCGAGAGACGCTTGGGCTAGTATGAGAATAGTCGTCGAGGAGGACAACTAGGAGGCTAAGATTTCATCGTTATTGAAGGTTCTAGCATGCTCAAAGCAAGAGTACGTTGGGACGGGCTGCGACGACGTCTCAGGCACAGGCAGCGACGACGTGCTAGTACTCTGGGTAGTTGCCAAAATTCCTAGGCATGGGCTACGACGACGTGCGGAGTTATGTCTAGAACCGGGGTTACCATTAGCCCTTGACAGGCGGTCATTCAACTAACGGTGATATCGAGGCAATGATAACAGTGATAGACAGAGTCATGGATGTTTGATTGTATCATCATTCGGCCTCAAGAGCGGTGTTTTTGGAGTGCTTATCTGATCTTGGTTTAGGCCTTGGGGATTTGTACTTGGAAAACATCGACCTTGACTCGAGTGATAATTACTTTACTTTAAATGTCTGCTTTGTTATGCTTGTTTCTGCTTAGTGGGTCTAGGGGCTATCACTGTAGAATGAGGTGGAGTGGGATGGTTGAGTTCCTATTCCTTTTATCCTTTATGCTCTTTTGGTATGTTTGATAGTTAATTTACTGCTCACTAAGACTGTTGTCTGACTCAAGGTTTTATGTTCATCTCTTATTACCTTGGGCTGTTCATCCATGTTGGGATGGGCAGACTAGGTAGCAGGTGACAGGTGCTGTTCTTGGCTACCAACGCTGTTGATGACGAAGACGAGCTGAAGACTTTTGCATATTGTTTTCTTACTATATGTACTGGATGTTCCGCTGTTTGATTGATACTCTGAGTGTTATGTAGTGAGGCTTGATGTATTGACTATTCAGATGATTGTATAAAACTATTATGAGTTTATATGATGAGACTTCTGTTCTATAGAGCTTCACTATGTATATTTTCTATTGTATTTTATCCATGCACTGTGAGTAATACGATAGAGCCTGCTGTTTTATCTTACCTTGACTATCGTCCATGGCTGCCTGGCACACTTTTCAGCGCACCATTCCCTTATTTCGTGCGGGAGTCATGGGCGGTCGTCACATTTGGTATCGGAGCCAGGTTAATCGATTTTAGCCAACGCTCGCTGACGTAAATACGTATGAGAGACGTAATTGTAATTTTGATGGATGATTACTATATATAATATAGTAGTTTAGAAGGATTTGAACTCCTTATGTAGTTGTTTCTCAAGGTGTTCTAAATCATTCCTTTCTGTAGATATTAAGGATGAGTCGAAGTGGGAGACAAGCTGCTAGGGAAAGCCATGCTGCTGGGGGAGCTACTGACTATGCTGCAATGTTCGAAGCTATGATGACTTCGATCATGAGAAGGATACCAACTTCAGGACCGTCAGTAGATGTTGGAGTTCAAGTTCAAGCTCCAAGACCAGTGGATTTTGCTAAGTTGTGTAAGGACTATACTGCTCTTGGAGGGAAGGTTTTCTTGGGGACAGAATCAACCATTGAAGTGCAGAGATGGATTGATGCTTGTAGAAGGATCTTTTGTGATTTGGGGATTGAGGATGCAACTAAGAGGAAGCTTGCATCAAGACAGCTTCAAGGGAGAGCTTCTGATTGGTGGAATTCTATCACCATTGATACTCCAGAGGAAGAGATTACTTGGGAGCAATTCCAAGTTAGATTTGAAGCTAAGTTCATTTCTACGGCTCAGAAATCTGTTCTGTTTAAGAAGTTTGTGGAGCTCAAGCAAGGTGGAAGACCAGTTCTTGAGTATGTTTCTGAGTTTGAAGCTTTGTCCAAGTATGCTCGGTCGTATATTGATTCTCCCTATTAGAAGAATGAGAAGTTTGTGACAGGCTTGGACACTTATCTTGGAAGGCAGTTGGTGGATCATTTGGACGATCCATTTGAGAAGCTTGTGGAGAAAGCTCTCAGGCATGAGAATCTGTTTCCTAAGGAGGGATCTGTTGTTGCTGTGACCAAGGAGCAAAATGGAAACAAGAAGAGGAGGCAGCAGCGGCAGAAGGGTAAGGATGGCCAGAAGAAGCCAAAGGGTGAAGTGATCTGCTACAACTGTCAGCAGAAGGGTCATCTCTCCAGGGATTGCAAGAAACCAAGAGTGCCGACAAAGTGCCACAACTATGACAAACCGGGGCATTTCAAGAGGGATTGTCCGGAACCGAGGAAAGATAAGCAGATTGTGCAAGCTTATGCGTTGAGGGCTGTGCCATCATCTTTGAAAGCTCCTACTGCTGATGAGAAAGGAAAGAGCGTGGTGGTTCAAGGTACTCTTTCCATTTGTGGTGTTCCAGTTAGGGTTTTGTTTAATACTGGAGCGTCGCATTCCTTTATTTGTAGTGAACTTGTAGGCCGGTTGGGTTTGGAACCGGATATTGTTGATAGACCATTGGTTGTGACTAATCCAGTTGGGGGTTCGTCTTGTTTGTGTATGTTATGCCATGGTCTAGTTGTGTCGAGTCATGATTGCTCTTTTGTTTGTGATTGTTTTGTTCTGAACTTTGCGGGGTTCGGAATTATTTTGGGTATGGACTGGCTTAGGAAGTATGCAGCAAGGATTGATTGTGAGAGGCTGGAGGTGACAGTTGAGAATGTGGAAGGGCGAAAGGTTGTGATACGATGTAAGCATGAGGAAGGCGTCTTCATGAGCTTCATGTATTCGCTGGTTGTTCCACGGGATGGACTGTCATCGGTGCCTATTGTGAATGGATTTGATGATGTCTTTGACGAGGTCAAAGGGTTACCGCCGCATAGGGAGATCGAGTTTCGTATCGATCTAGTCGAGGGAGCCAGACCAGTTGTGATTCCTCTTAGGCGGATGGCGCCTAGGGAGCAGCAAGAGTTGAAGGTGCAAGTTGATGACCTTTTACGGAAAGGATTCATTCGGCGTAGCGTGTCCGAATGGGGTGCACCAGTTGTGTTCGCAACCAAAGCGGATGGATCGTTAAGGTTGTGTGTGGATTATCGTGAGATGAATAAAGTGACTAGGAAGAACAAGTATCCATTGCGGAGAATAGATGACTTATTTGATCAGCTTCACGAAGCTAAGGTGTTTTCTCAGATGGATTTGGCAACGGGATTTCACCAGTTGAGAGTGGCTAAGGATAGTGTGCCGAACACTGCTTTTAGGACACCATCCGGGTTTTATGAGTGGCTGGTAATGCCGTTTGGATTGACCAATGCACCAGCATATTTTGTGGATCTTATGAATAGAGTGTTCAGAGATCAGTTGAACAAGTTCGTGCTTGTGTTCGTGGATGATATTCTGATTTATTCCAAAACCGAGGAAGAGCACAAGACACACTTGCGTATTGTTTTGGAAATCTTGCGAAAACAGCAGCTAAAGGCTAAGTTTTCGAAGTGTCACTTCTGGAAGAGTGAAGTAAGATTCTTAGGCCATGTTATCTCTGGAAATGGAATAGCGTTTGATCCCGCTAAGTTGGCAGCAATCCAGGATTGGGTTAGGCCTAAGAATGCATCTGATGTGAGAAGTTTTCTTGGATTAGCAGGATATTATCGTCGGTTTATCAAAGACTTTTCCAAGATAGCTGCACCGTTAACAGGATTGACGAAAAAGAATCAGGTATTCATATGGGATGATAAGTGTGAGCAAGCTTTCGTAATCCTGAAAGAGCGACTAACGAGTGCTCCTGTTTTGACTATTCCAAGTGGGAATGATGAGATGGTGGTTTACACCGATGCATGTGGTACTGGACTTAGAGCAGTGCTAATGCAAAAGGATAAAGTTGTTGCGTATGCAAGTCGACAACTGAAGCCGCATGAAAGAAATTACCCAACTCATGAATTGGAGTTAGCGGCGATTGTTTTTGCTCTGAAGATGTGGAGACATTATCTATTGGGAGTTCGATTCGAGTTGTTTACGGATCATAAGTCGTTGAAGTATCTGTTCTCCCAAAAGGATTTGAATCTCCGGCAGCAACGATGGCTAGAGTTCTTAGCATCATATGATTTTGGTATAGCCTATACTCCAGGAAAAGGCAACGCAGTGGCGGATGCGTTAAGTCGAAGACATGCAGGATTGAGAGCCATGTTTTCAGAATGGAAGAGCCTTGAGTATTTGGCTGGATTTGACTTCAGGCTTAGATGTGAATTGGAACCTGAGATGTTGGCAAACTTATCGATGAGACCTACTCTTATGGAGAGAATTGGCGAGAGCCAAAAGCGAGACGATAAGCATGTCAAGATTATCCGCGATTTGGAATCTGGATTGAATCCAGAAAAGGATAAAGGATTTGAAGTCGATCGAGAGGGTTGGCTTCGGAAACAAGGACGACTAGTTGTTCCCGATATAGATGGATTGAGAGATGAAGTTCTAAGGGAAAGTCATCATTCGAAGTTGACAATTCATCCAGGTGGAAATAAGATGTATCGGGATATGAAAAGGACTTACTACTGGGAAGGTATGAAGAAGGATGTTGGAAATTTTATTTCCAAATGTATGAACTGCCAGTTGGTAAAAGCCGAGCAGAAGAAGCCCAGTGGATTGCTTCAGCCATTAGAAGTTCCTACATGGAAGTGGGAGCAGATATCGATGGATTTTATTGATGGTCTACCTAGAACCAGGGCAGGGAATGAAGGGATTTGGGTCATTGTAGATCGTTTGACTAAGAGTGCAAGATTCATTCCTGTTCGATCAACTAGGACTGCATCGAAGTTGGCTAAGTTGTATGTTAAGTGGATAGTTCGATTCCATGGTATTCCGAAGAGTATAGTGAGGGATCGAGATCCATTGTTCACTAATGGATTTTGGAAAAGCTTCCAAGAAGTTTTCGGAACCGAGTTGTGTTTGAGTACAACTTATCACCCCCAAACAGATGGTCAGACCGAGAGAGTCAACCGAGTTTTGGAAGATCTTCTCAGAGCATGTGTTTTGGACTTCGGGGGATCATGGGAAGATCATCTTCATTTGGTGGAATTTGCATATAATAACAGTTACCAGTCAAGTATTGGTATGGCACCGTATGAAGCATTGTATGGAAGGCCGTGTAACTCTCCGACATGTTGGTTGGAAACTGGAGAAAAGCTGATACTTGGTCCAGAAATGATTCGTCGGACTACGGATTGTATAGAGATCATTCGGCGGCGAATGAAGGCAGCCAAAGATCGTCAGAAAAGTTATGCCGATAAGCGTCGTAAGGATTTGGAATTCGATGTAGGTGATATGGTTTTTGTGAAGATTTCTCCTCTAAAGAATGTTATTCGATTCGGGAAGAAAGGGAAATTGACTCCGAGATTTGTTGGACCATTCCCGATCATCGAGCGAATTGGAAAGCTCGCTTATAGATTGGAGTTACCGGAAAAGATGGCGAGTATGCACAATGTTTTTCATGTATCTTATCTATGGAAGTATGTGCATGACTCGAATACGGTGGTTTCTGCTGATAGCTGTGAAGATTTAGAGGTTGATCCAGTTGTTATGAGACCTCGTAAGCCGCTTCGTGTTGTTGAAACCGACACGAAACAGCTTAGGAGGAAGACGATTACGTTGCTCAAGGTACAATGGAGTGATGATGTTGACGACTGTACGTGGGAGGAGGAAGAGAGGATGAAGGCGGCTCATCCTGGACTCTTCGAGGTATGGCTCTAAGTTGTCGTGACATCTCACGAATTTGTAGCTTGTTCTAAGTCTTAGAATTCTGCATGCTAGGCTAGTAATTGGATGCATGGTTTGTTGATTGCTATGGATGGTAGGCATGCAGAATAATTTTGATTGCTCTTGTTTGTTTGGAATTTCGGGGGCGAAATTCCAAAGGGGGTGAGAATGTAACGACCCGTATTTTTTACGGATCGAAAGATCGTAGAACTGTTGTCATTAGATTGTTAGTGCCCTTGAGTCGATCAGAGTTGGATCGCCGTAAGATAAGTCGTGTAGAAGTTGAGTCGTGTGGGGGCTTAAGTCGCGACCGACTTAAGGGTTAACGGCTTAAGAGTTAGCGGCTTATAGGGTTGGCACCAAGTTAAAGTATGGCCGGGTTAAGGTGTGGCCGACTCATAGGTATGACCGACTTAAGGAAGTTAGCCAACCTAAGTTAGTTGCCGACCTAAGAGAGTTACGACTTAAGGTGTTGCCGAGTTAAGATAGTATATGACCTATAGGAGCTAACGATTTATAGGACCTAAGGCTTAAGTCGTACACGACTTACGGTGATAGGGTGTGTAGTTAAGTCGTGGACGGGTTATGGTATAAGTCGTAGGTCGTTGGGATGCTGTGATGGTGTTAGGTCGGCAGTATAGATGAGTCGTTAGGGGGTTTAGTTGATAGGCCGTAAACGACTCAAGGTTAGGTCGTATGCGACCTAAGGGAGGTGTTTAGGTCGCGAAACCTTGCTAAGTGTTAGGTCGGTATCTCAGTTAGGTCGTGAGTCGGCCAGGTGTTTGGATGGACCATAGGCTTGGGTCGGTAGTGCTTTAGGTCGTGAGTCGTCTCCTATGCAGCGTTGAGTCGTAACTCGTAAAGTGGTTGAGTCGTTTTCCCTGATGAGTCGTAGGTCGCGAGGGTTGTTAAGTCGCGTGAGTACTTAACCCAGTTAGATCATAAATCGTTAGGTCGTGTAAGTCTTTAGGTCGCATAGGTATTGAGTCGCATCTGGATAGGTCGTTGAGTCGTGAGGTGGCCTAGGTCGTAAGCTGTGGGGGTCTGTTGAGTCGTGGATGACTTATGGTAGGTCGGCGGCGACTTATGGAGGCGCGACTCATAGAGATTTCAGCCTATAAATAGAGGGGTTTGGCTCACTTTTTGGCACCGGATTTTGAAGCGACGAAGTGCTGCCATTTTTAGAGCTCGACTACAACACTTCTTCATTTCTATTCTCCACTCTAATCTAGTGATTCCTTCCATCTAAATTGAAGATCAAATCGAAGATCCAAGAGCCAAAGTTGAAGATCTCCATCCATTGAAGAGAGATTTCATCGTTTGAAGCGGAGCTTTGGAGGATCAAGCTTGATTCCTTGCTGTCCAGATCTAAAGTTGTTATCTTTTGAGGTGTTTTGGTGATTCGGTGAGTGGTAGTTATCTCTCATACGGACCCAAGGGAGTATATTGGATCGGTGGCTTGTTTGTGTGTTAAAGATAGTGATTTCTTGCATTTTCCCTAAGTCTGCATGTAGATCTATTGTTCATGAAGTTTTGACATTCTATTTTACTACATGTTCACTTATGCAAGTTCATTCATCAAGTTGTAGAGATATTGTTCATAATTCATGCTTGCTAGAATGCATGTTAGATTTGGACTCTTTATTTATGAAATTGCCATTATTGTTGTAATTGTTTATTTAGATCTTGTTTGAATGATTGATTGCTTGGATTAATGTTTGATTTGATTGATTAGTTGATCGATAACTTGATTTGGGCAAGTTGGTCAAAGATGATTCAAAAGCTAAGTGGAAAGGCTCTTGAATAAGGAAAGCTGCTTGTGGCATATGTAGCGGATGTTGAATCTCATATGGATAGATTTGACGATGATGTTGAGATGGGACTTTTCCATGATGCGATGAGGCAAACCATGATGTTGAGATGGGACTTTGCTATGATGCGATGAAGCAAAGTATGATGTGAGAAAGCCTTGGTTTAATCCAGACGGGATCATTCCAAGCATGTTGATAACTCGATGATGCGATTCTAGTTGGTTGATAATGGTGGGCTCGAGAGGCGCTTGGGCTAGTATGAGAATAGTCGTCGAGGAGGACAACTAGGAGGCTAAGATTTCATCGTTATTGAAGGTTCTAGCATGCTCAAAGCAAGAGTACGTTGGGACGGGCTGCGACGACGTCTCAGGCACGGGCTGCGACGACGTGCTAGTACTCTGGCTAGTTGCCAAAATTCCTAGGCACGGGCTACGACGACGTGCGGAGTTATGTCTAGAACCGGGGTTACCATTAGCCCTTGACAGGCGGTCATTCAACTAACGGTGATATCGAGGCAATGATAACAGTGATAGCCAGAGTCATGCATGTTTGATTGTATCATCATTCGGCCTCAAGAGCGGTGTTTTTGGAGTGCTTATCTGATCTTGATTTAGGCCTTAGAGGTTTGTACTTGGAAAACATCAACCTTGACTCGAGTGATAATTACTTTATTTTAAATGTCTGCTTTGTTATGCTTGTTTCTGCTTAGTGGGTCTGGGGGCTATCACTGTAGAATGAGGTGGAATGGGATGGTTGAGTTCCTATTCCTTTTATCCTTTATGCTCTTTTGGTATGTTTGATAGTTAATTTATTGCTCACTAAGACTGTTGTCTGACTCAAGGTTTTATGTTCATCTCTTATTACCTTGGGCTGTTCATCCATGTTGGGATGGGCAGACTAGGTAGCAGGTGACAGGTGCTGTTCTTGGCTACCAACGCTGTTGATGACGAAGACGAGCTGGAGGCTTTTGCATATTGTTTTCTTACTATATGTACTGGATGTTCCGCTGTTTGATTGATACTCTGAGTGTTATGTAGTGAGGCTTGATGTATTGACTATTCAGATGATTGTATAAAATTATTATGAGTTTATATGATGAGACTTCTGTTCTATAGAGCTTCACTATGTATATTTTCTATTGTATTTTATCCATGCGCTGTGCGTAATACGATAGAGCCTGCTGTTTTATCTTACCTTGACTATCGTCCATGGCTGCCTGGCACACTTTTCAGCGCACCATTCCCTTGTTTCGTGCGGGAGTCATGGGCGGTCGTCACAGATTAGTTGCGCTGGACAAAGAGAGGACTCCAAATTTCAAAGATCGGATGAAATCTATTCAACTTTTTTCTATAAAACTGCATATTAGACTTTTTGTATTTAGCTTCTCATTTTCTCTCACTTCAAATTCTCTTCTGTGAGTAATTTGGGGTAAAAATTTACAATTACCCCTCTCTCCCTTTCATAATTGTACAACATTCAAAACAAATGTTAATTACTATAGTTCGCTACTCGATGTCCCTTCATCTTAGGATCCAACTCCCACGTATTTCAAAATTACTCCTCATTTTATATACTTTGTTTTCTTCTTTTTATTTCTTATTCTTCTGCTTCTTCTTTTCTTTTAAAAAGCTTTACATGACCATAACCGTGGAGTGGAGTGAGACAAACAATAGAAGAGGTGAACCACGCAGTAGTACGGCAAATCTCTAGCATCCTTTCAATTAGTGATTAGATTTTAATTTCCATTCATTTTTTTAAGTTGCTCAATCAAAAACCCTAAAGCCGAGCAAAGGTGAAGAGAGAAGAGAAGGCAGTTTGTTGTTAAATGGCTACTTACCTCAAATTTTAATTATTTTCAAAGTTTCAACCAGTAAATGATGCTAGATAAAGCACGTATATAAGTAATTAACTACTACGGAGAAAAATTAAAATTAAAATTTTAACATTATACGCGGATTGGTCCACCTCGTAATTCACTTCTAACTCTACGTTCGATAGCCCGACCATTGTGATGTTAATTGTGGTTACATCCACAAGTAGCTTGGTCCATCTTTATTCAATTTCATATGTCTTAGGATCTGCATGCTCTGGATTTCTGTGTTATTTATCCATGCGAAAAGAGAAAAACAAATACTGGACGATAATAGATGCACCAATAACCTTAGTACAAAAAAGTTTTTTTCTGTGCAATATACACCTTCATCCTAATTTACCAGTATTTCCTAAAAAGCATGCATGAAGAAAACAAATCTACAATTAATATCACATGTAAAACCCAAAAATTGTTGTAAAGAAATCGAACTTCCCTTTTTTGATGTCTTCAATCCTTGCCAATTGCTGGAAGCTGGATTGACGAAGTAATTAACTACCCTACACAATTGCAACTCCCATCCTGTTTATGGTAAATTCCTTTATTTATGGTTAATTAGTTTCTACTATACTTTTTTCCATGTTGATTATGCATGGTTGTTGGATGATGATTTACATTTAGTTCCTCCACTCTCTGCTTTGAATAATCAATTAATTTAAAAGAAAACTATACTCGAGTGCCAGTCATTAAATGATTCATCTAAGTATTTTTCACTGCGATTGGGATGGCTATACATTTTTGATGATTGATTAAGTTTCTATGCCCTTAAGTAGATCTAGAGTTCAACTCATTTGACATGCTTTAGAATGTTTAGGTTCTATGTCAAATTAATGACGTACATTTTCTGGATGAGAATGGAAATGCACAATATTTTTGTAAATTTTTCTTTAAACTATAGTTGAATCATTTTATGATGCGTTACCAAACTTCATTAGGGGTTGTTCCTTTAGTTAATGTATTTCATTTTTGAAGAAAACTAGAATATGAGAGCATATAAAAGAACACTATAAAATGAAAATTCGCTATTATCTTAAAAAATTACATATGTATCACATGCTAAATATGGTGTAAAATTTGAAATGATTTATCCTAAGATACTTCATGTTTTATTGTACTTGGAACCTCATACATTCATTGAGCTATTGCACTGTAATTTTTTTTTAAAACTTTGTTAAAACCTCCTAAGCCCAAAGAGTGTAATATATCGGGTATATACTCGAGTACATAACTAACCGCCTCAAAAAAAACACGTTATCATCAAACCATATCACAATTAGGGTAAAGGCGCCTCCATATATCCCTTGCCTCAAAAATAAAAACAAGGACAAATTTTGCTTCTATGCTCGAGGAAATAACAAATTATGCATATAGGCTTCGAAAAAAACTAATTAGCAAAATAGGTCTCGTTTGGTTTACATTTGCGCAAATATGGAGTGCGCAAGTTTTATTTTTTTTTAAATATAACTTGCGCATTTCATATTTGCGCAAGCTGTGTTTTAACGCTTGCGCAAATATGGAATGTGCAAGCTTGTTTTCGGGCATCAAAAGGACAGAAAGCTGAATCTATATTCATTTCTTCCCCATTTCTGCTTTCTTCCCCAAACCCTCCCCATTTCTCAATCCAAACCCATTTCTCTTCCATATCCAAATCCACAATCACCTTATTTACCAAATAGTTGCTAAGCTATATATGGAATCATCTTCTTCATCGTTACAAAAAAAGGGTAATAATTAATGTTTTTGACAATTAAGATACAATTTTGCTATTGTTGATGTGGATGAAAATGAAGAGTTATTGATGGTAGTTGTGTTAATTATTAGAGAATGGTGTTGTTATTGAAGTAGTTGTTAGTGTTTAACCAACTAGGAAACCCAATTTAAGTATTAGTAAACTGAAATCCTTAATTTATACCTTAATTGTTTATTATGACGGTAGACATGAATGATTGGGAGATAGACGATGAAACATTGATGAAACATTTTGATGAGGTTGAAGGGAAAATCGGAGTTGCAAGTTCAAGTCACATTGACTTTGATGTCGATCATGTTTTGGAAACACAGTTCGAACCAGTACCGCATAAATTTCATTCAGGATCATCAACCTTACACACTCGTTTACGTGAAGTTGTTTCTAAGGAAATGCCCGATCATCAACATACAGTTGACGGAAATTTGTTGACGCGTATACATCCTGTTAGTCCATCAATGCCAAGGGGTCAACGACCATTTCCAAACTGTTATTGCGGAGATATGTGCATAGTGGTTGTTTGCAGAAAAGAAAAGAATGCCGGACGAAGATTTTTCGAGTGTAGTTCATACAACGAACATAGATTGAATCCCCATGAATATGATTTTGCAATTATTTTAAATGGATTGATCAACCCCTCTGCGAAAGGGGACTTGAGTATGCCCACAAACTGCAAGTTGAAATTAGTCGTTTGAAAAGTGTGAATGAAGAACTAAGGACAAACAGCGGAAGGCGTAGAATGTGGTAGACGTTAGGGAGTTGGTTAAGTTGGCATATTTGGATGTTATGTTGAACCGTTGTATCTATATTATGTTGTTGCGAAAATGTTTCTATTTGTTGTAACCCATAACGTGTGGAAGGTAGATAGTTTATTATGTTGTTGAAATGCATTTGATATTGTTGACTTTGTTCATGAAATATATTGGTTACGTTGTTATATTAATTTGCATGTTTGTGTTGTTTTAAAAGATTGAGTTGACTGCTTTTGGTTGAAGATTGACTGCGGAAGCAAAATCTATCTAGAAAAATAGGTAATAATTCATCAAATTGATGTTTATAGTTATGTCAGTGAACAAAAACTCTGACTGTGGTATTGAAACTTATTTTGCAGATAATGTCAAAGGTTCCGACTATATTTTACTTTGATGGCGAATTGTTGGTTGATGATGAAGGTAAACCTAGATATGTGGGCGGAAAACGAAAAGGATCTACAATAAAAAATCATTGTAGTTTCGAAGAGCTTAAACAAAGGGCATATGAAGTGACAAAAGCAAATCCTGTGATATACGATTTAAAATTAGCGGTCAAATGGGTTCGTGATGATGGTGCATCAGCTATTGATTTGGAGGACGACGATGATTTGAACTCCACCTTTTCAGTTAGGATGAGAGTTATAGAAATCTACGTTGTGAGAGTGGAACATGAAAATGTGGTTGAAACACAAGCGCTAGTAATCTCTGGGGGTGAGTATATGCATACCACACAGTTACAAGAAACACAATGGTCGTCATATCCATCGTATCTTTCAAGCCATCCAGGTGGAGAGTTTACAAACTTACTTCACAGGTACAACGGAATGGTTGGAGTCTCTTCTAATCAGGAACAAAATATGATGCAGAACGCTATAAATCAAAATCAGTCGCAAGAATTTGAAAAGTAAGTACTATTGTACGTTGGCACTTGTATTTGAGTTACGTTAATGCAAAATATATGACGGTTGTTTTTGGTATTCCTAGGGGCGTAGATGCATTTACTGGTTGTGACGACGACGATGCCGATTATCATGTTGATACTCCACAAGAGATTTGTGGGAAATTGGATAGCATGGAAGTAGCTTGTGCGGACGATGAGGATAGAACTTGGATACATCAAATGGAAGTTAACAATGATGCAATCATATATGCAGACATTGAGGAGGCTGATGATGTAAATGCGGAAGAAGAACAAATCACATATAAAGAGGCTCTGACCGATGATTTATGCACGGCATCAATGATGGCGAAATCAATAATGGAAAATTATCAACTAGACGTGGAAGTTTTTGGAAGAGAATGTGTGGAGAAAGGTCCACGAGTTGGGCTGATTTTTGAAAGTAAGCAGAAACTTGTTGAACAGTTATGTGAATGGGCGATTAAATGTTCAGTTTCGTTTCAAGTTCTGAAATCGCGTGCAAATCAATACACGGTCCGCTGTGATGTAGAAGAAACATGCCCTTGGCGTGTTCATGCAAGCCTTTCGGTAAGAAAAAAATCAAATTGGTGGAAGATAACTACATATGGCGGCGATCACACTTGTTTAAATGCAACCATCAACTCAAACCATCGACAGGCAACTGCTAAGTTTATATGCAATAAAATACTTCCGTTGATTAAAGCTGAAACAAACATGACTGCAAGAACTGTTCAAGAGACAATGTCCAACATGTTTCATATTAAAGTGAGTTATTTTCGAGCCTGGCACGGACTGCAGAAAGCTGTTGCAATGATTTATGGCGATTGGGAATCGTCGTACGCGGAATTGCCAAAATATCTTAGAGCCCTACAACATACCAACCCTGGAACCGTATGTGATGTTATTCATAGTCGTGGTGTTTTTGATGGTGCTTTTTGGGCTTTCGGACCTTCTATTCAAGGCTTCGACCACTGTCGACCTATATTGTCTATTGATGGCACTCATTTATACGGAAAATATCTTGGTACATTACTAGTAGCAACTGGGGTGGATGCAAATCAAGGGCTATTTCCTTTAGCTTTTGCTATTGTACAAACAGAGTCGTGGCAAACGTGGAGTTGGTTTATTTGTTGCATATGGAATTATATTCCATCTGTACGTACTAGATGTATCACCTTTATCTCGGATCGTATGAAAGGAATTCCACGTGCGCTTAGAGAAGCTTGGCCAATTGAACATCATCATCGCTTTTGTATCCGTCATATTAAAGCAAATTTCAAGAAAGCGGGGTTTGGTACGGATGAGCTACAAAATTTATTACACGCATGTGCCACGGCATCAGAGGTCCTGAAATATAATGATCTTCGAAAACAGTTGAAAGATGTAAATCGAGATGCCGATGCGTGGATTGAAAGAAGTTTGAAAGACCAGGAATCAAGCTGGGCTCTTTGTCATGACGGGGGAGTAAGATTCAATATGATGACGACCAACGTTTCCGAAAGCTTTAACGGTGTGCTCAAAGGAACTAGGAATTTACCCGTTAGATCATTGGTTGCACGAACGTTTCATCGACTGAACCATTACTTTGTCGAACGACGAACTCAAGGGGAAGAGTGGACGTCGCAACTCGCACCTAGGTGGGAAGCACTAGCGCGGAGAAGAATGGAAGAATCTAGGCTCATGTCTATAGAGAGATACAGCTTCGTTGAATGGCAGGTGAAAGATGTGCATATGTTTGACTATACGGTGACTATCGAAAATAATGTTGCCAAATGTTCGTGCAACATGCCGACATTAGATCATTTTCCGTGTTCTCATGTGTTAGCTACGTGTTCACGTGGTTCGGGTGGTGCGAATAGAGCGTATTTTGACTTAATCTCCCCGTGGTACGCGAAGGCTATGTATTCCGCAGCTTATGCTCCTTTATTCCACCCTGTACCAGATAGTCGACATTGGAACGTCTACGATGGCCCAATTATACAACCACCGCCTGTACGCAGGAATTCAGGTCGTCCTCGATCTACTCGATTAAAAGGTTTCATGGATCCGCCATCTTCATCCGGGCATAACAGATGTAGCAAATGTGGTACTATTGGCCACAAGAAGAAAACTTGTCCACGATGAATTGTAATAGAAGTAGAACTTATATGGTACTGTATGAATTTTATGATTTGTTATGTAATGATGTTGTCATTCGAATGGTGTTTGCGTGGTATGTAGAATGTTCTTAGCACTTTTTGTGTGCTAGTGTATAATGTACGGCATTGAAATTGTTTTCTGTCTTGGACAGGGTCAAAAACACGCTTGCACATTTATGGAATGCGCATGCAATATACCATGCGCATTCCATAAATGCGCAAGCGTGTTTTCAAAATAACCCGAAAACAGCTTGCGCATATGTGGAATGCGCAAGCTTTATTGAAAATAAAGCTTGCGCATTCCATAAATGCGCAAGCTGTTTTTTGGGGTTGTTCAAAACAGTGAGCTGCTTTGCCTCCTCCTACACCAAAATTTTGCAAACTCTCAACTTCACAAAGCATGCACACAACATTCCATTAACATTACCATCTCCAAACAAAAAAAATAGCATGATTCAACTGACAAAATAAATAGATTGACAAAATAAATAGATTCAACCTACAATAACCCCTTAACCAACCAAAAACAACAACAACAATAAGACCGACAATAAGCTCAAGTGATGGTGTTGTCTTTCTTCTTCTTCTTCTTTCGCTTGTACACGATGGGAGCCGATCCTTGGCCTTCTTCGAATGTAGGAGCGGGTGTCGGCAATGGAATTTCTTGTTGGTGGCTTTGCCCAAAAATGAGTTCTTCTTGTTGAATTTCCCATTGCGTCGCCTCATGTGCATGCTCGTATGTCGAATGTCCAGCATATTCGAATTGTTGTTCTCCTTCATGCCAAACGGGCCAGTCAGCATGAGTTTCTCCACCGGTGTATTGCTGCTCTACCTCGGGCCAAGTGTGACGACCGCCCATGACTCCCCCACCCAAAACAAGGAAATAGTGCGCTGAAAGTGTGCCAGGCAGCCATGGACGATAGTCAGGGTAAGATAAAACAGAAACTCTATCGTATTACTCACAGCGCATGGATAAAATACAATAGAAAGTATACATGGTGAAGCTCTATAGAACAGAAGTCACATCATATAAACTCATAATAGTTTTATACAATCATCTGAATAGTCAATACATCAAGCCTCACTACATAACACTCAGTGTATCAATCAAACAGCGGAACATCCAGTACATATAGTAAGAAAACAATATGCAAAAGCCTCCAGCTCGTCTTCGTCATCAACAGCGTTGGTAGCCAAGAACAGCACCTGTCACCTGCTACCTAGTCTGCCCATCCCAACATGGATGAACAGCCCAAGGTAACAAGAGTTGAACATAAAACCTTGAGTCAGACAACAGTCTTAGTGAGCAGTAAATTAACTATCAAACATACCAAAAGAGCATAAAGGATAAAAGGAATAGGAATTCAACCATCCCACTCCACCTCATTCTACAGTGATAGCCCCCAGACACACTAAGCAGAAACAAGCACAACAAAGCAGACATTTAAAGTAAAGTAATTATCACTCGAGTCAAGGTCGATGTTTTCCAAATACAAACCCCCAAGGCCTAAACCAAGATCAGATAAGCACCCAGAAAACACCGCTCTTGAGGCCGAATGATGACACAACCAAACATCCATGACTCTGGCTATCACTGTTAACATTGCCTCGATATCACCGTTAACTGAATGACCGACACCTTCTTTCAGCCGTCCGTCAAGAGCTAATGGCAACCCCGGTTCTAGACATAACTCTGCACGTCATCATGACCCGTGCCTAGGACTATCGCATCTGTCCAGAGTACTAACACGTCATCATGACCCATGTCTAGAACGTCATCGTGACCCGTTCCAACGTACTCTTGCTTTGAGCATGCTAGAACCTTCAATAACGATAAGATCCAAGCCTCCTAGTCATCCTCCTCGACAACTATTCTCACACTAGCTCAATCACCTCTCGATCCCACCATTATCCACAAACCCGTACCGCGTCACCGAGTTATCAACATGCTTGGGATGATCCCGTCTAGATTAAACCAAGGCTTTCACACATTGTGCTTTGCTTCAACGCATCATAGCAAAGTTCCATCTCACATCATGGTTTGCCCCATCGCATCATGGAAAAGTCCATCATCATCGAATCTATTCATATGAGCTTCCACATCCGCTTCATATGCCACAAGCAGCTTTCACCATTCAAGAGCCTTTCCACCTAGCTTTTGAATCATCTTCGACCAACTTGTCCAAACCAAGTTATCGATCAACTAATCAATCAAATCAAACATCAATCCAAGTAATCAATCATTCAAACAAGATCTAATAAGCAATTACAACAATAATGGCAATTTCGTAAATAAAGAGTTCAAATCTAACATGCATTCTAACAAGCATGAATTATGAACAATATTTCTACAACTTGATGAATGAACTTGCATAAGTGAACATGTAGTAAAATAGGTGTCAAAACTTCATAGATGATAGATCTACATGCATACTTAGGGAAAATGCAAGAAATCACTATCTTTAACACATAAACACGCCACCAATCCAATATACTCCCTTGGATCCGTGTGAGAGATAACTACCACTCACCGAATCACCTAAACACCTCAAAAACAATCAACTCCAGATCTGGACAGCAAGGAATCAAGCTTAATCCGGCAAAATCTCGCTTCAATCGATGAAATCTCTCTTTGTTGGATGAAGATCTTCAACTTTGGCTCATGGATCTTCGATTTGATCTTCAATTTAGATGGAAGGAATTACTAGATTAGAGTGGAGAAAAGAAGTGAAGAAGTGTTGTAGTCGAGCTCTCAAAATGGCAGCACTTCGTCGCTTCAAAATCCGGTGCCAAAAAGTGAGGCGAACCCCTTCTATTTATAGGCTGAATTCCCCATGAGTCGGCCGCCCCCATGAGTCGTCCACGACCTAAGACTCGCGACTCAAGCCCCTAACGACTCAACACAACAGCCGACCTAACCAAACACAGGGCCTCACGACTTAACCTTAACACGGCATACGACTCAACCTCAAGGCCTCAACGACTCAATACACACGCGGCCTATCGTCCTAACGATTCAACATCCCACCGACTCAACGGCTCAACTACCTACGACTTAAGACACTGCCGCATCTCCTCCTAAGTCCTGAGTCGTATGGACAACTCAACGACTCATCAACCTACCGACTCATCAACACACACGGCTAAGCCTTAAGTCGGTCGCTACTATGAGTCGGTTTCATCCTATAAGCCATCTAATCTCCTAAGCCGCTAACCCTTGAGTCGTTCCATTCTATAAGTCGGTCAAGCCCTATAGGTCGCTCAACCCACTAAGTCGCTCCAACTCTTAACTCGCCCACTGCCCAAGTCGGTAGCCTTCTTGGGTCGTACCAATCCCTTAAGTCGGTCAACCTATGAGTCGGCCACACCTCTAAGTCGTTCAACACCTTAAGTCGGCTAATCCCCTAAGCCGTAACCTACTGAGTCGCTAGCTCTGCTAACCCGTTAACTCGTTAAATCTATTAGGTCGCATACTATCTTAACTCGGTCGATACTTAGGTCGGTCAGAAACCCATAACTCGCTCACACGACTTAAGCTAACTTCCACACGAGTAAACTATCACGCGACTTAAGCTTTGGTCGACTCAACTTAAAACAACTTAACAATATCAACGACCTAATTCAACTATTTTACGATTTTATCGACACGTAAAATACGGGTCGTTACATTCTCTCCCCCTTAGGAATTTCGCCCCCGAAATTCCAAACAAGCAAGAGCAACCAAAACTATTCTGCATGCCTACCATCCATAGCAATCAACAAACCATGCATCCAATTACTAGCCTAGCATGCAGAATTCTAAGACTAGAACAAGTTACAAATTCGTGAGATGTCACGACACCTTAGGGCCATACCTCGAAGAGTTCAGGATGAGCTGCCTTCATCCTCTCTTCCTCCTTCCATGTACAGTCGTCAACATCATCACTCCATTGTATCTTGATCAACGTAATCGTCTTCCTCCTAAGCTGTTTCGTGTCGGTTTCAACAACACGAAGCGGCTTACGAGGTCTCGTAACAACTGGATCAACCTCTAAATCTTCACAGCTATCAGCAGAAACCACCGTATTCGAGTCATGCACATACTTCCGTAGATAAGATACATGAAAAACATTATGCATACCCGCCATCTTTTCCGGTAACTCCAATCTATAAGCGAGCTTTCCAATTCGCTCGATGATCGGGAATGGTCCAACAAATCTCGGAGTCAATTTCCCTTTCTTCCCGAATCGAATAACATTCTTCAGAGGAGAAATCTTCATAAAAACCATGTCACCCACGTCGAATTCCAAATCCTTACGACGCTTATCGGCATAACCTTTCTGACGATCTTGGGCTGCCTTCATTCGTCGTCGAATAATCTCTGTACAATCCGTAGTCCGACGAATCATTTCTGGCCCAAGTATCAGCTTTTCTCCAGTTTCCAACCAACATGTCGGAGAGTTACACGGCCTTCCATACAATGCTTCATATAGTGCCATACCAATACTTCTCTGGTAGCTGTTATTATACGCAACTTCCACCAAATGAAGGTGATCTTCCCATGACCCTCCGAAATCCAAAACACATGCCCTCAGGAGATCTTCCAAAACTCGGTTGACTCTCTCGGTCTGACCATCTGTTTGGGGATGATAAGCTGTACTCAAACACAACTCGGTTCCCAAAACATCCTAGAAGCTCTTCCAAAATGCACTAGTGAACAATGGATCTCGATTTCTCACTATACTCTTCGGAATACCATGGAATCGAACTATCCACTTAACATACAACTCAGCCAACTTCGATGCAGTCCTAGTTGATCGAACAGGAATGAATCTTGCACTCTTAGTCAAACGATCTACAATGACCCAAATCCCTTATTCCCTGCCCTGGTTCTAGGTAGACCATCAATAAAATCCATCGATATCTGCTCCCACTTCCATGTAGGAACCTCTAATGGCTGAAGTAATCCACTGGGCTTCTTCTGCTCGGCTTTTACCAACTGGCAGTTCATACACATCGAAATAAAATTTCCAACATCCTTCTTCATACCTTCCCAGTAGTAGGTTCTCTTCATATCCCGATACATCTTATTTCCACCTGGATGAATTGTCAACTTCGAGTGATGACTTTCCCTCAGAACTTCATCTCTCAATCCATCTATATTAGGAACAACTAATCGTCCTTGCTTCCGAAGCCAACCCTCTCGATCGACCTCGAATCCTTTATCCTTTCCTGGATTCAATCCAGATTCCAAATCGCGGATAATCTTGACAAGCTTATCATCTCGCTTTTGGCCCTCGCCAATTCTTTCCACAAGAGTAGGTCTTATTGATAAGTTTGCCAACATCTCAGGTTCCAATTCACATCTAGGCTTGAAGTCAAATCCAGCCAAATACTCAAGGCTCCTCCATTCTGAAAACATGGCCCCCAATCCTGCATGTCTTCGACTTAACGCATCTACCACTGCATTACCTTTTCTCGGAGTATAGGCTATACCAAAATCATACGATGCTAAAATCTCTAGCCATCGTTGTTGCCGAAGATTCAAATCCTTTTGGGAGAAAAGATACTTCAACGACTTATGATCCGTAAACAACTCGAATCGAACTCCCAATAGATAATGTCTCCACATCTTCAGAGCAAAAACAATCGCCGCTAACTCCAAATCATGAGTCGGATAATTCCTTTCATGCGGCTTCAGTTGTCGACTTGCATACGCAACAACTTTATCCTTTTGCATTAGCACTGCTCCAAGTCCAGTACCACATGCATCAGTGTAAACCACCATCTCATCATTCCCACTTGGAATAATCAAAATAGGAGCACTTGTCAGTCGCTCTTTCAGGATTACGAAAGCTTGCTCACACTTATCATTCCATTTGAACACTTGGTTCTTTTTTGTCAATCCTGTTAACGGTGCAGCTATCTTGGAAAAGTCTTTGATAAACCGACGATAATATCCTGCTAATTCAAGAAAACTTCTCACATCAGATGCATTCTTAGGTCTAATCCAATCCTGGATCGCTGTCACCTTAGCGGGATCGACCGCTATTCCATTTCCAGAAATAACATGGCCTAAGAACCTCACTTCACTCTTCCAGAAGTGACACTTCGAAAACTTAGCCTTCAGCTGATGTTTCCGCAAGATTTCCAAAACAATACACAAGTGCGTCTTGTGCTCTTCCTCGGTTCTGTAATAAATCAGAATATCATCCACGAACACAAGTATGAATCTGTTCAACTGATCTCTGAATACTCTATTCATAAGATCCACAAAATATGCTGGCGCGTTAGTCAATCCAAACGGCATTACCAGCCACTCATAAAAACCGGATGGTGTCCTAAAAGCAGTCTTCGGCACACTATCCTTAGCCACTCTCAACTGGTGAAATCCCGTTGCCAAATCCATCTGAGAAAACACCTTAGCTTCGTGAAGCTGATCAAACAAGTCATCTATTCTCGGCAATGGATACTTGTTCTTCTTAGTCACCTTATTCAGCTCACGATAATCCACACACAACCTCAACGATCCATCCGCTTTGGTTGCGAACACAACTGGTGCACCCCATTCGGACACACTACGCCGAATGAATCTTTCCCGTAAAAGGTCATCAACTTGCACCTTCAGCTCTTGTTGTTCTCTAGGCGCCATCCGTCTAAGAGGCATCACCACAGGTCTGGCTCCCTCAACTAGATCGATACGAAACTCGATCTCCCTATGCGGCGGTAACCCTTTGACCTCGTCAAAGACGTCCTCAAATCCATTCACAACCGGCATCGATGACAGTCCATCCCGTGGAACAACTAGCGAATACATGAAGCCCATGAAGACGCCTTCTTCATGCTTACATCGTATCACAACCTTTCGCCCTTCCACATTCCCGACTGTCACCTCCAGTTTCTCACAATCAACCTTTGCCGCATACTTCCTAAGCCAGTCCATACCCAAAATAATTCCGAACCCCGCAAAGTTCAGAACAAAACAATCACAAACAAAAGAGCAATCATGACTCGATACAACTAGACCACGGCATATCATACACAAACAAGACGAACCCCCAACTGGATTAGTCACAACCAATGGTCTATCAACAATTTCCGGTTCCAAACCCAACCGGTCTACAAGATCATTACAAACAAATGAATGCGACGCCCCAGTATCAAACAATACTCTAACTGGAACACCACATATGGAAAGAGTACCTTGAACCACCACACTCTTCCCTTTCTCAACAACAGTAGGAGCTTTCGAAGACGATGGAACAGCTCCCAAAGCATAAGCTTGCACAATATGCTTATCTTTCCTTGGTTCTGGACAGTCCTTCCTGATATGCCCCAGCTTATCACAATTGTGGCACTTCAACTGCACCTTTGGATTCTTGCAATCCCTAGAGAAATGGCCCTTCTGCCGACAATTGTAGCAGGTCACTTCACCCTTTGGCTTCTTCTGGCCATCCTTACCCTTCTGTTGCTGCTGCTTCCTCTTCTTGTTTCCACCCTGTTGTGGTTTGGACTCTTCCTTGGTCGCAGCAACAATAGACCCTTCCTTAGGAAACAAACTCTCGTGCCTGAGAGCTTTCTCCACAAGCTTCTCAAAAGGATCGTCCAGATGATCCACCAACTGTCTCCCAAGATAACTGTCCAAGCCTATCACAAGCTTCTCATTCTTCTGATAGGGAGATTCAATATATGACCAAGCATACTTGGACAAAGCTTCAAACTCAGAAACATACTCAAGAACTGGTCTTCCACCTTGCTTGAGCTCCACAAACTTCTTAAACAGAACAGATTTCTGAGCTGTAGAAATGAACTTAGCCTCAAATCTGACTTGGAATTGCTCCAAAGTAATCTCTTCCTCTGGAGTATCAATGGTGATAGAGTTCCACCAATCAGAAGCTCTCCCTTGAAGCTGCCTTGATGCAAGCTTCCTCTTAGTTGCATCCTCAATTCCCAAATCACCAAATATCCTTTTACTAGCATCAATCCATCTCTGAACTTCTATGGTTGATTCTGTTCCCAAGAAAACCTTCCCTCCAAGAGCAGTATAGTCTTTACACAACTTAGCAAAATCCACTGGTTTTGAAGCTTGAACTTGAACTCCAACATCTACTAATGGTCCTGAAGTTGGTAACCATCTCATGATCGAAGTCATCATAGCTTCGAACATTGCAGCATAGTCAGTAGCTCCCCCAACAGCACGGCTTTCCCTAGCAGCTTGTCTCTTACTTCGACTCATCCTTAATATCCACAAAAAGGAATGATTTAGAACACCTAGAGAAACAACTACATGAGGAGTTCAAATTCTTCTAAACTACTATATTATATATAGTAATCATCCATCAAAATACAATTACGTCTCTCATACGTAGTTACGTCAGCGAGCGTTGGCTAAAATCGATTAACCTGGCTCTGATACCAAATGTGACGACCACCCATGACTCCCGCACCAAAAACAAGGAAATAGTGCGCTGAAAGTGTGCCAGGCAGCCATGAACGATAGTCAGGGTAAGATAAAACAGAAACTCTATCGTATTACTCACAGCGCATGGATAAAATACAATAGAAAGTATACATGGTGAAGCTCTATAGAACAGAAGTCACATCATATAAACTCATAATAGTTTTATACAATCATCTGAATAGTCAATACATCAAGCCTCACTACATAACACTCAGTGTATCAATCAAACAGCGGAACATCCAGTACATATAGTAAGAAAACAATATGCAAAAGCCTCCAGCTCGTCTTCGTCATCAACAGCGTTGGTAGCCAAGAACAGCACCTGTCACCTGCTACCTAGTCTGCCCATCCAACATGGATGAACAGCCCAAGGTAACAAGAGTTGAACATAAAATCTTGAGTCAGACAACAGTCTTAGTGAGCAGTAAATTAACTATCAACCATACCAAAAGAGCATAAAGGATAAAAGGAATAGGAATTCAACCATCCCACTCCACCTCATTCTACAGTGATAGCCCCCAGACACACTAAGCAGAAACAAGCACAACAAAGCAGACATTTAAAGTAAAGTAATTATCACTCGAGTCAAGGTCGATGTTTTCCAAATACAAACCCCCAAGGCCTAAACCAAGATCAGATAAGCACCCAGAAAACACCGCTCTTGAGGCCGAATGATGATACAACCAAACATCCATGACTCTGGCTATCACTGTTAACATTGCCTCGATATCACCGTTAATTGAATGACCGACACCTTCTTTCAGCCGTCCGTCAAGGGCTAATGGCAACCCCGGTTCTAGACATAACTCCGCACGTCATCATGACCCGTGCCTAGGACTATCGCATCTGCCCAGAGTACTAACACGTCATCATGACCCGTGTCTGGAACGTCATCGTGACCCGTTCCAACGTACTCTTGCTTTGAGCATGCTAGAACCTTCAATAACGATAAGATCCAAGCCTCCTAGTCATCCTCCTCGACGACTATTCTCACACTAGCTCAAGCACCTCTCGAGCCCACCATTATCCACAAAGCCGGACCACATCACCGAGTTATCAACATGCTTGGGATGATCCCGTCTGGATTAAACCAAGGCTTTCACACATTGTGCTTTGCTTCAACGCATCATAGCAAAGTTCCATCTCACATCATGGTTTGCCCCATCGCATCATGGCAAAGTCCATCATCATCGAATCTATTCATATGAGCTTCCACATCCGCTTCATATGCCACAAGCAGCTTTCACCATTCAAGAGCCTTTCCACCTAGCTTTTGAATCATCTTCGACCAACTTGTCCAAACCAAATTATCGATCAACTAATCAATCAAATCAAACATCAATCCAAGTAATCAATCATTCAAACAAGATCTAATAAGCAATTACAACAATAATGGCAATTTCGTAAATAAAGAGTTCAAATCTAACATGCATTCTAACAAGCATGAATTATGAACAATATTTCTACAACTTGATGAATGAACTTGCATAAGTGAACATGTAGTAAAATAGGTGTCAAAACTTCATAGATGATAGATCTACATGCATACTTAGGGAAAATGCAAGAAATCACTATCTTTAACACATAAACACGCCACCAATCCAATATACTCCCTTGGGTCCTTGTGAGAGATAACTACCACTCACCGAATCACCTAAACACCTCAAAAACAATCAACTTCATATCTGGACAGCAAGGAATCAAGCTTAGTCCGGCAAAATCTCGCTTCAATCGATGAAATCTCTCTTTGTTGGATGAAGATCTTCAACTTTGGCTCATGGATCTTCGATTTGATCTTCAATTTAGATGGAAGGAATCACTAGATTAGAGTGGAGAAAAGAAGTGAAGAAGTGTTTTAGTCGAGCTCTCAAAATGGAAGCACTTCGTCGCTTCAAAATCCGGTGCCAAAAAGTGAGGCGAACCCCTTCTATTTATAGGCTGAATTCCCCATGAGTCGGCCGCCCCCATGAGTCGTCCACGACCTAAGACTCGCGACTCAAGCCCCTAACGACTCAACACAACAGCCGACCTAACCAAACACAGGGCCTCACGACTTAACCTTAACACGGCATACGACTCAACCTCAAGGCCTCGACGACTCAACACACACGCGGCCTATCGTCCTAATGACTCAACATCCCACCGACTCAACAGCTCAACTACCTACGACTTAAGACACTGCCGCATCTCCTTCTAAGTCCTGAGTCGTATGGACGACTCAACGACTCATCAACCTACCGACTCATCAACACACACGGCTAAGCCATAAGTCGGTCACTACTATGAGTCGGTTTCATCCTATAAGCCATCTAATCTCCTAAGCCGCTAACCCTTGAGTCGTTCCATTCTATAAGTCGGTCAAGCCCTATAGGTCACTCAACCCACTAAGTCGCTCCAACTCTTAACTCGCCCACTGCCCAAGTCGGTAGCCTTCTTGGGTCGTACCAATCCCTTAAGTCGGTCAACCTATGAGTCAGTCACACCTCTAAGTCGTTCAACACCTTAAGTCGGCTAATCCCCTAAGCCGTAACCTACTGAGTCGCTAGCTCTGCTAACCCATTAACTCTTAAATCTATTAGGTCGCATATTATCTTAACTCGGTCGATAATTAGGTCGGTTAGAAACCCATAACTCGCTCACACGACTTAAGCTAACTTCCACACGAGTAAACTATCACGCGACTTAAGCTTTGGTCGACTCAACTTAAAACAACTTAACAATATCAACGACCTAATGCAACTATTTTACGATTTTATCGACACGTAAAATACGGGTCGTTACACCAAGCGGGCCATCCAGCCGTAGTTTCGCCACCGGGATGTTGTGAAGTCTCCCCCTCCACGTGTGCCTGCTTCTATTGGACTTGTCCACCCGCTACTGTGGTATGTGTCTCCACTGTACAACGTGGTGGCTCTTCTACAACGCGCAGTGGCTTGACCGGCCTTCTTAGCTTGTTCCGACCCAAAATTGTGTCAAGTATTCGTTGTAGATCAATACACTTACTTTTGACCTTGTCTGGCACCATATGACTTTCTTCTATTTCGTCCACGACATCCAAAGCGCTGTATATTCCGCTTACCTAAATCAATAGTCATAACAATGCATCAATATGATATACAAATAGAACTATAAAAATTTTGAACTGACAATACTTACCACATCACGTTCTAGAGGAGCACGGGGAGTGTACGCAACCAACTTCCTTGCCGATTTTTTAAGAATATAACGACGAGTAATTCGCCAATACCAATAATCGTACTCGATCAAAGGTGTCGGAGGCTCGCGTGCTCGTTCGGCACGATCAATTCTTGATTGCCAAATAGCAATACTTTCTGCCAAAAATGCCATCCAGCTAGTGGGTTCTGGGTCAAGGGGGACGACAGGATCAGGAATGTGTTGATAATCGAAGGAAAACTGTCTCATAACCCGATCGGGTGCATATAACTCAAAGTCTAAAAATAGAATCAGTCGGCTCTCAGCAATCCAACCGACGAACGCATACTCAATTTCCGGATGTCCAAACTTATTCACTAATGAATAAGGTTCCCATGTAACCGCATCATCCGCCAACAAATCCAACTCATTACGGTAAAACTGTACATTTCTTGGCGTCTCACGCCAACTCCTAGCACAATTCCACCTAGCCCCGAATGGAAGATACGGATCTAAGTCGGTAGGAATTCTAATAGACGGTCGTCCAATAGCAATATGCAACCATGACCATAGTTGCAGCAACGTTGCAGAACCCCCTAAAACATTTCGACGTTGCAAGGCAACCTGTGACAACTCACTAGACAAATAGCATAAAACAGCACTACCCCAAGAATGATATCCACATTAGCCAAATCGTCCAAAAAAGGTAGAAATTTCAAACTTATTCTCCCTTTCGAATGATCGTGAAATAATCGGCAGCTCAAAAAATACAATATCACGGCACGAGTGCGGCGAACTATCTCTAAATCGGTCGCCCCTTCGGGTAGCGGTTCGGAAAATTCACTTTTAAACCAAGTCATTGATAACTCACTTTTAGACTTAACCGCCTCTCTAGGAGGAAAAATACCAAGCAAGTCATGAGCCAATTCGATGTAATCGATATCTAAATTTTGCAAACATACCGGACGACCGTCTGCTTTAAGACCGAAAAGAAAATGCACATCCGCTAGAGTCACTGTCGTCTCCCCGACTCTCATATGAAACGTATTTGTTTCCGGCCTCCATCTATTGCATAAAGCGGTAATAAGGTGATGATCAAGACGAATGTAGTCGATTTGCATAGCTTGCCAAAATCTGGAGATTCGTAGATTCGCCTCCAATCTTGGATCTTTAAAATCGATCTCCTTGAGTTTACTTGAATGATCGCATATCTTCACAGTTTCAAAACCCTGAAATGTATAAAAAACAACAATCGTTTATCCCCTGAAATGTATAAAAAACACCATTATCAAACATTTACCTCCATTAATGCGTCGTTTTGGCTTCGATGCTGTTCTTGAAGATAGAGAACACTTCTATCTTCGGGCCCGGGAGACAATTCTACAAACAACAACAATCGTTTATCACTACCAAAATTTTGTACAAAGCTAGGGTTTTGGCTATATGAAGACTACATATCCTTTTGCATTTTCAAGAAATAAACCAACAATTATAGTACATTGAACTCGACATCATCATGACTACCAATTCCACTAACAACATCAATCATTTTTAAAGTAGTAATCAATTTACAATCAAAATAAAATTACCTCTAATCAAAGAAGAAGAAGAAGAAGAGCTTGCTTCCATTTTTTGCTAAATCTAGTGGTTAATTGAAGGAATAGATCAAAGGGAATGTTTTAGAGTTGATAGATGTAGATTTGGAATGGGTTGGAGGTTGGAAATGGGGAGGGTTTTGTTAAAATTTGAGTTTGGGGAAGAAATGAATATAGATTCAGCTCTCTGTCCTTTTGATGCCCGAAAACAAGCTTGCGCATTCCATATTTGCGCAAGCGTTAAAACACAGCTTGCGCAAATATGGAATGCGCAAGTTATATTTAAAAAAAATAAAACTTGCGCACTACATATTTGCACAAATGTAAACCAAACGAGGCCTATTTTGCTAATTAGTTTTTTCCGAAGCCTATATGCATAATTTGTTATTTCTTCGAGCATAGAAGCAAAATTTGTCCTAAAAACAATCATTGCAGTAACAGATCTCTCGAAATACAAAACAAAGAAGAGAAAGTCTTCAGGGAGGCTTCCACTTCTTTATGTGTTGTTACTCTATTCGTTATCCCTTGTATCTAAGCAAAAATAGCTATGTAGAGCTATTTTTATTTCGGTTTCCATGAAGTTAATCGCTTTGTAGATCAAAGCTTCATCTAGTTTTGGAACAGAGGGATCCTTATTAGAAGCAGAAAAACTATAGCATTCGTGTGGTAATCCTTCCGCGTTGCTTCAACTACAGCATTCATGTTAAGAAGTATAGGATCTAAGGAATCCTTAGCAGGAGCAGCCAAATCTAAAGCTGTCGAGTGTGAACCCTTTCGAGTTGTTTCTGTACCAGCTTCTAAGAAGCGAGTCTCTTTGCTATTCAAAACATCATCGAGCTTAGGGTCAACGAAGTCCTTAGCAGTAGCATCTGTAACTGGATCAAGTGATAGGCTAGATTCGCCTCTATCCCAAATAGGTAGGTGATAGATCTGATTGTTAAGAATGCTTTTGTGAAAAAGGTTTCCTAATCTTCGGTCGTTAATGGCCAAAAGGAAATTGCAGTCAAAGTCTGACATATTGAAACAAGAGCAACTTCTCCTGTACAAACCAGGTAAAAAAGAATTGTGATTAGCATACGAATCATTTACGTTAACAAGTTTATTATCAATAATTGCCTTGTTACTTCCTTTGCAGGCATTAAAAGTAGTCTTAGAGGAAATACTATCTGATATGTTGCAAGTGCTAACATTTTGGATCCAAGTAGATAAGTGATTGATTTTGAACTTAGATTTGGATTTTAAGAAATCATCTCTTGACTTTTTGTCTATGCTTGTAAGATTCAAATTGCCATACTGAACAAGCTCGGAGCTGAAAGAGCGGTAGCTCCAATTCAAATCAAGCAAGTAAAACATGTTGTTAGAAGATAAAATAATTTTATTATTTGAATTTAGATTAACAAGATTTTGTTTACTTCCCTTGTAGGATAGAGTCCTGGTTTGGATTAAGGAATGGCCGCCTTCAGATTGTGCTTTGATACAATTTTGGTGGTTTGATGGGTTACTTGGCCAACGGTTGCTATTTAACTGGAGGGAGATTTCAGGGGAAATTTTTTCCCCTTTGTAGGTACTCTTCAACTCTTTCTTCAACATTATCTGAATCACAGATATTATACTTATGATTACTGATGTTGTTTGATTTGTTAGCCTTCTGGAGAATGATATTATATTCTATTTCAATGGCTTTCTACAGCCGTAGGCAGTCTGTTTCAATATTGTTATGCAACCCCCTATTTCCTTCTTTCCATAAAAAATAGACAACATTAGTTAAAACAACACTTGCTTTATTGAATTCTGCTTTCCTTCCTTTGAGATTTTTTTGAATGTGTTGAATATTGTCTCTGATATTTTGGAGAGCCAAATGTTGATTGAGATTGATTTTTCTTTTGGTTATGAACCAAATGTGCCTTGAGTATTGACAATCAAATAATAGATGATCAATATTTTCAATTTCAGTTTTGCAAAGAAGGCAATTGGTGTTTCCTTTGTTTTTTTCCCATTTTGCACATTTTTCTCTAGTTGGCAATCGGTTAACAACAGAAAAGTATGTACAGAAAGCAATTTTTGGGCAATTGGTTGAATTCTAAACAATTTCAAACCAGTCAATTTCCATTTCTTCTCCTTTGATGAAATCCCAAGTGTTTTTAAATGAAAATTTCCTTTTGATGATAGTTTTCAAATCCATATATCTACATCCAGACTTGAATGAATTTCTATTTTATTAATTGTGGAGTTCAAAATTGATGTTGTTGGTTGAGACTGAGTGTTCCAGGTTGAATTTTGAATGATGCTTTCAACTTTATAGTTGGCTCCCACAAAATGATATAAATTCCTCCAACCAAGTAAATTAATCATAGATTTTCCATTGATCCATGGGTTAAACCAAAGACTTGTTTAATTCCACTTTTGAATTTTCTTTCTAATAATTTAGAACCAATTTCTCTCCATTTATGAATGCTTTTCCATGTATGAGAGGAATGATTTTCCGTTGGCATAGACCAATTTTTTTTATATTTTTGACATATTTGGCCTTCATCCATTTGGCCCATAGGGATTTGCCTTCAATGAGTTTTCAAAATAGCTTATATTTACAGGCTTCATTTAAATCAGAAAAATTTCTAGTACCTAAGCTATCTACCTTCTTTGTTTTTGTGATTGTATTCTAAGAGATTTTATGGAATTTCCCATTCCAAATGAAATTTGCACATAATTTGTCAATTTTTTCCATAGTTTTAACTGGGATATCGTGAGATTGTATCCAATACATGACTATAGCTGTGATGGCCGTATGGATGAGTTCAACTCTTTCAGCAATTGATAACAGGTTGCTAGACCAATTGTCTATTTAGTGTGAAAAATATCATGTAGCTTAGCACAGTCACTGTCTTTGATTTGATTGTAATTGAGGGAAAGTCCAAGGTATTTGATAGGAAGTTCACTTTGTTGAAACTTTAAAACATCAAGAATATCCCTCTTACTATTACATGATTTACTGAAATAGATCTTGCTCTGGTTTTCATTAATTTGAAGACCAGCATATAATTTGACGTTTTGTCAAAAATTCTTTTAATGATTTCATCATTTTGAATATCTGCATTCAAAAAGATTAATAGATCATCAGCATATAATAGATGTATAATACAAGGAGTAATTGAATTTACCGTTTTCAAGTTTTTGTTCAATTGTTCCTTTTCCATTTGCAATGTAAAATATCTCATAGCTAATGTAAATAAATAAGGAGATAGAGGATCTCCTTGTCTTATACCTCTATTACCATGAATAAATCCATAAGGGGAACCATTAATAAGTATGGAGTATGTAACATTACAAATACATTCTTTAACTAGGTTACAAAAAATTTCATCGAAGCCTAACTGTGTCATCATAAAAATAATAAAATTCCTATTTTTTTGTCAAATGCTTTATGTAAATCAATTTTTTATACACAAATTTTTTTCCTTGTTTGATTAAAATTTCTTAATAATTCATGAGAAAGTAAGGTATTTTCAGCTACAAATCTGCCTCGGATAAATGCACTTTGGTTCTCTAAAATAAAATATTTTAAGAAAATTTTAATTTTATTACTTAAAATTGTGGCAATAATTTTGTAAAGGAAATTGCAACAGGCTATTGGTTTGTATCCCCAAGATAGTTAGGATTTTTGTTTTTGGAACTAGAGTAATGAAAGTATGAATCATATTTTTCAAAAGCCTACCAGAAGAGAAAAATTCATTAACAACCTCAAAAACAAAAAAAAATAACTCTTCCCAATGGGTTTTATAAGTTTTGCCCAAAAACCATTTGGACTAGGGCTTTTGTCATCTTTAGCAATGAAAACAATTATTTTTATATCATCTAAACGAATTGAAGTAAGTAATATTTTCTCACCATTAACAAACAGTAAGTATTTAGGGGTGATATTAGGAAACGTGCCTGGACTCCCTTCAAAGTTAAACAGATCAAAAAGTACTTGATTGCTTCCTTTTCTAAACGAGGGGCATCATTGATGACAGTACAATTTGCCAATAAGTAATTTTTCTATGTCGTTACAATATTTCCTACCTAACATTTCGGCATAAAAAATTTACTAGGCATGGCCCCACTAGTAAGCCAATTTACTTTAGCTTTCTGCTTTAAATTGGCGGCTTCAATATGAAGAGAGTTAGATAACATACTTTGCATATGAAATTTTTTATTAATTTGGATTGGGTCTGAGCTATCAAAGTCTATATTATCTTGCAATTTCTCACATTCCTCTTTAATTTTATTAATAACATTGTTGTTTTTATTTTTATTCCAAAGTTTTAGATTAGTCTTATTATGTTATAAAATTTTCCTAAACTAATACTGAGTAGATCCTTCGGTTGTAAACTGAAAGTATATTTGAGTAACTAGTTTATATTCTTTATCATAAACCCAACCATTTTTAAATCTGATAGGGAAGTTATGTTTGAAAATGTTATCCTGAGGAAAAACAAGTTATAAAGGGGTATGATCACTAGTTGCTTGGGGTAAAGAAAAGCATTTATAGTTAGGAAATTTAGATATAAATGTTTGATTAACTAAAATTCTGTCTAGTTTTGCAGTGGATATTTCTAAATTCACCTAATTTTCAACTAAATTTATTTCTTTTAATAGAGGGTTCAATTAATCTAGTTTTAAACATAAAATTGGAGATGAATTCAATTTTCTTAAAAGGGATAGGAAGACCTCCCTTTTAATCGGAGGCTTTCATAACAATGTTGAAATCCCCTATAATAATCCAAGGATTACTAGTATTTTTATTAAACGGTTCTAAATTATTCCATAGAGAAAATCTTTCTTTTTCAGAATTAGAAGCATAGACAAAAGTAACATTTAAATGAAGGCCCACTTTGTTTTTTAAAAAACAATGAATGAATTGAAGATTACGAGATTATTGGCATAGATCCCAAATGTTGGGGTCCCAGATGATAATTATCCTACCATTACCCCCCCCCCCCATAGAAATATTATGGATAATTTTCCAGTTATTTAATATTATGCTATGAAATAAATTGATATTGCTCTCAATAAGTTTATGATCTAATATACCAACTATACTAAGTTTGAAAGTTTGCAATAAATTTGAGAAATCTAATTTCCTTTCTGGAAAGTTAAGTCCCCTAACATTCCATGAGATAATAGACATGATAATAATATAAAATAAAGGATATAGGAAAGGATATCACAACAGCTAGAGAGAGAGAGATTGATGCTAATTTCTATGCTTTCAGAAGCTTTTCCTCCTCTTTTCTTATAATCTTTTTTATTTTTAACTTTTAGGAAATCCTCCCATTCTGGATTTTTGATAATGTACTTCTTCTTAAAGCCTTTTGAACTAGCGTTGTCCGCAGTATTGTTGTCCATTATATCCTATATATATTTTTCTGGCTTTTTTACTTTTGCTGTTAACAGGAGAAGAAGAGAAGGAGAGGAGAAGACCTGCATTTTCTAACAGGATTTAAGAGATAACAACACCGATATGTAGGCAGTTTTTCCCAAGATTACAGTATTTTCCTTTTGAATGTCATTTGAGAGATTATTGCTTGTAATTAAAATTGTTTCTTCCTACTAAGGGGAAGATTCAAGAACAGTTCATTATAATCCCCATGACTCTGTTCATAGTTTTCTATGGTTTCTTCCATTTTGCCATTTGGGACTGATATAACGGTAGAATCTATCTTGTATTTCTACTATTTAGCATCCATGGGTATACTGAGTCGAGTTTGATTATCTTTTGTACTTTTTGAATTTGCTTGTAATAATGGATTCTCTGTTTGCTCATCATTAAGCATAATGTCCATATTGTCTTTTGAGACTTTTGGATTTGAAATGATTTTCTTATTTCCTACGATTTGAATATTCTCTAAAGCTAAAATGTTATTAAGAATGAGAATTTTTTTAGAAATATTATTAGTTTCAGAGTTATCAGCGTTTAAAACCCTATTATTCATTTCTTGATTTGAAGAATCCTGATCATTTCTTGGGATATCTGAAACAGAAGATTTTCTCGAAACTACATTGAAATTTAAACTTTCTTTTTCTTTCCAAACTGTTTTTGATGAGCAAGCTTCGATGAAATGTCCAGAGCAAGCACATTTCAAACATCTTGGTGGAATTCATTCATACTCGATTTTCCGTTTAAAGTTTTCACGATCATGCATAGTGATGTAGGTAAAATCTCGTAAATCTTCACTAGCTTTGATTTCAACCAAGATTCTTGTATAGCTGAGCCCAGTCTCATTGGCTGTAGGCTCATCTAGCTTTATCGGATTGGCTACAACTCTAGCTATCAACAAAAGCTTCTCTGTCCCATAATGAGATTTAACTCTGGTAGTCTTATCCAGATTGGATAGGTTGATAATAGATCATGATCAAGAATCATTTTCTCGTAAACTCTTCCTTTTACGATCTTTCGACCTAGTCGAAACACTTATATCCCTTTCTTTTAAGTCTTTCGAGCTTGCTGAAGTTGTTTGGTTACCCTTTCGAAACGGTTGTGAAACACTAAAGGTTGGCTCTAAGGATTTAAGACTATGGTTTGGCTGGATAGGTTTCAACTTCGTCGAAAGATGATCTTTTAAATGGCTCGGTTCAATCCTAATATCCAAGGGAAAAAAGCTAAGTTTAAGGTTTCGACTCACTAAAACGTAAGTGTTTAGTGGGTAGTTGTTTGGAGCTAAGGAATTAAGTGTATTAGTAAGCGAGAGGCTTCGACTCACTCGAAAGGTACCCTTTCGATTTAGTTGACGCAAGCAGAACACAATTGAATCAAATAATAGCCTCATAACAGTTGCATAATCACCAATATCAAAATCTTGCTTTCATTAAACTAATGATATACAAACCTATGCAGTTAAAGCGCTCGGCAGATTCAATGTGACGAAGGTGCAAAAGTCATAGCGAGGATATAACAAGGACATAGTGAGATATAGCTGATGACTCTAAAATAGCATATAAAACTCATAATTAATGTTTTTACAAATATAAAAATTGTAATTAAATGAAAAATTAACATTCAATTAAATTATAATTAATACATAATAATTTTAAATAAAAGCATGTGCGAATATACTGTAAGCAAATGTAAAAACTGTTATGTAACATGATTGAATTTAGTAAAATATTAGAGTATTTTCATTTTTGAAAATATATTACAAATTCAATTAAATAAATTAATTTCATAATTTTTATAATGTATAAATGTCATTTTTCAATTCATTTCTTTTAAAGAAGATATAGCGGAAATAGAGAAATATAGCGGGAATAACAGGATATAGCGGAAATAGCGGGGCTTAAAACGGGAAGGCTACATTTGGGACTATGTGGAAAAATCATAGTGGTAGAAATCTACTATGAGACATAGCAGGGTTATAACGGGGTAATAGTGGGGCATTAACTATACGGATACAAACTGATCAATTTCTCCTAATCTAACTTCCAAATTAGGGTTTACAAATTTACAAATTTAAGAAAGTATAAGAAGAAGGCGAATGAATTTGGATACCCTAAAACCAGCTCCATAGGGTCTTATTTATATATGCGGGTTTTCAACTCAGTGCTTTCGACCTTGTTAAAAGGTGGTTTTATATACCTTCCGTCTCCTTTGACACTTGCGCATCTCTTTGCAATGCTTTCGAATGTGTTTGAATGCCTCCATCTTTATCGAAAGGGTTGGTTGCGCCATTTCTTTCTGTGTTGCTTTTTTGTCACAAGAAGTAGAGATATGAACTTCCGACTCTATCGATAGGTAATTCCCTGGGGCTTCGAAGGTGTTGATGGTTTCGACGCGGAAGGTGGCTTTCAAATGCATACTTGCGAATTGATGCGGAACCTTCCATAGATGTTAAAGGCTTCGATCGGTTTGAAAGGCTTGATTATGCTTTTGAAGGGGTTGTTTTAATCAAGGCATCTTTCCGAGTAGTTTGAATGAAGGCGAAATCTTTGGTTTCGAAAGGTTTGGCGTGCATGTGAGGGGCTGTTATCTGCTGCATTCGAAAGGTACTCCTCTTATTCGAAATGTCTTAATGTAGGCGAAAGCATCTGTTTCGAAAGGTAGACATTGACGCAAAAAGAAGCTTTCGACCACATTGACCCTTTCGAAAGCTTGTAATACATCTACCTTTTCCTGTAGCATCTCTTAGACTTCTTCGAAAGGCTTTGTTGGTGTTGTCATCTCTTGTTCCTTTTTACCTTTTAATCATTTTGGTTTCGATAAGGTTGAAGTGAGAATTGGTGGTAACAATGGATAAGCTGAAAAGGCAATTATATGTAAACTATGATTTATAATAGCTGATTTGGTAATGCACATTGAGTTATTATTGAATGCTGATAATGGGTGTAATGGTATATTTCGTTTGAAAACTAGTAATGTAATTATTGCACTAAAACTAGTAGGACGATGTTGAACAATTTTAACAATAATATTACAAAGTTGTAATTTTCAAAAAAAAATATTACAACGCTAATAAAAAAATTAATTGTTAAAAAAATCTTGGTTTTTTAATTAAATAGTTAAAATTTTAATTATGATAAAGTGTATCAAAATTGATTATCGACATAATTTTTAAAATCATATCGTGATATATGAGTGGATCGTGTGGGTTGCATATCAAATTTTATTGACTATACCAGTTGTACTTGCTTCGACCAAAATTTTATCCTAAGTTGGACTTGATAAAATATTTACAAGGGTTTTGTTATTTGGATTTGTTTTATTATTATGAACATGCATTTAAGACATTTTGTTGCCCCTTTGTCATTTTCGGTGGTGTTGCCCTAGGCGAAGGCCTTGTTTGCCTTGCCTTTGGACCGAGCCTGATTATGAACTACGTATTTGAATGGGTTTTGCTATTATGCGAAGTTAATTAAATATTTTCCATGTTATAATATCATTTTTGATTATTTTTTCTACGTAAAGAGTAACATAAATGGTATTTGCCTAGGCCAACCGGTAGCCCTGGTTGGAGGATCAGTACAGTGAAGAGATGATTAGCAGAAATATTGTTAGAAAAACAACACCTTTGTTATCCATTATACTTAGCTAGCGTGTTGTGGCGTTGGAACATAATGTGGATAGGATTTATATAGACTGATGAATATACATAGTCGGAATTGACTAGCTAAAGTATAGTTATGCCATTGTGAAAAAAGATGAATAGGTTAAACATTCTTCATTTGATTTTTTCCTACACTGTGAGGTAGGCAAAAAACTGAAATGATGACGTATAAGCATAAACGTGAACGTTCTTAAAAGACTTTGAGGTCAACTATGGTCTTTACGAGTCTTGGTATGTGTTGATAATTCTCAAGCACGTGATATTGTTTGCATGGATATGAACAGAATCGCCATCCTATCTATTATTGTAAATGTATCGAAAATTCAAATTAGTTGGTGTAGTTTTTGTGTACTTGATTATAATATGTAGTCATGAGCAGGCCCGGCCCCGGGCCTAGACAGCCAAGGCGACCGCCTAGGGCAACAGGTCCAAGGGGGGCAACATTTTTTTTAATTTTCTTTTAAATGATTTGTTTAATTAATCGTAGAAGAGCAAGTAGCGGTAAGTAATATGTTAGTGTAGTGGTATGTTGTTCCCCTTCCATGTGCAAAGTGCTAAGGTTGAGACCCAGTGATGGAACCATTTTTGCCTACTCATTTTCACTACAATTTCATCTTGTATTTGCCTTCGGCAACCGAAGTTAATGGGCCGGCCCTGGTCATGAGAATAAACCACTTTCAACTATTCATAAACTTTTGAAGAAGACGTACATGAATTCATAAGCTGCGATCAGGGATTTACGAAAATTGCTGCATTCAGTGGACGGGTTGCCCGTTAAACATTTTGTCCTTCTTATTGTACGGGTCCGTGCTTCGCACACGAGTCGGTTGTATTATTGTATACGTTAATATTTTTTTTGAATGCAAACATGTAAACAGAAAACAGAGACAAACACGTGTACATTCATTGAGGGTGACATGTGATACAATTAAACTTGCTCTGATACAATGTTAGAGAACCACATATTATCACAAAACTAATTGGTTAATGTGATAGAAAGTCTCTTGGTACTTATGCAGAATTCATATTGTAAATTGCCTGATGGCATTAATCTCAGCACTATGCAGCAGTTTGATCGATAAAATAAGGCAAAAAATAGAGGGATGAGAAGCAAACTACACAGTTTTTCTGGTAGAATCCAACTAATAAAGGCTGCACAAACTAGATAATTGGAGGAAGAAATCATGAATACGCTTGTTTATAACGACGCTGCTTCTTATTACTGGTTGTATTTGCAATACAAGTAACAATGGGTTATTTAGTTTTAGTTCAACATTGAACTATCTGAGCTGAGAAGTATTTAAAGGTTGAATGAGCCAATGTTGTTTGGGATAACATACAAACACTCCTAAGATGGTGGTGCGTGTGCATAGGATATTGATCAACAGTCTTTGTACAAAGGATATGCTTTGAGTGCAAGGTATTTGCATTGAAGAAACAAGTCCCCATTGCTATGGTGCTGGTGAATTAGTTTGCAAGTTGTTCAAGTGTTGTTATATTTCTTATATATGTGTGGAAAGGATAGAGTTATGCTTCAGATTCTGTCTACTAGTACCATTATTTTACAGAGTAAAGTAAATAATCAAGCACAAAAATTCAAACCAAAGGAAAGACTTATAATTTAGCTAGTATCTTATTATTATTATTTTAGTTTGATACTCGATTACTTAGCCATTCCTAATGACTATCAATCCCACATTTATGTATGACGGACCATTTTATGGTAGAATGAGAAGATCAAAGCGATGCAATACTAAAAAAGTGACACCAAATCAATAAACTTTAGAAGATCCATTATGGAATTCTCAATTCTTCTATGTTAAAAGGTTGTTTACAATTCATATCTAAACACCACTAGTCAAGTGGTGTGTCTTTTTGGAGGTTAAATAGTTTTGTTAAGCTTAGTCGCTTTGAAAGCAACTGTAGAAGTATTCGCTATACTATTGTTGACTAAATATATTTTTATTCAAGAAAATGAAAAGTGAGACCCATTGTAGCTGAGCAGTCCAAAATGCAGTCAATAGAGCCACAAGTATTATTCGCAATCGCTTGAAAGCGACTCATCCTAGGAAGTTTCTAAGTTAAAATATTGAAAACCAATAGAACATTCATTATCATACACAAATAGAATTAACATCCTAAACTATTAAGTGAAGGCATATTTTATTCATACATCATAATAAACTACTTCTACACCTTAAAACGTTTAGCAGAATTTGACAAAAAACACCCTTATTTGAAAATAATTAAAATCATTGTTAAAGAATAAAAAATTATAGTATGCAAATCCTCTTTGTCCCCATTGTATATAATGAGCATAATTTTTTCATAAAACACCTAAAATTTTTGTTCTTGCACAACTAAATTTAACTCAAATTCTTTGGAGCATCAAATTCAATACGTGCAGTTTCATGTTATATTCATGCACAATAAATGTTAACATTTTTATATTTCAAATTAGATATAAAATTTAGGCACTAAAATTTATGTGATTAATTGAAATTCTTCTTTATATTTTGTTTAAGTTAAATCAAATTTGAATATAATGTCAAAAATTAAGTAGTTTAACATTTTAGTACTCAACCAAACAAATTTAAATCTAATTAAAGTTTTGATTTTGAAATTCGCAAAAAGGTAAGAATAAAGGTTCCTTAATGTTATTAATGCATCAGATAGAGTCGACAGAGTTGGTGAAGTGAGTTTTGTTTCATTACAACTTGATGATGGTTTTGTAATATTGTGGTGTATATTAAACAGAAAAACGATGTATATGATTTTAGCAAAATTTTCTTTATATGAAAAGTAATTTACGGCCAATAGAACTCGCCTTAAGTGAATCCCTTATTCAATATATGAGCTCATAAATGCAAACCTTAATATATTCTTTATTTATTGCAAAACATATGACTTAAGATGATACATTCATCATTTAAATTCACTCCATGTCCTGTTCAATATATTATAACTTACAGCAGACACTAGTACACATGGTGATACAATCACATCAAATTATCTCTATCCGACGAGAAACTCATGCACTATACCTAGCCTTATATTCGGCCCAAAGTTCATCAACGCTATTACCAAGCAACTCGTTAAAAAAGGCATCATTATACCCATCCTTCATCTTCTTATTCAACTCAGCCACAAAACCATTCATCCTATAAGAACCGCAGTAATCAAGAAAACGTGCAGTCACGTCATACCCTTGATCCCACCTATCTCCTTCTCCTGGTTTTACCCAATGCCCTGGCACATACCCCGCCTTCAATCTCACATAATCCGCCACTCCTTCTATCAACCAGGAAGGAGTCGCTCCGTTCCCATTCCACTGCCACACATGCGTCATTTCATGGAACAACACTCCTGCAAAATGGATTTTTTTTTTGAATAAATAAATAAATATTATATATATATATGTATATGTATGTATATATGTGTATGTATATATATGTGTGTATTATCATTTGAATGATTCAATGTTAGATAACCTAGATTAAATTTTTGTGCTTGATGGTAAATCTAAAGACTCTTACAAGACATGTATATCGGATATCTTGAAAAAATAATCCAGAATATGAATGGAGATATACAGCATCTCACCGGTAAACTCGAACTTCACATCTTTCGAATAATTTTCTAAGTACTCGGCACTCACGTGGATTTCACTGTTCGAGGTGTATGCAACGCCGTTCATGCTCTCGATTATGAGGGTCACAACATCTATGTTCTTGCGCTCTGGTTCGGATTGTTGGAAGGTAGCCCAAATGAAGGATGATGCATCCTCCATGGCCTTCCGGCTGTAGTCCAGCCCAATTTGGGTTGCAAATTTGCTTGTTTCCGGTGCGCTTGATGTTGCTTGGAACGTCAAGGCGTTGGAGGATGGGTTTAGTGCAAAGATGGTTAGGAGAAATATAACCATGGATACAAGACTGTTGGTTTCCATTGTATCTAGCTAATGTTTCGTGATTTTGGAAAAAAATGTGGAGAGGCTTTATAGATTCATGAATCTCTCTCCTTCGTAATTTATGAGTCAAGTAAATATGGTTGACTGACTAGTTCGAGCATCAGCTACCATTGTAATATGAATGGGTTGAACATTCTTCATTTGATTTTTTCCTACTTAGAAAGCGATAGATTTCCACTTAACATACAGAAAAAATTATAAAATTTATGTGACGCGGTATGCAGTACAGGAAAAGTTTGAGGCCACTTGATGTAAACAAGCATATTTGGAAGAAATTTCAAAAGTTCTCATCTGAGATATGGGCTTCACGAGTCCTGAGCTATGTTGATTTCTCGAGCAGGTGATCTGTTTTGCATATGAGCAGCATTGCCAACCTATCATCGTAAACTTATTGACAAATAAACTACTTTAGTTGTATTTTTTTTATATTTAGCTATGATCTATATAGTCAAGCAAAAATAAATTTATTTACAAGCAATAACTTGGTCCTTTGCGTACAAAAAGATTAAAGAAAAAGGTAGAAGAGAAAGAAAAATTATTTCTTTGTATCCACAAACAAAAAAGCCAACAATGGTAGCTTTTATACTTGTCTTGGATATGGTTGGAGACGCATGCTTATATGATATATATGAGAAGTAAAAGTAATGGTTTGGTGATAATACAAGGTTCTCTAACATGTTACAGAGCAGGTTTAAATGTGTCACACGTCATCCTCAATGAACGTCTACGTGTTTGACAGAATATACGCCACACGTGCGAGGACGTATTGAGATTAGTCCAACATCGAACAATTTACGATATAAATCATGCATAAATATTAAAAGACATCCATTCACATCAACCAATTGGTTTTGTGATAAGTTTTACAAATACAAATAAGTTTTACGAAGCACAAAGAGAAATGCATCTCAAATTACAGCCTGGCTGCTGATCTAAGAAAATAAATCGAATGCTGCTGGCTTACGTACTGAAGAGTATAACAACTTCAGGTTCCTAAATGCTCAAACGTCCGCTACATATAAAGTAACAATTCACGATCAGTGCTGGAGTTGAATGCTATAAGCAGTTATACGTACACTCATGATGGTAACTGTGTTGTATTATTCCCTATGATTACATAAAGACTTACCATCTCTCATTATGGTTTAAAAAAAATCCAGCTAAAAAATGCATTGGGAAAAAAATCAGTAAAACCTATTCAATTCAAAACTTCATCAAGTGCATTGGAAAAAAAATCAGTAAAAACTAGAAAGACACCAGACCTGGCCTGCTTTAGTTGAAGAGCTGCAATGCCGATTTATTTCGATCGTAGTATATATGTATGTACACATATAGAGGAAATTAGGATGATGAACAAACTTTGATAAAAAAATTAGACCGAAGAACAACAAGTTTTATTTTTGGATTGAAGACAAACTTTAAAAAAAATTAAACTAAAGGACAATAATTTTTTTTCCGGGTTGAATAACAAAAATTAAACTGAAGGACAATCACTGCTAGGACGGTTTTATATAGCGACAGACTTTTACGACGGCTGACGACGAGTAAAAAATGTGGCCGTCGCTATACGAAATATACAGGCTGCTTCCCGCGAACAGAACTTTCATTCCTTTCCCATCAAAATTAAACTCTCCTTCCCCCAATCCGCCCCCCCTCGCCCCTCCGTCACCGCAGCCGCCGCCCCGCCTTCCGCCGCCTCCAAATCATCCAAATTCGTCTAGGTATGCTTCTAATCTCTATTTTGAATATAAATTTGATGTTTTTTTAGGTTTAGTTCAAAACCCTAATTAAATTAGGATTTGTTGTTAAATTAGGATTTGTTGTTAAATTAGGTATTAGTAGTGTTGTTAAATTAGGTATTAGTAGTGTTGTATGTTGATTTGGTAGATTAATTAGTTCATTATCATGAAGTTGAATTAGGTATTAGATTAATTAGTTTATCATGAAGTTGAATAAATGGTTGATGTAGATAATTAGTGTTGGCGATTAACATGGTTAGTTGTGTTAGGTGAAAAATTAGTGTATATTAATTATTAACTTGGTTATTGATAAATTTACATGAAAGTATTTCATAGTTTATGAAATTGATAAATTACAAATTTAAGTTGTTAAGTGAATTTAAATTAAAAAAATTACATTTAATAATTAGATTTTTATTGTTTTCTGATTATCTATTTGATAATTAGATTTTGTTGTTTTATAATTATCTTCATTGATAATTCTTACATCTATCTTGTTGATTTGGTGACGGCTAGCGACGGTCATTTTAATAATTTTAGCGGTGGCTAGCGACGGCTAGCGACGGCCAAAATGCAAAAGGTTGTATATATTGTACAAAAATAATGTCCATATAAAAAATTAAAAAATGAATATGAGAACATTAAAAATTCTGCAAATATCTAAAAAAAATTTAAAAAATTAGGAAATGACTTTAAAAACAACTGATATTGTACTAAAATCGATTTTGTAAAGAAATTAAGAAATGAGTATAACAACAACAAATATTCTGCTAAAATCTATGTCGTAAAAAAAATAAAGAAATGAACATTGAACTAAAATTGTTGATTGAATGTTGAACTAAAATTTAAATACACAAATTTATGAAATAAAATTTAAATAGTTGGAACATTGTCAAAATTTGAAAAGAACAACAATATTTGATAAAATTTAAAGAAATTTTTTTATCCCTTAGATTGGCTTTGGCCCTGTTTGATAAGTGTTGTATATGATCGTTATATGGATATTCATTTTGTAACGTAACGGACATTTATATTCATCTGATACAATATTTGTCGGATTTGTCCCTGTATTGGACAAGTTACAAACACAATAAAGTAATTACATATTATAAATCATTTCATTTTAAACGATTACAAAATTTCGACAGCACTTCCTTTACGTTCCTTGTGTACACGCATTTGTGTGCGATACAGGGAAAAGAAGGGAAGTGCTGTCGAAATTTTGTTGAACCGTTTAATCTGAAATGATTTATAAAATATAATTACATTATTGTGTTTGTAATGGGAAGTAGGATGACTGACCACCGAAGTGAAAACCAAAATACCAAAAAATAAAAAAATAAAGTGAAGTTTTTATTTTGAATTTTCTGCAACGATGAACTGTTTACAATGGAGAATGGTTGAAAATTAATGATTTAAATTGTCTAACATACATTTTCAAATCAGGAAAAATGTTCAATTATTTTCTCGACCGTACTTGGATGTATGAAATCAGAACTGGAAAGAAGAGATCAACAAAGCAACATTTCTACAACGGTGTACACGGATTTATTAGATTTGCTAAATCTAATAACCGAAACAACACAGAAATTCGTTGCCCGTGTAGTAAGTGCCAACATTTGAAGCATTGGAAAGCAGATATAGTTGAAGTACATTTATATCAATATGATTTTGTGCCTAATTATTATTTCTGCGATCGTCATGGAGAACTTGTTGAACCTACACCTAATACTGAAGTATTAGAGGACGGTAATATGATGACGAATCCGATAGAAAATATGGTGGATGATGCAGCACGATCAATGTTTCCTACAACTGAAGCTGCCGATGAAAACGAAAAAGTCGAAAAAGAACCGACTGCGGGAGCTAAAAAAATATACGATTCATTGGATTCTGCTAAGAGGCCGTTGTGGGACGGATGTAAAAGTGGAACCGAACTTTCAGCAACCGCTGAATACATAACTATGAAATCAAAATTCAACCTTATGGAAGCTGCATTTACAGCAGTTGTACAAGCTGCAAAACGACACATGCCACCCAATAATATGATGTGCGATAGTCGTTATAAAGTAAAAAAATTGATGTCTGCTTTCGGTCTACCGTACAAGAAGATAGATGCATGTGTGAAAGGTTGCATGTTGTATTGGAAAGACGACGTTGACCTCAGAAAATGCAAAATATGTAACGAAGAAAGATACAAACCAAGGAAGAAGAAAGGGAAAGAAGTCCCGTACAAGAGAACAAATTATTTACCCATCACTCTCAGACTTCAAAGATTATATTCATCTTCTGCTACGGTCTGTCTTATGCGATGGCATAGTGTGAGAACAGCGGAAGAAAGAACTTTGATACATCCATCCGACGGAGAAGCATGGAAACATTTCGATAAGACTTATCCTGCATTTACTGCGGAAAGCCGTAATGTCAGACTTGGTTTATGTACGGATGGATTTTCACCATTTTCACAGTTTGGTAGTAAATATTCATCCTGGCCAATTATGGTTACTCCGTATAATTTACCTCTATGGATGTGTATGAAGACACCATATATGTTTCTCACCACTGTCGTTCCCGGCCCGCATGATCCAACCCAAGAAATTGATGTTTATTTACAACCATTGATCGAAAAGTTGAAGAAACTGTGGAGTGAAGGAGTCGAAATTTACGATGTATCAATGAATTTTTTTCCGGTTATTTGCTTTTTTGTTATGGACTATTAATGATTTTCCTGCATACGGGATGCTTTCTGCTTGGAGTACGGCCGGTCGTCTAGCATGCCCTTATTGTATGGAAGAAACACGAGCATTTTCGTTACGATATGGGAAGAAAGTTTCATGGTTTGATTGTCATTGGTGTTTTCTTCATCCTAATCATACTTTTAGAAGAGATAAAAAAAATTCATAGCTAACAAAGAAGAGAATTTGAAACCACCCAAGGTTTGGCAGGCGAGGAAACATACGAAATTGTAAGGGACTATCCAAAGATACATAAAACTGGAGTCCAGACTGAAATCCCAGGAAAGTCAGACATTCATAATTGGTGCAAACAAATTATATTTTGGGAGTTACCATATTGGAAAGATCTCTTACTCCGACATAATATTGACGTAACGCACAACGAAAAGAACGTGTTTGATAATCTGTTTAATACAATTTTGAATGTAAATGGAAAAACCAAGGACGATTTGAATTCAAGACTTGATATAGCAAACTATTGTAAGCGCCCGGAATTTCATATAAAGCCTAATGACAATAAAAAACCGAAAGCATGCTATGAGCTAGAGAATAAGCAAGTAAAACTCGTGCTAAAGTGGGTGGAAGAATTAAGATTCCTGATGGGATTTCTTCCAATCTTCGTAGATGTGTTGACTTCAAAAATAGTAAACTGAGTGGGATGAAAAGTCACAATTGTCATATCATAATGGAATATTTACTACCCGTGGCTTTCAAAGAACTGTTGCCCGTAAAAGTATGGAACGTTATAACAGAGTTATGTTTGTTTTATAAACAGCTTTGTTCGACAACATTAATGTGGAACGTACACGTAAACTTGAAGTAGAAATACCCATATTGCTATGCAAACTGGAGAAAATACTTCCGCCCGGATTCATTAAGGTAATGGAGCATTTACCTATTCATCTTCCATCCGAAGTACTTCATCGAGGTCCTGTGCAATATGGATGGATGCATCCGTTTGAGAGGTAAATTAACATGTGCAATGTTCAAGTCAATTTCAAATTCAAATTTGTATATCTAAATATGTAATAAATATCTTAATAGGTACTTGAATCGTCTGAAGAAGAAGATTCGACAAAAAGCCTGAATTGAGGGTTCGATATGCAAATCGTATCTTGAAGAAGAAGCCTCATTTTTTTTCTCTCATTACTTCAAGGATGATGTGAACTTACCGTTTGTAACTGTTCCTCGAAATGAGAAAGTTGTTGAACAAAATTATTCTCAAACAATGCTATCTGTTTTTAGACAACATGGTAGACCTGGTGGAAAATGTGTGGAAATATGGTTGGACGATAGAGACCACCATGTAGCACACATGTATGTTCTTTTAAATTGCGTCGAAGTCGCACCATTTGTCAGGTAATAATTAATTCACTTGAAATTTACTTATGTATACATAATAATTATAACACATATTACATATATGCAGTATCTACGAATCACAGTATCCATTTGGCGATCTCAGTAAAGAATTTGCCAAATGGTTATTGAACTATGTTTATGAGCCAAGAAACTGTGTCGTTGATGAAGGCTTAAGACATCTTGCGATTGGACCGAAAAGAAATGTGAAGACTTATCCAATATTCTTCGCCAATGGGTTTAAGTTCAACACGAAAGATTACAGGGCTGAAAAATTAACATATAACAGTGGGGTATTTGTCAAAGGCAGTGATGATCCAGATGAGCATTTAAAAGATTTTTACGGCGTCTTAACACAGATTTACGGCGTCAAAGGCAGTAACGTTCCTGGTTCCGGAATCAACGTGCATAAAGAGTATAAACTTATTGAAATAAGGTATACATCACACTACTATAAGTACGATCCTTTTGTATTAGCCAAGCAAGCGTTACAAGTTTTTTTTGGTCCGTATCCATCTTTGAAAAGAGATAAAGCGGATTGGTCTGCTGTTTTCAAAGCAAAACCAAGGTTTATGTTTGGTGGAAATAATATTCCAGATGAAGCAGCATATTAAGCCGATCTTGAACCAAATACAGACATAATAATAACTAATGATACTGATGTAGGGCCTTTGAATGATGAATCGAACGTCTTATTTGATGCATTCGAAAGTACCGAAGAAAATGAGATAGAATACGAGACTGAGTCTGAATCCGAAAATGATGGTGACTGATCGTTATTGATATAATTGTTATGTGATAGTGATTCGAACATGCTATGTAATAGTAAATTTCTGTAATTGTTCTGTGATGATCATTTAGTTAATTTTTATCCATGTTTTGTACTAGTACATTTTTATAATTGTTCTGTGAAAGTGGTTGAAACATGCTATGCAGTAGTGAATTTCTATTATTGTTCTGTGATGATCATTTATTTAATTTTTATCCATGTTTTCTACTAGTAAATTTTTATAATTGTTTCTGTGAAAGTGATTGAAACATGTTATGTAGTAGTGAATTTCTATAGTTGCTCTGTGATGATATTGTTTTTCTATAGTAGATATATCTTGCAGGAGACGAAGTATGACAGGCACGCCATCCCCATCTCCCGGTGCAGGTGGTAGTGGCACTGCACCGGACTTACGTCCGATGGCAGAAGTTGTTCCGAAAAGTGCCGGGTAAGTATTAATTTTATTTAAAGTATAAGTTTTAAAATCCACTAAACATGTATATCATAACTTTTGCAGGGGCTTTGAGGTGGAGCCATCAGATTATATTCTACAGGTTTCGAGGAAGGCTTTTTAGAGCCGGACGGATGGTTATTGGCCTCGCTGGGACGACATCCCCCTTCATGTCAAGAACTCAATACATTCCGATTTACTTGTAAGTAGTAGTTTGAATTTCAGTTGTAAATTAATATATTCTATATAACTTAAAATAATTTTAATTTACAGGCTGCATTCCGCGTTGACCCTGACGACATGGACGTTTTCTTAAATCACTGGAACAAAAGAATGAGGAAAAATTACAGGGATAAATCGTCCAAGGCTAAGAATTCAGGCAAAAAGCCGAACTGGATGGGTGATGGTGCATGCACTGATTTTCTTCGGCTTTGGGACACTCCAGCAGCAAAAGTAAGTAATATATGTTTGCTTTGTTATTTAAATCTAATATAAATCTCGCAAGATATATACGTGATAATTTATCTTAATTTGTAGGAATTATCTGCGCGGAACCGGGCTAACAGGAATAAAAGTCCTGCATTACACCGTGGTGGCTCCAAATCCTTCCAGGAGCATAAGAGAGAGCTGGTAATTAAATTTATAAACCGTGTTTACATTTTATTAAAATATTTTATAATCAGATTAGCAATAATATTTACATATTTTCAGGCCGCGAGATACAACCGCGAACCCACTATCGCCGAGTTGTTCAAGGTGACGCATGTCGTGAAGAGGACCGATGAAGAAGGCAATGTTTCGTACGAGTGGACGGATGACAAATCCCAATCCGTAATGGTAAACTAATTTATTGTTAATAACAATATTTTGTCTTTTTTTATTTTCAAAAACTTGAAATTCGGTTTTTATCGTGTAAAACAATTGTTTGTAATCGCAGGAGAGGTACGAAGCTGAGCGGGCTCGGGTAGCACAGTCCACTGGTCGGGAAGAGCTTACGCTAGAGGAGACGAACAATATCTGGGATGTTATTATTGACCCGCCTTCTCGGACCAATGTGTGGTATAGCTATGGAAATCTGGAGGTAAATTTTGACATCTACTAATATATAAATTTACACATGCATATTAATAGGTAAATAATTTTAATAATATTACATATATATACTAATATATAAATAACTATGAACTATTTTACAGGCGATGAGATTGTAGAGTGCATACAGGAGGTCCCAGCAAGAAGAGGAGATTGCTCAGTAGAAGAAAACAGTGGATGAAGTAAATGATTGGAGGAAGAGTTTCTTCGAGCAATAGCTGGATGAGCGGATTGCAGGTTATTTGAAACAGCGTGGGAGGATGCCTGGAGAGGATGGTAGCGATGGTAAGGAGTAGGTATTCTTGTTTGCTCATGTTACAGTTTGGTATATACACATTTTGGTTGGTTTGGTGTATATATATTTTGGGAGATTATGTACATATTTTGATCACTTGTAGTTGTGTTAATGGTTTGTTTAGGTTAACGGTTTGTAGTTGTGGTTGGAAAACTATGTACACATTTTGGTTGGGAAACTATGTACATATTTTGATGACTTGTATTGGTTGACATGATATGTAGTGTTGTTGGGATTGTATATGATTTTGTTTGGTTTTGTTGGATTTTATATTGGTTGAATGTATAGTGATGTTATATGATGGATATATGATGGTTATAGTTGATGAATATAGTGTATAGTGGCTGTGATGATGGTATTTGATGGTTATTGTTTGAAATGTATATGGGTTGTGCAAGTGCACAGAATTTAGTTCAGTATGGCGACGGCTGGCGATGACCATTTTGTTCAAATCAGCGATGGCTAGCGACGGCTAGTGACGACCATTTTTTCAGATTACTGACGGCTAGCGATGATCATTTTGTTCAGATTAATGACGGCTAGCGACGCCAATTAGACGTTGGAAAATTTCCACGTGGTACATTTGCAGTCACGAGCCGTCGCTCTTTATGTGATGGAGTCGTCGCTAAGGCCGTCGTGATTCTATTGGGCGACGAGGTAAATAGCGACGGCATTTAGCGTCGGCTAGCGACGGCTAGCGACGGTCAGCGGTGGCTAAAAGCCGTCGCTATCAGGTGTCGTTCTTGTAGTGAATCCTATATATATATACACATATACACACACACACACACACACATATATATATATACATATATATATATAGTGTGTGTGTGTTTGTTTCAAGCCTGTTATACAATCAATGACTTCTCGCAACCAATACGAATTTATTTCAAATTAGAATGGCTATAAGTAGCATTGTATTTTGTAGCCCACATCTATCTATCTATTCTGTTACTTTAAATATAAAACTAGTAATTATGTCTGCTGACATGAACAGCCTGCTATTACCTATTTTATTAGGGAACATTTGCCGTACATTCTTAACAACTTTCATAATTCGCCAAAAATCCTTCGGATACAAAACATATAAATTTTATCCTTATTTTTAAACGCGGCTTATTTTTTGCTAAACTACTCTTATCTGTCATGCTAAAATCCTGAACCCATGCTTTGCTTATCATTCTACATTTATTCCACATCAAAATCACACTTTTCTACTATAAAATCTTAGAAATCTACAAAATCGAATAGCAAAACAACCTAATTCAACTACAAATTTGACATATTCAACATAAAACAAGACAAAATGGGAAGATTGAATGTGACTAGAGTAGTCGATTTATATTCCATCATTTTCAATCGATGCATCTTCGAGTTTTTTGCAAGTGGTTTAGAGACTTTTTTGAGTTAGCCGTGTGTTAACTCACCTTTTGGCAAGGCCGCAGATAGACGGATTCAACTAAATCAACCGCTCGTTCGTCGAGGCTGGTTTACAATGGATTTATTCGACTGGATGAATGGACGATCAAGCATGGATAGTGATCATGGCTATACAGCTGGGATTCAGCATAGTCGATGGATGAAGGCTATTGAATACTTGAAGCTTAGGTTTCGACAAGTATCGACTCACCCTGGACTCGCTTCAAGTCGTATGGAGTTGAGCTTCAAGTCCTTTGGAGGAATACTTCGAGTCGAGGTCGTTCGATAGGCATGGAAGGTGGTTCGGCATAAGTGGCTCGATCGTGTAGGTGGTTCGACGTAGGAAGTGGTTCGACATAAGTGGCTCGGCGGTGTATGTGGTTCGGCGTAGGAAGTGGTTCGGCATAAGTGGCTCGGCCGTGTTGGTGGCTCGTCATGGAGGGTGGCTCGGCTTAGCTAAATGGTGGTTTGGCCATGGTTGTCGCTCGGCTATTTCAAGTCCTGAGGCATGTGATTTCGGCTTGTTGCTCGGTAGCTCAGTGGGATGTAAGGTGGGTCGGCATAGGACATCACTCGGTAGCCACGCGTCCAAGTAGTTGTTATTTTGGGTCAACTACGTGGGAAGTGGCTTGGCGCAGTTGGAATGTTGGTCGGCTATGTAGAGGCAAGCCACTTCGAGTTCCTAAAGGCGTTTCCCCGAGTCGGCTTCATGGGTTCTGGATTGGCAACAGGAATGTGGGTCGGCAAGGTCTTGCTTTGAGTCAGAAGCATCGTTACTTCGAGTCGCCTTGGTGGATTTCCTAGATCGGCGAAATTTGGACAAGGAGTTGGTCAAGGCTACGGATTCTGGATCGGCTGTGGATCTAACGGGCCCTAGGTCACTCGAAAATCCCGATTACTTGGATTTGCCTATAAATACACCATATGGGTCTCCAAATAGAGGGATCTTCTTTTCGGCTCTCTTGCTTTCTGTTTCCTAAGGCTAAGGCCACTCTACCATTTGGTAAATGTAATCGATTTTTACAGCAATAAAAAGGAAATTTATGGAGTGAACGTGGGCCGGAGTTAGCCGAACCACTATAAAATCTCTTGTTCTTTACTGCTTCCATTTTAATTTTTACCGTTCTTCTTTTTTATACTCTCTACATACATTTTATTTGTGATCTGTAACTGTTATTTGGTGCTTTCATTGGAATTCAGGTGTTAGTGACCAATTCTGGTGCTAACATTTTGGTGCTTTCATTGAGAAAGCTAGCACTCAGGGATTTGAAAACTTGGATTTTGGATTTAAAGACTTAGGAACTTGGTTTTCTGAGACTATGGCAAAGCAATTAACTAGGAGATAGAGGACGAAAAGAAGCCAGCAAGAGAGAAGTCAAGAGGCTCCTTCTGAAGCTAATCGAGCCCCCGTCTACATCACTAGGGACGAGATGCAGGTCATGATGAATTCCATGCAGGAATAGTTGAAAAGGCAAGAGGAAATGATGCATGCACTTTTAAGACAATTTGGACAAGCAGGAACTACGGGAACTCAGATCCACGGAGCTGGATCAGAAGGTCCCAATAGGCAAGCAGATGGAGTGGTTCAGCAAGGGGCAACCCCCAATCAGCAAACGACTATAAATCTGGATGGACCTAGACTCGGGGGCACCCCACTAGGAAATGCGGGACAATCCACGGAGGGATACTAGATGACGCTGTGCAGCCCGACGCCAATAGGAATACGGGAGTATGTGACGAGGGGTATGTATCGAAATTCCCTCGAGGACTTGGAGGGTAGTTAGGAAATGTAAATAAGGGGCAACCCCTTGTAGGTAACACTAGATTGGCTGACATCACCAGGAGAACCATTCACGAAGGTCCGACAAACAGCGATTTGGAGGGAGTCAACAAAAGTCTGTTTACCCGAAACGTCAAGATAGCTAGGAATCCACCCGATTTCAAGCTACCCACTCTGCAAGTGTACAATGGTAAGACTGATCCCACTGACCACTTGATGTGGTACACAAGGCATTTGAAAGTGATGGGGGCATCAGAGGAGGTCATGGCCCGATGTATCCCCCTGTACTTGATAGATATAGCTGCTATGTGGTTTAGATAGCTGGAGGATGGTTCCATTGGAACATGGATAGAACTGGTGGATAAGTTCTTGAGACACTTTTGAATTCACATAAAAAGGCAAAAGAATGTGATGACGCCGATGTCAGTTAAGTAGAGGGCGGATGAATCGCTCAAGACTTTCTTAACTCGGTTTAATGCAGCAGTTGCTTCGGTGGATCGGTTAGATCCATTAATGGTTCTGATGGCGGTAGTGTTAGGAGTCAGGGATGATTTGGATTTCAAAGTATCATTGATATGGGATCCACCACTGGATCTCGCGGAATTCTTTCACGAAGCTGAGAGATTTCTTCGGCAAGAGGATGCATGTTTGAATATGAAGTCAAAGGAAGTAAATATGGTTTAAGGAGGGAGGACTGCCCAATGAGCACTCGGGTAAAGACAAGGATGAAGGGAAAGGAAGCACTGGGGAGAACCAAAATTCTCCACTTACACAGGAATGAATACAACATTGGACCGGATATTCTTGGATACTCGGGATCGCCTCCCTTATCGAAGGTCGATGAGGAGGGAACTCTCAGAATGTGAAAGGGCATCAGGAAGGCACTATTTCTTGAATGACCTGAACGGGCATGATACTAACAACTGTCGACATCTAAAGGATATAGTCGAGGAACATGTAAAGAATGGTCAATTGCAACAATATGCCAAAACTCGAAATGCGGCGGTGGAACAGGAGCAGCCACCGCCTACCTTGAACGATGATGGCATGAGGCCAAGGTATGGTGGTCGGTTGGTCATCGACCAATCGTGATGGTTTTGAATAAGTAACAAACTCTGGGCAAACGGCTAAATCACTTACTCATGTACGGGGATGGAGACGGCCCTTAGGCATGCTCTGAGATAATGATAAACGGTGACGCTCTGCTTTGTGAAACAGGTTTTTTCTTTTTGGCTTAGACATTTGCTTTCTCTGCTTTGGCGTTGGAGTTTGGTTTGAACTCCTGGTTTTATTAGTTTATTGGTTTGGATTTTGGTTTAGATGCTTGATTTTTGATTTGGACTTTTTATATGGATTTTTGGTTTTCTGTTTTGAATCTGAGTCTCAGATTCAATTTTGATTGACTTTTATCTGGTTTTTGGCTAATAGATCATCAAGTATGAACTATGCTCGGCAAGGGTCCGGATAGACTAGGATTCGGTCTAGGACTTAAGCCCCATATTATCTATCGGTTACTATTTTAGGTCACCGAGCGTGGACTACGCTCGACAAGGGTCCGGAGCGATCAAGATTCGGATTAGGGCTTAAGCCACGACATTACTCAACGTTCAAGGACACTAAACCAAGAACACCATGGCATTACTTGACATAGGTCGTCCGGTTCGGGTTGCGTTACGGATTTGGATATTGGCTATGAACAGCTAAGGATTTAGGCAAGGACCCAGAGCGGTCCCAAATTTGGATATTGAACCGGAGAGGTCATGGATGTGGTTATTGGATATGGATGGACTATAACTCGGTTGTTGGGTTCGGATGGATATGGAATTGGATAAGGATTTGGTTACTGGATAGGAATCAGATATCGACTCAAAGCAGTTGTAGATTTGGACTAGAATACGGCAATGGCATTTGGATAAAATGGATTGGATTATGAATCGGATGGTATGGCTATGGATAACATATGGACTTCAGATATTAGATTTGAGGCTATACAAAAAACAACTTCCTACAACAAGGCATGTTTTGGGGGGCAAGTGTTAACCCGCCTTTTGGTAAGGCCACAGATAGACGAATTCAACTATAATCTAACTCAACTACAAATCTGACATATTCAAGATAAAACAAGGCAAAATTGGAAGATCGAAGGTGACTAGAGTATTCGATTTATATTCCACCATTTACAATCGATGCATCTTAGAGTTTTTTGCAAGTGATTTAGAGACATTTTAGAGTTAGCCGTGTGTTAACCCGCCTTTTAGCAAGGCCGTAGATAGACAGATTCAACTAAATCGACCGCTCATTCGTCGAGGCTGATTTACAATGGATTTGTTTCAACTAGATGAATGGACGATCAAGCATGGATAATAATCATGGCTACACAGCCGGGATTTAGCATAGTTGATGAACGAAGGCTATTGAATACTTCATGCACAGGTTTCGACGAGTCTCGACTCGCCCTGGACTCGCTTCAAATCATATGGAATTGAGCTTAAAGTCTTTTAAAGGAATACTTCGAGTCGAGGTCGTTCGATAGGCATGGAAGGTGGTTTGGCATAAGTGGCTCGGCCGTGTAGGTGGTTCGGCGTAGGAAGTGGTTCAGCACAAGTGGCTCTGCAGTGTATGTGGATTAGGAAGTGGTTTGGCATAGGTGGCTCGACCATGTTGGTGGCTCGTCATGGTGGGTGGCTCGGCTTAGCTAAATGGTGGTTCGGCCTTGGTTATTGGTCAGCAACTTCAAGTCCTAAGGCATGTGACTTCAGGTTGTTGCTCGGTAGCTCAGTGGGATGAAAGGTGGGTCGGCATAGGACATCGCTCGGTAGCCTCTTGTACAAGTTGTTGTTGCTTTGGGTCAACTACGTGGGATGTGGCTCGGCGTAGTTGGAATGTGGGTCAGCAATGTAGAGGCGAACGACTTTAAGTTTCTAAAGGCGTTTCCCCAGGTCGGCTTCATGGGTTCTAGATCGGCAACAGGAATGTGCCTTGCTTCGAGTCAGAAGCCTCGTTACTTTGAGTTGCCTTGGTGGTTTTCCTGGGTTGGCAACAATTAGACAAGGAGTTGGTCAAGGCTACAGATTCTTGATCAGCTGTGGATCTAACGGGCCTTGGATCACTCGAAAAGCCCGGTTACCTGGAATTGCCTATAAATACACCATGTGGGTCTCCAAATAAGGGGATCTTCTTTTCAGCTCTCTTTCTTTCTATTTTCTAAGACTAAGGTTACTCTACCATTTGGTAACTGTAATCGATTATTACAGCAATAAAAAGGAAACTTCTGGAGTGGACGTAGGCCTGAGTTAACCAAACCACTATAAGTTCTCTTATTCTATACTGCTTTTATTTTAATTTTTACTGTTCTTTATATTTATACTCTCTACATAAATTATATCTATGATCCGCGACTGTTGTTTGGTGCTTTCGTTGGAATTTGGATGTTAGTGACCAATTCTGTTGCTAACACCGTGCTTATAATCGAACTTTTTAATGGTATTATACACAAAATTGAGAATGCAAAAGATAAACTGCAAAACATTCTCTAATTACTATAATTTTTGTTAAAAATTATTCAAATTTTTTTTTGCTCTCTTCAAATTTCAAAGAAGATGTTATTGCAACATTTATGCATAAACGAAAATAAGTAAACATTACCGACAATATCACATATGGCTGCAATAATTCACTTTAATTGCTTACTTTTTAGCAATAGTTGAGTTAAATAGACTAAACTCAGCTTTATGTGGAGTTTTTTGAATAGTCAAATGTCAATTATTCACAATTATTGCAGACAAATATGCAACTATGCACATGTTTAAATATCTCTGCAACATTTATGTATAAATGAAAATAAGTAAGTATTAATGACAATATCACATATGACTGCAATAATTCACTTTAATTGCTTACTTTTTAGCAATAATTGAGTTACAGACTAAACTCAGTTTTATGTGGAGTTTTTGAATAGTCTAATGTCAATTATTCATAATTATTGCAGACAAATATGCAACTGTTTTGGACATGTTTGTATATCTCTGCAACATTTATGTATAAACGAAAATAAGTAAGCATTAATGACAATATCACATATGGCAATAACAATTCACTTTAATTGCTTACTTGGTAGCAATAATTGAGTTAAACATAATAAACTCAGCTTTATGTGAATTTTTTTGAATAGTCTAATGTCAGTTATTCATAATTATTGCAGACAAATATGCAATTGCATTGAACATGTTTGAATATCTCTGCAATATTTATGTATAAACGAAAATAAGTAAGCATTAATGACAATATCACATATGGCTACCACAATTCACTTTAATTGCTTACTTTTCAGCAATAATTAAGTTAAACAGACTAAACTCAGTTTTATGCGAAGTGTTTTGAATAGTCTAATGTCAATTATTCACAATTATTGCAGACAAATATGCAACTATGTTGAAAATGTTTGAATACCTTTGCAACATTTATGTATAAACGAAAATAAGTAAACATTAATGACAATATCACATATGAAAACAATAATTTGCTTTAATTACTTACTTTTCAGCAATAATTGAGTTAAATAGACTAAACTCGTTTTTGTGTGCAGTTTTCTGAATAGTCATGTCAATTATTCACAATAATTGCAGACAAATATGCAACTATAATGAACATGTTTGAATATCTCTACAAAAATTATGTATAAACGAAAATGAGTAAGCATTAGTGACAATACCACATATGGCTGCAACAATTCCCTTTAATTGCTTACTTTTCAATAATAATTGAGTTAAAAAAGACTAAACTCAGTTTTGTGTGCCTTTTTTTGCATAGTCCAATGTCAATTATTCATAATAATTGAAGACAACTATACAGCTATATTGAACATGCTTGAATATCTCTGCAACATTTATGTATAAACGAAAATAAGTAATCATTAATGACAATATCACATATGCTGCAACAATTCACTTTAATCGCTTACTTTTCAGTAATAATTGAGTTAAACCGACTAAACTCAGTTTTATTTGTAGTTTTTTAAATAGTCTAATGTCAGTTATTCATAATAATTGCAGAAAAATATGCAACTATGTTGAACATATTTGAATATCTCTATAACATTTATATATAAACAAAAATAGGTAAACATTAGTGACAATATCACATATGGCTGCAATAATTTGTTGAATATGCGATTGCTATGATTTTTGTTTGACGATAATAAACATATATATATATATATATTCATTTAAATGTGTTTGTTAATGTGCTATTTTATTTCTCATAGGCTAAAAAATTATTTGCTGAATAAAATAAATAACACAGAATTTGAATTTAAACAGAAATTTTATTTAAATAAATATTTATTACAATTTTTGAATAGTACAAATTTCAAGCTCTCACTATATATATATACACACACAAAACTTCAATTACAAATTCAATTTTGACTACATCACAATTTCTAATTTACATTTGACCTCACTACATATCACTCATTCACTCAACTCGTATTTATCTTCAACTTCATTCTAATGTGAATCCAACGTCTGAGCAATCTGCAAAAATATACATCGACGCAGTAAAATTGAAAATAAAATATTTTTGCAGTATAAAATAAAATGTGGATTTTGAAAATAATATTTGCCTCAGTTATTTTGGTTGTTCATCATCATTTAAATTCGAATTCATCATACACGGACAACTTGTGACATACACAGTGTATCACCGTATATGCCACAAGGCCATGCACACCGATATATACACTTGATAAAATTACTGGGATAGGTGAACACAAGGTCAAACCCAAATCAAAGTCGGTTTCAACTCAAGTGAACTCACAAATGCGCACAAGGTCAAACCCGAGCTTTAAAGCTGGATTCAACACGTGTAATTCCAAAAATGAAGTTCAAGTGAAATCAGAATGAAAAGTGACTCAAACCAAACTGTCCAGGCTTAAAGACCAGAGAACATCAAGCAATGTCAAAGGACAGAACAAGTGCATCTGAAATAAGATTCGGCAAGTACATGAAGAGCAGACAACAAAACAATCATATATAAGTTTCACTGACTCGAAGAAACAAGCCAACAAGGAAAGTATGCAACATAATGAAGACAAGCTACTGAACTCCAAGCAAAACTCAAAGGCAAGTACAACTCTAACTGGAAGCACACAAATGCACATACCAGACATGTCAACACACAAGGGATGCGCCAGTAAACCTGGCTTCACAATGAATACTACATAACACAGCAGAATCAAAGTGTACAAACAGTGGCAAATGCATATACATCAATGTGGACACATGTACCCAATGCTACAACAAAGTGAACAAGTAAACCGAGATCAACAATGAACCGGAGATTACAAACTAAAGGCGCAAAAATTCAAAACCGAGAAGAATTCACAGACTCATATAAAACAGTGAATAAACAATGTCATCAAGTTCAGAGCAAAAAGTAAAATGGGACATGTATATACACAGTGCATAGCATCAATGCAAGCCAGATTCAAGCTCAAGCAAAATAGAGGCAATACTCAAGTGCTACCAAAATTCATCGGCTACCAAAATCATAGAACAATATGGTACAGTTCGAACAATATCACCAGCATTTTAAGAAATCAAAATGGACAAAGTAAACGCGATCAGTGTCAGGGCCGAAGTCATCAGAAAAATGGTATTCAAATCAAAACCGAAGTCAACATCGAACCAAGTCATCGCCGAAGGTGAACAAGTCAAAAATCGACACCGTATGGCCAAGCAAAGTCAAGATTGAAGCCGTGTTAACCAAGCCAAAAATATACGAATTGAAAATGTCAGAAATCATCACAGTCATCAAAACAAAATCGAATGGCCGAAGACGAATTCAAATAAATGTATACAAACGAAAATCAAGGATCTCGAATCCTATATAAATAAGTAACATCATCGGCAAATTGTACATTCGAGTTCAAGCTAAACAGAGAACAGTAATCATTCAACTCGAATCATCAATCGAGTTCAAGCAAGCCAAAATCAGAAAAGCAAAAGGAGTAAATTACATACCGAAATCGGATTTGAACTCGACGCAAATAGAAGCAGCCGTGAGCAACTCAAAGAGATAGTCGATCGAAAAATCAAGGACCTAAATCATCATTCGATCGAGCAACTTTTATCGGCAGCTTCTAATTCAAAGCCCTAACTTTTAATCAGAGAGGAACGAACAAAGAAAGCCAACATTTTTCACAAGGAAGCAGTCCGACATAGATAAAAGAAGAAAGGGAATAATATTTCACTTAAGTCAAATTGGGCCGGCCTTCTTTTCATTAGTATTGGTTTATAATAAAAGGGTTTTAAATTAGGGTTTTGTTTCTTTTGTTTTTAAATTGCGTTTAAATTGTATTTTGTTTAAACTTGTGTAATTTCTAGTCGTGTGACTAGGGGACAAACTACGTGGCATAGTTTGAGAATTCGTAACTCAACCGCTGAGTTGTGGCAGGGTTTTGAGCGCAGAGTTAGGTTAGTTAGTAGCGGGTGTCGCGAGTTTATGTGTGTAAGCGTGTGACTACTTAATTTCTAGTAGAAACCTTGGGGGCAGCTCGTAGGCAGGGTTTTGCCAAAGCTGGGTAAATTCTGTGTCGTTCTATTTCTTCATTTATTATTCTGCAATTATCTTTGCTGCTATAATTTTGATATATCTGTGTTGAAATAATTTATAAGCTTCCACGATAATTTTTATAATTAAAAGCATCACCATATTCACCCCTCCCCCTCTATGGTGAAATCGATCCTACAAGTGGTATAAGAGCTAGGAACAAAAGCCATTTTTGTTTTAAAAAATTTGATTTTTCAAAAACCAATTTTTGTTTTAAAATTTTTAATTTTTAAAATGGCTACTTTTGCTAAGGGTCGTTCCAATATTATTCCTCCTGTTTTTGATGGAACGGATTTTTTGAATTGGAAATTAAAAATGGAATATTATTTAAAATCTGTTACTATTAAATTTTGGAATATTATTGAAAATGGGTGTGATATAACAGATAAGAAAATTATCTCGATGAATGCTCTGGCTATGAATATATTGTATTCTCATATTAATCAAGATAATTTTAATTTTATCTCTCATTGTGAAAATGCACAGAAAAACTAGAATACTTGAAATGCAATATATGGTGCAAAAGTCAACAATACTGAGAAATCCTCCCCAACCAACTCAGTTAAAGAAATGTGCTTAACAGGATTGGAAAAAGGCAGTTGTGCGGAGGATGATGATGATGGAGTAGCTGAGCTGGCGCTACTAATAAAGAGATTCAAAAAGTGGAACCACAAATACGGAAATCCAGCTCCAAATCAACAATTGAAAAGCAGAATAATTAAAGCACTAGACAACTCAGAAGAACATGGGATCATTTGTCACAAGTGCAAACCCGGACACGTCAAGCCAAATTATCCTCGAATTCAACTCGACAAAGAAAAGAAATCAAAAAGAAGAATTTTTGCAGCCACGTGGAATAAAAGCGATAGCATTGAGAGTGAGAAAGTTGATTTGTGTCTTCAAAGTGATATAACTGATAGCGATAATGATGACCCAAGCGAGGTATGGTGGCAGGCTAAGGAACAACAGCAGTGTTATTTGGATTCTGGCTGTTCCAGAGACACAACGGGAGACAAAGCAAAGTTTCTTAGCCTAGTACAAAGGTGACAGAATCACAATGGACAACAACGAAAAATTATCGTAAGGCTAAAACAGGTAATGGTATATTTTGAAAGATATATTAAATGTGATAATCTGCACTGTAGTCTGAATTAAATCAGCTAATAATGTGATGATGAAATGAATGGTGACTTTAATTCTGACTTATTATTAATTGATGTGATTTTTTGACTCGTTCTTATTTATGACTTTGATTTGTGCTTAAATGATGACCAATCATATTTTCATCTTTGGACTAATCTTTATAAATTTGTTCTTTCAAAAGATGGCGTTTTATCGATCTTTGATTCCTCATATTACATGTGGATATATTTGTCTTGACATTATGATCACTGTTTGTAAATTTGCACGATTTCGATTCAAATTTTAGAGGATTTCATTCAAAAAGTTGTTAAAAATGACTTTGAGATATTTTGTTGCATAACTCATGATCTGGTCTGTAACACTTAACTAATAATAAGTTTGAGTGAAAAGAAATTCAGATGCAGATTACACTGGTAATCTAGTTGATAGAAAAATTACTAGTGGAACGTAATTTGTGATGAGACATTCAGTAACTGCATCGTTTTTCACAGAAAATATCTGCATATTTTTTCACTTCAAATAATTTTCAAAATGCAGACGTTTTTCTTCTGAAAACCCCTTCTAGAAAATCGGTTTCGACCTTGTTTCATATTAGTCATTTTTAGAAAATTCTATAATTATTTTTGAATATGATTTTAAATGATTACACTGACTAATCTGACTCCCTAATGATAATCGAAAAGATGAATAATGATTGAAAAAGTGATAAGTGTTAATATTAGTCATATATTATAACTTGAGATGGTATAATTAGTAAATTTCTTTAGAAATTTAAACAAGAGTTATAAAACTTTTTGTTGGTAAAAATTCCATGACCATTTCTATTTCTATCATATTTCTGTCAACCATCACTCATCAAAATCCATTATAATATGTCAATATCTGGTGATTTAAACATGAATCATTCGTTTTTCATTTTATATATTTTTTTAAAAAAACCAAAGTATTCACTCTCATTTAAAAGTCCTCACGGTTATGCATGGGTGAATTACTTGGAATTTGTTATGTGCTTCCATGCTCATTTAAAAGTCCTCACGGTTATGCATGTATGGAACGCATATCAAAATTAATTAATTAAATAAATAAACAAGTTGATTCTAATCCCATTTAAAAGTCCTTACGGTTATGCGTGGTTAGAAGATACTTGAATTCATTTTTTTTAAAATAAAATTGGAATACTACTAATCTTATTTAAAAGTCCTAACGGTTATGCATGGTTTGTAGATATTCAAATTCCTGATATAAAATTACCACAAATAGATACAACTATATGATTTTATATGATGACATCATTTCCATCATTCTAAAAGTGGAATATGCGCCTAACAAAGTATTTATGATTTTTGTTTGATTTTTTATTAAAATTTAATATTTATATTCAATTGAGTTTTAATGCTGGATTAATATCTATCACTTTATCTCCATTTTTCTAACACTATTACTCTTTTGCTGATAACAAAAGGGGGAGAGAAAAGTTAAGATTTTGTCAAATAAAATCAAGCAAAGGTTAAATATTTTCTATTTGCATCTAGGCTCATTTGCATATTTTTAATTGTATGCATATATGAATGGGGAGCTTTGTGTAGAGAGGAAGCATTTAAATAGGGGGAGCAATTAGAGTATATCAATGATCAAATACATTTAACATATTCAAAATCTAAAATATATGTTTGTTATCATCAAAAGGGGGAGATTGTTGAATATACGATTGCTATGATTTTTGTTTGATGATAAACATATCTATATATATATATATATTCATTTAAATGTATTTGTTAATGTACTATTTTATTTTTCATAGATTAAATAAATATTTGATGAATAAAATAAATAACGCAGAATTTGAATTCAAACATAAATTTTATTCAAACAAATATTTATTACAATTTTCGAATAGTACAAATTTCAAGCTCTCACTATATATATACACACACACAACTTCAATTACAAATACAATTTTGACTACATCACAATTTCTAATTTACATTTAACCTCACTACATATCACTTATTCACTCCACTCGTATTTATCTTCAACTTCATTCCAATGTGAATCCAGCATCTAAGCAATCGGCAAAAATAGACATTGACGTAGTAAAATTGAAAATAAAATATTTTTGCAGTATAAAATAAAATGTGGATTTTGAAAATAATATTTGCCTCGATTATTTGGGTTGTTCGTCGTCATTTAAATTCGAATTCATCATACACGAATAGCTTGTGACATACATGGTGTATCACTGTATATGCCACAAGGCCGTGCACACCGATATATACACTTGATAAAATTACAGGGAGAGGTGAGCACAAGGTCAAACCCAAATCAAAGTCGTGTTCAACTCAAGTGAAATCACAAATAAGCACAAGGTCAAACCCGAGCTTTAAAGCTGGATTCAACATAGGTGTAATTCCAAAAATGAAGTTCAAGTGAAATCAAAATGAAAAGTGACTCAAGCCAAACTATCTAGGCTTAAAGACCAGAGAACATCAGGCAATGTCAAAGGACAGAACAAGTGCATCTGAAATAAGATTCGACAAGTACATGAAGAGCAGACAACAAAACAATCATATACAAGTTTCACTGACTTGAAGGAACAAGCCAATAAGGCAAGTATGCAACATAATGAAGACAAGCTACTGAACTCCAAGAAAAACTCAATGGCAAGTACAACTCTAACTGGAAGCACACAAATGCACATACCAGACATGTCAACACACAAGGGATGCACCAGTAAACCTGTCTTCACAATGAATACTACATAACACAGCAGAATCAAAGTGTACAAACAGTGGCAAATGCATATACATCAATGTGGACACATGTACACAACACTACAACAAAGTGAACAAGTAAACCGAGATCAACAATGAACCAGAGATTACAAACTAAAGGCATAAAAAATCAAAACCGAGAATAATACACAGACTCATATAAAACAGTGAATAAACAATGTCATCAAGATCAGAGCAGAAAGTAAAATGGGACATGTATATACACAGTGCATAGCATCAATGCAAACCAGATTCAAGCTCAAACAAAATAGAGGCAATAATCAAGTGCTACCAAAATTCATCGGCTACCAAAATCATAGAACAGTATGGTACAGTTCGAACAATATCACCAGCATTTTAAGAAATCAAAATGGCCGAAGTAAACACGATCAGTGTCAAGGCCGAAGTCATCATAAAATGGAAGTCAAATCAAAACCGAAGTCAATATCGAACCAAGTCAGTGCCGAAGGTGAACAAGTCAAAAATCGATGTCGTGGTGGCCAAGTAAACAAGATCGAAGCCGTGTTAACCAAGCCAAAAATATACGAATTGAAAATGTCAGAAATCATCACAGTCTTGAAAAGAAAATCGAATGGCCGAAGACGAATTCAAATTAATATATACAAACGAAAATCAAGGATCCCAAATCCTATATGAATAAGTCACATCATCGGCAAATTGTACATCCGAGTTCGAGCGAAACAGAGAACAGCAATCATTCAACTCGAATCATCATTCGAGTTCAAGTAAGCCAAAACCAGAAAAGCAAAAGGAGTAAATTACGTACCGAAATCAGATTCGAACTCGACGCAAATAGAAGTAGCCGTGGCAACTCAAAGAGATAGTCGATCGACAAAGCAAGGACCTAAATCATCATTCGATCGAGCAACTATTATCGGCAACTTCTAATTCAATGCCCTAATTTTTAATCAGAGAGGAACGAACAAAGAAAGCAAACATTTCTCACAAGGAAGCGGGCCGACATAGATAAAAGAAGAAAGGGAATAATATTTCACTTAAGTCAAATTGGGCCGGCCTTCTTTTCATTAGTATTGGTTTATAATAAAAGGGTTTTAAATTAGGGTTATGTTTCTTTTGTTATTAAATTGCGTTTAAATTGTATTTTGTTTAAACTTGTGTAATTTCTAGTCGTATGACTAGGAGACAAACTACGTGGTGTAGTTTGAGAATTCGCAAATCGGCGGCTGGGGTATGGCAGGGTTTTGAGCATAGAGTTAGGTTAGTCAGTAGCGGGTGTCGCGAGTTTACGTGTGTAAGCGTGTGACTACTTAATTTCTAGTAGAAACCTTGGGGCAGCACGTAGGCAGGGTTTTGCCGAAGCTGGGTAAATTCTGTGTCGTTCTATTTTTCCATTTATTATTCTGCAATTATCTATGCTGCTATAAATATATCAGTGTTGAAATAATTTATAGGCTTCCGCGATAATTTTTATAATTAAAGGCATCACCCTATTCACCCCCTCTCTTGGTGAAATCGATCCTACATAATTCGGTTTAATTGCTTAGTTTTCAGCAATAATTGAGCTGAACAAATTAAATTCAGTTTTATGTGCAATTTTTTGAATAGTTTAATGTCAAATATTCAGAGTTATTGCAGACAAATATGCAACTATGTTGAACACTTTTGAATATCTCTGCAAGATTTATGTATAAACGAAAATAAGCTTTACTGACAAATCACATATGGTCACAACTATATTGATATGCAACTATATTAAACACTTTTGAATATCTTTACAACATTTATGTATAAACAAAAATAAGCATTACTGACAGCATCACATATGGTTACAGCAATTCAATTTAATTGCTTATTTTGCAGCAACAATTCAATTAAACATATTAAACTCATTTTCATGTGCAATTTTTTGAATAGTTTCATTGAAATACCAATGTATTTCGAAAAGGTGAAGAAAAATATGATGACATTTATAATTACAAACGTCATATTTTCATGTTTACAATTATTCAAATTGTTGATGAAAAATAAGCAATTAATTTTAAAACTGCTGAGATATATGCAACTACACCATATACAAAAAAAGTTACGTATAAGTTAATAGTTTTTTTAATAGTTTCATTGGAATACCAATCTATTTGGAAAAAGTGAAGAAAATTCTGGTGATATCAATAATTAGAAACAACATATTTTCTGTTTCATAGTTACTCAAATTATTGTTGAAAAAATAAGTAATTTTTTTTAAAGCCGCTGAAATATATGCAACAATTCCACGTACATCAAAATTTGCATATATTGTAAAATTTGCTGAAAAGACAGCAATTACTTAAGATAAGTGCATAAATTTCTATTTTTTCCTGCATATTCATTATAACTGCAAGTATTTAACATCACATCTCACATTATTAGATTTTTCAAATTTATTTAATAATTTTTAATGTACTTTTACAGAAAAACACAACGGAAGAAATAAAACAAGGAAAATAAGTAATTTAGGAAACATCACTTGTTCCTGCTAAAGAACAATCAAGATCAAAGATTCTACTCAAAAAAAGAAAAAGAATTAGTGAAGAGAAAATCACTGCAAGGGAAGACAACTACAGAAACAATTTGAGGCTTTTCATCGATGTCCTTATCAGGATTGAAAAGTAAGAATTGTTGAAACTATCGCATACAAAATATCTTCAAAATTTACCTTTCTACAAATACATTGATATGATCTATGATGGAATTTTACCAGCAAAGCTAAACACAAAAAATTCAACAACTATAGACGTAATCATCAAAGCCTACAGAAAGAATTTTAACTGCTTTCAATTTGGAGATCTGTTACTAACATTCATGGAGAATGATATAATCCAATTATTAGCAGTTCCTACAGATGGTCGGCTAATCAAAACTTTTGACCACATGAAAACAGATGGCAAAAGAAATGTTCAGTTTACATCATTCATCAATAGACACTTTGAAAGAGAGACTAGTGTCAACAAAAATAACACAGAAAGAGAGTTATTTACAACAATAAAAGGAACATCTAAAGAAGAAAAGGCAAATATGGCAATGCCTTTGCAACTGCATTTGGTTGCAACATTCTTAATATCAAATCCAAACTCGACCTTTTCTTGGAATATGATTCCACATTGTGTTTGTGAAGATAAAATGCAGTAGATATCTTGACCGAAAACAATTCACAAATATTTGATAAATCAAATTGAAAAATATATTGACACATCAAGGAAAATAAATGTTGTGTTACATTGTTACTAGTATTGAATTTTTAATTAATTAGACATATTTCCTATTAGTTAATAATTTATTCTAATACTAATTATCTTTTTTGCAGTAGTGGATCTATGAAAAGACATATATTTTGAAATCTGTTAAATTGGAATACAACAACTCATATCCCTTGGCTGGCAAATGGGATATATCAAAACTCAAGCCGATAATGTTAATAACCACAAAGTACAACTCAGTAAGTATAATTGCAATATAATCTGCAGAATTGTTAAGTTACATTTCAAATACAAGCGGTACTCTATATTTTTGCAGACTTATCTGCAACGATTAACAATAGTTGTAGATATATCTACAGTTATTAGTAGTATTTGAGCATTTTGGTGCAATTATTCACTACAGTTGCTGACTTATCTGCAATTACTATAAACAATTGCATATTTATCTGCAGTTATAAATATGAAAACTGCACTAGGGCTATAAATATTTACAATAATTGAAGATATATCTACAATTTTCCATAATATTTAGAGATTTTCCTGCCATTATTAATAATTTATGGACATACATGCCAATCAATAATTAAAATTATACACATTACTGCAATTATTCACGATGCTTACATAATTATATTCAAATATTCTAAAGCTTCAATTTTGATTCAATTCTTTATTTCGGAATTTTTAACGAGAAGAACTAAAATTGCTGAAAGAAGCAGTAGAAAAAGATGAAGATATGAAACATTGTACAAGAAAAAAGAAAAATATAAAGAAATAATAAGAAAACTTGAATCGGACAATCAAAAACTTCAAGGTGAAAATACACTGTTAAGAAAGCAACTGAGACAATATGTGGAAACATCATCATCCACACAATCTAAGAATGTGGAGCTACCAATACAAGAAATAAGTGGTAGTAAAACTGAACTCCGCAGATGAAAATGAAACTGAAGAAAATGAAGATAATGCAACCGAAGAGAATCCTTCATTTGGTAATACTTTGAATAGTATATTGTTTTTCAACAAGAATGCAAAAATTAAAAATATTTGATTATATATCTGCAAATATTCTTACTATATGAAAAATGCACTATTAAAGAATAAATGCAAATATTATTGCAATAATTGTTAAAAAGTGCAACATATTCTTCATTTTTTCCCATAATACCTGCAACATAACACATAAAATTCATAATTATTTCAAAAACACTAAATATTTAAATTGCAAACATATATATATTTCAGCTCAAAGGACAGATGAAAAGGAAAATGAAACCGACGTTCAAAATGATGACAAAAGTATTGAACATGAATGTCGTCTTATGGAAAATGATAAAGATGAAGAAAAAGAAGAACAAACATGAATAGATGACGATAAGGAGGAAAAAAGATATTACGAAGAAAAACAAGAAGATCCAAATAATGATGAAGAAACAAAAACAATTGACGAAGATAAGGCAATCGAAGAAAATCCTTCATTCGGTAATGCTTTGAATAATTATAGTTTTTCAACAAAACTGCAAAAATTAACAAATTTGATGATATATCAACAAATATTCTTACTATATCAAAAATACGCCGTTGAAGAATAATTGCATATATAATGTAGTTGTTAAAAAGTACATCATATTCTTTATTTTTCATAATAATTCACAATATCACACATAAAATTCATTATTATTTCAGCAACACTAAATATTTCAATTGAAAATATATCTTTCAGCTCAAAACATTGAAGAAATAGAAAATCAAACTGATGCTGCATATGAAAACAAAAATATTGAACAAGAGTGCAGATTACGGAAGTTGAAAAAGCTGAAGATAAACAAATCACAAAAATTGCATTACAAAAACCAATCATGAAATGTTCACCAACATTCAAAATAATTTCAAATGAAAACATTCAAAAATTCCCACAACTACAAGGCAGACAAAAAGAAGATGAATTATTTAGTTTAGCACAAAAAAAAACCGAAGAAAGCAAAGAGAAAACATTGGAAATTGAAAAGCAAAAAAAGGTATAAATCAGCTGAAGATATGGATTTGCAAACTAAAAAGAACTCAAAAATGGAAAAATGGCAAGAAGAAATCCTACCAATAATAGTTGGAGAATACAAATCTAAACCTAGATCAACTGAATTATCTATCACTACAAAGGTAAATGTTAAAAGATGGTCAAATGTGTGAAGTCTATCTGAAGAAGAAATCAAGTTGTTGGAGGACTTCTTTAATAACTCTGACCTCGGGTAAAACGAAGTCAAAACTGTATATAATTCTTTAAATAGGCAAGTATACCAATAATTGCTGAAATAGAAGCAATTATTTAAATCTACTACCGACATATCAGCAAATGTTTAAAAAAATGCAAACATTAATAATATTCTTCATTATATCATAGCAAAAGTGCATACCTGAATGGAGATGATGGCATCATTATATCTAGAAAAACACTTGGTGAACAATAATAGGAAGATTTCGTGAAGGCTGGGCAAAATTTACTCAACAATTCCATTTATTTGCAAATTTATCAGCATCATTTCATTGGACTTGTTGTTTTATCTTCAAAATTCCATTTATCTTCAAAAATTCCATTTATCCACATATTTATCAACAACATTTTGTTAAACTTATTGTTTTTCAGCAAAATTCCATTTCTCCAACAATTACATTTATCTGCAGATTTGTCAGCTGCATTTCATCAAACTTGTTGTTTTTTCTGCAAAATTCCAAAAGCATATTATAGTCTTTTATCAACATATATATTATCACCATTTTCTCATAATAATTTTTGTAGATTATTGACTGGTATTCACATGAATTGCAAAAAGCTCATGCAGAAAGTTTGTACTTCAAAATTTACGCTACCGTAAGTCTTATAATTATTTAGTGAAGAATTTGTTTAAATGTTCATAAATTCAATTTGCTAATATGTGCTACTACAGACATTTCTACTAAGCAGTTCAAAGAAGGTAACACAATCCCTAATTGATGATGTAGTAGCTAAAAATTTTGCAAACTGTAATAAAATGTTCTTCTATATCCACCAAAAATCTCATTTTACACTCCTTGAGTTTATTAAAGAAGATAGATTGTGGATTCACTATGATCCCAAAAAACCACGGCATGAAGGAGAACATCAAAAGGCAGTAAGAAAGCTGGTATGTAAATTGAAAAATAAACAAATCGAAGGAAAATAAACTGTTTAACAAAATCTTTTTTTTCATTACAGAGAGTTTATGTCACAGCTTTACTAAAGAAATTGGAAAAGAAAGAGCATAAACTATCAAACCAAATCACTTTTTCTAACAACCCAAAACAACGTTCTGATTGTTAAGTACGCCACAACAAAAATGTACAAATATTTCCATATCATAGAACAATTATTCTAACAATTTCATAATATTTTTCAATTATTGCATAGTTGACTGTGGCATATTTATAATGAGCATTATGAAAGAAAGAAGTGAGAGCAAACAAATCAATGATGACCCTCAATTCATAGATGAAGCTATGTATTTTCAAAGAACTGAATTGGCACATCGAATTCTATCTTGCAAATTTTATAGATGGAGCTTAGAAGAAAGATTGACATAAAAGTTTTTACTGTCTGAAGCAAACCAATATATTTGATGTATCAAACCGTAATGTTTTCTCTAAGAATCTGAAATGTATATACATATTTTGGTAAACTTATGTAGTTGGAAGACAATATCACTGGGTTAACACAATATTAGAGTTTATTATCACATTTATATATGAATTTCTTACAATTGAATTCAGTTACCAGAATACCAAAGCGAATCACGGCTATTCAGAATATTCGTTGAAATGTCAACAATAAAAGCGTATATATCTGCAAATATCTTCACAAATATGTGATTATTTAAAGTAGTTGCAGAAATCAATGCAATATAAACATATAATTACAGATATTTCCATATGCAAGTAATTATACGAAATTCTTGCACCAAATAATTGCTTATACATCCACATTTATTAACAACAATTGCACACACATATGGATATACCATATTTATTTCATGGAAACAATGACATAAATTTCATCTTCATATAAAAAGCAGTATTCACAAAACGGGTATAATTAGTAAGCAAAAATTCAGAAAAACGGTAAAAATATGTGCAATTAACCGCAATACTTGCACAAAAAACTGCAATAATGATTAATAAAAGCATGCCATGATTAATACATTGCAAACATTAAACATCCGGCCTAAGTACAGAGAAAATACCATTAAAATGAATAACAAAAATATAAAGTTAACCCCATACAGTATAACTTTCCCAAAGAAAAAAAACTATATGTGTTTAAGTGAACAAGTCCTTTTATTATGACCGAACTTCTTGCATATACTACCTCTAATGGTCTTTGAAATTTCACTAGTAGATTTTAACCTCTTAGATGATGATGGTCGACCAAGCATTCTTCTACCTTTAGGAGTTGCTACAACAACATCTTCAATCAAAACCTGTTCTTTCAAAAAGTTTATAACATGATTGATTGAATAAGAATGCGCCGATCGAAAGTAAACAAATTTGAGATAATCTTCAATGTAATCATAAACGTTCAACTTTCCACAACTCAAAATACATCTAACAGCATGAGCACAAGGAAAACCATATATTTGCCACAAGTTACAAGAACAAAAACGATTATTTAAATCAATATATTGACGAACGAGAGAATTAACTTCAAACACATGTTCACTTGATTTTATAACAAACCACAAATCTCCTTTCAAAGGATGACTTTTCAACCGATTTTCATTCACTGGACATACAACACTATTCCAACTATTAGCGAGTTCTTGACGATCATAAATTAGCTTCATTAACTTAATTCTAATTTTATCCAAACATGCAGTGATTGGTAAATGTATTTAAGTCAAAATCCATTTATGGAAACTCTTTGAACAATTTGATGACATTTCACCATAACGACAAGTAGGGAAAAAAACATTAGTAAACTTCTCAAAGGGAATTCCATTCGAAAAGTTTGCTACAGTAGAACCACCAACATCTTTCAAATTCTTCAATGCAACATTGAAATCATCCAAATTAGAAGCATATGCGTCACGTTCAAACAAATCTATCAACCATTTCTTTTCCGATCTGGAAAATTCAAATTTTAAAGCAACTTTTAATTTATTATTCAAATGATAAAAACATGAACCATGAACAGGATTCGGAAACACTTTCGGAATAGCAACAAGAATACCAGAATGACGGTCAGAAATGAAAACAAAATTTCTACTATCATCGTTCAAAAAATATTTAAGCTGTTCGCAATACCAAATCCAATTATTTTCATCTTATAGACACAATCGCGACTGCTATAGGAGAAAAACCTGATAAAACAACAAATATATAAATAACTGAACAAAGTGCATAATTGTCTTCACTTATATTGAAAAAGTGCAAACAAAACTACAACTATTACCATATATTACTACAGGTTAATTTCTCACTGTATCAAAAATATTGTAGACTTTTCATCCCTTTTTTTGTAAAATTACTTCGGTTTCTGCAATTTTTTCTGTTAGTAAGATATTTTTCTTTTTAATAAATATTGATATTGTAACAATAAATAATAATTATTGCAGATATTGATGCAAGTGTACATTAAACTACAAACAAACAACATACCTTCATTTCCATTTTCTCCCGTGGCAGCCATCAAACAACCTTGAGCCCTACCCTTCGTAAAAGTAGCATCAACAAATATTAAAGGCTGACAAAATTGAAAACCATGTGCACAAGCTTCAAAACCAATAAAAACCCTCTCAAATTGATGTGTATCAGGATTACACTCCAAAACTGCTTTACAACCAGGATAAGTTTCGAGGAATGTATCACAGAAAGACTTCAAATGGTGATAAGACGTCATATCACTTCCATGTAAATCTTCTGAAGTCAACCTCTTCCCACTATAAGATAATAATACTTCAAAATGATATTATACTCAGTTTGGAATAGGTTAATAATGTCCTTTGTCTTCATTAACGGATTAGCTTGAATATGATCGTAAACCAACAATTTAATCAATTTACTTGAAATAGGAGGATCATTTATATCATGAATTCCAGCAACGCAAGTATGTTTAGGTTGAAATCTCTTTATAACAAAATAGGCAGAAAGATTAAATTTAACAGAAGCATGAATCCTGAAAGTATATTTTGTTCGGGAGCAAACAACCATAAATATTTCCTTATCATTCTTAACCAAATCAAGCTTGTACCCAGTCTTAATGCTATATATCATCAAACTGAGCCTAAATTCAGTAATACCACTTGGAAAATTGTTGACCAACACCCGTAAAAACAGATTGATTGGAATCATTTTTAAATAACTGCCTGAATTGAATATTAGAATCACCGGTACTAACAAATGAGGAATCACTACTACAAGAAACAACATCAGACCTAATATTGGTTGCTGAAAAACTAGTAGGAACAACATCAACAAAAATAACAAAGTAATCCTCACGGTTATGAGCGGTTAACAACAAAATAGAATGAAGATCAGAATTAGTTTCAATATTCCTTCTCAATCCATCTCTAACATAGTATAATTCAAATGACAATGAACTTAGTTCAGTCCATTTACCACAAATAGCACTTCTCAAGTAACAACCGAACTATCAAAATGAAGACGTAACGAAAAGCTATCATATCCAAACTTCAACAGCACAAGCACATCAACATCACTAGGACCACTGTAATTTAAAAAACAATACAGAATTACAATTAAAAAAATAAATAACAAAAAAACCAGAATATATATGTTTCTACCATACATATTCAAATTAATTGCAGACAAGTCTGCAAAATATTTACAATAATTCCAGAAAAATCTGAACTTAATCAAAGCTAACAAAATATACCATCGAACATTATTCTATACACGCGCATTAATTTTTCTGCTAAAATACACAGGAGAATAATCGTAATTTCTGTTTACTTTAAAAACAAAAACCCAAATGAAATAAAATAACAACGTTGTCAAGCAATATCGCAATACCAATGAAAATCAAACAAAATCGATACAAATCCAACCAATATTTTGCCTGGAAGAAGATAAAGCCATGAATGTGAAATAATATCTTAAAACAATGATCGAACTAAATTAGAATCGAAAACTTACAATCGAAATCACGATCACCATTAAAATAAGCGCGAGAGGTAAATAGGGGTATTTATGGAATAAATTTAGCCGTAAATAAAAATATGGATCGAAAATATAAGTTTTGAAATGGGAGGAGTTTACGTGGACTAAGTTTAATTATATGGACGTGGGCCTAATTTTCACTATTTTTAAATACTATAATTATATGTGTTTCCTTTTAATTTCCTCCTAATAGCAACTGCCCAAGCCAACGTTTTCCTCTTCTTTCCCACATTTGTTCGCTTGTTTAATTTTTAATATAATGAAAACTGATTTTCTTCACCCATTATCTCCCTAAATCAGCTCCCCAATTTAATTTTGACATTCCTTCCACAACCACGTCTCTGTGACTTTGTTTATCTATGTAGAGAATTCACTGTCCTATTTCACAATTCATATTCCAATTTATGTTCTTCAATTCTATGTTTCAGCAATTTTTCTCGTTGTAAAATTGTATACGCTGTTGAATATTTTTTATGGGAAAGAAGGCTTTTTGGTTGTTGAAAACTATTCTTTTATTATGATATATTTCTCACCTAATTGTTTAATACAAAATGATGAGAGAGCTCTTTTAATTATAGGACTCCATAGACTATTCTAGAAACAAGACTCTTTAAACAATGCTAGAAATATGACTCCATATATAATTCTTAGAAAATTCAAGAGCTCTCAACAAACTATAGTAAATGCAAGAAGACTCTAGAAACTATAATAATTAAAATCTTCTATAAATTAACCATTAAAAATCAAGTTTAATATTTCAATACCCCTTTTAAACTTGATTTGTGAATCCAAGCAGATTCCTCAAGCTGACAAAATTCTTATGCTTAAGAGGCTTGGTGAAGATATCAGCTCTTGATCATGCGTCTTCACGTACTCTAGTTGCACATCCTTTTCGACGACACACTCTCTAATATAGTGATAGTGTCTTTCAATATGCTTGCGTCGATCATGAAAGATTGGATTATTTTTCAAAGCAATTGCTGACTTGTTTTCCACGAAAATCTTTGTCGGCTCCTCTTGTGGTAATTTCAACTCCTTTAGCAGATTTTGTAACCAAATTGCATGGTAAACACATGAGTAGCAACTACATACTCTGCTTCACATGTGGAAAGAGTGACAATCGACTATTTTTTCGATAACCAAGTGAAGGTTGTGTATCTTATGTAGAATATGAAGCCACTTGTGCTTCTTCAGTCATCCGTATCTCCACTCCAATCGCTATCGCTGTAACGATCCCGATTTCTGAGTTAAATTTGAATTGATAATTAAACTAAATTTTTGGATAAAATTGTGAATTAATTTGAATTTTCCAAATGAAATAAGATATATTTTATTTTATTTATATAAATGAATTATAATTTGAAATTTGATTTGATTGTTTAAGAATAAATATTTTTGAAAATAAACTGAATTTAAAATACTATGTTTAGAATTTATCAAATTTGTTTTTTAATCATAACATAATTATTTGGAAGTTATGTTTTTGAAATTAATATAATAATTTCATAAAGGTTAAAGTTGAACATTTTCTTTGAAAAAAAAATATATAGTATGTAAATATATAAGAAGATAATAATATAAACACTTAAAATAAAGACAAATGTTAAGATATGAATTTTTTTATGCATAAAGGGTTAAAACAAAAATTTTAAAATTATTAAAAAGAGGGATACAAACACAATTTAGTTCACATGTGAACATTTGTAAGAAAATTAACATATGTGATTACAAGTGTTAGCCTAATTAAAACAAGTGGTAAAGGATAAATTTTCTTTTAATTAAATTTTATAAACAGGCATAAGAAAGAGTTAAATCAGACTTCTCATGCTCTTTCAAAACTGCAAACAAATTCAAAACCTGGAAATTAAAAGTAGTTCAACATTCTTCAATCCTCACTTTCAAATCTAAAAAAAACCCAAGATAATTTTAAACCTAAGAATGAATTATCAAAATCCTTAACTCAAAAACCTGAAGATCAAAGTAAAATGAAACAAAAGCAAAACTTCACAAAAACAAATCCAGGCTTCAGGCAATTCAAAGTTCAAGCAGAGAAATTCAAAAACAATTCAAACATTAAAACAAAGCTGTGAATTCGACAAGTACAAATCAGATTAAAGCCTGGGAATCAATCTGTAAACAATTTTATATCATCAAGTATTCAGATTCAAAGGCCCGATCTATTTCAACTTAAGATCATCAAATTCAGATCAAAGCAATCAAGCAATCAGGTTTCAAATCTGAGATGATCAACTCAAACTAAATCAAGTTCCAAATCCTCTGTTCATCAATAGTCTGGGTATTTTCGAGAACGATATGATAACCTGTCGATTGTCTTTGCACCGAGTCGAGTTGGTATAGAGATCTCCATATGTGATGGGGAGTCCGATCGGGATTGTGAATACCGAATTTGCAAGGGCTTCTTTGGAATTGCCTTTGGTTCTGTTCGGACCCAGAACAGACTTGTATGGATGTATGTCTGACATTACACTTTGAGATGTAAAGCCGGTTTCTATCAAATACATTTCTATTTGGTGGTGGAGATTTATTCTCTTAGCTTAACACCCTTCTCTGAGACGTACGAGCTCAGAGGTTATGTAGTTGACGGTTACCAGTGATACATTCCTAATTTGGTAATGTGGCTTACGAAGTGCTGCTGATCATTTGTTGATCGAAGCATGGCTTTATGAAAAGCATAGCTTTGCGGACGTGACTTCGTCGAGCCTTACAACTCGGAAATGGTCGAAACAGGAATGTTGCGGCAAAGTTTTAGGGGTCGCGCCCCTAGGGTATATCCATTTTCTTCTGGATAAAAGGTGGTATCATGGTATGGAGCCCAGATATATAACCTATGTGGTTGCTGCAAACTTATTGCTTTGTAGTTGTTGGTTGAGAGGCGCCTCAGATAAAGGTCGGTCACGACCGGGGATGGCATACTTGTGTGGTAGTTACCTATGTTATAGCTTGGTTAAAGCGTGAGGTAGCGTCGGCCTTGTGTTAGCAGAGATCCGGTTAGGTTTTCGGGGGCGTCCTTCCAGAGGCGTACCCATTTCGGTAAGGAAGTTTCTTAGCCTGTCCATTTGTTGGAAATCCAATCTTCAATACGAGCCTTGTACGGTTTTAGTTGTATAACCTGCCATGGGATGTGGTGGTAACCTGCCATTGAACATGGTAGCTGTAGTAGGCATACGATGAAATGTGGTATGCTGGCTAAGATTAATATTATACTTTCGAAAGATTTTCTGCACTATGCACTAATAATAATATCAAATGGTTTTCGCGTATCAAGCATTTTTGACCGTCATAAGGAGAAATCTCCTCCAAGTGTGCGCTTGCATTGTGTGTATGGCGAGAGGCCTTATGGCAGTTTCATTTTCCAAAATGCATTGCGGGTTTCAACTTTAAAATCTTTTGTTGTTTGTTTTAAAGATAAAACTGTTTTTGTTTGCTCATACCAGTCCCATGACTGACCCGAAGTTTATTGTTACCTTCCTAAACTCTGTATGCCCACAATTTTCCACACGGGCAGTCTAGAGTTGGGTTTTTCAGATAATCAAATAGTAGGTGTAGATTCGATAGCTTTCAACCTTTGGGAATCTTCTTCAATCTTTGGATGACTGACCTTGCTTAAGTCAACTTGATGGTGGTTCGAGCTTGAAGTTTAGAGATTTGGCTTTGGAGATTTGGTTTAGAGTTGTAGATTTTGGATTCACTCTTCATCGAAGATCATATTTGAGTTATCTCTTCCATTGTTATTATATTCCACTATGTATATTTGTCTCTGATATTGTTGTATCATATTGTATTAGATATTGTATCAATGTTATATATTGACATTATTTATTTCTTCCGCTGTGTTGTCGTACTTAATGTGTTATAAGCTTCAGCGAACTAGGTTAGGCGTTTGAATCTGCGACATCCGAGTACAAGCAAAGTACGAGTGTCGATTTTCGAAGGTCGAGTCAGAGTCGTTATAAGTGGTATCAGAGCTTAAGGTTGAACTTTAGCTCAGGAGTATAACACATTAGGTAGCTCATTAGAGATAGGGTGAAGTATACCCTAAAATGAGTATATCCCTAAGATATCCATCTTAATGCCTCGGTAAAGTCTCTTACTATCCGTTGATAGTGAGTATGAGTGCAAGAAGAGGATGATATAGGGGACTGGGAAATACGACTACAAATGGTCGATATCATGTAGTAACAACGGAAACAATCTTTTCTCTATAAATCTCCTTTGATCCAATTTCAGTTCTTTGATTGCTTCGTGGCAGCTCGAGGGAGAAGTTTTGGTGTGATGGTTTCCCTACGAATCGTTGTTGATAAGTTCCTATCTCGTATTCTCATTATCAGCTTTTCGTTTTAACATAAATAAATTTGAAATATTAGTGGAATAAATTGGTAAATTAAATATGAATTTAAATTAAATTGCATCAATAAAACGATTTTGGTTAAAACCAAATTTGAAATTATACTATAATTTCTTGTGAAGATCAAAGACCAAAGAGGGACAAGTTAATATATAATTTTGGGTATCCCAACTTGAGTTTTATATCCATATATAGTGTTTGAGAGTTATGGAAGATTAAATCCATTTATCTATTGTTTGGGTCTAGATATATTCTACGAACGGTTAGCTATCCCTTCGAACTAACCAGTGCCCCTGTATATTCTGTAGAATAGATGACTTGAGTACCTTGTGAAGTATCGAATAACTTCGATCTCATGTTTATTGGTATTCTGATTTGGTGAGCCAAACGCAGGATAAATATTCAGCTTGATCTGATGAGTCGATTCTCTATCTTTGTGTATCCATTCTTTGTTATCTCCTTGTCTGGCAAATTTCGAGGACGAAATTTTCTTAAAGGGGGAATCTATGACGATACCGATTTTTGAGTTAAATTTGAATTGATAATTAGACTAAATTTTTGGATAAAATTATGAATTAATTTGAATTTTCCAAATGAAATAAAATATATGTTATTTTATTTATATAAATGAATTACAATTTGAAATTTGATTTGATTGTTCAAGAATAAATATTTTTGAAAATAAATTGGAATTGAAAATTCTATGTTTAGAATTTATAAAATTTATTTTTTAATCATAACATAATTATTTGGAAGTTATGTTTTGAAATTAATGTAATAATTTCCTAAAGGTTAAATTTGAACATTTTCTTTAAAAAAAGTATAGTATGTAAATATATAAGAAGATAATAACATAAACACTTAAAATAAAGGCATATGTTAAGATATGAAATTTTTCATGCATAAAGGGTTGAAACAAAAAATTTAAAATTATTAAAAAGAGGGATATAAACACAATTTAATTCACATGTGAACATTTGTAAGAAAATTAACATATGTGATTACAAGTGTTAGCCTAACTAAAACAAGTGGAAAAGGATAAATTTTCTTTTAATTAAATTTTATAAACATGCATAAGAAAGAATTAAATCAGATTTCTCAAGCTCATTCAAAACCGCAAACAAATTCAAAACCTGGAAATTAAAAGTAGTTCAACATTCTTCAATCCTCACTTTCAAATCTAAAAACAACCTGAGATCATTTTAAACCTAAGAATGAATTATTAAAATCCAAACTCAAAAACCTGAAGATTAAAGAAAAATCAAACAAAAGCAAAACTTCACAAAAAAGATCCAGGCTTAAGGTAATTCAAAGTTCAGGCAGAGAAATTCAAAAACAATTCAAACATTAAAAAAAAGTTGTGAATTCAACAAGTACAAATCAGATCAAAGCCTGCGAATCAATCTCTAAACCATTTTATATCATCAAGTATTCATATTCAAAGGCACAATCTATTTCAACTTAAGATCATCAAATCTAGATCAAAGCAATCAAGCAATTAGGTTTCAAATCTGAGACGATGAACTCAAACTAAATCAAGTTCCAGATCCTCTGTTCATCAATAGTCCGGCGAGCAAACTCTAATTTTTAACCCAGTTCTTTTGATTCTAATGTTTGTGATGATAATGCCTTGGGAAATGGAAAAGTGTATGTGTATATATCAGTAAGTATATATGCATTTATGTGTGTGAATAAGTCTGTGCATGTCTGTTTAACAGACATACTTACCTCTGTTAAAAATATCCAGGTTTATATCGAGGGAAGAAATTCTATTGCTCTGTATATAATAAATTTTAAACTTTGTTTTCAAGCTGAAAAATATTTGTAAGACTGTAACATCATCTTTAAAAATAAATTCAAGGGGTTTAAATTGAGTAAATACTTTGAAAATAAAAATATACGGTGAAGAATTAATACAAGTCAAATTTTCGACTGTAAAAATTCTTAGTTTTGATTATAGAATTGGATTTTTGTTTATAAATTATGATTTTTAACATAGATATCATGATTTTTAAATCTATAATCGTTGAGAAAATTCGAGATGAATGGGAAATGGGTTTTCGGGAGTTTCTGGTGATAGACAAACTTTCGAAGGTCGAAATTTGGCATGGAAGGGGCTGGAGTATCGTAGATAATAGGAAAAATGCAAGATAATTTTTTATTCATTGTGGTTGGTGATTTGGATCAATTTAGGGTTTCGACTCATGTTTTGGGCATAGCAGGAAATATGATCGCTGCGGCTTCGTCAGAGCACCGGAGTTGATCACTCTAGTGGGGTTAGTTGTGTGAGGTATTGGCGCGGCTTTGGAAAAATTTTCATGGCCTCGAATGGCTTAGGGCGATGGTGCGAGGCGTTTGCATGGCGATCATTTTTGTGCCACTTTGGACCAAAGGGCTCGTTTGCGAATTCATAGTAGTTACTGGTGTCTGGGTGGTCTAAGAGGGTTGTCGTTGACTCGATGATCGCCGGAGCTTCGACCAAGGGTGTCCATTCCGACTGTGCATGTGCATGGTTCTAGTTTTATGTCAGTGGACAATGGTCTGGGAAAGGACGCTTTGGACTCGAAGTCGGTCTCGAAGGAATCATGCGCTGGCTCGAGTTACAGTTCGTGTGTTTTCACGTATGCGCCGGGTCTTTCCAATAAAAAACTTGAACAAGATTTTGAAAGTTGAAGGTCACTCGGGTTGATGTTAGGTAAAACTCGAAGCAGATGGTGGAATCGCTCGGGTAACATTCGGGTTTTACTCGGGGAGGTTTAAAGACAGTTTTCTAGTTTTAAAACAAATTCAAGTTTTAAACATGTTTTAAATTATTCTTTTGAAAATAATTATTTTATTTAAATATGGGATCAACAGAGGTTTAAGTTAATTATTTTGAAAGTAATGAAGTTTTAATTAAATTAATTTGCGACATTATTTATTAATTAATTATTTTGAATAAATAATGAAATTAATTAAGATAAAACATATTTTGATTAACCTTAATTTCTTGAATAAATTAATGTGTTAATAATTATAAATTGTAAGGTTATTAATTAAAGATTGCGATATTAATGTGATAAATTAATTAAGGTAATTAATTTGAGAATAATTAGTTAATTAAAGGTTAATTTATTAATGAAAATGATTAAGGGATGGTTATTAATTAAGGATTAATTATTGTAATTAATTAAGGATAATAAATTGAATGATAATTAATTAAGGGTTAATTAATTAATGTGATTAATTAAGAATAATTAAATAATTAAAGGTTAATTATTTAATGATTAGTTTAGTAATTAAAGGTTAATTTATTTATTAATTAAGGATGATTAATTAATAATTAAAGTTTGATTAATTTATTTTTAAAGTTAATTAATAAATAATTAAAGGATAATTAATGATTAAGGTTTGTAATTAATTAATTGTTAATTAATCTGGTTTCAATTAATCAGATGATCAATTAATCTTCCTTATGGATGAATGTATTCTATTGAATTGCTGTAAATTGTTTGTTATCTCTACTGTGTGATGCTTTATGATATGAATTGTTCTAATTCAAGCTGTAATGCAACTTATTTTATCAGTGATGAATGTGTATTATTTATCTATGATTCTGTGTATGTAGATAAGTATTATAGGATTATACCGCTTATCGATGTTGCTGTGCTTGAATCTGTGATGATTGATGATGTTGCACTATTGTGTAAACCCCCAGACTACATACACAAATATGGATTGCACGAGGAAATTGGTTAAGTCATAGATTTTTGGAATGGTTTTAAGGTTGAATTTTGAATCCAAATGGTCTTGAAATGGATTGGGTTAAAAAAATGAAAAGCTTTTGAAAAGGAGTTTTGAAGATAAAAGTTATTTTTGAACAACTTATAAAGTTTTGAAATTTAAATAGTTTGATTTGAATTTAAATTCAAGATTTGAAATTTGATTTCTATGTTTGGAAATTATGGTTTAAAAAGGTTATACAAGTTATAAATGTGTTAATATGGGTTTTAAACCATTTTAAAAGTATTGTTTTGGGAATTTGAATTTAACCCAAGGGCTTTAACTTGTGCAAATGTAATCGGATTTTTATGAAACGAAAACTATGTTTTTTCAAATAATAATAGCTTTCATATAAAGAAAGGATTTCCAATTTGTGTTGAAAGCATTTCAAGTTTGAAATGAAAATGTTTTTCCAAATTATGAACAAATTTTTGGAAATGGTTTTGAAAGCTATGAATGAATCTTTGTGAAAGATTGTTGAACTTGGTTTTGAAACTGAAGGGTATCTTAAAAGTACCTTTTGTATAAAAGATTTGAAAGGGGAATTGTTTTGAAAGCTATGAATGAATCTTTGTGAAAGATTGTTGAAATTGGTTTTGAAATTGAAGGAGATCTTCAAAGTATCTTTTGTATAAAATATTTGAAAGGGAAATTATTTTGAAAGCTACGAATGAATCTTTGTGAAAGATTGGGGAACTTTATGAAATGAATCTTTTTGTTTAAAGATTTGAAATGGTAATTTGTTTAAACCATTTGAAGAAAAGTTTGGGTTTAAAGTTGTGACTTAACTGAGATCCCAATATCCACATGTTTTTAAATATTGCGCTTATTATTCGGTTTAGCGGGGAGAGGATCTTGTGTCATATAACCCATTCCAAATAGTGATACGACGGTATAGATAGCATTTGAAGACTGGTGGTGAAGACCGGGTATTTTCGGGAATGATAGGATAACCTTTCGATTGTCTCTACACTGAGTCGTGCCGGTATAGAGATCTCCATATGTGATGGGGAGTCCGATCGGGATTGTTAGTACCCGGATTTGCAAGGGCTTCTTTGGAAGTGCCTTCGGTTCTGTTCGGACCCGGAACAGACTTGTATGGATATATGTCTGACATTACACTTTGAGATGTAAAGATGGTTTCTATCAAATACATTTCTGTTTGGTGGCGGAGATTTATTCTCCTAGCTTAACACTCTTCTCTGAGACATATGAGCTCAGAGGTTATGTAGTTAATGGTTAATAGTGATACATTCCCAATTTGGTAATGTGGCATGCGAAGTGCTACTGATCATTTGTTGATCGAAGCAAGGCTTTGTGAAAAGCGTAGCTTTAGGGATGTGACTTCGTCGAGCCTCACTACTCGAAAATGGTCGAAACAGGAATATTGCGTCAAGTTTTTATGGGTCGTACCCCTAGGGTATGTCCATTTTCTTCTGGATAAAAGGTGGTATCATGGTATGGAGCCCATATATCTAATCTATGTAGTTGCTGCAAACTTATTGCTTTGTGGTTGTTGGTTAAGAGGCGTCTCGGATAAAGATCGGTAACGACCGGGGATGGCATACTTTTGTGGTAGTTACCTATGTTATAGCTTGGTTAAAGCATGATGTAGCGTCGGCCTTGTGTTAGCAGAGATTCGGTTAGGTTCTCGGGGGTGTCCTTCCAAAGGCATACCCATTTCGGTAAGGAAGTTCCTTAGCCTGACCATTTGTTGGAAATCCAATCATCAATACGAGCCTTGTACGGTTTTAGTTGTATAACCTACCATGAGATGTGGCGGTGACCTGCTATTGAACATGGTAGCTATAGTAGGCATACGACAAAATGTGGTATGTTGGCTAAGATTAATATTATACTTTCGAAAGATTTTCTGTACTATGAACTAATAATAATATCAAATGGTTTTCGCGTATCAAGCATTTTTGACTATCATAAGGAGAAATCTCCTCGAAGTGTGTGCTTGCATTATGTGTGTGGCGGGAGGCCTTTTGGCAGTTTCATTTTCCAAAATGCATTGCGAATTTCAACTTTAAAATCTTTTGTTGGTTGTTTTAAAGATAAAACGGTTTTTTGTTTGCTCATACCAGTCCCATGACTGATCTGGAGTTTATTGTTCCCTTCCTAAACTATAGGTGCCCACAATTTTCTACACGGGCAGTCTAGAGTTGGATTTTTCAGATAATCAAATAGTAGGTGTAGATTCGGTAGCTTTCTGTCTTTGGGAATCTTCTTCAATCTTTGGATGACTGACCTTGCTTAAGTCAACTTGATGGTGGTTCGAGCTTGAATTTTAGAGCTTTGGCTTTGGAGATTTGGTTTGGAGTTGCAGATTTTGGATTCACTCTTCATCGAAGATCATATTTGAGTTATCTCTTCCGTTGTTATAATATTCCGCTGTGTATATTTGTCTCTGATATTGTTGTATCATATTGCATCAGATATTATATCAATGTTGTATATTGATATTATTTATTTCTTCCGCTGTGTTGTTGTACTTAAAGTGTTATAAGCTCCGGCGAACCAGATTCGACGTTTGAATCTGCGGCATCTGAGTACAAGCGAAGTACGGGTGCCGATTTTCAAAGGTCGAGTCAGGGTCGTTATAATCGCTATATCCAACAAGCTCGTAATTCTCAAAAATAGAGTAGTACAAGCCAAATTTTTTTGTGCCTTTAATATAGCGAAGAATCCTCTTGGCTGTCTTCAAATGAGTTGTTGTTGGATTCTCCATGTATCGACTCACAACTCCTACCGCATATAGAATGTTAGGTCTTGTGCACGTTAATTATCGCAAGCTTCCAACTAAGCTCTTGAATAGTGTTGAGTCCACTTTTTATCCTTTCTCATGACTTGATAACTTGATTCCACATTCAATCAGTGTGCAAACTGGGTTATAGTCATCCATCTTGAACTTCCTCAACACTTCCTTAGCATAACCTTCTTGAGTGATTAAGACGCCTTTATCTTCTTGTTTTACTTCAATGTCACGGTAATAAGACATAAGCCCAATATCAGTCATCTCAAACTCCTTCGTCGTCTCCTTCTAAACTCTTTAAACATGCTTGGATTGTTACATGGACATTTGATGAAGTTTCTTTGTTGGAGGTACTTACCAATTCGAGCATTCCAAGCTCTTGGAGCTTGTTTCAACCCATAAAGTGTCTTCTTAAGCTTCAAGATCTTGTCTTCTTCTCCCTTGACTTCGTAGCCATGTGGTTGCTCGATATAAATTTCTTCTTCAAAAATTCCATTTAGGAAGGAAGATTTCACATCCTTTTGCCGTATCTTCCAATTTTTTTGAGCTGCAAAAGAAATTATTTTTCTAATAGTTTCTAGTCGAGTGTCTGAAGCGAATACCTCATCATAGTCAATGCCAGTTCTTTGACTATACCCTTTTACCATCAATTTCTCCTTATATCTTTCAACTTCTGCTTTGGCCTTTTCTTTTGCTTTGTACACGCACTTCATAGCAATATCCTTGTGTTTTGGAAGTGAATCTAACTCCCATATGTCATTCTTCTTGATAGCCTTGATTTCTTGGTCCATAGCATTTTTTCAATTCTTCTTTTGCGAAGTTCTTGGAAGTTTATAGGCTAACAATCTGAAAATAGACAAAAGAGAGTAAAATTATCTTGATTTTATGTTACCTCATAAATTTTCTTGAAGGCTTTTAAAGTGTGAAGCCCTTTCACTTGAGCTCTCATCTTCTTGACAACTTATGGCTGGTGAAGCTAGTGGGGAAGTGGACTCCTTGCTTGATTGTTCGATCCTTGGTTGTTGCATTTTATCTCCTTCACGGTATTGAAAAAAGTTGTAATTGTAATTATGTGATCTCCATTCCCATTCTCATTCTTCATCAAACACAATATCTCGACTAATTATTATCTTATTCGTATCGGGATTGTAAAGCTTATAGCCTTTTGAGTTAGTGTCGCAACCAATGAAAATATTCTTCTCACTTTTTTCATCCAATTTTCTTCGCTTCTCGTCTGGTTTATGTACATGAGCTATGCTTCCAAAGACTCTTAAATGAAAAATATCAGGCTTCCTTCCACTCCATGCTTCTTATGGTGTCTTTTCCCTCACACTTCTTGTTGGATATCAGTTTGATAGGTAAGTCGCACATGCCACAGCTTCCACCCAAAATTCCTTTGGCAGCCATTTACTTTTAAGCATGCTCCTTGCCATCTTAAGAATCGTCATATTCTTCCTCTCTGCTACTTCATTTTGCTGGAGGGATTTAGGCATTGTCAGCTAACGTTTGATTCCATTGTTTTCACAATACTTTTGAAATTCCTTTGATGTGAACTCTACTCTGCGATCAAATATCATGGCTTTAATCACAAGGCCACTTTCCTTCTCAACTTGGGTCTTGAACTTCTTGAAGTTCTCAAAGACCTCTGTTTTCTTCTTCAAAAAATACACCCATGTTTTTCATGAAAAATCATCGATTAAAAGAAGTAAATAGTTACTTATACCAAGTGAAATTGGCTTGATCGGACCACAGACATCCCTATATCTGAATTCCAACGGCTTTTTAGCTCTCGACTATGACTCCTTTGGAAAGTCCATTTTGAATTGCTTTCCAAGCAAATATCCTTCGCACACTTTATTAGGATGGCTTATGCATGGTAACCCTCTTACCATTTCCTTGTTGGAGAGCAATTCTAGCCCTCTGAAGTTAAGATATCCAAAATGAAGATGCCAAAGCCAAGATGCATCTTTATAGCACAGCTTAAGGCGTTGTGCGACATCATTTTGAATGTTGAGCACAAACATTCTATTTTTTGACAATGGTACCTTAGCAATGAATTTACTTGCACCGTCTCTTATAAAAAGGTTATTATATTTTAATCAAATATCATAACCTTTCTCTAAAAGTTGTCCTAGGTTCAAGATGTTTCACTTCATGTTTGGCACATAATAAACATTAGAAATGAATTGGTGCTCTCCATTCTTCAATCAGATAAGAAACTTTCCTTTACCTTTCATTGTTATCTTTGATTCATCTCCAAATGCGATATTGATCTTCACATATTCATCAAGCTTTATAAACATATTTTTTCTTCCACACATATGGTTGCTTGCACCGCTATCTGGGTACCACTATTTTCCCTACCTTTTTCATTTTCTTTCTGGGCTGGTAGTAATGTACTATCTTCTTGACTATTTTCTTCAGCATAATTGGTATTCTCTTCAACTTTATTGTTTCTTGGAGCCCTACATTCAGAAGCATAATTTCCAAATTTCTCACGATTGTAGCATTTAACGTGTGACTTGTCATACCCTGAATTTCCTCTCCCACGACTGCTTGTTGAGCTGTCTCCTCTTTGTTGTTGTTGTTGTTGTTTTCGTTACTGGACCTCCAATCTCATTCACGTCCATATCCATGACCTCTTCCTCTTTCTTGGCTGCAACCCCATCCTTGTTGGCTTCGATTATTTTCTTCCTTTTTTGAATCAATCTGTATCTTAAGAACTTGCTTTGATGTCTCTTTCCCTTTTTCTTTTCTTCATCAGCTTGCAATGAGCCTAGAAGTTCCTCGATTCCCATGGTCTTCAAGTTTTTTGTTTCTTCAATGATGGCGACAATATGTTCGAACTTTGGCTCTAATGATCTAAGAATCTTCTCTATAATTATTACATCATCTAACTTATCACCATTTCTTTTTAGATTATTACTAACCATTAAAACACCTGAGAAGTAATCAGAAACAAGCTCACCTTCTTTCATATGCAAAGTTTCAAACTCTCCTCTTAAAGTTTGAAGATGTACCTTTTTGACTTGATCGGCTCTCTTATAAGATGTTCGAGCTTCACCCATGCTTCTTTTGCTGACTTCGATCCCAAATCCTTCTCAAAAGTATCATCATCCAATACTTGATAGATTAGACAAAGAGCCTTCTTGTTTCTCGTCCTTGAGTTTCTCAAACTATCCCTTTGAGTTTGAGATAAGCTACCTTTATTTTTTTCAGCATAGCTTTTCTCCACTATTTCCCATACTTCATGTGCACGAAGGAGAGCCATCATCCTTAAGCTTCAATTGTCATAATTTCTCTTGCTGAGCATTGGAACTTGTAAGGGAATGTCGTCATTCGCCATCCCTATCTTTTTTTTAAAAGAATCTTAAAGCTCCAATACCACTTTGTTGAATACTTTTTATGAGAAAAATGTAAAGAATATAAGAAAGAGGCTTTCTTGTTGTTGAAAACTTTTCTTTTATTGATAATAAATTTTTTGCCCGATTGCTTAATACAAAATGATGAGCTCTTATACTTATAGGACTCCATAGACTATTGTAGAAACATGACTCTATAAACAATTCTAGAAATATGACTCCATACATAATTCTTATTTCTACTAGAAAATTCAAGAGCTCTCAGTAAACTACGTTAAATGGAAGAAGGATCTAGAATCTATAATAACAAGAAGTTTCTATAAATTAACCATAACAAATCAAGTTTAATATTTCAACATACACTGCACCAGGTGCTCTTATTAATCGTTAAGGTACTCATTCTATTATATTCACCTAATCATGTATTTTATTGTAGACATAAATATCCTATTCAAATTAGGTTTAACATTTTTAGCCTCGATTACTTCGATTTCATTTTTACTTATAAAATAATTATATGTTAACTACATCAACATAGGGCCTTAATGGTTATTAATATGAAAAGATATGGTATTTGATAGTTAATTTAGAAAATAATAAAATTATTACATAACATTTGGTTTTCAAACTTTAGTTAACAAGCTGTGTTTGCTGTTTCACCCCAATTTTCTTATGACAACATCTAAATTTATGCTTGATCTCCTGTTGCCACAACCGAATATGATTTTCCCCACAACATTTTTAACATTGGGAATACCTATGATTTGATATTACTTTTTTCCAATTTTTCCAATATATGGTTTAATGTATCAGTTCATATGTATGTTCTCTACACTATAATTTTTTGGTTCACTATATTTTTTTTTGTTGCAAGTGCATGTCATTTAATAATATCATTTCTCAGTAGCATGTAAACTAGATTCAACTACCTATATTAGTTGGATGATTTTTTTTCTATAATTTTAACAATGTGACTTTATTTCTTAAACTTTTGTATTATGATGATTATTTGACCTACTTAGACATTTAACTGTTATTATTCCCAAAATTTATTATTCATAATTCCAGCAGCTACTAGTAGTTTAACTGTAAATAATGTTGTTGTTAGGTATCTTGGCTAATCAATTTTTCAGGTTTAACCAAGCTTTAAAACTATGACATGTATTTCCCTCTATGATTAATTCATTTCATTTTTATGCGGCAAATGTACATGATTTTAGATCTTCCTCATATATTATTTACATACGGTATCATCTTCACGGTCTTACATATTGCATGTTTACTATAATCGTAGCGGTTATGATATTAAACATTAGTTTGTATTCAACTATGGTCTTCTTTATGGTGTTAGTTTGTCTATTGTGGTTTATTGTTTCACTTTACTATTATATACTACAGTAGCCTTTAAATAAGAATTTCATGAAAAATACACATGTTATCACTAAAAAACAGGCTTGGTTTAGTGACGGTCACTAGCGATGGCTAAAAAAGACGATCGTCACTAGCCGTCGTCGGCCGTCGCCAAATGCAGGTTATCATGGCTTGGCCGAGAGCAGTTTTCTTCACTTTTTCTCACACTTTCCCCGAGTTTTCTACCGAGCTTTCAACCCCCCCCCCCACCTCCAACCACCTCCTGCCGACGCCAACCACCTCCAAAAGATATCGCTGCCCTCCGATGCTTCCCCGTTCCCTCCATCTTCTCAATTTCTCAATTTCTAGGCATAATCTCTAAATATTAATTTCAGAAAATAATTTGATTATAGGTTTGAATATATTAAAATAATTGATATTAGATGACGGTTATAGTTTATTAGTTGATTTGGAGATTAAATTAAAACCGTTATTTGGAAATTAGTTGATTATGGAGTTGAAATTGATGATTATTATGTATTAGTTGATGATAATAGTATGTTAGTTGATTTAGAGAAGTTAGTAAGTGGTTTGATTATTTAACTTGTAAGCAAAAATTAGGGTTAATTTAAAACTCAAAAATTAGTTTGTAATCATTGTTTAATATATGCTTATCGATAAGTTTACAATGTTTGATGAGTGTGTTTTAATTATAAGTTTTAGTGGTTATTATAAAATAGTAGGTTAAAATTTTAGTTTACAAAATAGTTAAGTTAACATTTTAAATTGTTAATTAATGTTGAAATAAGTTTTAAATTTTTAAATTTATTAGATAAAATGTTTAAATAGTTGAATGAATTATTAATTTTTGAAAAGATCATAACAACAACAAATATTCTAGTGAAATGGATTTTGTAAAAAAAATAAGTAATGAGTAGGACAACAACAAACAATTCTAATGAAATTGATTTTGTAAAAAAATTATGAAATAAATATTACAGCAACAAATATTCTTCTAAAATTGATTTTATAAAATGTTAAGAAATTAACATAACAAGAATAAATATTGTACTAAAATCGATTTTGTAAAGAAATTTAGAAATGAATATAACAACAACAAATACTCCGCTAAAATCGATTTTGTAAAAAAAATAAGAAATGAATATATGAATAGTTGAATGAATTATAAAATACGTTTTAAATTTTTAGATTTCATTAATAATTATTTAAATAGTTGAATGAGTTGTAAATGTGTTTTAATTTTTCTAATCCCTTAAAGAGTTTTTGGCTCCATCTGAAAAATGTTGTATATGATCGTTATATGGATATTTGATTTTTAACAGAACGAACATCTATATTTGTCAGATTTGTTCTGCATTGGACATGTTACAAACATATTACAGCAATTATATTTTATAAATCATTTCATTTTAAACAGTTTACAAAATTTCGACAGCACTTTATTATCGTCCCTATGTACACGCATTTGAGTACGATACAGGGAACAGAAGGGAAGTGCTAATGAAATTTTTTTGAATCATTAATGTGAATTGATTTATAAAATGTAATTACTTTATTTTGTTTGTAATGGGAAGTAGGATGACCGACCATCAAAGTAAAAAACCAATGAACTAAAAATTAAAATAAAGTGAAGTGGTTATTTGATTTTTCTACGATGGTGAATTGGTTACAATGATGAAGTGTTGAAAATTATTCCTACAGTTGAATTGTTTACTTGAACTTTATAACATATATTTTCAAATCAGGAAAAATGTTCGATTATTTCCTCGACCGTAGTTGGATGTATTAAGTAAAAACTGGTAGAAAATGTTCAATAAAGGAATATTTATGTAATGGTGTACATGAATTTATAGATTCACTAAATCTAATAATCGAAGTAATAAAGAAATTCATTGCCCGTGTAGTAAATGCCAACATTTGAAGCATTGAAAACCATATATAGTTGAAGTACATTTGTATAAATATGGTTTCGTGTCGAATCATTATTTCTGAGATCGTCATGGAGAACTTGTTGAATCTACACCTAATCCTGTAGTGTTAGAGGATGATAATACTATGACAAATTAGATAGAAAATACGGTGGAAGATGCAGCACGATCAATGTTTCCTATCATTCAAGCTGGCGATGAAGACGTGAATTTCGAAGAACAACCGACTATGGGAGCTAAAAGAATATATGATTTATTGGATTCTGCTAAGAGGCCGTTTTGGGACGGTTGTAAAAGCAGAACCGAATCATCACTAACCGCCGAGTACATTACTATGAAATCAAAATTCAAACTTACATAAGCTGCATTTATAGCAGTTGTATAAGCATCAAAACGACAAATACCATCCAATAATCCAATGTGCGATAGTCATTATAAAGTGAAAAAACTTATGTCCGCTTTTGGTTTGCCATACGAAAAGAAAGATACATGTGTAAAAGGTTATATGCATCTTCTGCTACGGCATGTCATATGCGAGGCATGGTGTGAGAACGCCGGAAGAAGGAACTTTGATACATCCTTCTGATGGAGAAGCATGAAAACATTTTGATAAAACTTATCCTGCATTTTGTGATAACCCGGGATTTTGAAAAGCTATTAATTGGATCTGTAACTGATTGTAAACTGTTGGCTTATTAATTTTATTTGGATAAATAAATGGAATTCTGATAATTTAGAAATATCTGGATATATATGTATGAATTTAAAACTATAATAAATAATTATCTACAAATGATAAACCTGATGGTAGATTAAAATATGTTAATAGATGTGTATAAACTTTATAATGTTGAAATATTTTAGTATACACATACAAGTATATGGGTGTGCATATATATACATATATGTAAAATAATTTGGAAGCATTGATTTGAATATAAAAAAAAGTTAATTAAAGTAAATTGGACATTCCTAACACTAGTAATTATGTATTATCAATTTAAGTATAATAACAACTTAAGTATAAAATTTAAATAAGAATTAATAAAAGAGTTGATATTCTTTGTTTCTAAATTACATAATTTATATAAATATATAACATATGTAAACATGATGCACATATATAAAGATAACACATAAATAAATAATTTATATAAATAAAAATTTAGCAAGGATTTAAACATAAAATTCATAATTAAGACAATTGTAAAATAAATATAACATGCATTTACAAGTGTTAGTATTGGAGATACAAGTGGCATACATATTCCTTTTAAAATTTAGATAATATATATGAAAGGAAAGTCAGGCTTCATTCTTTTTTACATCTCAAAAACCTGAGAGTCAACAGAAAAAATCATCAAACTCTTGGAAGTTTTAAACCTGAAACAAGATACAAATTCAAACAAATATCAATCTTCAACCTGAGCAAGATCAAGATTTGCAGATTCAACCAACAAGCAAACTTCAGGACTCAAAAATCATAGATCAAACAACAATTTTTCAAAACATTGCAAGCCTGGAAAATCAGAGTTTTCAACCCTGAAGCAAGTAACAATTCAAACCATAGCTTGCTGCAAAATTCAACATTTCCAGTTTTTCTCTGCCATCAACAAAATGCAAGTGAGTTAACCTTAGATTTTAAACAGTTTTAATCAATGATTTTAGAAATGCATGTGATAAATCTACATAGGAAGGGAGAAATTGTTTTGCATGTTAATTTTATCTTATTAAATGTTTTCAATATCACTGTTTAAATGTGTATATATCTGTATATATATACAGATTGTTTTGTTACGTGCACAGGCCCAAAACAATTTTAAAAGAAAATCTAAATTTTCTCATACATTTAGAATTTAGCATTGATTTCTAAATGAAGTATGTTTATAACAATATAATACCAAATCTAAAAATAGATTCAAGAATTTTAATTTAGGAATTAATCAGAAATCAAGAAAATACAGTGGTGAGCAAATTGGGTCAGAAATAAATCACTATAATTTCATGTTTTGATTATATAGATTAATTCGTAGTTAAAAGTTAAGAATTTTAATATGGAATCTTAATTTTTAAGATTGTATTCAAGAGTATAGATCGAGTTGACTAGAATTGGGTCTATCATCAAATTCAGATGATCGAGGTATTGGAGATAAATTAGCAAGGATTTAAACATAAAATTCATAATTAAGACAATTGTAAAATAAATATAACATGCATTTACAAGTGTTAGTATTGGAGATACAAGTGGCATACTTATTCCTTTTAAAATTTAGATAATATATATTAGAAAGGAAAGTCAGGCTTCAATTTTTTTTACATCTCAATAACCTGAGAGTCAAAAGAAAAAATCATCAAACTCTTGGAAGTTTTAAACCTGAAACAAGATACAAATTCAAACAAATATCAATCTTCAACCTGAGCAAGATCAAGATTTGCAGATTCAACCAACAAGCAAACTTCAGGACTCAAAAATCATAGATCAAACAACAATTTTTCAAAACATTGCAAGCCTGGAAAATCAGAGTTTTCAACCCTGAAGCAAGTAACAATTCAAACCATAGCTAGCTGCAAAATTCAACATTTCCAGTTTTTCTCTGCCATCAAAAAAGTGCAGGCGAGTTAACCTTAGATTTTAAACAGTTTTAATCAATGATTTTAGAAATGCATGTGATAAATCTACATAGGAAGGGAGAAATTGTTTTGCATGATAATTTTATCTGATTAAATGATTTCAATATCACTGTTTAAATGTGTATATATCTGTATATACACAGACTGTTCTGTTTTGTGCACAGGTCCAAAACAATTTTAAAAGAATCTAAATTTCCTCCTACATTTAGAATTTAGCAATGATTTCTAAATGAAGTATGTTTATAATAATATAATACCAAATCTAAAAATAGATTCAAGAATTTTAATTTAGGAATTAATAAAAAATCAAGAAAATACAGTGGTGAGCAAATTGGGTCAAAAATAAATCACTAAATTTCATGTTTTGATTATATAGATTAATTCATAGTTAAAAGTTAGGAATTTAATATGGAGATCTTGATTTTTAAGATTGTATTCAAGAGTATAGATCTAGTTGACTAGAATTGGGTCTATCATCAAATTCAGATGATCGAGGTGATCATCAACGTCGAGATTTCCAGTGAAGATAGCAGGAAGGCTGTCGACCTTGGGAAAAATGGGAGGCGAATTTTTCAATGGTCAGGGTGGTTGGGAAATGTCGAACTAGGGTTCAAAGGTCGAACTAGAACGACGATATTCGTGAGTCAATGGTGTCGGCCTTGGGGAATCGGAGATCATCGCCAGTGTGAGAATCGCGGCGTGGATGGGTGAAGATGTTTTGGTCGGAGGCACAAAGGTTCTGATCATCGTGATCATCATGGCGAACCTATTTTGTCGATATGGTTTGGATCTTGTGTTGAACCGGATGGTCGATTTTGTTGAACGATGACATTTTTGGATCTGAGGGGTCAGAAGGCTTGCGGGGATCGTCGTCGATGGGACGAGGCTGATGTTGTTGATCGGAGTGCCTGGGATGGCTGGTGCACGTGCACCATCTCGCATGTGTGTTAGTTCTGTTTGGTTTTCAAGGTATTGAGGAACTCGGGACAAACTCGAAGATGAACACGAGAATTTTATTATGTTGCTCGAGTCCGTTTTCGTTTGTTTGCGAGCATCTGTTAATACTGTAACTTTAAAATTTAAGTAAAAACAGAGTTATAAAGGAATATGAATAGAAAAAAACAACAACAAACTCGAGAAGGTAGAGGATTTGCTTGAGTTTTGTTCGAGCAAGTTTGTGGTAGGCTGATGAACGTATTTTTCTACATTTTAAACCGTTTGTTTCATATATTTTTATTTTTATAAAGCGGTATTATACGGGTATTCTGTGGTGGTTTTGCAGATCATAGATTTCAAAGTGCAATGTTGAAATTAATCGGTTGTGGCATTGGTCTGTTCCAAAAGACACGCAATAATGAGTGCAGCATTTTGGATACCGAATGATTCAAAAAAAACACATATCAAGCATATCACTCAATTGGAAATATTCATATCAGCTCACGCAATTCAAGGATATCCATTTCAAAGCAATGCTACCTGTAAATCAAAAAAAAAACATGGCCAATTCAAGTAGCATAATACATAGCCATGATATGAAGCAAAATGGGACACGTTCAAAAGTAGCTTGCGTATGAATTTGGACCAATTCACATATAAAAGTATTTCAAGCAATGACGTGGCAACTTGACTGTTCACCAATTCAAGGAATGGACCCAGTCTACAATTATCTTGGCAAATACTAAGAATAGAACCGGTCCTATTGCTAAAAAGATGGACTATTTTAGGGGCTGAAGCCTATATATACAACATTATACAGCACCTTCAGATCATCTCTTACCTCATCACTTTTCTTCAAGTTTAGATTTAAATTCAGCACTATTTTTATTTTCGAACAGAATACGTAGGATTGTTGATTAGATTTAGCAATTTATTTATTCTTATTCTTAGTTATTTTCTGCACTCTTTTCAGTTAGTTAATAATTATTTCAGTTGTTTGCTCCGTTATCTTCTTTTCCGCAATTTCAATTTCTATTCTGATTTTTTTTTACAATTCTATATTTTGGTTGCAATTTCGATTAGTTTCGAAATCGATTCGGAGTATATTATTGTTTTTATTTTCTGTTCAAAATTCACCGTCGAATTCGTTTAACACGCCTAAGATTTAACTATGGATTTTAATTGTTTTAAAATACAATTCCCTGTGTTCGACCTGCATACTACACGCCTGTGCGCTTGCAGAATTTATTAAAATTTGTGCTTTTCTAATCAATACAAAAGTCGCAACAAGTTTTTCGCGCCGTTGCCGGGGAGTTGCTATTTTGAGATTTTCGATTTTTCGTTTTTAAGTCTATTCGTGTTAATTTTTTCTTTTTTTTTTGCATATTTTCAAGTTTCCATTTGGTTTAGCTCTGTTTGCTTTTCACGTTACATTTCGCATGTTATTTCCATTGCTGTTTTGGTTTCCACGTAATCAAAAACTTGTTTAAATTGTTTTAATGCAACTGCTATTTTGGTTTCATTCATATGTCAGTTTAATATTTATTCACCCTTTTGTTCACATTCACCATATTTGCATTTTGTTTTGTTTAGTTTCTGTTTATGCTTTCATTATCTATGCATAACCACGTTATTTTTCTGCATTCACTTTGCAATCATTTTCACCACGTTATTTTCACACATAGATTTTCACATAGCAGAAGCATACTTCATTGCATTATTTCAGTCACGTTTGCATACATACTTGCCTCTTGCTGCATTTTCATTCACTAACACATCATTTTTAAGTGAAATGCTGTAATTCACGCATGCATCTAACATAAACCATTCTTTAATCTTGCTTTAAACTTTCTACAGATTTGCTTAAAAAAAAACAAAACAAAACAAAAGCATTCACATTAGTTTGCATTTTGCATACTTTCAAACTTTGTCCACCACGTTAGTTGTCATTCATGTTTTTATTTTTGCATGCATGTTTTAGTTTTTACGTCAGTAGCTTTTTGTGATTCACAGCTTGTGTTTAATATTGTGCGTTTCATTTTTTTCTTTGCACCTTGCCACGTTATAATTTTCGCCCTGTGCTTTCGTTTAAATCATTTGTTGCTTTTCATTTGTTCACATTTGCATATTCACGTGAATCAAGTCTAAAGCATCATGTAAACAACAATCAACCAAATCAAACAGCACCAACTCCGTAAATATCAGCCATTCAACAACAAGGATCTAGCTATCAAGTTATTACAAACAGTGGTGTTTGAATCGCTAGCACTGCTCGGCTGCACTGGACGGACAACCATACCTCTCTGTAAGTAATTTTCTACTCTACAGGTGCCCAACTGAAAACTGTTTAAATTTACTTTTTTTCATTACATCTTGAGTTGTTTATGCGCGTTTGGGCAAGAAATAATTTTAATCGTTTAGAAAGCCAAAATATCTCATTAAAAAAATCAACGGAAAATTCAAATCAAACAAATATGAGCAATCACGGTTCACAACACAGTTCACCGAAATTATCACCTAAATCACATGTTGGAAATAATGAATTTCATGATAACCGACCATTATCCCTTAGAGACCGATGCTATCCAACACGGACTGTTCAACCTTCGGTTATTTCATTTCCACCCGCCGAAGGAAATAATTTTGAGCTAAAACATTCTTTTATCCAAGGGGTACCGAAATTCACTGGGTCTGAAAATGCATATGAATTTCTTAGTGAATTTGAGTTATATGCTTCTACAACTAAAATGCAACAACTTTCTAATGAATCCATCAAGCTAAGACTTATTCCATTCGCGCTTCTAGAAAGCGCGAAAAGATGGCTTAATTCTTTTTCTAAAAATTCAATTAAAAGTTGGGACAATTTCGTTACTATATTTTTGAAAAAATTTTTTCCTTTCCATAAAACTCTTAAAATTCGAACTGAAATCAATCAATTCTCTCATAATGAAGGAGAAACTTTTTCAAAATACTTTGAAAGGTTCAATCAACTGTTATATAGTTGCCCACATCATGCAATCCCTAAGCACGTTTTGTGCCAAATCGTTTATGAAGGGCTTAACTATCAAACAAGATCCCAACTTGAATCAATGTGCGGAGGAGAATTCATGGCAAAAACCGACGAGGAAGCTTGGAAATTTCAAGAAGAATATTCGAAAAAGGATATGCAATGGGAAACAATTCGTGTTCCAATTCGTGCTCCAAATAGAGGAGTACATGCCATTGACCCATCACATCTTCCTATAGATACCCAAACTCCTCAAGAAGGAGAAGGACTACCCCATTACTACACACAAGACCAAATCAATGCTATAGCTCAAAATAGTCCTTATTCATCCACATACAATCCTAACTGGAAGCACCACCCCAATTTTTCATGGTCAAATCCTAACAATGTGGCTAATCCATCACATATGTATCCAATGATACCAAATCTGAATTATCGAGCACCAACCTCTAATTCTCAAAATTCTCAACCCGCTCCTCAAACAAAACCTTCGAATCAACCATACAGGCATCCTAATTTCAATCCATCAACCCAACCTTCTCAGCCTTCACAAGAAATTGCTCGATTGGAAAAACAACTCTCTAAACAAAATAAACAAATCACTAACCAAGATGCGAGAATTGAGCAAATCACTAAACAAAATGAACAAATGTTGATAATGATAAAGGATCTCATGAAAATCAATGAGAAAGGTAAATTGCCTAGTCAAACCGAAGTGAATCCAAAGTATAACTCTCGAGGAGTAAATCTTTGTGAGAACGAAGATGTAAATCCGGTTAATGCTGTCATCACATTAAGGTCTGGAAAGAAGGTGGACAACCATGTCGGTAACCCCGACATCCTTCTTAAATCTTCCCATGTTCCAAATTCTGAAACTCAGTCGACAACCACGGTTGTCAATCAAAACGATTCTAATTCTTCATCTAAGGTTGGCAATCCCGACTACTCTTCACCTTCTGATGTTGGCAACCCCAACATTCCAGCTCCCTTATCTTCACCCTCTAATATAACACCTTCTTCTTCGAATGAAAAAACTTCCGAACGAGTCTATAAACCCATAGCTCCATTTCCTCATAGACTCAACAAAAAGAAGAAGCCCACTAATTTTGACCAAATTCTTGAAATTTTCAAACAAGTTCGAGTCAATATTCCTCTTCTTGATACCATCGAGCAAATTCCTCAATATGCCAAATGTCTGAAAGAGCTATGTACTCAAAAACGTGCCACTAACGTTCCTAAGACTGCATTTCTAACTGCAAACACTAGCTCTGTTCTTTCAAATCCCTCCCCAATCAAGCATAAGGACCCCGGTTGTCCTACAATCGGCTGTAAAATAGGTAACACTCACATTAGTCATGCCTTACTCGATCTTGGAGCGAGTGTAAATCTTTTGCCTTATACCGTGTACTGTCAACTTGGACTAGGGGAATTAAAACCTACAAACATCACAATTCAACTGGCTGATCGATCTGTCAAAAAACCATTGGGCACAGTTGAAGATGTTTTGATACAAATCGAGCAATTCTATTTCCCAGTCGATTTCATAGTCCTAGAGACCGCACTTGTCTCAAATCCTAACGGTCGGATTCCCTTGATATTAGGTCGTCCATTTTTAGCAACATCAAATGCTATCATAAATTGTAGGAATGGTCAACTCCGACTTTCCTTTGGGCACCTAACCATTGAACTAAATATATTCAGTCTTAACAGACAACCAAGGGATCTTGAAATAGAAGAAGTTGACGTGATCCAAATAATTGTAGAAAATGATTTTAGTGATATTACGGAGTCTCTTAACATGTGTCTAGATCATTTTAATTCTAATTTAAATGAAGATGAATACATTTATGAATTAAATGATATGCTCTGCTCTTCTCATAATTCACTAGAATTCAATCAGTTGATGTCTACTGAAGCCTCAAGAGAAGTACGTCCTAAATTAGACCTCAAACCTCTTCCAAACGATCTTAAGTACGCATACTTAGATTCTTCGGAAAATTTCCCTGTAATCTTGGCATCCGATCTCATTAAGGACCAAGAAGAACAATTTTTGAAAATTTTAAGGGAAAATAAAGAGGAAATAGGATGGGTAATCGCTGACATTAAGGGAATTAGTCCATCAATTATTGAACATTGAATACATTTAGTCGACGAGGCTAAACCCACTCGCGAAGCTCAAAGGCGATTAAACCCTAATATGAGAGAAGTGGTAAAGGAAGAAATTATCAAATGTTTAGACAATAACATACCCTATCTCTGACAGTACTTGGGTAAGTCCGGTACAAGTTGTACCAAAGAAGTCTGGAATCACTGTGACAACAAATGAGAATAACGAACTTGTTCCGACAAAGGTCAAAACAAAATGGCGCGTTTGCATCGACTATCGAAAACTCAATGTAGCAACAAGAAAAGATCATTTCCCCCTCCCTTTCATTGATCAAATGCTCGAACGCTTAGCCGGTCATGAATATTATTGTTTCCTTGATGGTTACTTTGGCTATAATCAAATTCCCATTGCGTTAGAGGACCAACATAAAACAACGTTCACATGTCCCTTCGGAACTTTCGCTTATCGTCGCATGCCCTTCGGCCTTTGTAATGCTCCTGCTACCTTTCAAAGATGTATGATGAGTATATTTTCTGATATGGTAGAGGATTTCTTAGAAATATTCATGGACGATTTTTCAATCTATGGGTCATCTTTTGATCAATGCCTCCTTCGTTTAGAATGTGTCTTAAAGCGATGTAAGGAGAAATCACTTGTTCTTAATTGGGAAAAATGTCATTTTATGGTTAAGCGAGGAATAGTCTTAGGTCACGTTGTCTCTAAAAATGGCCTAGAAGTTGACAAATCTAAAGTTGATCTTATTGTTGACCTTCCTCCTCCAAGGTCCGTAAAGGACATTCGCTCGTTTCTCGGCCACGCAGGATTTTATAGGAGGTTCATTAAAGATTTTTCAAAAATTTCAAAACCTCTTTCAAATATTCTGGCTAAAGACGTCAAATTTTAATTTTCCAAGGAATGTAAAACGTCTTTTGAAACCCTCAAATCGATCTTGACCACTGCACCTATCATCCAACCTCCAAATTGGACCTTGCCTTTCGAATTAATGTGTGACGCTTCTGATTATGCCATCGGAGCCATCTTAGGTCAACGAATCGATAAACTTCCTCGAGTCATCTATTATGCTAGCAAAACTCTTAATGAAGCTCAATTGAATTACTCAACCACAGAAAAAGAGTTTTTAGTAGTTATCTTTGCCCTCGATAAGTTTAGATCATATCTCGTAGGTTCTAAGGTCGTAGTTTACACCGATCATGCCGCCATTCGGTATTTACTCACGAAAAAGGATACCAAACCCCGCTTAATCCGTTGGATTCTCCTTCTTCAAGAGTTTAACCTAGAAATACGAGATAAAAAGGGTTCTGAAAATGTCGTAGCTGACCATCTTTCTCGTATAGTTCATGAAAACTATGATAACTCTCAAATCAACGATCATTTTCCCGATGAACAAATTCTTTCACTCTCTAGTGCACCATGGTATGCGGACATTGTAAATTATCTTGTCACAAATGAAACACCTTCCCATTGGTCAAAACAAGATAAACAAAAATTTCTCTCCAACGTTCGAAACTTTTACTGGGACGATCCTTATCTTTTCAAATATTGCACCGATCAAATCATTCGCAGATGTGTCCTAGAACATGAATTCCATAGCATCCTCTCTTTTCCACATAATCAAGCATGTGGAGGACATTTTGGAGCAAAGAAAACTGCTACCGATGTGTTACAGTGCGGTTTTTATTGGCCTTCTCTTTTTCGTGATGCCCACGAATTTTTCTCCAAATGCGCTAGATGTCAACAAACAGGTCGTATTTTCAAACGTGACATGATGCCCCTAAATCTGATCCTTGTCATCGAAATTTTTGATGTTTGGGGCATCGATTTCATGGGTCCTTTTCCTAATTCTTTTGGAAATCTCTACATCCTACTTGCAGTAGATTACGTGTCTAAATGGGTTGAGGCCATTCCCACCAGAACGAATGACAATAAAGTTGTTGTCAAATTTTTGAAAGAAAACATATTTTCTCATCTTGGGACACCTCGAGCCATTATAAGTGATAACGGTTTCATTTTTGTAATCGTGCTTTTGAATCTCTTCTTAAGAAATATTCTATCACTCATAAACTATCTACTCCTTATCATCCACAGACCAACGGTCAAGACGAGATTTCCAATAGATAAATTAAACAAATTCTTGAAAAGACGGTTAACTCCAACAGAAAAGATTGGTCATCTAAATTGATAGACGCCCTTTGGGCATTTCGCACAGCTTATAAAACCAATCTAAGAATGTCACCATACCGATTGGTCTTTGGAAAAGCATGCCATTTACATGTTGAGCTCGAGCACCGCGCACTTTGGGCAATCAAATACCTTAATTTTGACATAGAAAAAGCCGGATCGCATCGTAAATTACAATTGTCAGAATTATAAGAACTAAGAAATGAAGCGTACGAAAATGCAAAGATTTATAAAGAGAAAACCAAATTCAATCATGATAAATCCATAATTCGTAAGACATTCGAAGTAGGTCAGAAAGTTCTCTTATATAATTCCAGACTTCATTTATATCCGGGAAAATTGAGATCCCGTTGGACAGGTCCATATATTGTGAAAACAGTATACCCTTATGGTGCAGTTGAAATTGAAAATCCTAGGGACGGTTCCATTTCAAAGGTCAATGGACAACGCTTGAAGCCATTTCTAGTGTTTGAACAGCACGAGGACGATGAGTTCGTGGATCTTCATGAACCTAGCTATTCGGCATGAGCCGCTCACTATCTTGCACATATCAGGTTGTATTTTTTATTTTCCTATTTTGCATTTGCATTTTATTTGACAGTTGGGACACTGTCTCATTCCAGTGTGGGGGAGACGCATATCTCATTCTGTTTGTTCATATTTCATAGTGTAGCATCATTTTTTTTTTAAAAATCATCTCATTATTTGTTTTCAAATTTCCTTTCAATTTTTTTTCATTTCCCAATATTTTTAGGACTTCGATTTATTTTTAATTAGTCAAGACAAAGTAAGTAAGCAGTTGAAGTCAATTGATGAAGATTTTTGTGAATCACTAATTTCAAATGTAAAATATAATGAAAAGTTGAATTACAAGCAATAATAGTGAGGTTAGTATATAGGGGGATTCATAGGTGATGGTTATGATATCTTTTCTAAACTGTAGTCTTTGTTTAAAAAAAAAGGGCAGATTTAAAGTACATGCGTTGACATCTCAAATCATTAAAGTTAAGTGGTGCTAAGTTGATTTGCATAACACTCTTTAGCTCTTCTCAAAAAAAAACAATAAGAAACACCGAGAGTCGAAAGGTGTGCACACTTGTGAAAGTGTGTGCACTCGCCACGCTCTATACTCTTCTCACGTAAGACCCCAAGGCAGTGCATGGATGGTATATCTGGCCTCAGCATTCTGAGTTAGGTGTATAAATAATTAAATAAATAATCACCTAAGGATTACCGACCTTTTCTGACATAGTCAGCGTCGGTTTGCACAATCCGTCAAGCTCTGTCCCAACTCTCACGTAAGCCCGCGAGGCAGTGCATGGGTGGTATACCTTGGTCCAAAGGATAGGTGTAAAAAAAAGAGAGAAAGAAAAAAAACTAGTAAAGAGAGACTAAGCTTTGAAACCCAAACACTTCTTGACTTTGTTGATTTGGCTTGTTATACAAATGGAAATGAAAAATACCATTTTGAAAAAAAAACTGTGATCAACAGTGAAGAATTTATTTCATGGCTGCACTATGTTATCGACTGAAACAACTGGCCAAACTAGAATCTAATGTATGAAAACTTGAGTTACATTGAAATTTGTGATTAGTGAGGAACCAAAAATTTGAAGAAGTTGACTAAAACTGATATACATTATTTTGTTGCAACTATTTTGAAGTAAATCGAGTCTCCATTTGTATAGAATTTTGCATTCATGTAGTACATTAGAATCATCACATACTGCATTTGGATTTTGTGGGTAGTATCCGCTGAAAACCCTCACGAGACACCACTCGTCCTACTAGGGACACCTAGAGGTTTAACGGCTTGTTGCATACGCTCAATGCAATCGTGTTTCCTATGAAAAAGAATTAAATTAGTTTTTATTTTCTCGTTTATTCGAGGACGAATAAAGTTCAAGTGTGGGGGTAGTTGATGAACGTATTTTTCTGCATTTTAAACCGTTTGTTTCATATATTTTTATTTTTATAAAGCGGTATTATACAGGTATTCTGTGGTGGTTTTGCAGATTATAGATTTCAAAGTGCAATGTTGAAATTAATCGATTGTGGCATTGGTCTGTTCCAAAAGACACGCAATAATGAGTGCAGCATTTTGGATACCGAATGATTCAAAAATAAAACACATATCAAGCATATCACTCAATTGGAAATATTCATATCAGCTCACGCAATTCAAGGATATCCATTTCAAAGCAATGCTACCTGTAAATCAAAAAAAACATGGCCAATTCAAGTAGCATAATACATAGCCATGATATGAAGCAAAATGGGACACATTCAAAAGTAGCTTGCGTATGAATTTGGACCAATTCACATATAAAAGTATTTCAAGCAATGACGTGGCAACTTGACTCTTCACCAATTCAAGGAATGGACCCAGTCTACAATTATCTTGGCAAATACTAAGAATAGAACCGGTCCTATTGCTAAAAAAATGGACTGATTTTAGGGGCTGAAGCCTATATATACAACATTATACAGCACCTTCAGATCATCTCTTACCTCATCACTTTTCTTCAAGTTTAGATTTAAATTCAGCACTGTTTTTATTTTCGAACAGAATACGTAGGATTGTTAATTAGATTTAGCAATTTATTTATTCTTGTTATTAGTTATTTTCTGCACTCTTTTCAGTTAGTTAATAATTATTTTAGTTGTTTGCTCCGTTATCTTCTTTTCCGCAATTTCAATTTCTATTCTGATTTTTTTTACAATTTTATATTTTGGTTGCAATTTCGATTAGTTTCGAAATCGATTCGGAGTATATTATTGTTTTTATTTTCTGTTCAAAATTCACCATCGAATTCGTTTAACACGCCTAAGATTTAACTATGGATTTTAATTGTTTTAAAATACAATTCCCTATGTTCGACCTGCATGCTACACACCTGTGCGCTTGCAGAATTTATTAAAATTTGTGCTTTTCTAATCAATAGAAAAGTCGCAACATAGTCTCAGGTTTGACAGTTGGTAATAGGTTTTCAAACCGAGGTAAAGTTGTAGAGGTTTTAAAAGTTTAGTAGAATCTTAGACCAGGTTTTAAAGTTTTGAAATAAGTTATGTTCGGTTTGTTTAAAAAAAAATTAAGTGAATTTGTACTTGGTCTTAAAAAGGCAAAGAAAATATTTAGCCAAGTTTTAAAAGTTAAACAACTTTTTAATTAATTATATTATCTTATTTTAAGAATGAGTTTTAAATGAAAGATTAATTACTTAATGGAAGTAATTTAAGAATTTCTTAGTATGATTAATTAAAGGATTAATTAATGTGATTAATTTAAGTGTAATTAATTAACGTAAGTGATTAAAGGGTAGTAAATCATTGAATGAGATTTAATAAATCAAGGTCAATGTGGTTTATTAAGGTTATTTAATCAATGAAATTAGTTTAAGCATCGGTTTATAATTAGCCAAAGTTAATTAAGAAGGATTAGAGATAATTAATAATTTTTTAGGGATAACTAAATTAAATTAATTTAGAATTTTTAATAGTTAATGAGAGATCATTAACTAGGAATTATTAAATAACTAATTAATGTGATTAATTGAAAACAAAATTAATTATATTAATTAATTAAAAATAATCATTGTGGAATTGTTTAAGCATAATTACTTAATGGGAGTAATTAAAAGAATTAATTACTCAGTGTAATGAATTAAATTAATGTGACTAGTTTAAGATAATTAATTAGTTTAATTAATTTAGGATAATCATTAGATGATGGGTTAAGTATAATTACTTAGTGAAGTAATTAGTGGATAATTATTGAATGTAATTAATTGAAGAATGGTAGTGGTTTTGGGTTTAATTTATTTGTGTAATTAATTAAAGATAATTACATATGTAATTAGAGAATGATTAATTAAAGATGATTAATCAAAATGAATAATTAAGGGATATTTAATTAATTGACTATAATTAATTAATGTTGAATAAGCAAGATTTAGAAATAATAAAGTAATTAATTTAATTCGTTGGTAGTTAATTAGATTAATTAGAAATGGTATGACTAATTAATCTTGCTTATGGATGATTGAATTATATTTAAATGCCTTGCATTATTTGTTATCCCTGATATGTTATGATGATGCCTTGTGAAATGAAATGTTTTTGTAATATGATATGCTGGGTTGAACAGAGATAATATGGTTATCTATGATGAATTGCTGTGTAAAAGTGACATCCGGTATTAAAATTTAACCACTTGAATAATTTGGGATAGAATGGTATTGAATTCGAAGAGACCGGAGTCGGGTATTAGTAAATACCCGAAACCACTTCGATTCCTTATAGATTGATATGTGACATAAATAAGCTGAATGAATGATTTAAGTGAATTGGACTATTTAATCTAAGTTTTTGGTACTTAGAAATTTGTGAATGAAATAAGTGATGTCTCTTACAAACTGTGAATTTGTATATTAATGCAAGTCACCCCGGGTTTTAATTAAATTCTTTGTATTGGAATTTCTTGATAGATGAGTTTACTCACGCTGGTTTCCAGCCTGACTCGGGTGTTACTTTGATTTAATGCTCGGGTCAGTCCGAGTATTACAGATTCTCAAGTAAGGACGCCCTGGAGCTCAGGAGGCGAGATAGATGGCAGGAACGTATGGAGTGTTTCCGTTGTGATATATTATTTCTGTTTATCAGGGACATGTTGATTTGTATATGTCCAGTGATTGTGTATGAGTGTAACTCTGATGTATTAAAATACAATTGATAGATACAGTATTCTTTTGTAAACTATTATTATTTGATATTATATTTTATCCGCTGCGAATGTGAAATGTTGGTGTTTCTGTTCTTTTGTTTCTACTAACTCTTTCTTATTTTCCTTAACTGTCTGGAATTTTTGAGATCGAAAATTTTGGGTCGTTACATTTGGTATCGGAGCTGAGGGTTAAGCGAGAACCATGGTTCTGGTGGGATTACTCATTAAGGATAGGGTAAGTAGTACCTTAGAATGAGTTGTGTGTAGTATATATGAGAGAGCGTACCTGTTATTTTCTTATAAAATGATTTTTAAATAAGTTTTATTTTGAATATATATAAAGCAATAGTTTTTCCAATATATATTAAGAAATTGGTTGTTGGTTATTGGAATTAAATAATGAGAATTAAGTGGTAATAGTAATATAACCAAATTTTAAATTGAATTTAAAGATAAGTTTGAAACAGATTCAAACTGAAATTAAAATCTTGAATTTGGAGAAGAGTTTTTGAATAAGATAATAATGAATTTGATTTCCAAATATGATAATCTTGGTTATTATCATAAATGGTTGTTATATTTAATAATAAAATATGTATTAATGTGTAAGCAAAATGAAATGTTTTATGGAGGTAAACATTTGGGTAAGTATGACTTATACAGTGGAATTGAAGATGATCTGAATTGTGAAGGTTTAAATTTGGATCCAGAATTTGAAAATTGTTTCAAAGTGATAAAGAAATAATAAATAATGTTATTTAATATATTTGAATGAAGGGTCTGTTTCAAACAAGAGTTGTTTGAAATTTAAAAAAAAATTGTTTTGGATTAAGAACCAAAGGTGGTTTAAAATTTAAGGATAACTTGGTGTGTAAAGGAAATAAATATGTATAAATGAGGGTTGGCTGGATTAAGTAAATTGAATTTAACTTTGGAAAAGTTAAATAATTTAACAAGAAACCTGAGTTGAAAATTTCAAGGTGAAATTAGAATTTAACTTGAGAAGTTAAATGGTTAATTTGAATTGGGAGTTTGTGAGATGTCAAAATAGGTTTGAGATCTGGAAATTGAAAATGGATGGATATTTAAAAAATAATTTGAATGATATCATCCCATTGTTAATAATAATCTTTAAAAATTGTGAATTGGATTTTCTTAAATGAATAAATAAATGGATTGTGATAATATATCCATTATTGAAATAAATAGGAAATAAAACTTAAGTCTGAAATTAAGGATATGGAATCATTATAGACTTAAGATTTAAATGTTTAAGATAAAACTTCAAAAGTTTGGTTTCAAAATTGAAATTGGTGATAAATTGAATTTCAAGGATTTAGTTTTTTAAAAAGGATTTGAATAATTATTTGAACATTGAAAAAGGTTAAAAAAATGGAATTTGGATTCAGAATTAAATGGTTTAAAGATATAAGTTGATTTGATTTAAAGGATTAAATCAACACTTAAAGATTTAACTCGAATTTATATAATTCGAGATGGTTTAAATTTGAAATTTGAATTGAACAAGTTCAAATTGAATTTGATTTGAATTAATTGAAATTGTAATGGAAGACGTATAAGTATAAAATTCAAATGGAAAATTTGAATTGGATTGATTTGAAATGATTTGAAGTTGAAGTGGGTTCAATTTGAAATTAGTCCAAATTGATTTGAATAATTTGGAATTGTAATTAAAGTTGAATAGTTTTAAATTCAAATAGAATTTGAATTGAATTTGGGAGGAAATCAAGAATAATTCAACTTGATTTGGAAATGGAGTTTGAAATTGGGATTAATTCAAACTGGAGTTGAAATGAATTGAAATTGGAACTAGTTCAATTGACATTTATTTGAATTAGTAGAATTTGAGATCAAAGTTGAATAAAGTTAAATTTGGAAAGATACTAAAGTTAATTCGACTTGAATTGGGGTTAAATCAGTTTCAATGGAAATTGAAGTTATTTAAATTGGAACTAAGTCAATTTAAATGGAAGTGGAAATTAAATTAAATTGATTGGAAATAGAGGTTGGGAATTGAACAGTTTGGCTCTGGACTATTTTCAAAATAAATTGTTTTAGTACAAATCTATTTTTCCAAACCATTTACAACTTTTCTTTTAAAACCTAAAACTATCTTATACGTACACAATTATTTTTGGAACTATTTAACAAATTTCCAACTATTTTATAAACTAATTACTGTTTTTCAACTACTATTATAACTAATTACTATTTTATAGCTATTTTGCAATTATTTAAAATTTCTATAACTATTTGACTATTTTCCAACTATTTTACAATTAATTAACTATTTTGCAGCTATTTTACAAACTAATAATTATTTTTCAATTACTTAACTATTTTTAGCTTTTCAAGCTATAAACTAGATTCGAACTAGACAGAGTTCGAACTGCTTATGATTAAATACCCAATTAAGATAAGAATTGAGGTGATAATCCAAATGTGATTGAATCAACTGTGAATAAGTGGATAGAAATTAAAGTGAATGTGAATAGAAAAGGAGATTGATTTGGCTAATAATCAATAAAGATTAATACGTAGGATGTACGTATATTATTCTATTCGCATAGTGATTTGATCCGGATTCGAGCACAGAATTTCGAGATAATTATGTTAACCCGAGTTGGGATTTTTTACTCGATTTTCGACGGCGAACCTAGATATGGATTGTTGATTGGTTCTGGATATTCTCTATCATAGTTATGGCTATGCAAGGAGAATAACTGTTTCTGATCAAGAAACCAGATTTGAGTCCGCACTAGGAAGTCGGGTGTACGATACTAGTACGGAAGTGAAATTGTGTGATCGAGTGAGCGATCAGATTGATATAGCGTACGAATCATATGTGTACATCATACGGGTTTGAATGAAATTGTTACTGGGAATTTGTGGATAATAATTGTGAAATGGTTTTTGAAATGAAAGGTATATTTTGTGAAATATATGATTAAATAAAATAGAAATTGGATATTTCTATGGTAGAAATTTACTTTACAGAAGTAAGTAAACTGGTAAGTGACTTTATAGATTAATCAAATTTGAATATTTGATTTGGAATAAATAAGGTTATATATCTTTGTTATATAAGATAAGTCTCACCTTGTTTGAAATGATCCGAAGTTTTTAAATATATATATATGTAAAGGATCTTATGAGGATTTTGGAGAAAGGTTTTTGGAACCTTTTGGATTTGGAAAGGCTTTTGATTTTGGGTAAAATCAATATTGGAATATAGTAAAGCCTAATTTGAGAATTATCGATTTTGGGATAATTGATTTTGAGAAAGGAGATTTATATCAGATTCATACTAGGTGTATGATTCGGAAGAAACTATATGTGTATAGTATAAAGTGTTTTGAAAATGGCTCTGGAGAAAAAGGCGCTCCCTTGAATGAACTTCTCAGGAGTACCATAGGTTGGTACTGCCTTGAGCCTCTAAGGGGGAGGTTCTAAAGTTGATCCTGTGAGGAGTCCCGATAAAACTAGTTCCTGAGAATTATTGGGTAGCGAAAGCTGAGGGCGTTGATGCCTAAAGAGGCATTTGGGTTATGCTGTGACGACAGCGTAACTCGATGTCGCTGTGATCTACTGGTGGACCATAGCGGAAATCGTGTAGAGGTGAGTGTCAACGGTCTACGCTTGATTTTTTCGGGAAGGCAACATAACATCGGTAGACTGCGATCTATGGTCGAGTGGAGTGGAGAATTTTCATTCTTTTGGTAGCGAAATTCGAGGGCGCTGAGGACTACAGTTATATGGGTTATTGCTGTGATAGCAAAGTAACCCCAGTTGTAGCTGCGATCTGTAGCGGGTTCCATGGTATAATCGAGGGGCGCGGAGGCCTACAGTTATCTATGGATTTTGCCGGGATGGCAACGTAACCATCGGGTTAACTGAGACCATGGATGGGGGTGATGATTTTCAGAGCATTCTCACCAAAGATATTTCCTCAATTTTCAAAAATGTTTTCTATATTTTCAATAAAATTATTTTTCAAGTATTTTCACTGGGTGTTGAAAACGGGTTTGCCAAGAAGTACTTATAGATTTTCAGTCCTACGTCTGATCAACGTAAGACCAAATTTCTGTGAGAACGAAGATGGACTTGTTGAAACATCGAGTTATAAAAAATATTTTTATAAAAGCTATTTTGATAACATTACATAGATTTTAAAAGTGTTCTGAAAATAATCAAAGAAATTTATCTGATTTTAAGCATTTTAACAAATTCTGGTTTCGTTCCTTTTCGAGGACGAAAAGATTCAAAGGGGGAAGGAATGTGATAACCCGTGATTTTGAACAGCTAGTAATTGGATCTGTAACTAATTGTAAACTATTGGGACATTAATTTTATTTGGATAAATAAATGGAATTCTGATAATTTAGAAATATCTGGATATATATGTATGAATTTAAAACTATAATAAATAATTATCTACAAATGATAAACCTGATGGTAGATTAAAATATGTTAATAGATGTGTATAAACTTTATAATGTTGAAATATTTAGTATACACATACAAGTATATAGATGTGCATATATATACATATATGTAAAATAATTTGGAAGCATTGATTTGAATATAAAAAAAAAGTTAATTAAAATAAATTGGACATTTTTAACACTAGTAATTATGTATTATCAATTTAAGTATAATAACAACTTAAGTATAAAATTTAGATAAGAATTAATAAAAGAGTTAATATTCTTTCTTTCTAAATTACATAATTTATATAAATATATAACATATGTAAACATAATGCACATATATAACGATAACACATAAATAAATAAACTATAAAAATAAAAATTTAGCAAGGATTTAAACATAAAATTCATAATTAAGACAATTGTAAAATAAATATAACATGCATTTACAAGTGTTAGTATTGGAGATACAAGTGGCATACTTATTCCTTTTAAAATTTAGATAATATATATTAGAAAGGAAAGTCAGGCTTCAATTTTTTTTACATCTCAATAACCTGAGAGTCAAAAGAAAAAATCATCAAACTCTTGGAAGTTTTAAACCTGAAACAAGATACAAATTCAAACAAATATCAATCTTCAACCTGAGCAAGATCAAGATTTGCAGATTCAACCAACAAGCAAACTTCAGGACTCAAAAATCATAGATCAAACAACAATTTTTCAAAACATTGCAAGCCTGGAAAATCAGAGTTTTCAACCCTGAAGCAAGTAACAATTCAAACCATAGCTTGCTGCAAAATTCAACATTTCCAGTTTTTCTCTGCCATCAACAAAATGCAAGTGAGTTAACCTTAGATTTTAAACAGTTTTAATCAATGATTTTAGAAATGCATGTGATAAATCTACATAGGAAGGGAGAAATTGTTTTGCATGTTAATTTTATCTTATTAAATGTTTTCAATATCACTGTTTAAATGTGTATATATCTGTATATATATACAGATTGTTTTGTTACGTGCACAGGCCCAAAACAATTTTAAAAGAAAATCTAAATTTTCTCATACATTTAGAATTTAGCATTGATTTCTAAATGAAGTATGTTTATAACAATATAATACCAAATCTAAAAATAGATTCAAGAATTTTAATTTAGGAATTAATCAGAAATCAAGAAAATACAGTGGTGAGCAAATTGGGTCAGAAATAAATCACTATAATTTCATGTTTTGATTATATAGATTAATTCGTAGTTAAAAGTTAAGAATTTTAATATGGAATCTTAATTTTTAAGATTGTATTCAAGAGTATAGATCGAGTTGACTAGAATTGGGTCTATCATCAAATTCAGATGATCGAGGTGATCATCAACGTCGAGATTTCCAGTGAAGATAGCAGGAAGGCTTTTGACCTAGGGAAAAATGGGAGGCGGATTTTTCAATGGTCACGGTGGTCGGGAAATGTCGAACTAGGGTTCGAAGGTCGAACTGGAACGACGATATTCGTGAGGCTATGGTGTCAACCTTGGGGAATTGGAGATCATTGCGAGTATGACAATCGTTGCGTGGATGGGTGAAGATATTTGGTCGGAGGGACATAGGTTCTGATCATCGTGATCGTCATGGCGAACCTATTTTGTGGATATGGTTTGGATCCTGTGTTGAATTGGATGCTCGATTTTGTTGAACGATGACATTTTTGGATTTGAGGGGTCAGAGGGCTTGCGGGGATCGTCGTCGATGGGACGAGGCTGATGTAGTTGATCGGAGTGCCTGGGATGGCTGGTGCACGTGCACCATCTCGCATGTGTGTCAGTTCTGTTTGGTTTTCTGGGTATTGAGGAACTCGGGACAAACTCGAAGATGAACACGAGAATTTTATTATGTTGCTCGAGTCTGTTTCCGTTCGTTTGCGAGCTTCTGTTAATATTGTAACTTTAAAATTTAAGTAAAAATAGAGTTATAAAGGAAGATGAATAGAAAAAAAAACAACAAACTCGAGAAGGTAGAGGATTTGCTCGAGTTTTGTTCGAGCAAGTTTGTGGTAGGCTCAGGTTCGACGGTTGGTAATAGGTTTTCAAGCCGAGGTAAAGTTGTAGAGGTTTTAAAAGTCTAGTAGAATCTTAGAGCAGGTTCTAAAGTTTTCAAATAAGTTATGTTCAGTTTGTTTAAAAAAGAAATTTAAGTGAATTTGTCCTTGGTTTTAAAAAGGCAAAGAAAATATTTAGCCAAGTTTTAAAAGTTAAACAACTTTTTAATTAATTATATTATCTTATTTTAAGAATGAGTTTTAAATGCAAGATTAATTCTTAATGGAAGTAATTTAAGATTAATTTCTTGGTATAATTAATTAAAGGATTAATTAATGTGATTAATTTAAGTGTACTTAATTAACGTAAGTGATTAAAGGGTAGTAAATCACTGAATGTGATTTAATAAATCAAGATCAATGTGATTTATTAAGGTTATTTAATCAATGAAATTAATTTAAGCATTGGTTTATAATTAGCCAAAGTTAATTAAGAAGGACTAGAGATAATTAATAAATTTTTAGGGATAATTAAATTAAATTAATTTAGAATTGTTAATAGTTAATGGGAGATCATTAACTAGGAATTATTAAATAATTAATTAACGTGATTAATTGAAAACAAAATTAATTATATTAATTAATTAAAAATAATCATTGTGGAATTGTTTAAGCATAATTACTTAATGGAAGTAATTAAAGGAATTAATTACTTAGTGTAATTAATTAAATTAATGTGACTAGTTTAAGTTAATTAATTAGTTTAATTAATTTAGGATAATCATTATATGATGGGTTAAGTATAATTACTTAGTGAAGTAATTAGTGGATAATTATTGAATGTAATTAATTAAAGAATGGTAGTGGTTTTGGGTTTAATTTATTTGTGTAATTAATTAAAGATAATTACATAATGTAATCAAGATGAATAATTAAGGGATAGTTAATTAACTGACTATAATCAAATTATCTTGCTTATGGATGATTGAATTATATTTAAATGCCTTGGGTTATTTGTTATCCCTGATATGTTATGATGATGCCTTGTGAAATGAAATGTTTTTGTAATATGATATGTGTAGTTGAACAGAGATAATATGGTTATCCATGATGAATTGCTATGTAAAAGTGACATCCAGTATTAAAATTTAACCACTTGAATAATTTGGGATAGAATGGTACTGAATTCGAAGAGACCGGAGTTGGGTATTAGTAAATACCCGAAACCACTTCGATTCCTTATAGATTGATATGTGAAATCAATAAGTTGAATGAATGATTTAAGTGAATTAGACTATTTGATCTAAGTTTTTGGTACTTAGAAATTTGTGAATGAAATAAGTGATGTCTATTACAAACTGTGAATTTGTATATTAATGCAAGTCACCCCGGGTTTTAATTAAATTCTTTGTATTGGAATCTCTTGATAGATGAGTTTACTCACGCTGGTTTCCAGCCTGACCCGGGTGTTACTTTGATGTAATGCTCGGGTCAGACAGAGTATTGTAGATTTTCAGGTAAGGACGTTCTGGAGCTCAGGAGGCGAGCTAGATGGCAGGAACATATGGAGTGTTTCCGCTGTGTTATATTATTTCTTTTTATCTGGGATATGTTGATTTGTATATGTCCAGTGATTGTGTATGAGTGTAACTCTGATGTATTAAAATATAATTGACAGATACAGTATTCTATTTTAAACTGTTGTTATTTGATATTATATTTTATTCGCTGCGAATGTGATATGTTGGTGTTTCTGTTCTTCTGTTTCTTCTATCTCTTTCTTCTTTTCCTTAACTATCAGGAATTCTCGAGATCGAAAATTTCGGGTCGTTACACATTTGCTGCAAAAAGTCGTAATGTCAAACTTGGTTTATGTACGGATGGATTTTCACCATTCTCTCGGTTTGGTAGTAAATATTCATTCTGGCCAATTATCGTTACTCCGTATAATTTACCTCCATGGATGTGTATGAAAACACCATATATATTTCTCACTGTTGTCGTCCCTAGCCCTTATGATCCAACATAAGGAACCGATGTTTATTTACAACCATTGATCGAAGAGTTGAAAAAACTGTGGAATGAAGGAGTTGAAACATACGAAATTTCCAGGAAAAAAAGTTGTATGTTCGCTTCTTTATTATGGACTATTAGTGATTTTCCTGCATATGGGATGCTTTCTCGTTGGAGTACGACCGGTCGTCTAGCTTGCCCTTATTACTTGGAAGAAACATGAGCATTTTCTTTACGACATGGAAAGAAAGTTTCTTGGTTTAATTGTCATCGGTATTTTCTCCATCCCAATCATTCTTTTAGAAGAGTTAGAAAAATTTTGTAGCTAACGGAGAAGATAATATGCAACCACCAAAGATTTGGTCAATCGAAGAATTATATGAAATTGTAAAGGACTATCTAAAGATACATGAAATTGGAGTACAGATTGAAATTCCAGGAAAATCAAACTTTCATAATTGGTGCAAACAAAGTATATTTTGAAAGTTACTATATTGAAAAGATCTTTTACTCCGACAGAATATTGACGTGATGCACAACAAAAAAAATGTGTTTGATAATGTGTTTAATACAATTTTGAATGTAAAGGGAAAAACTAAGGACGATTTGAATCAAGACTTGATATAGCAAACTATTGTAAACGCCCCAAACTTCATATGAAGCCCAATGGAAAAAAAACCCAAAGCATGCAATAAGCTAGACAACAAGCAAGTAAAACCTATGCTAAAGTAGGTAGAAGAACTAAGATTTCCTGACGAGATTTCTTCTAATCTCTGTAGATGTGTTGACTTTAAAAACAGTAAATTGAGTGGGATGAAAAGTCACGATTGTCATATCATGATGGAATATTTACTACCTGTGGCTTTCAAAGAGCTATTGCCCGTAAAAGTGTAGAGTGTTATAACATAATTAAGTATGTTTTATAAACAGCTTTGTTCGACGACATTAAAAGTAGATCGTATATGTAAACTTGAAGTAGAAATCCCCATACTGCTCTACAAACTGAAAAAAATGTTTCCACCAGGTTTCTTTAATGTAATCGAGCATTTACCTATTCATCTTCCATTCGAAGCACTTCTTCAACGTTTTGCTCAATATGAATGGATATATCCATTTGAGAGGTAATATTTAATATCTGCAATATTTATGTCAGTTTAAAATTCAGATTTCTATATCTAAATAAATTAGATTTATTTTGTAATAGATACATGAATCATTATAAGAAAAAAGTTAGACAAAAAGCAGAAGTTGAGGGTTCGATATGCAAATCATATCTTGAAGAATTAGCTTCATTCTTTTTCTCTCATTACTTTAGTGACGATGTGAACTTATCATTTGTAACCGTTCCCCATAATGATGAAGTCGTTGAACAAGATTCTTCTCAAACAATGTTTTCTATTTTTAGACAGCATGCCGATCTGTTGGAAAATATGTGGAAATATGCTTAGACGGTAGAGATTACCATGTAGCGCACACATATCACAACACCAGATTACCATGATACAAATAGGTATATGATAAAATCTACAACATATTTTCCAACGGTTATAATCGTTGATATATACAGTATTTACCAACGGTTATAACCATTAGGAATTTTCATATTCCCAACAGTTATAAATGTTGGTATATGAAGTATTTACCAACGGTTATAACCATTGGAAATATGAAAATTCTCAACGGTTATAACCGTTGGTATATAATGTATTTACCAATGGTTATAACCGTTGGTAAATATGTTACTAAAATACATCATTTATAACATCAAATAGATTTCATTTAAATAATGCGATTAGAGACAACTAATAGTGCTGATCATGGGTTACGTGCGTTATTTTTTCAACTACATAGACTATGTGCAAGTATACACGAAAATCATCAACATAAATATGTCAATGAAATAAAAAAAATTCATATAATCTGAGCATAAATGTTTTAATTATACGAACAAAAATATAAGTAATATTCTCTTACAATGAAACTAGTGAGTTTGCATAAATACAAGAATTTACTGAAGTTGTTTTTACGATGTTATAATAATTATAATTGTACAACACCTACTTTGCCTATCTGTAAGCTAAAACCAATCCTACCATGTAAACTCTTCCTGTTTTTCTTTAATTAAGTTGTCTTAAGCTCTTCATTCAGCCTCTGTAAAAAATGGTGGACCTCAAAATCAACTGAAGTTGCATCAATATCTAATCTCTTTTTTGAATAACAATAATACTACTACCTCATTCTGCAATTTCAAACTTTAGCCCTTCGAAATTTGTAACAAATCTCATAACGATTAAACAACAAGCTATCATGCGTACGATTTCCAACAAATTCCAGCCCAATCTTAGCAAGCCTTTTGGGACATTCATCTCTTATCCTTATACAAAACTTCATGTTATGTGATGCAAAAATCCTACCACTATCCGGGTTTAACTGCTTCACCAATCTCTCCAACCTAATTCAAACTAACTCTCCAGGCATATGTAGAAAAACTGCACTTGCATACATCAAATCACACATAATTCCATGTTAGTTCAGAAACATAGTCAATGCAAATTATGTTAGTATGATTTGAACATATAATGACTATACAGTATGTTATGCACTGGGTACTATATTAAGAACATTCACTTAACTACATATCTTAACAAGTTCTAATACTTTATTGTAAGGTAGTAAAGAATAGTTCTTAACAGAAAAGGTAGGAGCTAGTCAACCACTATCAATATCCAATCAAACTTCAAAAAAAAAAAGCTTGGAGACTAAATGTAGGAATGTATGCATATAGTATCAAAAGAGATGAATGATATGATATATATAGTAAAAAGTATACAACACTCAAAATGGATGTCTACCACTAGTGTTGGTTATGTTGTACTACAACCCAAAAAAGTAATTGCTTTCAGTTACCTAACGACCAAAACTGATAGTTGCTGATTACTACTATAAACAAAAGTTTTGCACCATAGCTTGGCCTACGAAAGTAAGTTTTTAAAAAATAAAAAATATCTATTTTTATGTGGAAAGAAATTAAGTGGTATGAAGATTGGGAATGACAGAGAATTTTAATATCTAAATATCAGTCGGAACTATTGTCTTCCAAATCAGAAATAGAATAAAAACTACAAATACGGTATTCTAAATTGCCCATACATGCAAGCTCAAACAATTTTTGGCACCTACTTTAAGTACACAAAAGGTGATAACTCTACCAATGAAAAAGATTAAGATGCACATAAGTTTTATAAGAGATATTTGGAAGAAGAAAAATTAAACTCACAGAAATATCTAAAACAAAAGTGCGAAAATAGAAAAAAGTGAAACACTGTGGTAGAAGTAAGAAGAACCAATAGATGCAGTCTAAGGCAACGCAAAGCTTCTTTAACGTGATGAGATAATATAAGAAGAAAGGTGATGTCAAAGGAATTGGTTCTTAAGGATTTTGGATGGTTATAATATCATTGGGGGAGGGCCAATTGATTACTAAGAAGACTTAGGAAAAATGAAGAGAACTTTTGTCAATGAAAAGAACTAGAATCATGGCGCTAATTTACTTGTACTTGGTTAATAAAGAAAAACTATAAACATGGTTAACAAAGAAGAATATAACAATGGCATAAATCTTCCTTTAAGTTGTAATTTTGAATTTACCATTTACAAAACAACAATAATAAATGGAAATAACATAACTGATTAATTTGAATGAGCATTGATTCATATTAAATGTATTAAATTACAATTAATTCTCTCTTTTTCTATATTATCAGACTGACTATAATTGGAGACCGTCAATGAGAAATTAAATAAGAATTGAATACAAAATTTGAATTTGCAACCAATTCTATAGTGCATGTGATATTACAATGCATTTAATGCTCAAATAAAAGGAGCAAAAAAAATTTGGAACCTTTGCGTTTTTTAACAAATAAAGAAGAAGAAAAGAGCGATAGGTCCATATTTTTATTGTTGTTATAAGAAAAGTCCCTGCAAAAATGAATATATAAATTTGGTATCTATTTTTGAAAAATAAAAAACGCAAGGTGCCTTTCATTTTTTGATAGAAAATGCAGAGTAACTTGGACTTTTCTGATTTTGAAACTTTTGAAATTTGAAAAGTGCAAGTTGCGCTTTATATCAGGAAAATGCAAGCTAGTTTGTACTTTATGATTTTGAAATTTTTTTAAATTTGAAATTTTTGAAAAATGCAAGCTAGTTTGCTCTTTCTAATTTTGAAATTTTCGAAAACTTTAAAAAATTTTAAAAGTACAAGTTAACTTGCGTTTCTCATCAAAAAAGAGCAAACTAGTTTGCTCGCTTTCTGATTTAGAAAAATAAAGACCTAATTTACATACTAATTGTTATATGGACTTTTTTGTAACAATATCAAAAGTATGGACCTTTTGTGCAAAACCGCAATAAAGAAACTCATTGATGATGCATGGTAGCTCCACCATTCAAGCTAGTATAAAAATGGAACATGGTCCAATGAAATAGTATAACTGCATCAAGGGGCAAATGTCTTCATCTTTGTATATTTATTTCAATTTTTAATTAATTGCAATTAAAAGAATAACCACGATAAAAAAATATTTTCAATGTTGGAAACATAAATGACTTATTTATCACATAAAATACGATGACTGCCAACTCATGTGACCGCAAGGTTTTCCTCCACACATCCATAAATCCACATTTGTATTTGGTATGACTAAATACATTCCATCCCCATACAAATATTAAACTTCTCCTATTTCACATACTAAACTAACAGCTGACATCTAAGTACTACCATAACGCAACTATGCTATATAGCACAAACATTTCAAAAATTTCAAAATCAGTAATACATACATAAAGAATAGGAAGGAGCAAGCACAGGATAAAGTTTCTTGCACATTAAATAGACCATTGAAAATGAGCTTATTCTCATGGCAGAACTAGTTAAAAAATTACAAAGATAGTAAACACTTCGTTGTCATCCAAGGCTCCAATAAGTTTAAGATACTAAACGACATTTTGTACATATAGATGATGCCTTAGGCAAAGAGAATAACAATAGTTCACAAGAAGGAGAACCTACATATAAGCTTCAGGCAACCGCAGAGCCTTAGATATAAACTCGGAGATGCTAACCAACCTTAAACCCTTTTTATATCCAAACATACAAATTGACAAGATGTTCTCAAAAGCACAGGCGATTGGTAATCTGCAAAAGCATTATAGACCTGTTTGGGATATAGATTGTACCGTTCTCCGGGTTGAACACGAACTGCTCTATCTCATCTATGTAAATGTGGCCAATCATGATCATAAGAAACTTAAATTACTGCTTTCGTTCTAGATTCTCCGCTTCCTACATGAATATATATAAATTCATTTGTAAATTATGCATTACAATTAAAATTACATGTACAGCAATGAATACATATCAGTTCAAACAGTTATCGATCGCGATGCGTCTAGGTAATAACTCTTTACCTTTCTTCAAATATTAATTTCGAAAGACCTTCATGTTTTACTATTGCATTAAGCATATTGGGTTACGATCTTGCCCCTATGCAGCTCAAATAGATTTTTTTTTCCCATGTCTTTACGACAAAACAATGATAATTGACAACCTCCAGAATTGAATCCATGACTTCACCACTGAGACTAAACTATGTATAAAATCCCATTGTTAATGTATGACGGCTAAAAAGTATCATGCACATTAGCCAAATAAAGTCTACAATTGATCCCCTATCAAATTGTTTATGTTGACTGCATATGCAACATCATGTAGCAAAAAATATGATATCAAATATACATAAAGCATATATAGCAAAAAAGGAAAGGTATGAAAAAATAGAATATGAAAAAGAAAAAGAAATAAACAGTAGTTAGTAGAGTACATTGTTTGTTCTTTCCTCTTTATCCAAATGTTACCCTTCAGCAGGAACATTCTGCAAATCATATAAAGATGCTTTGGTAATGAAAAATCAAATTGAAAATATTCAATCAGTTGGTACGCACATCAATAATAACATCATTTTCTAAAACAACTATAACGTAGTTTCTACAATCTTTAAAGTTTGCTGTAATAGTTTATTTCTATAATGTCTAAAAAATGTGTGAATTTTTTTAGTTATTATATGAAATTTTTACCACGGTTGAAAAACGTTCAAAATATGCAATCTACAACTTTCAATCCAACGTTAAGTAAATATTGTAAAAAGTAAAGTTTATATGTAACATATTAGTTTGCTAATTAGCTCTTGTTCTTTTCGTAGAAGAATCAACGGTAACAGTTGAAGGCAAACGAGGACACGCATCAAGAAGCCTAACACTTATAGAAGTAATCGACACAATACTATTTAGCAGTTTGATAATTCATGATATCACCTATAAAGCCGCATCGATTGCAATTGAAAAAGAATCTGTGACTCATCCAGAAGCTTCAAAGCCAACATTCACAATAACTGAGAAGTCCGTTAATGCCTACAGAGGATCAATAAGAGCAAGCAACAAAATAACTACAAAACCAGCGAAATTTGGAAGAAAAAAGGCAGAGACTCAGAGCAATTTGCCCCTGAAAGAATCGAAAACAAATGTAAATGTGGAATAATCTACTCCGCTTGTTAATAAGGAAAATATTATGACCAAAGAGCCTGATAGCAAGGTTATTAATATAAGATTCAAATCTTAAATCGTAACATTTACATTATAAATCGAAACGGGAATCAAATCGTAAATAATAGATATAAAAGATCCACATTTTAATATTTGTATACGGTTTAAATTGGTTTTGATGTTTAAACTTCTACATCTAAACCTAAAACTCAATTTTTTTTCTTTGGTTCGTTTTTTATTTTGTTCAGAACTCCTAGGGTTGAAATTGTAAACCAAAATAAGTATATTAATACATCAACATCTATTGAATAAATTTTCTCTGCTATGGTTTTAACTGAGTTTGGATCGAAATGTAAGTCGAATCGTAAAGGGAAAGATTCGATCTAAAACGGGATTTAAATCGTAAGATTTTAAGATTTTTGACAACAATGCCTGACATAAAGCCGTTGAAAATGGAGTCCAAGTGCAGTTGCAGAATTATATAGGGGTGTATTTTTTTTCTGTTGTGTTTATATACATAATATCGTCCAATTGCTAGCTTGTTGATTAATGTAAATTGTAGCTGGTTTTTTTAATATCTTCTTTCTTAACGTTTTTTATTAATTAATATAGTCTTTTCTGCCTATGACATCGTAATATTGTTTTACTTGGATAAGAAAAGATAGCTGCTACTTGAATGATTCTTTTGTATATTTATTCAGCATTAGCTTATGGCTTTCATATTTGTATTATAATTTCCCTTTTTGTTTTGGGGTTTTTTCATGTGTACGTTAATTTTGTGAATTATATATGCACCAAATTTTATCTTGTATTATAGAAACCATAGCAAAATGATTAAACTATCTTGCTTAGGAATTTACAAACCCATATGCAACACCGCACATGAATTCAGTCTCTCACTCCTACATATGCAGCCATACACGCTAATGCACAAACTCACAAAAATCAACTCACCCTATGATGTCCTCATATAAAACATGCAATGTACACATATACCCACATTAATTTACACGTGACACATATATAACATACTGACACATATATAAACATATATACACTCACGTGCAATCATCTCACCAACACACACTCTGCTACCTATGCACTAGACACACATACCCACATTAATTTTATAATACAAAATTTATAAACTCGAGGATGTTAAGTAATTAATTTGTACTTTTGTTTTATTTTGTTCAACCTATACACTTGGATACAAAGTTAATCATGCACTTACTTACTGACATATATATTTATACATAAAGATGCGTTGGAATAACGTTTACACACTCTAGTTGTTGTATTCTCCGATACGTTCACATCAATACAACATTTTCTTAACCACTATCATCAAACAGGCAAACAACTATCATCAAATAAGAAATGATGTTTGCAGATTAGATAAAAGATTTGTAAAATATAATTAGTAATTGAACTTCATTTCAAAATTAGCAATTGCTACAACTTACATGATATTGTCCCTAATCGATTTTGAGCAGCTCATGGAAAGCTTCCTATGGTATATCAACATTCCCATCACGCTTAATGCGCATCTTTCCTTCTTTTTGCTTGTCGAGAAGTTTCCTCTTTCTAGAAACATCACCTCCATAACACTTTGCTAAAATATTTTTTCTCATGGCTGATATGCTGAAGAAGATATAAATTTAAAGTGTGAAGAAAGGAAAATATCATGACATCTCTCCGAAAAAGAAAATGGCTTCCATGTCCATCAAAAACAACCCAATCTTTGAAAGTACTCCTGATCAGATTGATGGAGTCCCTCCTCTCCATCTCAGTCCTCCTCTAATCCCCTCTCTATCTACTAATCCAAAAGATAAACCTCCTGATCAAGATGAGGAGGGATTCCAAATTGTCAAGAATCGACACAGAAACAGAAATGTGAAATCCCATACTCCTCTTAATAGATCGGCAATGGAACGAAGGGATAGATCCGTTCACACAGGGCAGAGATCTATCCCTAATCCTCTCAATAGGCAAGCAAATGCTAATCATCCGCCAAAACCACCAAGATCTCAACCAGCTGCCGCGTCAATCCTCTCTAAATCAACCTCTACATGGGCAGATTTAGTCAAAAATGGTGGCCTTGGCAATAACTTGGATCTTAACTATTCGGCTCCTATCAAGTTGGGTGACAAGAAAATAGTGATCCTTAAGGAAGAAATTAGTAGAAGGACTGAGAGTAAATGGAGTAACTCTATTATAGCTTATGTGTATGGAGCTCGTCCATACTATCATCATTTGAGGAATTATGTTTCAAAAACTTGGAACCCTATTGACAACTTTGAAATCTTTACAAGAAATAATGGTTTCTTTATTATCAAATTTTCAGAAGAGCAAGATTGTATCAAAGTAACTCAAAATGGTCCCTTCTTTATTAATGGCAAATTAATAATCTTGAAAAGATGGGACAAAAATCTGGTTCTTCACCGAGATCTCCTCTCCACCTATCCAATCTGGATTAGATTACCGGAATTAAATCTCAGATTATGGGATAAAGAGGTGTTTGCCGCCATAGCCAGTGTGGTGGGTAAACCACTAAAGTTGGACGAGCCTACAGCTAAGGAAACTCGTCTAAGCTATGCCAGAATTTTAGTTGAAATTAAAGCAACGGACGAGTTACCAGATCTTGCTATTATCTCCATGCACGATGGAGAGAATATCAAACAAAAAATTGAATATGAGTTTATTCCTCCTAGATGTCATAAATGTGCTTGCTTTGGTCACCTTTCTGATTATTGCTCATGGAAAACTGTTTGGAAAGAAAAGGAGTCTTCTTGCAGCAATATTGATAAAAACTCTCTTAATGTTTCAGAAAATGAAAGAAACCACAATCAAGAAAATTTACTTCTGGGAAATTCTCCGTCTGAAAACCATGTCTTTGTAAATAATATTGATCCTGGAAATCAATCAGAAAATCCTGAAAACTGTTTGAGTACGGGGGTTTCAAATGGAAATACCAAAAAGAAACTTATTGAAATTAATGAGCAATCAGAAAGTTTCATCTCGCAAGCTTACTCAAGAAACAATAAAGCAGAAAATCAAATCTTTAATGTAGCCATGGATACTGATCAGCAAATGACTGAGACAAGTACTGCTCCAGATCAACATGGCAATTCCCAAATAGTTGAAAATAATCAAGCACATATCAAAGGGGATTATAAAGATCAGTTCTTGCTTTCTCCCCCCCCCCCTTCAGGAAAAAGCAATTTTAGTTACAGACAATGATTCAAATCTTACAATGACAGTCACAAAGTACAAAAAACAAAATTTTACAAAAAATATATCTGATAGCCCCTCTCTGTCTGAGTCAATGCTAGAAAATGCAGGCCTGCTTTTCTCCTCTGTCTCATCTTCACCTGCCAATAACAAAAAAAAAGGCCAAGAAGAAGTCCATTCAAGAAATCATGAGGAAAAATGCAGAAGTTAGTCCAGACAGTCCAGCTTCCTATTTTAATTCTAAACTCTTTGAGAAGAAATACATCATCAAAAACCCAAAATGGGAGGAATTTCTCAAAGTTCAAGACAAAAAAGACTGTAAAAGGAAAGGAGAAAAAGCTATAGAAAGCATGGGAATATGCAGCAATATCCTAACTTAGTTGCTGCTGTATCCTTTTCTGTTTTGTTTTTTTCTTAATATCTTATTATTATGAATATAATCACTTGGAATGTTAGAGGTCTTAATTCTCCTGAGAGGAAATTAGACCTCTCAAATCTGCTGATCACATATAAACCATCTTTAGTTAGTATTTTAGAGCATAAACTGTCAGACAAAAACATTGATATGTTTAAGATTAACAACATTAGCAATTGGCAGCTCATCCATAATAATTCTATGGATGGAAATGGCAGGATCATTGTTATTTGGGATCCTACCATTTGGGATATTAGTAATTTCACTATTAACTTCCAGTATATCCATTGTAACTTTAAAAACAAAGGTGACCTAGATGTCTCTGTCACATTTGTATATGCCTCAAACTCTGAAAATGATAGAATTCAGTTATGGAATTCCCTTGTTCATCTTAATTCTAATATTGCTCTCCCATGGGTTATTATGGGAGATTTTAATACTGTAACTAAAGTTAATGAAAAAAGAGGAGGAATTCCAGTCCCTTTAAAAAAACTGGAATTTTTCTCTAACTTCCTAATCAAAACTGGGTTGATTGAGCCTTCATTAAAGGGCAACAATTTTACTTGGAAATCTGGGGAATTTAGAAACATTCAATGCAAGTTAGATAGAATTCTTGTCAATAAATTTTTTATAAACCTCTTCTCTGATTTTTCTTGCTTCACTTTACCTCAATTTACTAGTGATCACACTCCCATTCAACTTATATTATCTCAAAACACTTCTTCTAGAAAGAACTTCCCTTTTAGATTTAAAAATGGTTGGGCATATGACTCTGAATACAAAAATGTTATTCAAAATTGCTTACATTTCACCTCTAAAGGTTCTGCCCAATTTAAGTTCAGAAATTTTCTTATTCATACTAAAAATAATCTTAAAGCTTGGAATTTTTCTAAAAATAAGAACAATAATGAAATTAATCAAATTAGAGAGGAATGTGTCAAATTGCAAGACAGTACTGATGAAAATAACTCCGATAAAACCAAAATCAAAGAATTCTATCTTTTACAGAAAAAACTCTCCAATGCTCTAAATATTGAAGCTGCTAATATTAGGCAGAAAGCCAAAGTTAACTGGCTCTCACAAGGGGATCTTCCTACTAAATTCTTTTATGCTAAAATGTTTGGCAGGAAATATCATAATAACATAGGTAAACTTATCAACAATAATGGGAAGATTATTAATGATGCCACTCAATTAGAGAAGGAAGCTGTCAACTACTTTTCTGACTTATTTTATTCTGTGGAGAACACTTGTTCTTTTTCAGAGGTTTCTCCTAAATTTATTTTACACTCTAACAGTGAGGACATTCTTCTTGCCCCTATATGTCTTGAAGATATCAAAAATATTGTGTTTTCTGCTAATGATGATAAAAGCCCTGGACCTGATGGTTTTGGGGCTAAATTTTTTAAAACACACTGGGAAGATATAAAATATATGTTGTTTGAGGCTGTCAAAGAATTTTTTTTCCTCTGGTAAACTTCTTAAAAATATAAATCACACTTTCATAACCCTTGTTCCTAAGACTAAAAACCCCTCAAATTTGGGTGAATACAGACCAATTGCTTGTTGCAATTTCTTATACAAAATTATAGCCTCTATTCTTAGCAAAAGAATTAAATGTTTCCTAAAATTTCTCATTTCAAAAAACCAATGTGCTTTTATACCAGACAGGCTTATTGTAGATAACATTCTTTTATCTCATGAACTGCTTAGGGACTTTAATCAGACAGGTAAGAATAGAATGTGTCTCAAAATTGACCTTCATAAGGCTTTTGACAAAATAAATAGAAACTTTATTATATACATGATGGGTCAACTGGGCTTCAATGAAAATTTTTGCAACTTAGTCAAGGAATGCATATGTAACGTAACTTATTCCATACTTATTAATGGATCTCCTTGTGGTATGATACACAGTAATAGAGGAATTAAACAAGGAGATCCTTTATCTCCTTATTTGTTCACTATTGCTATGGAATATTTTACCTTACAAATGGAAAAAGAAATAATGTGTAAAAATATTAGACCTATTAACTCCATTCTTCCCTGTATCTCTCATCTACTATATGCTGATGACCTTTTAATTTTTTCAAATGCAGATATCTCTTCTGCAGTCAATATTAAAAAAAATCTTTGACAATCTTAATCAGCAAGCAGGCCTTCAAATCAATGAAAGCAAAAGCAAAATCTTTTTCAGCAAAAATTGTAGAAACAAAATGGATATCCTTAGCACTTTAAAATTTCAACAGAGTGTTCTTCCTGTCAGATATCTTGGCCTACCTCTAAGTAATAATCAAATCAAAAAAAAAGACTGTGCTAAACTCTATCAATCCATCCAGAATAAAATCAACAACTGGTCTAGTAAAATGCTATCTACAGCAGGCAGAGTTGAGTTAGTGCATACTGTCATCACAGCAATCATGATGTACTGGTTACAAACACACAATATTCCCTCAAAAACATTAGAGAAAATTGAAAAACTATGTGCCAACTTCATTTGGAATGGTAAATTCCACAAAATATCTTGGAATACCATTACAAAAACTAAAGAAGCTGGAGGTTTGGGAATCAGAAATTTTTCAGACATTTGTGAAGCTTGCAAATACAAACTTTTCTGGAAATTCATAGAAGGCAAAACATTATGGGCTGAATGGATGAGGTCCAAATATGTTAAAAGCAAAAACTTTTGGACCATGCCCATTAAAAGTCATTACTCCTCTGGTTGGAAAAGCATTTTAAATTGTAGAGAAGTTGGTGCCAAGCTTATAGAAAGGAATTTTAAGGATGGTAAAAACACAAAATTATGGTTTGACCCTTGGATAAATGGTAATTCTCTTATCAACTTATTAGGGTGGAACAACCTTTATATCTTTGGAAAAGTTAATGCTACTGTTGATAATATCATCCATAATTCTACTTGGAACACTCAAGCATTTCCTGCAGCTGCTATTTTCAATTCTACTATTAATAAAATGGTGATTGACCCAAATAATGAGGAAGATGCTTGGAACTGGAAACTTTCTTCAAAAGGAAATTTTTTTTCAAGAATACTTGGCATTTTCTTAAAGGAGAAGATATGGAAGTTGATTGGCACAAATCAGAGTGGAATTCTGCCAATTGTCCAAAAATGTCTTTCTGCACCTACTTTGCCTTATTAAATCGTTTGCCAACTAGAGAAAGATGTGGAAAATGGAGCAAAAACTCTGGAAATTTAAATTTCTTATTTTGCAAATCTGATATTGAAAACACTGATCACCTTTTCTTTGACTGTCCATATTCCAGGCATGTTTGGTTCATTGCCAAAAATAGTCTCAAAAGTAGTCAACATATGGCTCTCCAAAACATTAGAGACAGTATCCAATATTTTCAGAAAGCATACAAAGGCAAGAAAGCCGAATTTAACAAAGCTGCTGTAGTTCTCACTACAGTCATATACTTTATTTGGAAAGAGAGAAATAATAGGCTTCACAACAACAAAGCAACAGATAGTATTCAACTTTGGAAAACAATTGAAATTGAATCAAGCATCATTCTTCAAAAATTTAGCAAAAACAGCAACAATACTCATAGTATTTCAGAAACTGATAAATATGAGAACTTTGTTGAAGATTACTTACAAAATGAGAATTTTAATAAAAATTCTCATTATCCCGCTGAAGATGGTAATTTGATGAAGAAGACATCAGATCTTAAGTACCAGAGTCCCTCAGCTGAAGGTTGCTATCCCAATATGCATACCAGAACCTTATCCTGCAAGGGAAGAAACACTAACCTCAATTTTAATTTTATTTCTAAAAATCACTTAAAAAAGAATTCTTACTCCTTTTTACCTGTGCATAGAAATAGCCATCCATTCTATTCTGAGCCTCTCCGTCCAACTGAATTTCATCTACACAACAACCACAGTGATATGTACGCTGCAAAAGTACTCAACGAAGAAGCTACTAATTCTCTTGAGCACTTATCTGATTCGCCTCATTTTAAAGAGGCTAACAAAGCTACTGTTGACAATCCCCTCAATATTCAGATTTCAACCTGTCAGGGAAGTTTCAAGGCTATTAATACTACTAAAAGTTCTGTAAATAAAAAATTATATACTTATAAAAATGTTTTATTACCTGAATTTAGCAAGAGGGGAAGCTACTACTCTGAAGATGGCAACAATCTGCCTCTGGTCAACATTGAACAGAGATTAGGTCATTCATATTACATCAGCATGCTTAATGGTCGCATCTATCACTTATCTGACTGGGATAGAGGTGAGAGCAGCAACTCTCATGCCGAAGTTAGTTTCAATCTCCAAAAGCCTGACTGGAAGGAGGACTGTGCCTCGACTTTCTCCACTTCTCCAGATCTGAAATCTGGGGGCACTTGTACTAACGAGGAGGCCAAAAGCCATGTCAGCAAGTCTAAAAAACACATAATGATCATTCCAGCTTAGATCTGAATACTTCTCGTCTCCGTGCTAAAGAAATTATGGAGTGGAGACCCCCATGAGGTTTGTGAGTTCATCAAAGTTGGTTAGCATCAGAATTTCGGAGAAGATTCTGATGAAAACCTTGCTTTTTTGAAGCGAAAAGTTTGTTCTATTGAATCGCCTCCACCATTTTTGTTCGTTGTTTTGTTTTGTAGAGTGGTATGTCGGCAACCCTTGTTAGGGTTTGTGTTGTAATGTGTTTTCGGGTGTAGTCATTTTATTACCCGGTTCCTATTTTATTGGGCTGGACCCTGTTTACTCTTTTCAAAAAAAAAATATCATGACAATGATAACAGTGCAGAGAAATTAATGAAGCGGATAAGAACAAATATGAGAGCCCCGTTGAATTTTTGCATTATTCAGTTCAAGTGTTCACATCTCTTTGATTAAGCTTATTATGTAATATTATTTTGTATCCTGCAGGCATCTCTTAATAAAACAAGAAATTTTTGGTATGCTGTATTGCCATTTGATGTGATAATAAGTTGGTGAAGAGGTTCTCTTTTATCATGCAATTGGGTTGGTCATAATGTACCTAAAAGTCACTGATCTGTAGGTGCAAGCATGAATAGGATACAGAGAAAGGTAAAAAGCATGCGTTGTTATTCTAGCCATAGCCTCTTTAGATAAACAAATGCAAACAAGAGAGACAATTAGTATAAAAACGAAAAAAAATAGTCACGTATTATCAGTGACATGCGTATCTCTTGCAATAACCTTGGAACCAATTACCGCTTTTATAGTACTCTCAAACATTTGTCTGCCAGATAACAACTCAGATGAGAGTGAGAAGATAAGAACAGAAAAGATCTGAATGAACAACTTCAAAACCTGTCAATGAAAGTTCTGAGTTTTTCAACCAGTTCACGCCCAATTCGATGTGCTTTTAACGTATGAACAATTGTAGCCATTACATCAGCTAAGCATTAAGCATTAAATCAGTTCAATGCATCAAACAAAAAAAGCATGTTTTACTACTGCAGAATTTAGATGTCAACATAGATTCAATACATCAAACAAAAAAAAAACATCACTAGTTACAATTATATTTTTCTATCTAGATTTCATGCAATTCAACAATGTTAAGTTGTGTTGCTCATTCAAATTGGATTGGAAGTTTATTGGCATCTCATAATCATCTGCGTCATCAGCCAAGTGCTTAGACGAACGTCGTAAAATGGACCAATCTGGATTTTGTATGTATTTTATGTAAAGGATTTGGCTTGCTTCAGATGCAAGAATGACAAGCTCATCGTATTCTCCGTTACTACTTTTAAGCTTCTTTAGATTTACCATTGGTAAATTATAATCCAGACAAATATGACACCCATGTGTTCTGTCGGCGATATTTTCGTGTGTCTAATTTTATGCACTTCTTGAATTACTGTAATTTAAATTCTAGATTTATCATCGATATCGCATACCGTATGCAGTTTACAACGTGTGAAACCATACTTAACAGTCGCAACTTAAACCAACCTAAAAACTCTTATGTAAACACCATAACAGTTTCACTCCTTCAACCCATCTAAAAATCGAGCGGGCTATGGAGTGACTTTCATACAATAATGTATAGAACTATATCAACTTAAGCCAGTCTATAAAACCAAAGCAAACGGCACTGTAATAAATGATAAATTTAAAGTGGAGAGCTCATTACCGAAGAACCAATTTGTGACGCCCCACCTCTATACCCACGCTAGCCAAGAACACTCCGGAGTAGTGCTGTCAACTAGCACGGAGAATAAGGCTGTTGAGGAGCGACCATCCATGTAATTGCTTATCACACGGTGGCTATAAATAATCTTCGGAAACAAACATAGAAATAATCATATCACAAATCAGTCACAGATATCCATATCACAAAGGCGGAAGAAGATATGAATATATAACTAACACATGAAAGTGTACATCAGAGTAGTGGTCAGTAAGATCCACGATAATACAAAAGAATAGCAACACGTGCTATACAAAAGAATACAACTATGAGTCTATATCTCAAGTGTATACAACAAAAGCTACTAATCTAAACAGTTAGCCAAAAGTCAGAGTGATGAATCCCTGGGAAGAAGTCAAGCAGAAGCACCTGTAACATCTCGGTCTGACCCGAGTATTATTTAAGGAAATAATAAACGGATCAGTCTAGCTATAAATATCAGATGACATGATATAACATAAAAGATATGGCATAAACATAAACATCCATAACGACATACCACTATAAGTATGTAAATAATGATCAACAGAAGATCAATCAATAAGAGATAATCAATATCACAAGAATCTTCTCAAAGATTCGAAGAGGGCATCATACCCTAAACTTGTACTCATAACAAGTCAATGCCATAAATTCCAGAAATCAACACGAGAAATCCAGAAATCATAAAAAGGGAAAGAGGCCTATCACATGACGGTCCGAAGACCAAGGGGAGCTACCCCGCATGTGTGAATGGAATCACACAGATTGAGGTCAAGACTAACCAAGAAGCAGAAAGGTATGTGTGAATGGAATCACACAAGTGGTGTCTAGTCTAACCTTGCAATGAAAGAGACATCGCGCAATTGCTAGTCTAATTCATAAAGCGATCATCAAGATCAACGAGAAGTGTCAATTACACTAAGCTAGTAAATATAGAAGTTTAGCTTCATGTCCCATAACCACTTGCTTAACTTAAATATTTACGAACAAACTGTAAATCTTCACTAATAAAATTGTCACAAGAGGTTCAATCGAACAAGTCCAAGAATTAACCGACGGAGTGAACGCAAGCGTTTCATACCACTTGTTTTACTAAGTCGTTTAATTAGATTTCTCATCCGAGTGAGGTAAAGGCTTGTATATACTAATAGATTGGAGAACGGTTTAAGAAAAGAGCTTTGTTATTAAAAATAGAGTTGAAATTGTTTGTTAAATGAGTTTTGATATTTACTACTAGTATTGAAACCTTTATATTATAAAGTGACAAAACACAGAAGCAATTGTAGAAACAATCAGTCACAAAAATCGCATACGGAGATGTGAATAAAATCCAAGGAAATCAGCTCAATGTTTTTCGGATAAGATCCCCTACGGAGGGGGGGTCCAGGGGGGGTGGCAACCCCCCAAGGTGGGGGTGCGGGGGCAACGCCACCGCTTACGGGGTTCGACCTGCCCGGTCAGGTCGCGGGGGTCCAGGGTGCAGCGCCCCCGGCGGGGTGCGGTGCAGCGCCCCGTCCAAAACGGTACGACCTAAGTGAAGACAAGCGGCCTACGACCTAAAGCAAAATGAGGTCTAACGACCTACGACTTAACAGAGTCGAGCGACCTAAGGTCTAACGACCTACGAGATAAAGCAGGCCGACTTAGTGGACGAGCGACCTAAGGTAAATGGCCCAACGACCTAACTCGAACGACTTATCAGGAGCTTAGGTCGGAGACGACCTACGAGATAAACCAGGCCGACTTAGTGGACGAGCGACCTAAGGTTTGCCTAGAGATTATAGGTCGGAAATGACCTAAGACTTAAAGCTTAACTCGCGAGCGACCTACGGCTTAAGGCCTAACTCGTGAGCGACCTACGACTTAAGGCTTAACTCGTGATCGACCTAATTCCGAAGTGCCAATTCTTCCAGAACGACCTAAAGTTAACTCGTGAACGACTCACGACCCATGGACGAACGACTTAACTCCGAACGACCTAAAGTTAACTCGTGAACGACTCACGACCCATGGACGAACGACTTAACTCCGAACGACCTAAAAATGGCCAGAACGACCTAAGTGCAGAAAATTCACCAAAACGCTAAAAATTGGAGTTTTTCGCCAATCCAATCCAAACCAAATGCTAACATGCATGCAAAAATGATAGGGAATCATTCCCAACAGTCCAATATAGTTATAGGCTAGAACTGTGAGATAAAAATCTCACCTTTGCACTAAAGTTTATGAAGATGAAGCTTGAAAGCAAGGAGAAGCAATCAAAAGCTTGAATCCAATATCTTCTACTTGAATTTGGAGTTGAATGTTGGATTTGCAATTGAATTTGTGCTTGGAGTTTTAATTTCCCATTCCCTCCACCATTAATGCCAAAGCTTGATTAGTTAGGAAATTTATGAAGAGTGGGGAGAAGAGGGTTGGAACTTGGGCTTAATAGGCTAAACTAACCCAAAGTCCAAAGCGGGAAAAGTTAGTGAAATTTCACTAACTCCAAACCTATCGATGTTTATACTTAAAAAGTTGTAAACGACATTTCGAACTCAATGGAAGTGATCTCGAGTCCTAATTTGACCGTTTGCAAAAAGTAGCTTTTCGGACCAAAATCCGATTAACGAGTTAATATTTAAATAAAATATTTAAATACAAACTCGATAAATATGCGGGTTGTTACACAATTTAAATAGTCATAACATGAAACATTATAACAAAAACAATCAAACATCATCCAGTCATAGAAGAAAAAAAGCAAGTAAAAAAGAAGAGAGAACTGAACTTAATTAGCAAAAGAGCAAAACAGACAATATACAGTAAGCTCACCGAATAGATCCAGCAAAACAAATAAAAAGAAACCTATCCAACCTCAAGAGCTTAATTAGAAAAAGAGCAAAACAAACAATATACAGTAAGCTCACTGAATACATCCTACAAAACAAATAAAAAGAAACCTATCCAACCTCAAAAACAATGAATGACATGCACCATGACAAGCAGAAGTAAGACAAAGTTTCAACAAATAATGCACACCATTTTTTGTTTATCTCTTCACAAATAATACAGCAGATGCAGCGTTCAGTCCTTTCAATATCTATCTATTCTAGTAAAACGACAATCGATAGCTTTAACCAAAAAGGTAGAATTCGAAGCACCAAAACGGTAGTAAGTAATTAACCAAGTAAAACATCGTTGCAAATACCAAAATCATGAAACCAGATAATCATAAATAACTAATATTTAGCAAAATTATAGTAATATGAACAACCAAACTAATAAGTATACCTGATTGGCAGATTTGGCAAAAATTAGAAGTGCATAAATTAGACGCACGAAAATTAGAAGCACGAAAATTGTTACCTAAAAGGGCAAGGCCGGTGAAAGAGATGGGCAGATTTGGTGAAAGAAATGGACGGAGGCTTTTGAAATAAAAGGGCGGTAGGCAAAAGAGAAGGGCGACAGGTTGGATCGAAGGAAGGCCGGTAGCGACAGCTTAAACCTAATTTGATTTAGGAAAAAAAGATAAAATCCAGAAGCGTAACAAATAACTGAAGTATCAGTTGAAACATAAATGACGACCCTATCCAACATCTTTTAAGTTATTTACGAGAAACCAAAATTTTTTCACGAAAATAACCGTGATAATACAATGTAACATAACAACCGTTACAAATTTCCAACAATAATAACCGTGACAAAATGAAATGAAAAAAGTATGACAAAATGGACTGTTTGGTGTAGTGCATGTTCTTCTAAATTGTACTGAAGTTGCACCAATTGTTAGGTAATAATAAATTCATATATAATTCATTTATACGTACATATTAATTATAAGCCATATTATATATTTGTAGTATTTATGAATCACAGTATCCATTTGGCGATCACAGTAAATAATTTGCTAAATGGTTTTCGCACAACGTTAATGATTCAAGAAACTGTGTCGTTGATGAAGATTTACGACGTCTTGCGATAGGACCAAAAAGAAATGTGAAGACTTATCCAATATTCTTCGTCAATTGATTTAAGCTCAACACCAAAGATTACGGGGCTAAAAAATTAACATATAACAGCTCGTCAAAGGTAGTGATGATCTAAATGAGCACATAAAAGATTTTTATGACATCTTAACACAGGTTCTAGAGTTGACATATTATACAAAACCTGCAGAAAAAGTTTTTTTATTCAAATGCAATTAGTTGGGTAATGTTCTTGGTTCTGAAATCAACATGCACAAAGATTATAAGCTTATTGAAATAAAGCATACCTCACATTACTATAAGTATGATCCTTTCGTATTAGCCAAGTAAGCATTACAAGTTTATTTTGCTCTGTATTCATCCTTATATAGAGATAAAGCGGATTGATCGGCCTTTTTTAAACAAAGCCAAGGTTTACGTTTGATGGAAATAATATTCCAGATGAAGCATCGTGTCAAGCGGATCTTGAACCAAATACAGAAATGATAATAACCGATGACATTGATTTAGGACCGTTGAATGCTTAATCGAATGTTTTATTAGATGCATTTGAAAGTATCGAAGAAACGAGATAAAGTATGAGATAGAGTACGAGGCTGAGTCTAAATCATAAATTTACATCGCTTGTTGTATAATGTATTATTCTGAGCTGTATATTATTTTGAGCTATGTATTAATAATGATGACTATGTTATGAGCTGCGTACTATTCTGTTTTGAAATTTTTATATATTTATTCATGAGATCTTGTCCCATTTATTATGATGTAGTGGAAGTTTTATGTGATGATTACTGAAACATGCTTTGTACTAACAAATTTATGTCTTTTCATTGTATGATATTATTTGTTTGTGGTAGATATGTCTTGGCAAGAGACATAGCCGGAGATCTGAACCTTCTACTTCTTTCGGTGCAGGTGCTAGTGGCACGGCATCAGATTTACGCCCATTTGCGGAGGTAGTTCTGAAAAGCGCGGGGTAAGTATCAAATTTATTTGAAGTATATTTTTAAAATTTTACTAAATATCTACATGAAAATTTATACATGGGCTTTGAGGGGGAGCCTTCGAATTTCATCCTACAAGTTTCCATGAAGGCATTTATGAGTAGGAT